>JANCRA010000003.1:8381180-9581416 GCA_024362935.1 Setophaga petechia | reverse complement strand
AAGGAAGGAAGGAAGGAAGGAAGGAAGGAAGGTTGAGACTGTCTTGCATAAATGAGGCTGCTGTCCTCATTCTCTTTGAATCTTTAAATTCTGCTGCTTGGGAGGGAAAAAAAAAAGGAAATAAACAGAGGGCGTTGATCTGTTCGGCTTAGTTAGCCGCTCCACCTTGTGAAACGGCACAGAAACACAGGATCTAACCAGATCATATTTACATACATATTAATAAAGCTCCCGAGGTGGCAGTTCAGCCTTCACATACAGAGCAAGGATCTCTGCTAGTTCTCATTTTAGACTCATAAAAACAGATAAAAAGAGGTCTTTTGGGCTTCCCCGAATATTTTTCTGCAGTGGTTTTATATCATTTCTGAAAATTACATAGTTAAGTGGCATCAAATTTCTGGGTGATATAATAACTCAAAATGTGTAATTTTTTTTATCAAATCACTTTGCAGCCATAAACAGAGCTCCAGAACCTCAATTAGAGGAATGATTTGGTGGGGTTTTCATTTATGGCAAACAGTAAAATTGTTCTTGTTATCTATTCAAATATATATAAATTGCAACATTTTTTCACTTGATTTTCTTTTCCATGACACTGGTGTATTTGAGAGTGCAGTGAAATGAAGGCTTAAAAGGATAATGTATTATCCCCTGCCCCATTCCCAAGACTTTTTGGAGTGAGGCAAAAGGGATGAAGATTTTGCTGTGTTTTCAAGACATTTGGTGTCCTCTTATTTTTGGTGGTTGTGACGTGCTGATGTTTCTAGGAGTGAATTTAGAAAATGAGATTTTTCTCAACATTTAAATCCTAAACCTTTCTTGGAGTCTCTACCTCAGTCAGTAGTCTGTGAGTTCTTTTGCTGAGTCTTTTTGGTGTTTTTTTTTTCAAGTAACATAGAGTCCCTCATTTTTCTAACTCTTTCCAACCAAGTGTTAAATGTACTAGATAACAGTCCAAATGCTGGGGCTGAGTTCTCCCCCACACCTATTTTCAATAAAAATAAACAAGACCAAAACATGTCACTTCTCAAAAGAAAAAAAAAAAACAAAACCAATAACAAAACAAAAAAAAAAAGAAAAAGAAAAAGAAAAAAACCCCCACAATTCCAAACCAAACATCAAACAAAACCCTTATGGAACCAGCAAGCCAGACCAGAATAAAAACTGTTTTAATTTTGAGGCTTTTTAAAAATCACATAAAATGCAAGATCAGTCCATGTTTCCTTCTTTTAAGCATCAGACTTTCTGACAGTAGATATTCAGTTGTGTCCCCACTGAAATCACTTGCAGGACCTTAGGGACTGCAGAGACAGCCAAACTTGCCCCCACATTTGTAACTTGAGGTTCCTTCTAAAAGATAACAACTCTGTCCAGCACCTTCTCTCATCCTGCCTAGGCCTCCCTTCACCTGTGTGCACATGCTGACAGGCAGAGATAGAGGGGAACATGCTTTACAAGCATCCAACACAAAAAGGAGTCAAGCATTCCATCTGCTATAAGTACTCCATCCCACCATGAATGCCATTTGTGCATCCACACAGCACCCGCTTTAGGACAAAAAAATATTTGAAGGAAGATGGGCAAAACCCGCTGTTGCTGGGGAGGCTTTTTTTAAAAAAACTGGCACATCTTTTCTAGCTACTTCAATCCAAGGATTGTTTTTGCCTTTGGAAAACAAATGCCATCATTGCTTGGTGCAGTAAGCTGAGTTTTGTGAAGCAGCACTAAATTCATCAAAAAAAAAATCCCTGAAAACCCCCTGAAAACAACAGAACTTGAGGGTATTTTTTTCTACAGAAGTACTTTTAAAACTTGGTCCATTATGGAAATGCATAACATAGTCTTGCATGAGAGATTCATGTATAAGTTGGCTGGCATGTGATGGGGACAAAGAACTCCTTTTCCTTCCACAGATATTCCTCAGAACTCACACAAGCTGAAATTTGGTACAGCTCTCCTCTGTCTTCAAGTGCAAGTTTGAACCAATTTCTTCTCTTTCCCTTCTCAGATCATTTTAAGAGGATTTGAAATCTTTACATTGTTTAAAATAACAAAGGCCTCTAAGCTCTGAATGTTGCAATGAAATCTTCAGCTTGAACTAATGACAGAAACATTCCAGCCTGGCCTTCTCAAATCATGAAAATCTGTGTCTGAACATCAGAAGAGAGCAGCAACACATTCATTCTTGTTCTTTTTCCCTCTACCTTCATCCTACCTTATTTTATTTAAATAGGGTATATCCATAGTAACAAATCAACACCGTTGTTATTATTATTTTTACTATTTTAACTTGTGGAACGGAACTCAAACAAGGAAATTCATCAGTTTCTAGGTTCAGTATCAGCCTCTGCAGTTTCATTATTCCTGTTGACAATTACGGATCGCAGAAATGTGGATGCCTGGCCGGGGAGTGCTTGTATATTGCACCCAAATTACACATTCCTGTTCATAAAGAGTGGAGCAAAATATGAATGTTAGCGTCATTGCTCGTGTCTCAGGCAACTACTCACATCTTAATTGAAAATGATCAAGTAACAGCATTCCCTTTGACAAACAAATGACAATGTCTTGCCACGCTTGCTGAGGACAGTAGAGCAGGAAAGCGAGGGGCAACAGCTGGTGCTGGCCAGAACACACTGAGAGCACACACATGGGCACACACACGCATGCTCCAGCCCTGGGTTGTGCTCCCTTCCAGCTCGGTTCCTTCAAGGATGCTGCTGCTGGCTCCAGGATCATGCTTCCCACTCTCCCAGCTGTGATTTCACTTCTCCCCACGCATCTCGCTTCTGAGTGCGAGCTGCAGGTCAGTGCCACAAGGACAAGTCAGTCCTTCCCCTCACCTCCACTGCTGCTTTGAAAGGTAATTTTGGATGATCAGGCCATCCCAGTGCTGGGTGGACCAGAGGTTTGACAACACCCTAGTCAAAGGCCACCGAGAAGCAGAGCATGTACAGAGCAGCAAATGAAATCTTCTCTGAGCCAACTGTTCCACCTGGACCCCACTACAAATTACTGTTTTCAATTACCACCTGTGTACTCCTTCCCATGCAACTTATTGATGTAAAATTACAACAACACTGGTATAAATAAGTTATGCTGTGGTTGTAAAATGGAAGAAATTTTGTTGTAGCAATTATGTTCAGCAAGATGACAAAATAAATTTCCAGTGCTGTGCTTGCAGTAACCTGGGGAATTTAAACCTCATAATTTCCATTCATTTCAGATAATTTGGAGTAATTTCTATATGTAATAACTTTGTAATGAAAAACACAGCGGTACTGAAGTGATTTCAACTCTTTTTTTTTTACTATGGTATACATGGCACAAAATAAATAATAAAAATAATATTTCCTTTTTGTATGTGTTCAGTAATTCTTTCAGCAAAATCATAAACTAATACCAGGACTAAATCTCTGTCCATGAAATGAAAAATAAATTGAGTTAAAGAAAGTGAAAAAGTATGAAAGGCCTTGGATGTTTTATTGTGACTTTATTAAATTGTATCATCTCTATGCTCTATGGTATCCCCAGGGGTTACTGTGCTGCGGAAGGGCAGAGAGCTAGATAGATACATGTCCCTAGATCAAAAGCAGAGATGGTTGGAGGAAATTCATAAAAAAGTGCTTAATTCAACCCCTTAATTTTTAAAATGAAAACTGGAAGTAACAATTAAAAAATGTGAGAGAGGTGTGGTATGGTACAGGACGAAAGGCACAAGTTGCTTTGGGGCACTGATTTTCATTAGTATATTTGATGGTAAGTTACTTAGAGACTGTAAACATGTGTAATCACAGAATGTGTTCCAATACAGGGAATAGCATTTGATTAAAGATAAGAAAGAGTACTGTACACTGCTGAAAAGTTGTATCTGTGTCCTACTTACCATCACAGCACAGGGCTATTATTACACAATAAACAAGAAATCATGTGCTCTGATTTGTAGAAAACAGTGAATTGTTTGGGGAAAATAATAATGCAATTCCAATAATCTTACTTTTACATTTATGTCTCCCATGCATCTCCATGTAGTTTACAAAGGTATGTAATGATTGAAATGCTTATCCTAGTAATAAGAAAAAGGAGGTATAAAAGGTGTTCCTATAACCTTGAAAGGTCACCCAGTCAAGCTGCAGGACTGAAGCAAAAATGCAAGATTACCAGGTAATGAAAAATGGTTCTCTTAACAGCTAAAACCCACCTTCCAACAGCACCTCTACCTCTCTTTTTAAACCACAGCAATATGAAAATGCCATATGATTACTCATGAGCTGTACAAGACAAGGGTCAGCTGGAGTAAATTCCCAGTGTCATACAGAGATGGTACTCAAGGTTTGCACCTGCACACTCTTGAATTTTCTGGGTGAGTGCTCCATGGTCTGGGCTGTAACCCTGCCTGAAAAACACAAGAGGTCTGAAGATTTATGACAGCCCAGTGGAAATGTTGTCTGGAGATACAAGAGCAATTCTGGGTAACCAAAACTACTGTCTACTCAGAGGGGAGGAAGAGAGAAGGTTAGAAAAGTCTAGAAAATACTCTGATTTTGAAGGGACACATCAAACCACAGAAAAACAATGCACAAATTCTCAATTTGGGGCTTGCCTGATACTGAAACCAATAGTCATTAGGCACCTAAATAATTCTTGAGACTCTATTGCCAATTTGATTGAGTCAGGATTTTTCATACAGCACTTTATGTCCCAGGTCACCAGGAGATGTGGGTCCAGAGGCCATACTCCAGCAGATACTTTGGACAACTTAGATCTACAACACAAGAGGAAATGTAAAGGAAGCAAAAGTCAGGCACAGTACAACAGCACACAGCAGTTGGCACCAGGGTTTTAAAAATACAGATCCCATCCCCAACCTTCACACTAAAGAAATGGAAATGGAAACAAAGTTCTGAAAGCTAGAAGCAGGTAGAGGTCAACAGCAACATGTAGTGGCAGGGAGCTAAAAAACTCTGATCCCTTCATCAAAAGCAGCCTCAAAAGCAAGGACCAAAATAGAACCCACTTGTGGTCACAAAGTTGAGGGGCTGCATTTGAATAGTGGCTCCCATGTCTCTGTATCTTTGTGTAATGATGTTGTAGCTATTGAGAAGAGGGAGCTCTGCTGCTGCTCAGAGCCTCCACACCAAAGCCCAGGAATTTTTTGAAATCTATTTTTCAAACATATATATGTATATATATATATGTGTGTGCCTGTGTGTATATATATATATATATATATACATATGCTCCTTGTCTTTTGTGAATTTTCTGATCCCCCTTCAGAATTACAAATAATTGCACTGCCCTCCACTAAATTGCTCAAGAATTCAATAGATAATTTCTCAAAGAATAATTTTTTAAGAGAACGTGTTAATGCTTACAAAGCAAAGCAAATAATCACATACAGAAGTACATATCTAAATTTTTCTGAGTCAGGTTAAAAAAAATCTTTCCAAATGGCAATGTCCTTGCATATCAACTGCTATTCAAAACATGAGCCCTCCCTAGTTCCCCCTGAAAGACAAGATGTCATATATTGAATCTTAGCTGGGACAGGGCACAAGTGGATTCTATTTATTTTACTGAATATATGTAGATGAGATCAGCCTCTAAATTGAGATGATATGGAAAAAAAATCGATCTTTTTTTGTATTAAAATTTAAGTTGAGACACTGAGCTCAAACTAGCTATCCAGAAACAGAAGTATACTGATAGAGGAAAGAAAAGAGATGAAGATAAAAACAGGTGTCATTTTGAGCATATTAGTAAGTCCTCTTGCTTTTCAGATTATTCATGTGTTTGCAGAACCAGGCCCTTAGACTAAAGTACACCCAAGGCCATGTTTGCCTGTATGCACAGTGATGAGCACACTACCAGCACTTGCCATGCAAAGGAGCACATCGAAGAAGAATAAAACTATGCCAACAAAATCCCCCTCACCCCATGCGCAAATTAAATTCATGATGAGCAGGCCTGAGGGAGGGAAGCAGCAGTGGAGGCCTGGCATGCCATGTTAAACTGAATCTCCCTTCTGCCTACTCCTCCACCTCTTTCTTTTCCTCCTCCTCGCCATGTGGCATCCTACTCTCCTGCTGCTTGCCTGCTACGCCTCTGCATCCCCTCCATGAAGCACCGCACAGGAGCAGCAGCAGGAGCACGCTGCCAGTCCTTGCCTCATCATCCCCCACTGTGCCCTCCAGGAGGATCTGCTCACCCCCTCAGGCTCCTGCCCCACCCAGCAGCACACAGCTGCCTGGGGGAGTCAGGCACTGCACCCAGCCAGGGCACTCGGGCGCCTTCTGGACCCACTGCCCCTGAGGACACAGGTGTCAGGCAGCTCACAGAGGTTCTATGCACCCAAAGCTCCCACCAAGGTGGCTGAAGTTGCCACACCTGCAACATTTCAGGCAGTCCACAATCTCAAAAAGCTCCATGGGGCACTCAGACCTGCTATCCCCTGTCCTTTGCAACAGTTGACTGGGATATTAAACTCCTCTGTGACTTTTTCAGGATGAAAGCTCACAGACTGACTTTTCAGGATTGAGTTCACTGTGGCTACCACTGAGCTGGTCATTCATGGCCATGGGTGTTGCTTTTATCATTCTCTATCAGATAGAGAACTGCCACGTAGCTCAGGCAGTTCCTAATGTTGGTGGGTGTTGCTGAACTTTTCCACACTTCCCTTTGACTACAGGGAAAGTCAGAGGAGGAGCCATGGCACTGGCAAAAGGGGAGATGGGGTGCTCTGGACCATAGGTACAGGCCAGCAGCACCCGTGACAATACTTTTACCACTGACAGACCAAGCCTTATCTCTGAGCCAAAGTACAGCATGTCTGGTGCTGCAGGCTGAAGATTGTTCTGAGATGACCAACCCATGGAAATCAATTTATAGTTTCAGCATAACACATTCTGATGAAATTATAAGGATATAAAATATGAATACAGCAGAACCATTGGACCTAGGAGCCTCTGTGTACATCAGCTTTCTACAGACAAAATCTGCAGATAGTCTCATGCCTGTACACACAGCCTTCTGGTGTTTGCAGAAGGGCTTTCAAACCCACTGAGGAGGGCTGGGCACGTCTGTGGGTTCTGCATAGGCAGCTTCTGCCTGTTGGCAGCCACGGCAGGCAAGCACTGCTCTTCCTATCTCAAGGCTGGACAGTCCTACTAGAGACGCAGGGTTTGCCAGCTCAGCCACACACCCTTCCTGACCCAAACTGTTGAGACCTGAGACCTTACAAACTCAGCATAACGGAGCGTTTGAGATATCTTCATTATATGATGAGAACTTGCCCTAGAAGTTGTTGTCACAGCCTTGCTACTGTTTCATTGCTGCCACCTTCAGATTTTATTAAGATTTGTAATTTTTTTTGTGAAAAAGTTCACAGTTAAAAAAAAAAAAAGAGCTTTTCCTAACTGCAGTGGTGAAAAGAAAAAAAAAAAAAATTGAAGTGTGCCAAAACTTCAAACTGTGCCAACCAAAAGGCTTAGCATTCCAGAGGGGAAAAAAAAAAGGACACTTTGCTAAACACAATGAAAGGAACTAAACAGCAAATGCTCCTTCAGTCACATGCAGAGTGCTCAGTCTTACCTCATGAATCCAGAGTGCCTGTGGTTACTGTCTCACTCTTCTCTATCAGCTTGGGCTTCATCTGCTTTTGAGAGCATGAACCCTGAAATCATTCCCAGCTGGCCAGCACCCACCAAGGTATAAATCTGCAGAGTTGGGGGTCTCTGGTTGACCAAAATCTTGCCCTCTGGGGCACAGCAATTCCAAACACAGCAAAAGCCTTATCAGTTGTGTAAAGCTTCAGCCATACTTTTCTCACCTTTGAGAGGTCAGTGATGAGGTTCAGTGCAGGAAACCAGGTGGGAGGCCCAAGGCTGGCTTGGCCCAGCCTGACATTGACCTTTTGGCTTCCCTGGCCAACACTTGCACTGTTTGGTGCTGTGCAAAATGTCTGCTGCTCCCTGACACAGAGTACATGCACTTGTGTGCTGCTGACTACTTCTTGAATGTAGTCACACATCACTGTGCTTGAGGTCTTAATTTTTATGATGAATATGTTGAAATGTTCGGATTCCCCAAGAGGCACATTTTGTGGCCATTTGGGACACTTAGTATTCAAATTGCCTGTCTCTGGGACATGTGCAATTCAAACCTTTCAACTCTGCGCATTGCTCTGCAGTGCCTGGATAAATTGGTTTGAAGGCTAGAGGCCACTTGCATAACACAGGCACCAGAACCTCACCCAGGCTTTCCAGCAACCAAACCCACAGCTCCATCTGAGCTGTAGAAAGCTGCCCCATCTTGACTCAAGGACAAGTCCAAAACCACCAGAAGTGAATTGTTTCAATGAGGTATTTCTGTCCTTGTTAAAAACTAGTGCATCTAATTGCCAGCCTAAATTTGTCCACTTTCTTCTCCCAACCCACTGATCCATGCTAGCACAGAGAACTGAATCCTTTTCCCAATACTGGTCATTCCCAATTTCTGGTCATGAAATTCCTGAACTTTGTCATCAACAAATCAGTTGTGGTGCCTCAATAAAAGGTGAAGAATTCAGAATCCAAATCACCTCCTTACCTCTTCTCTAAGCCTTTCCCAGCTCTCACAAAATTACACAAGACTTCCTTTTACAGTGCTAAAAAGAAACAAAGCTGGTGTTCTCACCTCACTTGCAGAGCCAAAGAAATCAGTCATCAGGAACCAAAATAGATTTATTGTGCATAAGAAACCTAGAGAGCTTGTTGTATTTATTTAAATGGACCAGTGAAGGGAAGGTGTTCAAAATCCACTGCAGAACCAGAGCTGTGCTATAGCCAGTCTGCATCAAAGGCAGGTTTAGTGAGAAGGATAAAAAGGCTCAACCTCGTCCTCCCTAATTAGCTCTAATCAGTGAGAGATATTCCTGCCACAGGCTAAAGGAATTGCCACATCTCTGCAGAGCCCTCATCTCCTTAGCGCTGCTGCCTCTCATCCTCTTGGTTTCAGTGTATTTACCCTTGTCCTCCCTCTCCTCTGGTTATCATCTCTACTCTGTTTCAAACCAGAGATGCCCAGTATTATTCTGTTTTCATTGAAGCAGATATCAACCAGGAACTTGTGTGCTTTGAAGGCTCCTCTGAGGTATTAATTACATTTTTAAGAGACACATATACCTTTCAAAATCCTGCTGGCCAGAGCATGAGGCTGGGACTCATGAGAGGCAGATGTACTTAGTAACAGCCACTATCAATGTCAGTACTCATTTTAACAAATTTATCTTTTTTTCCCCCACTTAGATTCTAGCTTATTATTATTACTTAGAACAGAATGCAGTAATGTCCCTAGTACACAAGAAAATTATTTGTGCTAGGCACTTTCTGCACAGGATTGTCTTCTTGGATCTTGTTTGTACCTTACCAGCACAAAAAAAATCTGCAGTTCTCATTGCACAGTATTGTGAAGCAGTACATTTCAAAGAAAATTAAGGCAACTGTATTTTTATCTACAGTTGTCACACAGATGTCTTATCTCAAGCTGTACTTCAAAAATTATTTTTATGAAAGAAAGACATGTTTAAATATATGTTTTATGCTTTACCTTCTATGTATTGGAATAAAAATGCAGATGTTCAATGAGATTATATTTTAAAGCTAGGTCATCAGTTCTGTCTTATATCTACTGGATACAATGTCTAGCTTAATATCTGCCTATTCCTCTCTTGTCATTCCCAAAAATTCTCACACAGTCTTTAGCACAGGTCAGCTGAGTTATTTTGATAGTGAGAGGTAAGCTTCACATAGGTAAGGTTTTGTTACTCATTTTCATTAAAAGAAGGCCACAGCTGATTCTTCTGAAATTTCTTCTGTCAGCAAGTGATGATTATTGTGCAAGTTATCTTTCTTTTATTGATAATTCTAGCATGTCAGTTACTTTGAAATATATAGATACATGCATAGGAAGTGTTGGATATTTATACATCCTGATGCCAAACAAAGAGGCAGTCAGTCCCACTGTGATTGCACTTGAGCTCGTGTGGATGGAAGTACTTCAGCTGTAGGATGGCACCAGTGGTTTTAGATTTCAAGCCCATAGTCTGCAAGGAGATGTGTGAAAGCATGTGGCCACATGCCAGATTCTTGGCACAGTAGGCAAACCACAAATTTAGCTAGCTCTTAAAAATACAGGGTGAAGAAATAATTTTTGATTATTATATAAATTAGCAGTGTAAGATCTATTGTAAAGTATATAATGCACTTTCTGAAACAGGAACTTAGAAGCCTTGGACCTGATCCGTGTCTATCTGGTACCTTGGGTCCAAAAATGAGTGCCCAAAGCCACCAGATCAGAGTAAAATATTTTATCCACCCTTTACCCTTTGCACACAATGTGCAGGAGCATGCAGTCAGGAGGTCTCTGAGCACAACACAGACTGTGTCTGGGCCAGATTCTCTGGGCGATGTTATCTCTTCTGACATGGCACAGGGAGCAGAGCTATGCCCTTTAGTCCTGTTTGAGTCCTGGATGTGGCCCACAGAGACTGTCTGTCTCCTTGAACAAGCAGAGGGTACAGAGGGTTTGTACTGTGACAGGAGGAAAGCTGTGCACTGCCCCGTGCTCTGCCCTGGGTGGTGATCTTGAATGTCAACTGTTATAAACTCTGAGCAATAACATCTCTTGTTTCACAGATTTATTATCAACAGCCTGTGTTGCCCATTGACCTCAAGGTGGTTTTATTGTACACCACCATGCTGTGGTCACATATCTCTGGGTTGCAATGAATTGCTTCTTATCTCTCCTTTCAACTGCATCACAGCTCCGTGACCCAGCTGGCTCTGGCCTGCCTGTTGGTGTAAGGACAGATGTGGGGCCTGAAGTCTGGTGGCCATGCCCTGTCAGGTGTGCGGACCCCCAAAGTCCCTCCTGCTGCTGAAGCA
This sequence comes from Setophaga petechia, assembly GCA_024362935.1. Taxonomy (NCBI): domain Eukaryota; kingdom Metazoa; phylum Chordata; class Aves; order Passeriformes; family Parulidae; genus Setophaga; species Setophaga petechia. Next base: position 9,570,494 of record JANCRA010000003.1, on the reverse strand, counting down.
ATGCTGTGGATATCTAAAAGGCATTCAGCTTTTTAATTCCTTAGGGGGCTGCAGGATTGAAGCAAATGTTTTGTTTCTTTACCTCTCTTGCATCTTTGCCCTTGCCAGGCATTTTCCTTCCAGCCTCTCTTGTTGTTTCACTGCAGAATTCCCACACTGGCCCCCGCTGTCTGTGTTATTGGTAGACTGTTCCCTCCTGCTTGCTGCCTTCCTTTGCTGTATTGGTTTGACCTTTCCCTGGGATAGCTAGCTGTTCCCTTGGTATCTGGAGGTGTTTCTCTAGGGCTAGATCTCCTCTTTTTATACATTTCTGTAAGAGGGACTCGTGTCCTACAGATGATCTTGGTTCCATTTTAGGAAGTGTTTAACATCTCCAGAGTTATAGATTTTGCAGCTCTGTAAGGCAGGTGTCTATCTCAGCTCCTGTTTCTTGAGGTGGGGTAAAAGATACAATATTTCTCCAGAGTCTCATTCTGTCTGCAGGGTCATGATTCTAATCAAACACCTTTATCAGCTATTCCAGTGTTTCAGGCATTATTCCTGGCAACAGCATCTCACTTGCTTCTTGTCCTTTAATTCCCAGTGGGACAGTAAAAATCTTTACCTTCATTTTCTCTTCTTTATCTCTCGTGGTCAGCTCTGCATACAGACTTGGTTCTGGCTTCCCTGCTACCATGCAGGTTTGGGGGTTTTTGGCTACCTTCACATCTCTCGTTTGCTCTCTTTCTATCTGTGTTCTATAAACCTGCTTTTTCTTGCATGCCCTGGGTTGACTACCTGGGTTCATGTGCCACATGCTGTGTGATCCCAGGAGAGGACTGTAGTACTTCTAGGTGTGGCTCTCTATTAAGACAATTTCTTTGTTTATGCAGATATGCCACAGACACTGGCTTCCTGGTGCTGATAAATGCTTCTGTCCTGCAATTCTTGTCTGCCTGTCCTGTTCCCAGGGGTAAGCTAGAATTGTCCAGCCGGTATCCATCACAGTACCCTGAGCTGCTGCCAGGTGGGATGGGATATGCAGTAACAGCAACTCATTTGGTCTTTTTCTCTCTTCTTGAACATAGTAAGGTGTCCAGACCTTTAGCAGCCAGCAGGATACAGCTGGACAGACATGGTGGCACTGTCTATGTGCAATGGGCAGGACTTGTGCAGTCCCACACACATGTGCAGGCCTTGAGCTCTATCACACATGTAACAAAATATGGCACAATTCAACCTAGTCTAAAATGCATGCTAAGAATTACTCCACAAGCAAAACAAAACAAATACAAAAATTTTAAAAAAAGCCCAAACAAAAAAAAAAAGAGCTTAAAATGCTTGTTTCTCTCCTTTTTTTGTCATAAGAGCAGACTGCCTCCAAAATGGAGAAAACATGAAGTAAGTGTGCTCAGAGAAATAAGGAAGCTCAGAGAAACAACCCAGGGAAGAATATTGATTTTGCTTTGTTTTGCTGGGAGAAGGATAATAATTCTTTGTTCTTTTGTACTTAAAAAGGAGAAAACTTTGGTGTTTGCAGTGAATGTTCAGGATCCAAATCTCTTCTTTGGTGTAGTTGCTGCTTTCCTTTATTCAGTGCAGCTATCCCAGTATAAGAGCAGCAACAGAATAGAGTCCCAGAATATGTTTTTTGGGTTTTTTTAAAAATAGGTGAAAAAATAGATGAATGAAAAACCCTGTTCTCCTGGTGTTAATGGAAGGCTTCTTTGTATTTAGTACTGTGGAGAAAATTTGTCCAAGAGCAATTCAACCAAATGTAAATATTGCCCCCTACTAGTACTGCCAAGATCAATGAGAAGCTGGATTATCTGCCTCTTAAGTGCCATCCTTTATGCTAGATCAATGCTGGGACTGGTTACATGCATACACCTGATTTTCCAATACCTCTTTTTTTAAATTATTTTTTAGATTTTTTTTTATTTTAATTCAGTGATTGCAATGCCAATGAAAGCTCTCAGGTTGAGGTCTTTGGAAATTGAAGTCACCTGGCTATCAGAAGACACTCTGGTGTGGCATCTTCCAATTCCTGAGGTGTTTTGAAGAGACATCCCCCAGGTCAGATCAGTCTGCTGCCCTCTGGTCTGACAAAGATACTTGCATGTGTGCAACCTCCAGGCCATGTCTGTACCCCAATGTTTTCTCACTCAGCTTAATAAGCTGCAGAGCTCATTCCTCACTGCTCATGTAAGCTTAGATCCTCATTGCTGCCTTGGGTTTCTCTATAAAGAAGTGGGAATTCATTTTCATTGCATACTCACACATTTTTATTCATTTTCCACAAACATTTATAGAGGAAATGTTTTTGTTTCTTCCTTCCAAGAGTGTTCCCAGAAAGTCTTGCAGTATCTACCAAGAAAGTTGGACCCTGATCCAGCAAAGTAATTAAGCATGTGCTAAAAATCACAAACTATCCCTGTGACTGAAGCAGTCTGTCAGAACCAGGACATCTTTCTCCTGTCCTGACTTTTCATTTGGTGATTATAAATTATCAAAGTAAATGAAGACAAAGGAGTGACACAGGGTAGGCTGCAACAAAAGTATCATCCCACACAACCAGCCCCAGAGACAGGTAGCTGGGGCCTGGAAAGCACATTTGTGCTTTATGTTACTTCCAGATTCAAACTTTTGTGTCTACTTAGGACCATCCCCCCTTGGCTGGACCCAGTCAGCTTTGCCCAAGCCCCCCTGGCTGGCACAGCTCCTATGCAAGTGCCCACAAGCTCCCTGCAACCCCAGAACTTTCCTTGAGGTGTTTCCTACAGGTAGACCAGGAGGAGATCAGCACCTATTCTTTGGGGAAATTCCTGTGAGATGGAATCCCTGCAGCTTCAGCATGGCCACAGCAACATTTTTGAGCAGCTCAGGATGGAGGTGGTGGTGCCAAAGCTTTTACAGGAAATCTGCGCTACGTGGAGCAAAACTGTTTCAGGACACCCTGAGGAGCCTTAAAGCAATATGACATTTTGTCAAATTTAATCCAATTCCACATATTTTGCCAGTGCTTTCCAAACTTCGTTGTCCTACAAATCTGGCAACTCTTCCTTGTCTGCCCTTACAAAACAGGATCAGCTTTCAAAAAGAAATGTGCCCAAGCGAAATCTGCATCTTCCTTGCCAGCAATTACAGGAACATTTCCCATCTCCTTTGCCTTTCTCTAAGAACCTTCTCCCTCCCATTCAAAATTCACTTTATAGGACTTTCAGTCCTTCACCCTGATCTCCTCCAGACAGATTTACTAGCTAAGGAATTTCCCAGCCTTTCTCTTTGGGAAGCTGAATCTCCTTCTAGAAAGTGAACGCATTTTGTAAAAGGAGTTATTTCATTTTGCTGAGAAAAAATATCCATCTTCTGTGATATGGACGAAGAGGTGGTTGCTCTGATTAGGGTAAAAGAAACCAAATAACCCTCATCCAGTCCAATAATAACTGAAAGAGCAGAGGGCTATATATGTACACTCTTACCAATGCATTCAAATCTTGCCATCTGCTGAACAGAACCTGAACTGGCAAGCCATCTTGCCTAAAAGTGCTAAAAATTGAAGAAAATTTTCCTTTGGCTCATGTTGTCCAACTATTTGTCCTGAGAATCTGACAACTAGGGCCACTGTTCTCACAGTACAGCAGCAACTCTGAAGATTCAATGAGCTAATACTCTTGTAATAGTTCGTATTTATAGTGCCTTTGCTTGAAGAGGTTTTTTTTCCTTCAAAGCCCATTGGTGAAGGGATTAGGTGGGGTGAGGGGAGAGATAACTATCCAAGAAAGTAAGAATATACATCTGTGAGTCATCACTTATCTTAACAGACCAGTCCTGAGAGCAAAGAGTGCTATGGAAATGTCTATTTTAGTCCAATTAAAAAAAAAAAAAGTTTGGAGAAGTGAACATTTCTGCACAGATTGTCACTACTTCGTGAATACTCACTGAAAAAGCCATGAATCTGGTACAGCTCTGCTGCAGACAACTTTGGAGGAAAGCTTATTCTCCGGCCGTGAATTATGCACAGATAATTATACTGTTCTTTTTTGGCAGCCCACTCTGTGGTTCCCATCTTGGCACATCATCTCCTGTTCCAAGTCGCACACCCCATTAGCTCGAGCCTGAGAGCCCTTCCCCAGGTCACACGCACAACACCCTCCGAAGGAGTGGGACCACGATGACAATTTGTCAGATATGATAACTCACAAATTAGTTCCTCGCATCGCCGTCAACGTTTGGGGTTTCTGATACAGTGCATGTAGAGCTATTCATTAGGCATGTTTGACAGAGGGTGGGAGGGGAGAGGTTGTTTTGTCTTCCTTCACTTTTAATTCTGACAATTGCAAAGACGCTGCAGGCTTCTCAGCTCATGAGCACAGTGCACTATCCTGGCTAAATCCTACTGAGTAGAAGAAATGAGCTCTCTTGGGTGACCACTCCAGCGTGTAGGAGTGAAGCATCCTTTTCATATTCTGTCAGCACTAGAGCAAAAGCAAAAATCTTTCAAAACATCCTTCATGTATATATTCAGATTCCTCATACTTTTGTTCCACTTTAGGAACATAAGATCATTGGAGACGTCCTAGTTCTAACAAGTATTGTGGAAATACATTGTCAGAGCCTTTTAAAATGTTCTCTTAGATACCTCATCTTAAGAGGCAGCCCAGCAGCTGTGAGATACTGTAGTCAGCCACAACTGCTACAATTTGCTGCAGCTCAGCCTCCTGGAATAATTCCTGTCAATGAATCATTATGGATTAGGCCATACTTAAAAGGTTAATTTATATACAACTGCTGGAGCTTGTATTGACCCTTCTTACACTGGTCTAAGGCGCTGAATGTTTTATTGCCTCTCTGTATAAACAAAAGTTCCAGATAACTGCATATCCTTGACAAGATGTTCTTAACTCTTTCAGCGATGGACAGCCTCTGTGAGAAAGCCCTGCTCATGAGGACACCAGGAATGGTGTGTCTGGGAACACATCAACACCTCCTGTTTGGGGTTACTGGTGTGTTTGCAAGGCAGTCCCATTACACCACGGCACTCCCAGACTGAGTTTTGTACTTTTGTACCCCTGATAAACATGTCAGAAGGGAAAGACATGCAGAGAGAGCTAAAACTTTTCTTTAGGGGAAATGGTGGGATTTGAGAGATATGTTTATTGTTTGTTGCTCTTATTTCAGCCTGGAGGAAGGAGTTGTGTGCCTGGGAGGTTAAGGAGTTGTGTGCCTGGGAGGTTGTCCATTTCTATACAAGTCTACCGTGTTTCTAGTGAAAATATGATCCATGCTTACAAACCACATGTCACCTGATGCATGCTTAGCCACCCCACAGCTAGGTGTTAGAGCCTTAAGTGTAATTTGTGAGTAACATCAGCCATATGCCCTGGACAATTCTCCACTCTGTAGCCACAAGACAGTGGATACTATTCAAGTACCCAAGGTATCCTTTAATTCCCAAACATACCTGGTGCTAGCACAGTTCAGGAAAACAGTAAAAAACACACTCCCATAAAAGCTCAGCAGTGGCTTAAATGCCTCCAGTTGCTCTGTGCAGTAGAGATGGTGGTTGCAATCCATCATGGCCCAATCATACATGATAGGAACATAGGCTGACCTCAACCATCTTCTGAACACATCAGTTGCTGCTCTGCTGCAACCTGACCCTCCCCACAGAAATGCCTGCCAGTGCTGCAGCCAGGACCCCCATCCTGAAACCATCACAGCAGAAAAATCAGAGAGACACTCCCTGGGCTGCATTCACCATGGACATTTTGGGTTTCCAGATACTACTGGACGCTGTAATAATAGCAATAGTAATGACTTTGTTGTAATGACTGAACCACAGTGTGCTACACAGACTGGGCCTCCTCAACACACCTTATGTGCCTCTTACCTCTGATTTCATTGTGTTACAGAACCCATCCACCATGTGTGCTCTCAGCCATCCCTTACTCAGGCATCTGCTACCTGCATGTGAAAGCATCCTCTCTGCTGTCACTCTTGAGGGGCAAAGACACGAGATGCATGTCCTTGTCAAGGTTTTCCTAGATGGAGAGACCTAGCCCTTCTGAAGCCATTTCAGTCCATGTTTTCCAGAGAAGTTCCCATCAATTCTTCCTTCTGACATGTGCCAGGATTACAACCATGATCTACATTTTTTTTTACAGCTTAGAACTTTTTTGGCAGGAAAAGGCCACCATCTTCTCCTCCCAAAGTAATCCCAGCAATCCCAGTGGGAATACTGTTGCAGCCATGGGCTGTGTGACTACAGCTGGGTGCTGAGGTCCTCAAACTCCTGTAAAACAGATGATTCAGGGCCAGTCCAAGGACTTTGTAAGCCAGCCTATCCATCTCTGCATATCTGGGCAGTGCTGCCACAATGAGCCTGGTATCCTGATGGCCAGGAAATGTTCATGGCCATCTGCAGATATACAGCTCAGAGCTAAAACTGAATGAGTGTTAACATAAAACACCTTGGGGATACTCAGATTAAATTGAGCTATTTTATCAGCACTCATAAACCCTACCCTCACAGATTTAGCAATAGTCCTCCCTTCTGCCAAGACAGTAGATCATTGTTCTCCTGGTATGAAGGACAGAAGCAAAACTTCTGTCTCCCCATGTACCTAGAAAGGACAAACACACAGGGGCCTGATGTAAAATACAAAACCCATCCCTCATACAGAGCCTGTTATCTTCTCTTCACAAACAATCTGAAGATAGAGAAAAATATTTTTATCGTTCCAAAAGAAACATTTTTTCAAAGTCCCATGCAAAGAATTTTCCCTGCTTCACCTTTGATACTATCAGAGGGCTAAAGGCCCTTTTCTGCCAATGTTGCATGTCAGTGCCATGTAGTGGAGGTCCCTGTTAAACCCAGTACCAAACCTCCCTGGGCAGGTTATCAGTACCTCTTTGCTGCTGTTTGGCCCCGTGTTTCTCCCCTGTAATGATCCTGTACCTCTCCCAGGCTTAAGGGAAGCTGCAGCCCTGTGCTGTCGCTCTTGGGCTACCCATCCATGCACACAGAGAAATTAAGAAACCTAAGGGACCTTCCAAGGTCCTCAGATGTAAGGAGGTGGCACACACTTTATAATGAAATGTACATATAATATCAGCTGTTCACTTAGATCAGATTAAACCTACCAGCTTGGCTTAGAAATAAATTCAATACCAAACTGGACAGCAAAAACAACTCACTGTGCTCTGGGTGTCCTGTTGTGATACCTTGCTTTTGTTAGATCCCTAGCAAGGCTGGATGGGCTGATGGATGGGACAAGCAAGCCTTGAGATATTTTGTCATGGAAGAGCAAGCACAAAAGTGCCTCTTGATCCTGCTCCTATTTCTGCTTCTCCCTCTCTGGGTAGTGGGGACACAAGCTGACTGTTGGGGTCAGTTTTGCTGCAGGAGGGTTCCCCCACTGTTTGTTGCCACATCCACACCCAGCTCTTGGTTGCCAGAAGTGATTTATGATGTGGTGAGTTATTTTTGCTGAAATCAGAGGTACTTCTGCTAGGAAGAGAAAATAGATCTAAGTCCTGCCTCACAAAAGCAGATAAGGATCTATCTCCGTTTGAAATTAGAGGCTGCTTTAGAAGCCTAAAGCAGGTCATCATTCTCTCATAAAAACTATGTGGAGAGAAGAAAAAGTCTCCTCCCATGTCCCCTGGATAGAGATGCAGCACAGAAGGGGAGGCTTGCTTTCCTCTTTACCATCCTGCCTGAGCTCAAGGCCAGGTTTCCCCTGAGAAGAGGCACAATCCACCGTACTCAGTTTCCACCAGCACGACTCCTCTTGCAGAAACCCTTCCACTTGTTGTAGATTATAAAATATTTATTTGCCCAGAGATTTGGGCCTCTCTTCCTTATTTCACATTAGTGTGCTAATCGCTGGCAGCAGAGTAAGTCTCTCTCCCCCTCATCATGCGCGGGTGCTCTCCTCCTTCACTTCAATGGATATTTATTTTTCATATAAAGTAGACTAACTGGAAAACCAGAGTATCTGATTACCTGGGGGCAGTGCACTGTGCTGAAATGATGTGCAGCAAGCAGGCAAAGAGTTTGAAGGGTGGTCTCTGCTTTCCATTTTAAATGGTGTGGTTGCCATGGGGTAAAACAAGATACCTCTATGGCTCAGCAGCCTTCTTAACCCAAATACATTGGGCATCTAATAGTTTAAAATGTAACTCTGAAAGGACTTCCTTTACTGTAAAGTTTACTCCCTTGGTGGGACTGAAGTCACACTGTTTAATACCAATTTTTTTCCATAAAAATGGCACAGAACTTAAGGATGATAAGAACCCGAAACCAAATTCAAAGCCGTATCTCTCTTGGCTTGGATGATGCCTCTTTTCTGACAAAAACCTCTTTGTGGGTAATTGAAGGGTTTTATTTGAGAATTTCTCTCATTAAATTCTTGAGTCAAAGACCAAAAAAATAATTTAAAAGTATTCAAAGATCATTCTGAAGTTGCTTTGTATTCATGATCCTGAAAAAACAGAAATTTCACTGTATCATGAATTCTGTGTTCTCCTTCCCATCCAACAATCTTCAAAATTCTCACATGACTACTTACATGGTGAACAATTACAAATTTAAGCAAGAAGATCAGAGTTTTTCTCCTAAAAATCTTTCAAATTTTGACAGAGGGCAAGTCCTACCCCTTACCACCCTTTCCCAAAGAAATCAGCCTCTTCAACCACTTTGAAAGTTGGCTGTACCTACAATGTTATTGAGAGCATTTTTCCAACATTGCAAGAAAAATTGTCATGACAACATATTATTAATAACTAAACCTGCTGCTGTTCTTCCTCTGTGGCACTGAAATGCTAGAAACTACTTAAAGCAGGAAAGATAATAATCAGTTTAATAAACACGTTTGATGGTGGAAGACGGAGCTACTAGACCTTTTCTAGTCAAAGAAGCACCTAATTTGTATTTTAAAAAATGGACAAAAATAACTTTGGAAAATAAGTTCATTTATTTCTGTCAAGCATTTTTGTTTTAGTACTTGTGAATGGGAGAAGCATATATAGTAGAATTTATGTTTATTTTTGCAGTGTGCCTCTGACCAGGACCAGAGTGTTGGTTCCTGGGCAGGACAGTGAAGATTGTTTGGCTTGGGCAGCAGGATGCTTTGGTGGTGAGAATTTCTGGTGTTTTTTCCTTCAGTGCCTGGTTCCAACATAGCCCTGGTATGTAACCACCCACCTGTGACAGCTGCTCTCCATAAACCAGTTTCTACCTCGGACATGCCCAGCACTGGGATTCGCTTAGCTAAAGCTCCCCAAGCTGGAATGGCTGTAAGGTGCTTCTTTTCAGAGGAGACCATCAGAGCCACAGCTGTTAATGGCTGACCACCTATGCAAATCTCCCCTAACCTTGGCCTCTGCACCGGGAAATGTGCTGATGGCCACCTGCAGCTCCAGGCTCTACCCTGCACAGGCCATGAGGGCACTGCCTCCTGTGTGAGCTGTCCCTGCTGCCAGCTCTGCTGGCTGCAGCAGTCATGTGGGGCTTCCACAGGGCTGCTCCCCACACCAGACACCCTTCCAGAGTAGGACTGAAGCAGGCTGGCAGGGTGTGAGACAGCAGTTTGCACAGATGTCTTTCAACCTGCACCTAGGTTGGTGACTGTATATATGCCCTCAGGTCTACAGAGTGCAATATACAGCCTTTCCTTTAAAAACTATGTTCTATTGGAAAGCGTTTAGTGTAGTACAAAGCCAGTAACTGGGTGTGTCTGTTGAAACTCTGAGTCATTTCTCAAGTCCACTCCAAAGCCAATTTGAGTCCTAACGGGCAAAGGAGCAGTTAAGCAATTACCACACACTGCAGTCCACACTGCTGATAAAAAACAAGGGCTCAGGTTGTCACAGCTCAGAGAAGTGTCCATCCCCATTTTTATGGTAATCACCAGGACTAAGGTTTTAATTCACACCCTTTTCAATTTTGTTGCAATAGGATGTAAAATAAAACTGGATGGAGATTTGTTTCAGTCAATCCAAGTCATAATTATTGGTCAAAAGTCACAATGCCAGACACATTTATTGTTAGTTATCTCAGTAATCTTTAACCTTCCATGGCAAAAGATCTCCAAAGAGAAATAGAAAACAAACAAAGGTTGGGCATTAAAACATGATGACTCAACTGAACCTGCACTAGCCTAAGACTCTATTTTGTCTTCTTTTGTTTTAAATGTTCTTGCAAGATTACAAAGCCAGCTTGGCATCTGTATCAGGACACAAGAGTTGTTAACTTCCTAGTGATCTTGTCCATGGAGCATCTGTGGAAGTGTTAGGTTCTCTGAAATTCATGGGTTTTGGCCAATCAAAACCCAAATCATCCCCTACCACTGTGTGATAACTTCACACATTGCTTAAAACTCTGTGTTGAACTGAAAATGTTCAGTCTGTGCATAAATTCCAGCCTGTTTGTTAGGTACTGAAAGGGTAGATACTTCAGATACCATGCAAAAAAGCTCTGAAAAAGTGCATATCACTGTACTGAATTCATATGCCACTTGATATTATGTGCACCAGAGCACATAAGGTATGTCCAGAGAGAGATCACTCACCTACTCTTTAAATATGCAAGCGGAATCATGAAATGTCATTGGCACAAACTGCATTAGACAGCACTCTGCCAGCAAGGCAGATGAGCTTGAGTTTAAGGCTCTGAGGAGACCTGGGTTCAAACCTCAGCACTGACTTTCTATTTGACCACAGGTCAATTAATTGTGCAGATAATCTTTGTAAAGTGATGTGAGACCTTTGAGTGAGGGATCATGTAAGAGCCAGGTGATACACACTTTCATTAATCTCTGGTGTGTCTAAACAAAATACTGAAAAAATAGAGCTGTGTGAAAACATGATTTCATTTCACAAAGATTTGTTTCAATTTGGTCTGCTAAGGAATTGCACAACCATGTCTTGGAGTTTAAAAAAATCCAGTGTTGGCTCTAATACCAGCAATCAGGATTACTGAGATGCTTCTGAAGATGTTCAAACTCTAATGAACCAAATATGTGGCTCACAAATTTGCAGGGAGGGAAAATGTGTGTCAGCTGTTGGGATTTTTTGTTGTTATTGTTTGGCTGTTTTGGGGGTTTTTTTGGGGCAGCATTTTGTTTGGTTTCTGTTGTTGAGATTTGGGTGTTTTTCTTGGAAAGAACTGTCTACTTTTACCTGGTTTTAAATTGACACCATGAGAGAGTACTTTTGGCAGGTTTTTTAGTCCAAACCTGTGAGTCCTCCTAGCTCCTGAGCAGTGTGGAAATAGTTTTAGAAATTCAGGCAGATTAGAGAGAGAAAGAGAGAAAAGGAGCTCACAAGGGAAAGAAAGAGAGAAATTTCTCAAAGGGCTAGCAAATCTCAGCAACCTTTTGACAAACGTGGTCTGAGTTCCAAGCTTGCGATGAAACCTGAAGCCAGGCAAGTTTCTTGTGATTTGGGGCTCTGCTATGAACATTTTGCACAGCTCTAGCTAAAAGGATCTGTCCTGCTGTGCTGCACTCTGTGCCCTGTGTGCAGTGCATTTGTCACTGTGCAGAACAGAGGAGGGGAGTACAGATCAAAGGCATCAGAGAAAGATGGGCTCAGCAGCATTCAAGGATCAAGGTGCCCCTTAAAGTTTTTCTGGTTTTCTATTTGTTGTTAAATATTTCTATTTGGGGGCATATGAGGGGGGAGATGCAGAGAGAACTCTGCAGCCTTCTAGTTCTGTGTGCTGCAGATCATTTCTGCATGTAGCACACTGAGCCTTGTCAATTAATGCCTTAGCACCCACATCGAAGTACATTTGTGATCTTCATATACATAAAATCAGTCTCATTCCTTTCCAGAAACCCTTGCCTGCTGGAGCAGACCAGCTCTAGAAGCCCACTTCTAAAACAGTGTTTGTGATGCTGCAAAGGAAGGATTTGGATTAATTTCTGTTGCCCTGCTTATGTGCAGAGATCTTCAGGCAATCAGAAACATCACCTGCAAATCTTCCTGACAGTACAATTTTGCCTGTAGCTATGAGGTTCAATCATACACACGACATTTTCCTTCTAGTCTAACTGCTCCTGGAACAGTGGTGGGCACACTTTCTGTTTGCATTAAGCAAACACACAGACTCAGCATTTGGCATTGTTTGTAAGTCTACCATTACCTTTGTTCATATTGACATCAAAAGCTCCCTCCATGTGTGTGTCTATGAGCTCAGTGAAGCCTCTCTATCAATCAATCAAACAACCAGGCAATCAATCAACCTACAACTATCTGAAGCTAAATACAACAAGAGAGCATGTCAGGCAGATACCTGGCTTCTAATTAGGGCTAGGTATTATTCTAATTTCTCTGACTTGTTCTGTACTTCATAGGACCTGGGGATGTGTTTTGTCATTAACATGTCAATAAAGCAATACAAATGAGGCTGGAGGGAAATACCAGCTCCCTGCACCACAGTGTCAGCTCTGGTCTCTGATGCATTCTTTTGCTGGGGGGTGGGAGTGGGAAATGCACTTTCAGACATAGTTGATCAAAGAAATATCATATACAATAGATTTCCTTCTCTTCACTCCAGTGGCTGGGTGGCCCATTGCGATTGATTGAATTTTATGAATTAAGTGAATGAGTGAACACACAATGACAAGGAGGTTGTGCTACAAAAGCTAGGATGCCAAATTCCACATCCCTTAAGCCAAGGCCATTTGGGAATAATCCCACTGACAGCAATGGAGTTACACCAGATTCCTTCTGAGGCGGCTTGGATCTGGCCTGCCTTGGTTTTTTTGATTGCTGTAATTTAGTTTAATTATTTATGCTAACCCTTTGTGCCATACTTTAAATGTGCTGTGATATATTTTCTCAAGGTAGAGAAAATTTAGTAATATAGGTCATTACTGCAACATTAACGCTATTAAATCTTTGGAGAGAAGAGATCCCACTGCTGGCAGTGTGAAAATGATGAGGTATGTAGATTAGCACAGAGTGAGATAAAAATATTCAACTGTAAAAGAAACAGGGGGAAAACAACAATTCCTCTTCACATCTCATGTTATTTGGAAATAGCAAAAGCATCTTATTTTATTTTCTATAATATGATATTTGCAAAATAGAAAAGGAAAAAAAAGGAGGAAAGTGTAGGGATCCTGGAAATATATGCCTAGGATTAAGAGTACCCATCTCTTTCACAGCCTTAAGAGCATCCAACTCTTTCACAACAATGTACTTTCCTTCACCCTTGTAAATTTCTTCACTGCACTCATGACAATGAAAAAAAAGAATATGATAAATAATAGCTTTGATGACTGCAGAGCCTGGATAAGCAGAATTATTGTGCTTAGTAAATTATCAATCTCTATTCTTATGTGGTTGCATAATTCAGATAACTTAAAGGAAGAGCAGTTCTGTTCATGAGATTTAAGGATTGTTTAATGCATGAATGAGCTGCTGCCATCTTCTGACTTTTCTGAGTTCTGCAAATTAAAAAAAAATTTCTACTGTAATCCGGTGCCCTGGGGAAAATACTTGTAGTGCTAGAACTTGGAGGCTCCTAGGGCTCCTTTAATAATTTTTAAATATGATTAAGTGCTTCAGGTAACTTTTACAAACATATGAAGAAAGATTAAAATTGGAGTTTGGATATATCAGTGGATTACCATGAAGAGAAGCATATGAAAACACTTTGCCTGGAAAATGCTCTTTCTGACAAAGCTAGACCCTAATTTGCTTCTCTACAGCACTATGGACAACTCTATTAAAACACTGGGCATTGTCCATGTGTAAATGGGGTGAAAACATGACTTAACCAGCTGAAGGTGGTACTGAGATTAGGATGCATTTGACAGTGCAAGCTCTAAGAGAAGGCTCATAGTTTACCGTATCTAAAAAAGGAGCAAATGAAATGTCTGACTGAAAAAAAAGCCTTGAATTTAGGCAATTCAGTTTCAAATTTTTCACATGACTCTTCAGTTTTACAAGAGGCCAAGATGGAATCTCAGTTGTGAGCATCCACAGCCTTGGGGACATTTGAAATGAGGACCTGTATTCTGCACTTTGAGTCTTTTTGAATATCAATGCTCTTTCTGCTGTTATTGTTTTGAGGTTTTCTTGATGCAATGTTTGCTCATAGAGGCTGGATATATAATCCTATTCATTTATCAGCCTCAGGGAAATCCAGAGAGATTCTTTTAAGTTTATTGTGAGAAATAAAGACATTATGGGCTACTTTAAGTGAACTGTGACTACTGCCTGGCATATTAATTTCTTCTGGATTGTCTTCTCCTTCCTTATGGACCCGACTCAGGTAGCATTGCCTGAAGAGAGACTTTGTGCTGAGTCTGAAGACTGGCTATTCACATATTTCAGGAAGAAATATGTGGATGTGTCTGGGGAGAAAAAAAACATTTTGAGAAAGAAACTTTAAGTCCAAGATAGGTAATTTTTATCTCCTGCCTCTCACTTGTGCTCAGCACCAGTCGTTCTGAGTGTTTACAGTTTATTTTCGAGATATGTCTGCACTCAGCCCATAGATCTGGGTATCTGTACACTGATTTTGGTACCTGGCAAAGTGAAGCCCCATCACACAGCCTCTACCATCACACCATCCCACCCTGGCAGTGGAGGCACTCAACCAGGGTGAGCACATTCTGTGAGCACTCATCCTACCCTGGGATGAGTTCCCCTGGAGTTCCCCTGGAGTTCAGCAAGCATCCAAAAGGGAAATGCTATAGGTAATTTAATAAACCCAGAAATTCACAGGGACTCTGCCCATAGTCCTAAGGAGCAGAGTACACAACAAGAATCATAGACACAAACATTACTTAGTCAAAGAGCTTTCCTTTAATTCCCTCTGTTGGATATACTGCTGTCGTCTTTCATTGCTCTGTCTCTGAGGGAAAAGAACAAGCTGACAAAGTATGTTCTGATCTGCAAATCAATAAGAGTCAGAGGATATAACACATCTCTCTCATCTCTCTCCCATGTGCTCCTTTCTGCTCCAGCAGCAGCCCAAATCATGCAGAGATGACATGGCTTTAGGGGTACTTTCATACCCATCCTGGTGCATATTCTTAGGAGAGGTGGGTGGGAATGGAAGATTCCCTTTGCCATGTGAATAGATAGGTAGGCCAGGATCCAGAGCAGGTACAGGACAGCAAGTACTCAATGCTACTTCTGTCAGGGGAGGGAGAAACCCCAGGTCAGACAGTTCCTCTGAGTGTGGATCTTCCCACAGTCCCAAGCAGAAGCAGCTCCTTGCTCCAGCAACATAACAAAGGCTCAAAGCCTCCTGAGATGAATCTCCACACCCAGCAGCATCTGTCCCTGTCAGACCAGACCTGATCCAACATGTCTGTCACCCACTGCACCCTTCAGTTAAAGAAGAGCAAAGCACCCTCCATTGTGCCTTGATGCAGGAGGCTGGGAGCCCCTGCAGGCTTGGTGACCTGCCCTCACCCTGGCAGCCTGCACCTTCATGCCCACACAGTATTTACAGCTCTCCTGTGCCAGCCCCACTGCCAGCTGTGAGAGTGCCAACATGCTTCCTCCCCGCTGCCTGTGGAGAGCCATGAGAAGCCTTCTGCCTGTGTGCTGAACCAGTGCTGGCTTATGAAGTATATCTGACATCCAAAGGCCAGCTGCGCTCCATTCCATTCCTAAAATCTCAAGCTGGTGAATGAAATGAATGAAATGTAAGTGCTGCTTTATGAGCTTCTTTTATGTAGTCACCTCAGGCTGCACAGGTGTGTAGGAGCTGCTGGGATGGGAGCTGTGTGTACGTGGTTAAGCCATGCAGAGACATTTCATCTTGGGAGCACATGATGAGGAGAGGAGAGCCTGTTCAGAGACACCACCAACCTGGGCCTTGAGGAGGTATAAGGCTGGAATACTGACCACACCTGGCTCTCAAAAATGCTCTCTCCTTAGCCATGGCTAAATTGCAGAATGGGTAAATATACTTTAAAAACTCACATTCTTTCTATATGTTCCAAAAGAAATTAGTGTCTTAGGCTTACTGTGTTAAAGTACTGGCAGCTCTGCCTGAAACACCTGTACCCAGGAGGGATAGCAGGTAATCAGGACATATATTTATGTCTCAGGGATGCCTGCAGATTTTCTGTGCAGCTTTGCTGTTTGGAACAAAGTCTTCCAAATACTGTAACACATTTCCTAACTACCTTTGGTTAGGAAAGGTGTTTCCATGATGTTGTAAATCCTAAACCCAAGCATCCTTGAGGGCACTTTTGTATTATTAGATGATACTGCTAAGGGATGAAAGTGACAGTTTTTCCATATGCTGGTCCCCTATTCTTCTACCCTCTTTTATTGCTTTTTTGCTTGATGCAAATTTTTTCATTCTCCCCAGTAACACGCACAGCTGCTGTTATCTCCACAGCTTGAGAAAGTGTCTTCTTGCTTGATGAGCAAAGATCAAATTTCCCTAAGACCCTCATGAAAATTTGCTTCCACTTGCCCAAGAAATTTACCCTTTATGATACATCCTGCATTCACTGCCTGTGAAAGAAAAAAAATTAGACGAAAAATATGCTAAAAGTTGGTGGGTTTTCCCACTCTCATAACTGTGACCTGCAAAATGTTTTGAATCATGCCTGTTGTGTTAATACATTGAGCCTTCCTAAAGAAAGCTGGTGAGACCTTCTGGTGATTTGCAGCCCAGGCTTGTGAACGTGCAGACTCTGGCCTGTAAAGAGTAAGGAATAGGTGCACAACCTTGTGTGTGAAGAGCTTCCATGCTTACTGGACCTGTTCAGAAGCAGATGCTGCCAGGGAGAGTGAGTGACATGTCTAACAATTACAAGTCCCAGCTTTGCTTTCCTTGTTCTCATCTCCAAGAGTAATTCTGATACAAGGACAAATTCTTTCCCCCACAGAAGAAAACAAAACTTAAATAGCTCTCAAGTTCATTTGTTGTGCCTTCTTATCAAACTCCCATTCCTGTTCACCCAGAGGAAAAAAATTAAATTTCTACTTTCTCTGCTAAGAATGGAAAATGGCTGGTCTTTAATCTTTAACCCAAGAGGCAGCTGCTTTCCAAACACAGCAAAGTCACTGCCACATCTATCTGCAGTTGCTTGTCCTGAACTTCAGTGCTCAGGCCATTCTGGGTGCTCAGGGTCCTGTCCATGAAGAGTGGGACTGAGAATTGCGACAGGGCTGCTCCAGCACATGAACTCTCTGACCAGACTGACAGAAGTTCCACTGGGAGAAAGCTCCCTGCCCTATCGTGTTTGCACATAGAGGGAACACAGACAGAGCATTTTCTTTTAGTGCAGAATTCATTTGGTGACGCTTAAGGGATTGCTATGAATAAATGCTAATTCAGAATTGCCAAAATAGTAAAACTGGAAAATGAGGAGACGTTGCACAGCAGGAAATTTTTTAAGTGTTCAATTGCTTATTCTGTTGCCTGAGAAAGTCCTTTACCAAAAGGGAGGTGAACTTACATGTGATTGAATAACCCTGGGTGAAGTGTGTGTGTATATATATATATGTGTGTGTGTGTGTATGCTATAAATAAATACCTCAAAGATGAATATGTGTTTCTTTTTCCAGAAGATATTCCACAGTTGATGTCTCTTTTCACAGATCCCACCTACACCATAGTGTCACTCATTTATTTACCTCCATTTGGAATAAATGTACATTCGGAATAAATTCAAACATAACTTGTATTGAAGGTTGTCCAGCAGAAACAGGCTGAATGTTAGTTGTTATTGTTTGGGTTTATTGACTACAGCTCAATTAGTGTATTAAATGCTGTTAAAAGTAGAAATGAATTCCACACTCTCAAGCACAAAATACTTGACTAGAACTGGCTTGAACCTACGCAGTGCAGATTGGTGTTAGAAGAGTGTTGAGTCAAATTTAATTCTTGCCTTTGAAATCCAGACAAATTCAGGCTTTACCCACTCTTATTTTCCATGGAAGAATGCAGAAGTGTATTAAGGTTCTGACTAGTATCTCTCATGGACATTTTGTTCTAGAATAAATGAAACCATCTTTTTACTCAAGGGTTTCTTCCCTTGTATTGCTGGTAAGACAGCAGAGAGTTGTATGATGCCCTGGCAGCAGAGGACCTTCTTGCTCTTGGTGTCCTTGGCTCTGTCTCCCATGTTAGCCTCTTTTCAGCCTAGCTTCAGTCTTAGAGCAGCAAAATTCAGGGAGCCCAAGGCTCAGAGCTGCCATTCTTTATTTAGGAGGTTGAAATAATAGTCTGGATTTTTGGGGAGCAGTTTCTTGAGAAAATAGCTGAGGCTTGACATTTCCCTTGATGTTCATCCAGCAGAAAACTAAAGACCATAAAAGACAATATATATTTGATAATCTCTGCACTGCTGTAGGGTTTCATACCACCTTTGTTGTCTTGTCTGGGCATTTAACTAGACTTAAGATGTATATTATAAATTGATTTGTCAAAAGACGTGGGGGGAGACTGTAAGCAACTAAAGTGGTAGCCTTGGACCAGCCAACTTACATGTGGTTCTCTGGCTTTTCCTGGAGTTTCACAGTCCTCTGGGTGGGCAAAGTGACCTACTTACTAATGACCCCAAACAGATTGTGAGAAGAAACAATAGGACTAAAATGTTTCATGCACATGCAAAAAAATTAAGACATTAGAAATTGTTCTCTATGTGCTATTGAATGATTCCTCCCCCTCACCTTTCAGTGCACAGGGTAGACAGTAGCTGTAAGAGAAAGTCAATGGTTAAGGGGGTTTTTTGTTTGCGTTTGCTTTCAAATTGCAGTCTGAAATGTTTCTTTAATTAAATCCAAAGAAAAGATGTTGCATTAGTGATTGCCTTTGAGAGGTTTCTGGCTGATGCAAAGGGAGTACAAATCTGTGACCTCTTCAGAGGCTAACTTCAGGCTAACTTCTGTGTTGTCTTCTTATATGGCTGGACAGACACAAGATATGAAATAAATATCAAAAAGTTGTGCAGCTCCAGGTGTTCAGGCAAATAGCAACACAAACCACTGGCTAAAATCAGACTTAAATTCAAGCAAATGTAGCCATGCATTACTGAAACATTCAGCTCTTTCCTGTCTGCCCCATCTTCTGCCACCTACTTTGTCTCTCCCTAAGGGCATCCCCACTCCTTTCCTTGCATTGTCCAACTGTCTTTTAACTATTGTTTTCAGAATCTCTCTCCTGATCTTGACCAGTACTGGAGGGACAGAATTATAAGCTGAGTGAGTCTCAGTGCTGGAAAATCACCTGAGAAACAACAGGGCTTCTGACAGCATAAAAAGTAGGAAAAAAATTGATATTTTCAGATTAATTTTGCAGTCCCTGTTGTTGCAGGCCAAAGCTACTTGGACAGCCCACATAGCCATCTGTGTTTCACACTGCTTACCTGAACTGAACTGTCATTATTTTATTTCAGGCTTATCATTAGCTTTGAACAGAACTTTGTCAGGTCTAGGAAGGGAAGGCAGGGACATAGCTGTTGGCCCAGTCTGTCGTCCAACCACCTTCAACAGAAGGGATGAACCTGTCAGGGGCTGATTTGCCTCAAGGTATCCTGTGGCAGTTATTTGTTAGTCCTGTTACCACTGACCCGCTGACAGTGACTCTGGCTCCTGGTTATGGCCATACAGAAACTGTAAATTAGGGGTTGGAGACTCAGAGACAATGATTGTTTTGCAAAGAGACAGCTCTCCAAGAATGTGTTTGCACACACACTTGTGATTTTGCTGTGAAGGCTTTCCTTGCCTGTCATTCCTATATATGATGAACGCCAGTTGTCAATGAATCTCTCAAAGATCTGAAATTAATCTTTCAGAGACTTGCTCTGGGATCTTCTGTATTAGAAGAGAATTTACAAAGGAATGCATTACAAGAACTTACAGCCAGCAGTGGCTTGCAAGGGATCACGTTTTAAAAGCAAAACTATTGTTTAATGGTGCCAAAATTCATTCATTCTTGCAAAGTCTCAGATCTTCTTCCTGCAGCACATTCATTCTTAAATATAATACTCCATGCATGCAGCCAAATTTGGTATTTACATGACGAGCACTGCAAACCAATACTCCTTAATATAGTTTCAGCCTTGTGATGGGATTATTTCCCTTGTGGAAAAGCAGAATATCAAGTCCATTTAAAGATATGTGAAGTATGGCAGTTACATAGTAGTTTTATAAGTCTAAGGGAGAAAATGATGTATTGCTATGCTGAGTTGAGGCCTTTTCTAATTTTTGACCGTTTATATCTCCAACCTATCTGGTAAAAATCCTCTTTGGTTAGCACCACTGGATAAAATTCAACTTTCAGCAATGTGGGTGTAGATTTGGAGTAATTCCATTCTGAAGGGCAGAGATATTTCAGATGTGCTCTAGTCCCTCTGTTGCATAGGTGACATGATGGAAAAAGGCTGAGAGGGATCCAGCTCATGGAATTATTATTACCAATGACTTGACCATCACATGTGTTTATCCCCAGGGGAATTACAACTGGTAAAGTGAGGGACATATCCTATGAGAAGAAAGACTATTTCAGACTTGTTTTGTAAGAAGCAATCTGAAACAGAAAACAGAGACCTTGCTCAGAAAAGTACAATGCTGTGTCTAGCAGAGGATTATCCACAGGTCTCACTCTGGCTGCTGGGGAACTGGGGCATAGAGACAGAAATTGCTGCAGGGCACTGGGAGGCTACAAGCGGACGGAGAACCAGACTCTGGTTGGCAGGAGACAGGTGCACGGGCTGTACTGGGAGGAAGCACCGAGGTAAAGGAAGGTGTGTACAAAACAACAATTTGGGCTTTTGCACAGCATTGGGCAAACCCTTTGCAGGACAGGAAGAGTGTATGTATGTGTGGATCAAGAAGTTGCTGTTTCATGCCAAGTTTCAGGCTGCCATTAAGCTAAGTTTTTATTCTTCTTCCACCCTCTCCCAAAACAGATTAACAAGAGGATGATGCAACTTCTCACTGGCCAGGGCTGGATTCTGCAAGCCCATCCATCACAGCAGCCACTGGCTGCCACAGGAGGCCACAGAGGCAGCATGACTGTGTTTTAGGGAGGCGAGGAGAGATGCTTATCTGGAAGGGAGCCAAGGGAGCCAAGCCAGCTGCCTCCTAACAGGTGTCCCCATCTTCCCCATTCCTCCCCTTGCCTTGTTGTGTATCTGCTTATCAGTCAAGCTGTGATTTTGCCTTCACAGGCAGGGCTGGAGTGGGATGTTGCTGTATGCCCTCCCCGGCTTCTGGTAGCTGCCTCTCATTACTGCCATGTTGCTAAGGTTTTCGTGACTTTTGTCCAAGCCCAGCAGCTGGATTTTGGCAGCCTTCCAGGCACTTCCACTAATGTAACTCAAAGTTACTGTAGGTTTTCTCAGGAGTTTCAGGTTGCTGCCAGACTCTTAGGGATGCTGGCTTTTCCTGGCTCCCCTTCTCCAAGGCTTTAGCTTTAATTCTGGATAGTTTACATCTCTGGAGTCGTTAGCTGTGGGACCTGTGTGCTTCTCCCTGATTATGTATCACTCCAGCATTTCATCAGAGCGAGGCGCAGCTCTGGTGATGTATGACATGGGAGCATCATCAGTCAGCCGGCGCAATAATGATGCATTAGCGTAATATGCCTTCAGGATGGAGTTGTACTGATGATGTATTTTCAAAAAGATGGAGTCCCAGAGAAAAGAAACAGTCTGAAGCTAATTCAGTATGAACATGGCCACCGAGAGCACACAGTGTGCAGATGATTGGGATAAGAAAGATGACTTTACATTACCCACTCTGACCCTGATCCTTTCTTTTTCTCCTTTAATCTTTCTTCTTTGTCCCCTCCTCACTTCTCTCCTCCACCAGCACTTTTCCCCTCTTACTCTTTGTTCCTTTCTCTTCTTTCTTTTTTTTTTTTTTTCTGTTTGGGTTTTTTTCACACTGGTGACTCTCATGGCCACTGGCTTTATTCATATATTCCTGTCTCTCACAGTCTGACCTTGTGTCATGCTGTATAACTTAATATTATCCCACTAGAAACTTTTTCCCCTCTCTGAGTGAGATAATATTAAGGTGACCTGAAAGTGCAATAGATAAAAATCTCCAGGCCATCTAGGCAGTGACATTAAAAATCATCACAACCCTTAAGTGATGGAGGGGGTGAAATCTTATGGGATCTTTTCTTGGCAAAGGCAGCAAATGTGGGCTGAGGAGTGGCTACCCCTGGGATTTCTCATAGCCTTCAGCTTCTGGAAGATGAGAAGTGTGTTAACCCATTCACGCAGCTAACAATATTAAAACAACAAACAGCGCTCAATCAAACCCAGACTGTCATCTTTCACTGGATAAAAAGTAACCTTTCTAATAAACATTTCAACTAATAAAGACTACAAAAGTAATTAGACTATTAGCTTGCTAGCCCCTGACACCCAGACAATCATTTGAAAGTAACTTTCCTGCAGTGTTTAGAGCAATACAATTGAATGACAGGAAGATATTATACCAAGATGAAACATAAATAAAATTGGCTTCAGTCTCGTCTGGAATTCAGGCTATACATGGAACTCAGATAATGCCCTTAGTCTAGTCCTAACATGTTGTTAGCATCCACCTCAAGAGTAGATGAATTCTAGGAATTTGATCTTTCAACACTCTCAAATGTACGTTCTGTGAAATAAAGAATTTCGCAATATCTCACAATACCAAAGAACTTTGTAATAAATATTCACCATGGAAAATATGAAAGACTTTTTGTGCTGTTTGCAGTTATTTTCAATTTTTATTTTTACCATAACTCTTTATTTATTATCATTGGTTTTTATTTAAATTACATTATACTCAGAGAGCTCAATCAAGACACAGCAACCCATTGTAAAAGGACCAGGGCACATACACTTAAAATAACAGTCCTTGCTTGGCCACTTAATCACTACATCCTACACAGTGCAGAATTAATGTTTAGAGTGAGTTAAAAATCCTCTGAAAAATGCAGGGGCTTGCAGCCCTGGTGGTTGAAATCATCTGTTTATTCATGTATAACTCAGGCACATCAGTGTGCCTCAGCACTGAGTTGAACTGACACAACAAGTGTTGATTTTCCATGTCTAGTTTGTGGCCTCACTGTTATAAAAGCTACTAAGCAGGTCAGCTGTGGAGACAGGGAGAAAATGGACTGTATCCCACTCTGCTCATTTCCCATAGCCTGCCATGCTCAGTGCAGTCAGGACCAGGAAGCAGTGACCTGCAAGCTTGATGTAGTTCTGCTCTTGCTGCTCCAAATTCATTTTCAGTTAAATTGTTCAGGAGGGAAACTGTAGTATCTCTGGAAAGGATATCTTGCTTTTCATTTACTTCCAGTATGAGCTAATTCATCCTCAGCTCATCCAGATGGAAAACCAGGTCGTTTTATTCCCTTTTTACAGGTAGCGAAATTGAAGCAAATTTAATTGACATATTCTGAGTCATAAAAAGAAGGAAGAGCATGGGTAGCTTAGAAGTAGGAGTCTGCTATTCTAAAGCACCAATTCTGCTTCAGCCCAGGAAAGCCAATTCTGCATTAACTTTTACCTCTTCTGAAATACAACTTCTAAATATCTATTCATCAAGTATCAACATGAATAACATTGCAATTATTTTATGTTCTTTTCCCATAAATTTCCATGAGTTTCTCTACCAGTATTAGGTCAGAAAGGTTTGGCTTACACAATGAATGCTGCCAGAGAGATGATCTCTGTTGCTCTCTAGCACCAAAGCTTTAATTGGCTGGTGAGATTGATTAACATGTGAAGCAAAGCTAAGGTCTTTAATCAATCTTAGAAGTCATTTATTGAGAGTATATGACAAAACCATAAAGGTTGTTGCAAATGACATATTTTAATATTAAAACCAGAATCTTCTGCCTTTGTAGGAGTTTGAATATGTTTTTTCCCTGTTTATAATAAATTAAGATTAAAATTAAACAGATACAAAATAAAAGGATGATTTGTGAATGTAAGTCTCTTTATCACTAGTCAGTAATATCCATAGCACTGGAATTCCTTGCCCCAGAATGCCTCAGAGCCCAGCCCAAGGTTGATTCACCCCAGCTAACACCTGCTATCACTCCAAAGTGGTTACTTATCATCATGTCTGATCTTGATGAGAAATTGGAAAACACTATGCACACTATTCTCATTTCTCTTTGTAGAAGTAAGGTTGAATAAAGTATAGGTGGTTATATGAAATGTCGGTTTCAGTGTATAAAGAAGTCATATGCTGAGGGCTGATCCCCTGCTCTGCAAGGCAGAAGGGAGCATTTATCCTGCACAGATATCAGATTCAGAATGGATCCTCAGGGAAGGTTGGGGGTTGTAAAGATAAACCTGTTCCTAAATCTGAAAGCTCAGCCTGAGACTACACTTCTATGTAAGGAAGGGATATGCCAAGACATTGCATAAGAATCTGACAGCTTGCTAGCTGGATGAAACAGAGAGAGACACCTCTTGGGTGATCTAACA
Organism: Setophaga petechia; assembly: GCA_024362935.1. Taxonomy (NCBI): domain Eukaryota; kingdom Metazoa; phylum Chordata; class Aves; order Passeriformes; family Parulidae; genus Setophaga; species Setophaga petechia. The sequence goes on along the minus strand of JANCRA010000003.1, from coordinate 9,546,072 downwards.
TATAGATAGTTATAATTATGTTTTTCTATTTCTATCCACCTGTCTTGAAATTGAGTAACTGTGCTGTTAAATTTGGATTGCAATAAAACCAATATCCTTTGCACTTACCTTAACATTTCCCTGATGTTCAAAGTGACTTCAGAGTAACTGAAAGTCATCCCATTGAAGGGACTTGACAAGCTTCAAAGGAGGATCCTGGACCAACATCTAGAACTACCTCATTGGCAGAGCTGTACAAGACTGCTTAGTGATTTTTAATTTACATCCTCAAGGGTGCCCAAAAAAGGTATCCATTGGCCCTTTGGGCCCAGGAGTTTCTCCAAAGGATCAGAGCAGAAAGCACTAGCCAGAATAGGAATTTACTGTTAGTTATTATTTTTCCAAATATCACTTTTTCAGTCTTGCTCTGACTACAGGATTCTTACCACAGAGTTTTTTGTTTGTTCAGCTGCTCTCCAGCTTCTTTTCAGTCACCTCAGGTGAAATGAAAGGCCAGTCACACTCAAGATCAAGCAAAACTGTCATAACAAGGATTTCCAGGGTGGTTCAGAGTAAGCCCAAATTCATCCCCTAATGCAGATAATATGGAACCGGGAGCAGCCAAGTGTGATTTTCACATATCTCACAAAGATAAAGGTATTTGATTCCATAAAATTTGCCATCTACACTGTCAGATGAGGAAAATGAGGCAGAGGGAAATCTTCAATTTTTTTCTGCTACCACACAAAACAGCAAAGGAAAATCAATTGTCTGAAATACAATTCAAAAAAATTCACTATAGGACAAACTTCCTTTTTTTTTTTTTTGCTGTTGTAATCATTGGCATTTAGAAGCAGCAACACCAAATGTCTGTCCTCAGCACTGAAGCCATGTGCATAAGAAGTGAGGATTTCCATGGGCAATTGAATGATCTGGTACAACAGCAGTTAAGAGAAAAGGTCTGCTGTCAATAGCCAGAAAGATAGTACTTGGCCTAAGAAGAGTAAAACCCATACATTTTGTTTCTCTGACCAATGTGAAAGCTTCCTAAAAAAAAAAAAAAGGATGAGAAAGGAGATGTGCAGTTTTGTTTCTAATGATGGAGTCTGTACGACCCTTAATGACCTCCTCCCATCTTCGGGCTCTCAGTGCCCTGAAGAGCAACAGATGCGCAGCTGGTAAGGCTAAATCAGGCCTGACAGCACAGCAAGACGGCTGGGGAAAAGGAGAACACTTTTTTCAGATATTAAGTCTGGTATTCTGCCTTTTATTGTGCAGGAGTGTCCTAATGAGGGAAGCGTGCATATAGAAATTAGAGATGGGAAAGGCTATCAGGTCATCTTGTCCATCGTTCTACAATGAGAGAGGTTCTGAAAGAAATATAGCATTAATGTGGGGCCAAAGAACAGAAGAAAAATCAAGAATAAAGTGAAATAAGTTCCAAAAGCATTAGTAGCTGTTATAGGTAACACACGTTAATAAATAAAATTAAGGCGGATGTGAACATTAATTGGCCATTTAGATGAGTGTGCGTGAAGTTATTAATGACAGACAAGTTCTAATATATCCTGTCCATCTCCACAGTAAAAGCCAGAAAGAGTCCTCATTCAATAGGATAATGAGGCAGTCAATGGATGATCCAGCTATTTGACCTGTATTTTTGGTGCATTTAAATAGAATAACTAAAATATGTTAACTACAGCTGATATCCAGCAGGAGAAAGAGAGAGAGAAAAGGCAAGATGACATGTCTTTGCAGGGAAAAGGGCTGGAAGCATTACTTCGAAGTTTACACTATGCTTAAGAGTGGCAGGAGAGATGGTGGAGAGGTCGTATCACACAAAATACTGCACTCTGAGAACCACTATCACCACAAAACCTTGGTTGCAAATCTCACCATGGAAGAATGATATCCTAATCTAATTCATTTTGCCAGTGTTCAAGGCAAGCTGATGCAGCCACCTGTCATGAAACAAGATGGTTGATGGTTGTTTTAGTTTAGATGAGTTTTGGGGACTGTGCTGGAAACAGCCTCAACCTCTATGACAGTTGCTCTGTCATAAGCAGAGAAGAATTTGTGACGCCTAGAGAGCATTCTACAGATCTGTTCAGCTCTTCTCAAAACCTCTTCTGTACAAAGAACGAAACATAAACCCAAAACTTGGTCTTTGCATTCCCTCTACACACAGTCTGTGACTGTGGGTGACCCAGCTTTTGTAGACAGCTCCCCATCCTCATGGTCTTGGAAATTCTGCATGGGGCTCATTTGCAGAGGTGATGCTGCCACAAGCAGATTGACAGTAACTCAATGATCCCAAAGTGCTCTGCCCCATCAGCCATCCCTGAACATTTTCTCCATACAGGTGCCAAGACTACCTTGGAGACTGAGGAGAGCAGGGCAGGATCCACTTCCTGGCACAACTGGGCTTGAGACAGGAAGGCAAATCTCGTGGTGTGTGAAAACAGCCCATGTTCATTGGAAGCAAACAGCATGGAAACAGTACTTCTTGTGTGACTGAGGCCAGAAAAAATACACACATGAAAGAAAGGTGGAGATTGTCGGCCACTAGGAGAGACATATAACAGTTTTGTAATGAAAGAAATTGGTCCTACAGCTTAAGTAGACTGTCTATTCCTTTCTGCATTCAATCTTTTGAAAGATGACTTCTTCTCATTCCAGTGTTTAGAAAGGGTTTAGGGGAAAGGAGGGGATTTAATCTCATGACTGACCTTTACAAAGTATTTACATACACAAATATTTAAAACATGCATAGCACCTCTCCTGTTTGCCAATTTGTCTCACTAGGTAAGCCTCTCCTGAAGAGCCATTTGCACACGCAGCAGTCCTGATCCTTTCCTGTTTACAGTGGCTTGCCAGTGGGATGTGGGGTCTTCCTTGGACACTGACTTGCCAGGGTGATGGGATACTGTCACTGTTGGGGTGGCTGAAGGGTGAGGTCAGTGCAGCCCGAGCACTGAGCCTTATTCTCAGGCACCGACCACTTGTGAATGAGGAAATGGGAATCTCTCCAAAGAAGGAGTTAAGGAAGGTAAATCCCTGGTAATTCCCAAGATGCCAATCTCTGTGCATCAGGAGACAAAAATATTAAAAACGCATTTTTTAAGAAAGCAATGAATGTCATCTGCCTTCTTCGTGGGGTGTTCCACTATCCCAAAGGTGGCAGGCAAGGGACTAAAAAGCAGTATTCCCAACCTCTTTTTCCCCAGGGATCCAAGCTACCATATTTCCCACCTTCCTGCAAGGGTTAACAAGAAACCTTTTCCGTGCCCCTGACTTTGTCTTCCCCCCTCTCTGTTTTCGTGCTTCCCCTGCCGGATCCATTTGCAAATGATATCACTTGTCTGCATATTGTCACTTGCCGCCTGCCCACCCATTTATCAAGTGTCTGCAGCTCGGCACAGGCTTGCCCTGTCCTGCTTGCTCCATTGTTCCTGCTGACCCAGGGGAAGGCGCGTGTGAGCGGGAGGGGAGCGGGAGCGCTCCCGCAGCCCCGAGCCGGCCGGGCAGAGCGCGGCGGGGCAGCTGGGAAGGGACAATGACACGGCGAGACTGACAGCTCCCCCTCCCCGGCTGGCATTGACAGATGACCTTGCAGGGACAGCAGCCCTGGGCCTCCCCACAGACATTAGCTGATATAATGGGCTAGACTGGACATGCCATCCTGGGAACGTAGGAGGTAGGGAAATCATCCCGGCTTGGTGGAAATAAACTCCGCCGTTTACTTTCACAATAGATTTTCCCTCAAACTCATAAACTTGTTTCTCAGTAACCCTAAAGCAAAATGATCATGGAATTTGAACACAACATTTACCAAGTCCTAATGAATAACATAATTATCACTTTATGCAAATCAAAGCTCATTTGCATATGTGAATATTTAACTATTAAAAACAACGCTTTGATCTTGAATAAAAATATGTATATCACATAATCATAGCCTTATGGAACATGAAAACTATCTTTTTTTCCTTTTTTTTTTTTTTTTTAACCGTACAGTTTTGCTGCGCTTGGGTTTGCTGTTTGAACGTTCTCAGCAGGGACTCCGTCTATGGAGCTTCTTCCCCGAGGATGTCCGCTGGGGTCTCTCGGTGGCTGCCATCGCAGCTGGGTACATTGGGCCTTTCTCTTCAGGTCACTGAAGCATGGCAGCCTTCCTTCAGTTTGCTTTTTCCTTGCCCGGTAGTGTCCGCTTTGGTGGCAGGAGCAAACCGCAGCTCTGCAGCCCAGGTGGGCTGTGCTCCTGTGTTACACAGCAGCCAGAGATGCTGCCAAGAGATGGGTACTTTATACATTAATTACAGAGTAAGGGAAAAAGTCAAACTCTGCTTGCATATTTAAATCAGACCACAGTAATGCAGATTTTTCTCTTAGGGAAAGATTACCAGGGATCACAGAGGAAGCAAGAGTCTTTCACGGGAGATTTCCCCACTGAAAGCTTTGAACCTGGTTCACAGAATAGCCTTGTGAAGGAACACTTGGAGCCAAGGATCTAGAAGCATCCAAGCACCCAACACCCACAGGTATCCTCTTATAACTGCTAAGAAGCAGCTCTGAAGGTTCAAACCATGCACTGTGATATGTTGAATGATAAATCTCCTGTCTTCATATACTGGAGCTATTATCAGCTAGCTATTATCACTAATTGTTGTCCGTTGTCATGTTTCACTAAAAATAAAAATTAGATTTTAAAATAACCCCTTCCACTTTATCAAGTAACTGCTTGTCTGCAAAGTTATTCATAGCTATTAAACTAAATGAACTAATAATGAATAACTGGTCACCTAACATTCCCCTACAGGCTGTCATTGATTATGGCCCCTGAACAACAATGTTATCTAGAAATGTGCGTACCCAGCTGGGATGCATAAGGAATATCAGGCCATTGATTGTCCTGTACTTCTGTCCTATGGCTTGATGTGTTTCCCTAGGGATGTGAAAGAGTGGCCCCTCCTGGGCTGATGGAGACATCCCTTCCCTGCTCCCCCACCCCATCATCCCCTCCCAAATCCAGGTTTTCAGTTTTTGCCCTGCCCTGCCTACAGTAATCCTGTGTGCAAAGGGAGCCAGACAGGGACACAAAGCATGTCCTTGACACTAACTTAGGATGAAGGTGTCCACTTAGGAAAAAAAAAAAAAATTGGTTCCAGCTCTTAGCTACAACACCTGCTTGAGCATTCTGCCCTGACAAAGTTTTTGCTGGAGCAAGGCTTGCTACCCTTGTCTCTCTCTTATAGGTAATATTACCTGGGATAAAAAATATACATGCTCAAATTTTTTTTTTAATGTAGCATTTGATGAAAACAGTGTCCTTTTGCAGGACTGTCTGAAGGAGACCCTCTTGAGCACATCCTGAGAGTCCCTGGGTTCAAATGCTTTATCATCTCTCCAAAAACTGAACATGGGTCATTCCCATCCTGGCGGAGCACAGCAACCACTGAGCTGTTGCAAAAACTGGGAGTGGTGACGAAGGAAACAGGTGGTAGCACTTGCACCTCTTCTGATATTTTGTAAGCAAAGGCTGCTGTAAAAATTTAACTCCAGGACTGCTTATAGTGCCATGATTCCCAGTTGGACTTCAGTGACTTTAAAGTCTGCGCTGTTTAGAATTTGAGTGTTGGTTTGAACTTTGCAGTTTGGGCTTCAGTCTAGCAAGTGCATATTTTAAACAAAGAAAACATTTGGCAAATAGTTGATTCTGCATGCAGGCAATGTCCCTCTGCTCCACACAATTTATTTTTACAAGGGTCTAAGGGAGACACATTTCTCTAAAAATAAAAGGCATCCACACGAAGCTGAATTATTCCTTCGCAAACACAAACTGATCTTTGCTTGTTTCCAAGCATTCTATCGAATCATAACAACAAAGCAGCACTGTATTCCTTTAGTTAATGAGCCTGTGGCTGTACCAAAATCTTACCCTTTCCAGCCCCAAACACATGCATTGCTCCTATAATGCTTTTGTCCATCAGAATGGACACCATGACCCCTGACCTTTGAAAGGCTACAGCTTATTGATGGCATTTCCTACACGCTGTGTAACATGACAAAGTGCAGCTGATGCAAAAGTAAATTATTAGTGGAGAGTACAATACTAAGGGTCATAATTATTTTTTTAACTATTCAACTTCTCTTTTCAACAAGTACAGGAAAATTATTTTCTTCAAATCACTGAATTCCTCTTAACGTGCATAGCTCAAAGTTTAGTGATGTGCAAGAGAGAAACTCCTGCAGATCTGTTGAAGGGGACAAAAGAAAACATAATTCACATACTAGCACTAATTTGGTATTTCTAATAGGTTGCTAAAAATCTTCCAGCATGTGGTGGGTTGACCCTGACTGGCTGTCAGATGCCCACCAAAGCCCCTTTGTCACTTCCCTTCTCAGCTTGACAGGGGACAGAAAAGGAAAGGTGCATGGGTCAAGATAAGGAGAGGAGGAGCTAATGGGCAGAAGTGATTCAACTGGAAAAAATTAATTTCATTTGTCACCAGTCAAATAAGATAATGAGAAATAAAACCAAATCTTAAAAAACACCTCCTTCCCACACCTCCCTTATTCCCAGGTTTAACTTCACTCCCAGATCCTCTCCTTCCTCCCCACCAGTGGTTCTAGGGAATGGGGGCAATGGTCAGTTCATCACACGTTGGCTTTGCTGTTTCTTCCTTCTCAGAGAGGGACTCCTCACACTCTTCCCTTGTTCCACATGGGGTCCCTGCCAGAGGAGACACAATTCTCCAATCTGAGTACTTCCCAAGGCCTCTCTTCACAAACTGCTCCAGTGTGGATCACCACCTCGGGGTGCAGTCCTTCAGCAACAGAACTCCCCAGCATGGGTCACCAACAGTATCACAGTTCCTGACAGCAAACCTGCTCCAGCATGGTCTCCTCTCTCCACAGGTCCACAAGTCCTGTCAGGACTCTGCTCCAGTGCAAGCTTTCCACGAGGTCACAACATCCTTTGGGCATCCTCTTGCTCTGACAGTGGGTCCTCCAGGGGCTTCAGGTGATTCTCTGGTCCACTGTGGACCTCCATGTGCTGCAGGGACACAGCTACTTCACCATGGACTGCACCATGGACTGCAGAGGATCTCACCTCTGATGCCTGGAATACCTCCTCCTGCACTGACCTGGGTGTCTGAAGAGGTTTTCCTCTCACACATTCTTAGTCTTTTCTTCAGCTGCAATTGTTCCAGCACTGAATTTTTTTCCCTTTCTCTTAAAAACATTACCCTCAAGGCATTCACTGCTGCTGATGGGTTCAGCCTTGGCCAGCACTGGGTCCATCTTGCAGCCCACTGGCATTGCCTCCACTTGACATAGAGGGAGCTTCCAGTACCTTCTCACAGAAACCACAGCTATAGCCATCCTTGCTACTGAAAGCTTGCCACACAAACCCAATACAGAGAATATTTTGAATAAGTGACTCTTCTCTTTACTTGCCCAACACAAATAAGCATCCCACTGCTGTATGCACAGGATCACTCTGCTGGTTGCTCCTCAGGAGGGCAGCCAGAAACAATCAGCGAAAATTTGTGCTGAGCATCTTGGTTCAAGACTTGTAGAAAACCAGATGAAAGAGGATGTGAATTGAAAGTGTGTTTGTCACTGCCCCCCTTTTTCCCAAGGTATAGAACAATGAGGCCCAGATGTTATGATTGCAGGAATGCTAAAAATTTCATGAGTTATTCTGCAGGCAAGAAAAGCCACAGAAGGTCAGGCCAAACAGGCTTAGGGTTTGTGTGGGGCAGGAGCTGTTCAGAATGAATCTTTTTAATGTGCAGTATCCATTACCAATTGATGTCAGAGATCCTCTTATAGATGGATCATCTAATGTTTTTTCTTAAAAGGCAGAAAAATATCCATGGCAAACCTTCAACACATGTATTGGAAGAAAAATTCAGTTATGGAGACACAATATCTGTTTTGACCAGCTAGGAATGGCAAGTTCAAGTTTTATTCTGCTGTCCTTTCCTATGAAAGGATGATTACCAGTAAAACAAAAGGAAAAAAAAAAGCTGGAAACTATGCAATGTAAGAAAATTCATCTGAAACTCTCTATTTCTGGATTTTAAGTGAACTAAGCCTGCTTTCATCAGTAACCTGTTGTCAAGTCAGCAGGTTTGAACAGGCTCAGATCTAACAGTGCATAAGTGTAGCATGTGTTAGTCTGTGTTTCCAGGACAGAGCCCCAGTTTAAGCAAAGTTCAAGGTCATACACAAGGCAGAACATGTGGAGAGTTTGCAAACCACCAGCCTCCAGCAGCTCCCAAACACTGCTGGGTTTGCTCAAAATGATACCCAAACTGTGGCCGTGCTGCTGTGCCCTGTCTCGAGCAGGAGCTGTGGTTTCTTTGCCAGGAAATTTCCCATATCACAGGGGTTTCCCACATGAATGAACCTACATGCCAATGTCTGCAATGGCAGCTGCAGGAGCTTCTGCTGCTCCAGGCCACGTCTGAAACAGAGCCCTACCTACAACTTCTACTTTCACCCTTCTTGTGTCCTCCTCATAAAAGTTTTCTCTCCCTTTCCCCCAATATCCAGAGCAGTTTTGGGAAAATACCAGACATGCCAGCTGGTCTGAGATAAGGACACAAGGGTCAGCAGGACTCTGGCCTCCTCTGGGAGTGGAAACCTGGATGCAGTCCAGGACTTTGATGGCTCTCCTGCATATCCACTACCCACCTCTGCCTTGGCAATCCCACTCACAATGCGGCCACTGTCAGCACACCAGCCCCCTGTTCCTGAGGGCAGAAGGTCCATACACCCCAGGAATTTCCTGTGTCCTCCACTTTAGTGACAACACACCTGCAAATGTCCCTCCCTTGGAGCAATGCTTCCCCATCCAGAGCTCCTTTTTCCAGGCTATCCTGCCCTGCTTATTTATCCAGAGTCGATCTCACACCTGTATCTCACATTTCACACCACTCAGTCAGGAGAAACTACTGATAGAGAAAGATTGACCAAAGAGGAGGCAACTGATGCCTTGCTCCCATGCAAAACAAAACAGTGCAGGAGCACAGGGCTTTTGTTTCAGCTGTCTGGGCATGTACACGCAGCATCTGCCTGTATTGGCTTTGCATGGCCAAGCTTTGGTTGGGGATGCTACACGAGTGGCTTTTGTGAGAAGCTGCCAGAAGTTTCCTCCATGTCCAGCAGAGCCAGTCTCTGGCAGCTCCAAAGATGGACATGCTGTTGTTTGAGGCTGGGCCAATTACAAATAGTGGTAACACCTCTGTGATAACATATTTAGGAAGCAGAAAAAAATTTAAAGATATTGTGGTGTTGTAACTGTGGCCAGAGGAGAGTGAAGCAGGGGAAGGACTCCTTTCCCTGAGCAGCAGCAGAAACAATGTGTGATAAACTGACCACAGCCCCCATTCCCTGTCTCCCTAGGCTGCCAGAGGGGAAGAGGTAGAGTAGGGAAAGAGGGAGGAGTGGGGAGAAGCTGGTTTTAAGGTTTTGTTTTACTTCTCACTATCTTGCTCTGATATTGTTCATAATAAATTCAGTTAATATCTCTAATTTGAGTCTGTTTTGCCCGTGGTTGTATTTTGTGAGTGATCTCTGTCCCTATCTCAGCTCATGAACCCTTTGCTTTATTTTGTCTCCCCTGTCCAGCTGTAGAGAGGCTTTGGTGGGTGTCAGGCATCCAGTCAGCACCAACCTACTACATTGCCCCATTTGAGTCCTGTCTCCTTTCCTGTGCCACTGCTGCAAGGAGGCTTGGAAACACATTGTTCTGTGCCCCAGCAAAGCCAGACTGAATGAAGAAAGGTGAAGATTCCCTATGACAAACACCCTTCCCTGCTTTCAGTACAATCATGTAGCTCCTGCTAATGATGAACATTTCCTGGCCACAGTCCTTGGCAGGACCAAAATCAGGGTTTCATTTACTCACATTTCCTGTGATTTCCCTTAAGTTTGTCCATAATTTCATACAGACATTAAGCTTTCTTGCTATATATATCTCAAGTAGAAATCCATTCAACCAGAATTCCCTTAATAAAGGTTAAAAGATTTGCAATGAAGAAATGTCAAAATACAGTAGCTTATAATTGCCCTCAAATATGCAGTTTTATATATTTACTTCATGGAGAGGAACCTTGGCATATATTTAATTAAAGAAATGGAGCCTGCAGGAGGTCTTGGAATGGAGCTCATTGTATTTTGGTTTGGGATGAATTTCACAATCTACTCTATAGTTTTATTAATCTCCCCAAGCATGAAAAAACTCCAGCTATTTATGTAGAAAATGGCAAGGAAATAAAACATAGAAGCCTTTGGAAGTGGTTTTAAGCATAGCAGGAGAAATTACAGTATTTAATGTCAGAATCTAGACAATTATTACAGAATAAATGGCTCCTCACAAGAGAAATAAACTTTGAACCAAGATGGTTAATTGATACTTCAACAAAGAAGACATTTTTATGAAACAGAAATTCTGAAACAGACTTTTAGAACTTTTATCAATTAACCAACAATAAAGGTTACAATCAGCACGGGGAAAGTCTACAGTTTGATTCCTGTTGACATCATCTTTTTGATTAAAGCTAGAAACATTAACCTGAAGACCTGCAGAGCAAGAATTGGAGAGGTAAAGCTCTGGTGAGTTTCCTAACACCAGCTACTGGATCCAGGAGAGAGTGCAGAAGAATGTCACTTAAAAGGTTACTTGGTGGATGTTATAGAGCGACGGCTCAGTGTGGCAGAAAATGGTGCCACGCCAACCAGAACGTGACAAGACTTGGAGATAACTTCTTTCCACTTTTTGCAAGAGGTGGAAAACCTGACCTCATGATGGAAGCAAACATGGAAAATGCACATATGTAATTCCCTGTGTGCCAGGTCCAGGGACATCAGCAGGTGGGAGAACTTTGAATCTGAAGACTTGTTCAATCATGGATGAAATTTAGCATCCTTCTGAAGGGAGTTAACACTTCAGTGGGGCCAACAAAGATGGGCCTGGGGTATCTATAGGGTAATCTGTGACAGGAACATGCTGCTTTGAGTTGCCTAAGGGAAAAGGGTGATTCTATCCTGAAACAAAGACTAACACTTTCCTTCTCCTCTTTCTTCTTCCTGAAATGTCAAGGCTAGAGGAAAAGTGACCAGAGCAGTGAAAGCAGTGAAATAAAACGTTGGAAAATACGACTAATTTATTTGTTAGATAGGCTCTGGTGTCAGAATCACAAATCTAAAAAAGAAACTAACTGTTATTTTTCACTGCTTTATTCCTCCACACTTATACTTTTTCTCATAGGAAAGTTAGTGGAGGTTACAATGTGTGGAAATGGGGATATTTTCCACTGAAGTAAATGTTATTTAAGTGTAACAAGGCAGAATATAAGTTTCCATGGCCAAACAAAGAATTTAAGAAACAAACCCAACTTGTTAATTTAGGGGACAAAAACCTTCAAAAAATATATTTATTCAAGAATATATTTATTTTTTCCTGGATGATATCTCAAAAACTTTTTGATCTATAAAGCCAGAGTCATGTACTAGTGCGAGTAGAATTATCTCTTACCAGTTCCCTGTGAGTCCCATACACACAGCAGAAAGTATAAAGCAGGCTGACTTTAACAGCACAAGGACCTTAAACATGTCATTTTAGCCAGAGGGAATTCATTACCAAAGATCTGAGACAAAGAGGATCACAAGGCTTGATTAACTGTGTACATGCTCCAGCCTACTGCTTTCCTCATTGTCCAACATGTCCATAATTAAGGCAAAAGGAGATTTCACACCAAAACAGGAAAACCACACTGGTTTAATACTTAACAACTTCCACTTACCCCAGTGTGTACTGGAATCCTCAGCCCTGGGTTAGAGACACAGGCATTCCAGGATGCCAGGTCTGGTGTAGGGGGAAAAGAAAATCTGATGCCTCAGGATGGGATTAGAGAAGCTGGAAAGTAGAAAAAGAAGCTGCCCAAGCTGACGGATAAGAAATGTCCACAAGAGGCCATGTGGTGTGCAGTATTTAGTGGTGAAGCAATTAAACAGAGGCAGTTGTAGCTACCACTGGGAGAGAAGGTGGCACCTATCCCCTTTGGGAGTCCCAGCTGTAAATCCTTTCTCAGAGATAAGAAAAAGTACTGAAAAACAACTAACAGTTATCTTGCCCATATTTTTCCCTTAGCCACATAAGAGGTAGGAAATTGCTTTCAAGTCTTCTTCCTCTCTCCTCACCCACACATCTGATTAGAAAGCAGATTCAAACCTTGGTCTCCCATTGAGGAGAGTGTCCTCATCACCACGTTCTTAGGTTTTTGGGAACTGGATTTCCTTAATAATACTCTGCTGAATCTGATCTAATTAAACATCTGCATTCAATTATAAAACAAACCTGACGCTCTCACCTTTCTCTGTAAGGTTAAAAGATGAGGATACATGTCCAGAATGTGAGACTCAAGTTTAAATCTCTGCTCCCAAGTCTCAGATGGCTATGAGATTTGAAAGGTCTGTTTCCCAGAAAACCTTATGGCATTTCCCACTCCACTGTGAATGTTCAGAGTGTGCCAGGAGGTGACCCCGTGTGTTTTACTGCACCACTGCAATATCAGCTGTACATGGAGAATCTAACATAGGCACTCATGTCACTGTTCTATTGGTGCTGTCAGTGGATATCTGATGGGTCACATACCTGCCCAGAAAATCTAGCTGGAGCACAGCTCCTCCTCCTGCTTCACTGCAACAGTGAGAGTGTTTGTGCTCCTTGCTCCACAATATGCAGCAGTGCCAGGAAAACATTTTGCCAAGGATAGGAAAAACTGACTGTTCCTCCACCTACTTTCAGTAGCAAGGGGAAGTATTAGAGTTCTCTTAAAGAGGAGAAAATGCATGGACACGAAAATAAGGTGGGAGGATAAAACCTGTCTGCATCAGGCATCCTCCTCCCTCTGGTACTACAGATGCCCTATCAAGAGGAAAAGGTTATGTAATGAAAGAAGTCTGCCTACAAAGCCTGCTGCTACAAGAGTTTGCCAAGAAAAGAGACTCTCAAGAGAGTGCCTTACAACAGCCTTAAAGCAAGATACTGCAAGACAGAACCTCAAAGCATGATCTCTGAATACTAACCTAGAATGGGTTGAAAGGGTAGAAAGACCACTGAATCAACCAAAAAACACATATTGGGCCATCTCTGGAGATTCTCACTCACTCATGTTACTGCAATTGCAAATAACAATAATAATGTTTATTTTTGGTTGCAGGAGAGTGTGGAGGGCTGAATGACTGGGGTTGGTTGTATTTGTAATTCAGCCAGCAAGAACAGAATTTGAATCTAACAGAAGGATGGACAAATTATCACACCAAACATTTCTGGTGTTCAGTGCCACCTCCTTGAGCCCATCTAACAATTAATGTTATGAGACCCATATGACCACGTAATAAATGCAATTAATATGACTAATGAACAAAGAGAAATAATGTTGCTGCCCACTACTTCCATGTTGTCCAGGAAACTTTGTCTTGCTCTGCATTTGTTTCAATTCTGTTGTTCTTGCAAACAGGACCTGAATATGCATTGTTATGAAGGAAGGTAAATGGAGGCATTTAAGTACTTAACTGCCCAGAAAACCGTGAAATAACATGCTCAGTCCTTGTTTGATTCAAATTTTCATTAACAGCTTGAGATTGCCAGAAACAGATGCCAGGAAGATGATCACTGTTCCCAGAAGTGGCCAACTTTTGATACTTCACTGATACTTCTGGAACCGTTCATCCTTTGTACATATATGTGTTAAGTATAGGTTTCTCTCTTCCCTTGAGCACTGTGATTCACACAGTGATGGTATTAAGAGATGCCAGTGAAATGAGAACCTACGTGGGTTAGGGACACTTACCCATGTGCTTGTCCTAACTTTCTGAAGGAAAAACGAGGTAAATAATCCTGTGCCCCCTTTACACACAGAGAGCTGAGGTACAAGCAAACACACTTACTCAAGATGCAACAGGCAAATCTGTGGTGGGGCTGAGAACAAAATTCAGATTTCCTGAATCCTCTTCAGTGTCTTAACCTCAAAAGCACCCTTTCTCACTAATCAGGTATATCAGACAAGTCATCAGACACCTATATGTATATCTGCTTACCCTGAGATTTGTATACCTCTGTGGTCCTGAAAACGAGTTTGTTCTCTCCTGCCTCACCCACAGAAGTTTGATAGGGTGGTAAAACCAGCTTAAAGACTTCCTTTGTTCTGATGAGCAAATAGCAGCTCTGCTCAAGCCTCTGACCTTGGTCATGAGGACCTGAGAGATTAAACAGCTGCAGCTGGGCTAAATCCACATGGAAACTTCCTCCTGGAGATTCTCACTGCCCTGTTAGGTGTCTCCTGGAGTATCGGTGGCTGGATGTGTTGTCTTGATGAAAGCAGTACAGGCAAACCAATGAAAGAGGCTCATCAGCAGCTCTCCAAAACCACCTTACCTGCAAACACAAGGCAGGCAAGCAAGGCATGGTCTGCTAAACAGAGAGTGAACAGATCTCAAAGAGAAGCCAAACAGTGTGGAAGTTGCCAAAAACCACTGCCGGTGTCTGCAGGTGAGGATACTGTCACCTTACCATCAGTACATCCTTCCAGACTAGAAAAGCAGAGAGTCAAGAGACGTAGGAAATCTCCAGGTGAATTTGTTAACCTTGGCTCCATTACTAAGTCAATCTTCATAAGCAGAATATCTGCCTTTCCATTTCCTTTGAAAACAGGTGCTGCAGACCTTGTCTCTAAATGCAATCAAAGTCTGCTGTGTTGAAAAGAATGTTGACAGAGGTAGCAATAGGTATGACAGGAGCATATGAGACTCCTTAAGCTAATCATTAAAGCCAGGATCAAGAAAGCAAGTGCTTACAGGTGCCTCTGTCAGCCTTGTCAATCCAAGAGAAAATGAGGAGATAAGGGGTGAACTCCTGAAAAAGTAACAGCTGAAAAGTGAGGCTAGTATGATAAGATGGCAAGTCACAAAAAAAAAGGTGATTCAGGCAGTAATATATGCTGGTATTAATTAAAACCACAAAAAGTGCATAAGGAAAATGTTGTGAAACTGGCAAAACTGAATAGAAATTAAGAAGAAATCAACAGTTTTGAGAGACTAGCGTATTGTCACAGGAAAAACATTTTTACTCTGACTAGAAAAATAAACAGAGGATTAAGTTTTAGAACAGCTGTAGGTGATGTCAAAACTTCTACAGATCTCAGTGGCACCAAGACCTCATTAAAAAAATAAAAACCTCTGTATTAACCAACTAGAAGCGTTGGGTGGGGAGAGCCCAAACTTCTCAGTTTCACCCCTGTTCCCACTACCCATGGATTTTCTGAGCTCCGCATAACAGTGTCATTCCCAAAGACTTGGATAGTATGTGGATACATCTGCACTGCACCTTGTAGTGCTAAATGAGGTAGGTCTAAAAGAACTAGCTTGAGGATGAGAAGCAATCCAAACTGATTAGCATGGTGTTCTACCCATGCCAATTTATTGTGCTAATGTAGATGTACTTTTAAGTATCCCTGAACAACACAGCCTTGTGAGATCCGGATCTGCCAAGAGCTCAGATGTGTCAGTAGGTTGAATGAAGAAGGCCTGAGACTAACAGGTTGGTTGGAAATGTGAGGTACACCGAAGGAGGCTATTACTTTGTGCTGCTTTAATGCCTTCTAATTTTTTTAATTAAAGCTCAGTTACAATATCCCGTAGGGAAATATCCCTTACTGGCAAAAGAGTAGGCCAAGAAACCTCACAAGCTCTCTTCTGGCATTAATGTCTATTACTCTAAGTATCAGTCCAGCCCAAACTTGTAGGAGAATAAAGCTACCACACTCCTACCACAAAAACTATTGTTCTTAGACAGTAATTGATGTTTTTCCGTATACAAGGACCAGATAATCTACTTTCATTCAAAATGACTTCTTTTAGGTTAAGGGAAAACAGCAACAAGAAGAAGAAGGGGGCAGGGGGTGGTGATGATGAGATTAAAATAAAATGCAAGGTCTCCAAGAGAGACCAGTGTGTGTTCACTTCCATGACAGGCTGGAGCAGGCAAGAGGAGTATGGCTGCTCCCTCTGCACACATTACAGGATTTCTTTGAAATTCCATGTGTTCCTGGTAGGCTTAAATGTTTTCTTTATTACATCGGCCTTTCAGGGCTCTCAGTCTTTTGGCTGTGCTGTTATCAAGCCTTGCAAATGGCTGAAGTCCAGTGAGGGAGCAATCAGATGCATCTTTGTACTTGGGATCAAGACAGGAACCCAGTTACAGAAAGGCTGGTTTGGCTTCAGCAGGCTGGAGATGCTGATGGTGCTGGTTTCACAAGCACCCTCTGATATGGTTAGGGTCTGAGCTTCCCAACGTGACCACATCCTTGTGCTGCATCATGTTGCATACTGAGAGAGTAAATCATGTGGGGAAGAAAAGAAGCATCTTGTTCATTCTCTCTCCACCTCAGCAGGGGTCTATGGCCAGGGCCTGTCAGTGTCATTGTAACCCAGCACCAGTGACAGCAAACCAGAGAACTAATTTGAGCATGGCAAAACTTTTGCTGGAATTGGTCTGGGGGTGACCTGGCCCTGGAAAAGGCAGTAGGACAGGGCTGCCTGCAGCTGCTGGATCTCCACTGAAGGGAACAGCAGAGGTGTGAGAAAGAGATTGATCTGAGGGGCTCAGGGCAAGAGCAACAACTTGATTTATAGTTATGTGCTGCATCAGCTAAAGGAGCTGTGGCACTTTCAGCCTGGCTGTGGTCATCAGTTAATTGTCCATGAGAAGGTGGAAAGCATTAAACCTCAGGAAACCCATGTGAGTGTGAGAGTAAAAGTGTTTTAGGCAGCTAAACTTACCTGCTAAGAATCAATTTTACTTTCTCTGGGGCCCAGCTCTGGTTCCCTCCCCACATGCACGTACAGACAAATACATGCACATAAATACTAAACAAATACATTCACCTTGATAGCATTATTGACTATTCGATATGGACGGATTGCTGAAGTTAAAAACTCTCCAAAGAAAAGAGTTTGCAGATTTCTGTCAGCCAGAGATCTATTACTCATGCTCAACCATCTGGTATTTAATGAGAATATGACAAGCTGATTGTTATTTTTTTTTCACATGGCAAATTGAAAAATGTGACTTTTTGATCTGTATTTTAATTACACCCCCTCTGATCTCTCTCCCTTGCACTTTCTTAGTAATATGATTTTGGAGAGTAAACACATTCTGACTTTCTCTATTAGCCCTGCCTCTCAAATGGATAAAGAAAATCTCATTTCTTTATGTTTCTCTGATTTACCTGTGTTCGGTGAAGGTT
The DNA here is from genome assembly GCA_024362935.1 of Setophaga petechia. Lineage (NCBI taxonomy): Eukaryota > Metazoa > Chordata > Aves > Passeriformes > Parulidae > Setophaga > Setophaga petechia. The sequence continues at coordinate 9,528,769 of JANCRA010000003.1, read as the reverse complement.
TAAAGAAAATGTTTTTTGTCACATCTAAAGAATGAGAGAAGAGCTTCCAGTGGAAGGTGAGACTGCATGACTGCAACCACCCTCGGTACTTCACAGCTTCCTGGCACCCTGCTTTTTCCATGCCATTGCAGCTCTCCCTGGAGGGGAGTTGTTTCATGTTGTATTTCATGTTGCAGGCACTGCTATTATCTAATAAGCTCATAGTTTTGCTCCAATGCCGATAATTAAAAACATAACATAATGAAAAAAGAACCAAAACAATTCTGCCATGAGAAGAAGGGGAGATGATACAAGTCCTAGAAATGAGGTTTCTGTCAGATTGACCCCTCTCAGTTCATGACATGTCACTGCCTGCTTAGTTGGGCCTCATGCCTATAGCTGCAACTACATCTGATTACATATGAAAGCTTGACTTTAAAGGGACTGGACCCAATCACATGACATGTTTTTGTCCAAGTTCCACTATCATGTGACAATCTACAGTAGATTTATGAAATTAAGCACAGATGGCTACTTTGTTTTTGTTCTTTGAACTGACAGCTGCTGGTGTAAAAATAAATTAAATTAAATTTCATATAAGTCAGACTCTGAGGGGTTTTTTTTGGTTAAATAATCTTTAAGGTCCCCCCCACCCTGCACACACATACATTCATTTTAAGGTTTCACTCTTTCTGGCCTTCACCCCATGATCCTGGCAGACCCCCAGGAGCTTTTCCCATCCACCCTGGCAGTGACCTCCCTCCTCATCTGAGCACAAAGCCCCTGTCCCCAAACAGACACCAAGTGACAGTGGGGACAAAATGTGCCAGGCCTGGCCAGTGGGCATAGCTGAAGTGGAGCCATTTAAAGCCACTTTCCATCAGGAATCTCAGCTAAAAGAAGGGAAAACCCCATGAATCCTCTACCCTGCAAGCCTGCGGGAGAGTATTCCTAAGCCCTTAGGAGCTGTCAGCTCTGAAAGGCTGTATCTGCCAACAAAAGTGGGAGGATTGTTAATAACTAAGCTGCTAATAATCCAATATATAGGGAAAACCAAAGGAAGTCACTTCTAGGTAGGGAAAGTAATGGCAGGTGCATAAAAGAAAATCAGATGACTTTTTAAGAAAACAATGTTTCAGGATTAGCCAAAGGGTTCTCCTGTATTCACAAATCTCCATGGAGCACTTTAAAGTCTTCTGTGTTTGTATCATTTAAAGTGCTGCTATTTTAGGTCAGTGTAAATAAGTCATGTGTGCCGTCAGCCTTGTACAAGTGCTTTCTGCTGCTTAATAATACATGTGCTTGTCCATTATAGGGGCTACACGGGTATGTGCTGGGATCTGGAGGCAGTCATGCAAAGATCCTGTCTTTGGCATGGCTGCTTAATGCTCTGAGTTAGGGCATGGGGTGTATGCTTGTGATGACCTAGAGCAGGACAGAGGCTAAACAGAGCTCTGATCACAGCGCCCAATAAATAATTCATAAGGAGCTATCTAATGGTATCGCTGCTTTCTTCCCCAGCTATGCCATCAATCCAACACTATTGCCTTTTATTTTATTTATACAGAGATATCAGGGGTCTGCATAGCAGGGGGTTAATTGACCACATCAGAATTCTGCTATTTCAAATGCATTTCAGCAGTTTTCTGGGGTCTGGTGGGTATTTTGGAATGATAATATCTCAGGTTCCATCATGGAGATGCCTGGCACAAAAGATGCTATTCAAATGCAGCATCCTACAGGACACAGCAATCAGAGCATCTCCAGCCTGACAATCCCTTCAGATACACATTGATGCTGAGCTGCAGTCTCACCTATGGATTGTGCCTCCAACAGACTTCCACCTCTGTGAAAGGTATTCCAGTCATTGGTCTCAAGTGGAAGCAGGACATTCTGTAGCCCACTGATGTGAGCTGGCACTCTGTGCCCCTGTATTGTTCACTCCTGTGTTTCTGCTTTCTCTGGGTCTCCTTTTCCATGCATGTAATACATTCATCACTATGGGGACTCACACCATGTGCTTACCCAGAAGTGAGCACCACGGGGTCCTGCTCCCTGTGGCCCTCTAGGCAGGACAGCAGCAAAGACAACTGGGTTCCCTAAGTGCCCCAATGGCACAGCAGTGTTGTGCAATAGCCTGAATACAGGACAGAGAGCATGAACTTTCCAGATCTCAATCATCTGGTCATTTTGCAAAGTTGCAGTGAAATGTAGAAGTGGTGGTGAAAAAGTAGGCCTGTCCATGATGCATAATTACTGAGTTGGTGCTTAAAAAGCACTCAGGGATTGGAAGCTGTGAAGTCCTGCTAGGAAGATGCTGTGGCACATTTTCTTCAGTGCATCTGCATGTTGCTGCATCCAGCCAGGTAGCCATCACCCTGAATTAGAAGTGGATTCTCTTATTCTGAGCCAGTTGCTTTGTGGGGAGAAAATTAGTTAAAGTGCCTGTTTTTCCTGATGGATATCTGAGAGAGTTAATCAGGTGATATATTTAAAGGATTTTGCCTTGTTCTCCTGTGATTTTGCCCCCAGAGAAGTCAAATCAGATTTGCCATTCCTCCAACAGGAGGAAAATTCAACAAATAAAAGAGCAAACTATCATACTGGAAAAGCCAAATCTCCAAGTCTGACTTGCTGGGAGGGAGATGCCAAAATACCTTTACAAATCTGTACCTCAGTACGAGTGTCAGGTTTGCAAGGTGCAAACACTGTGCTTATGAGAAAGAAATGAAGAGGGTTTTGTTAGCAAAATCTTCCCCAATCACACCTCCACAGACCTCTGCAGGCTACTGAAACTGAGCACAATATCTGTGAAATTAAGAGCTGAAGAGTAATTCGGTGAAAGAAAATGGTGAAAAGAAAAAAAAAAAGTAGTTTAAAATGGTCTTTTACTTTCCCCTTCAAATGTTACAGTACTGATTTCTTTGACAGAAAAATTAGTGTGTGCATGTGTCTCTGTGGTGAGTTATAAGGAGAGGTTTAGAAACAAGATTTTTGATAGAAAACAAAAGCACGTCAGTTAATAAGTATGCAGTAATGTTGAAAAAGCCCCACAATAGCGTTTCTCGTGCATATGTGGGAGTGAGGGATTGTAAGAACAAGCGGTGGCTGCTTGCCTGGGTTTATCAAAGCCCAGTAGGGCACTATCACCTCTTTGTCTTTCCTGGGCTCAGAGTCATCAATCCCTCCTGTTCCTTCCCGAGCTGTGAAAATGTCGAGGGAGAAACTCCTCCTCCTGTAACAAAGCCCAGCTCCAGGCAAGCACCGTGCGGCTCTCGGTGCCCGGCCGGGTTCCCCCGGCTCCGAGGGGCAGAGGGGATGGGCAGAGCTCCGGCTGCGGGACCGCACAGCCCCCGGGCCGGGCTCCCTCCGGGCCGGGCTCCCTCCGGGCCGGGCTCCCTCCGGGCCGGGCTCCCTCCGGGCCGGGCTCCCTCCGGGCCGGGCTCCCTCCGGGCCGGGCTCCCTCCGGGCCGGGCTCCCTCCGGGCCGGGCTCCCTCCGGGCCGGGCTCCCTCCGGGCCGGGCTCCCTCCGGGCCGGGCTCCCTCCGGGCCGGGCTCCCTCCGGGCCGGGCTTTGGGGGTTGGCCTACCGGGCTGCCCCGGGGCCGGGCTGCCCCGGGGCCGGGCTGCCCCGGGGCCGGGCTGCCCCGGGGCCGGGCTGCCCCGAGTTGGGCTCTCTCGGGGCTCGGCTCCCTCGGTGCTCGCATCCTCCGCAAAGCAAGTAAGGGCAGGCCTGGCCAGGACACCATGGGAAGGAAAGGGACTTTGTGCTGCCTTGGAGCAGGGGCTGGCCCCGTTTCCTTGCTCTGACAGGGCAGTGCTGGAGGCAGCTTTGCTTAATGGCTCAGCTCATACCTGAAAGCACAGCTTCCAAAAAGCCTGGAGCCTCGTGTGCATCATGTTCCACAGGGCTCCTGCCCCTTGCTCCCCTTCCCACCACCTCATGCACAGCCACAAACACCAAAGACCCTTTTTAATAAGGCAACCCTCAGACTGTCTACCCTGTGTGCCTAGCCCCCACACAAAAGCTCTCTGGAGGGATGTGCTGCTGAACTCCTGCTCCCTAGGATAGCTCTGGTGCTCATGGAACCCCCAGGAGCTGCAAATCACCTCAAAGAGAGGAGGAGAAAAAGGATCCTTCATGCCCACTGGGAGCCAGCACCCCATGGAGAGCTGTGGGTGACTGGCCAGTCCATCTGCAGAAAGGCATAGTCTGTGGGATGCTCTGGTGGGAGGCAAACAGAGCAGACAGGAGGAATGCAGACAGGGATGGCTGGAGGGGCAGGGAGGAAGCTGGAGGGTGGCTGAGGGCAGGAGGGGAGAGGAAAGGCTGGAGGATGAGGCAGAGAGTGGAGAGGGTGATGAGGTGTAGGATGATGTGGGAGATGTAATGGAAGGCAGAGCCGGCCAAGGCCTCCAGGCTGGAAACCAGGTGAGTGCAGAGGTTCTGGGAGAAGCAGGTGCCTTCACTGCAGCTGCAGCACAGCCCCCTCCCAGGGTTAACAGCACCTACCAGCTCCCTGCCAAGGCACTTGGGATCAGTGCAGCCCACGTGTGGAGAGCTGGGCACCACAGGAAGGAGATCACACAAGTATTGCTTCATACAGGAGTGCTGACAAGATGGAAAAAGAGATTTTATCTTCTTCTATGTGCTGCTGGGACAGCAGGAGGGGGTTATGCTGCTGGTTTCACCAGCGCACTAGAGGTCTGAGCTGGTGGCTAAGGGACTCTGGTCCCTGATCATGGTAGGTATGAATGATGGTTTGCAAAGGCACCTGCACAGGTCTGTGGTCTTCTCCCTGTGGTCAGGTAGGGACTGTGGGCAGAGCAGTGTTTTCCCAAGTGTGCTCAGCATGAGACAAATATTTCTCTGCCCTCCGTCATTTTATTGCAAAAGTGATTCTACCAAAAACATGCAGTTCAGGAAGTGAGTTCATGAGGAAACAGAGACATGTATCCAACCCAGGCAGAACTCCAGAGCAGTAGTACAGGATCAAGCACAGGATTTGCCCCAGCTTGATATTATTACTATGCTTGTAATTAAAAGCCTTTTTTCTTCTGATTGAAAAGATAACCTCCTAAGTGTTGCCGACCGTAATCCAAATCAGTTTCATATAGCTGAGCCTGCATATACCCTGGAATGACAAATTCCTCTGAGAAATAGATACCATTCTATTGCTGTCAACAAAGCACCATTGCTTGTGGTACCCATTTACTGTTTGAGTGTTCAGCTTTTGTTTTCTCTGTGCTGCTGCTGGACATACCTTCAGGCACCTTTTCAGGGTGGTGCTGGCATTGCCAGGAGAGCTAACAACCCTCAGATATGCTGTATCATTTGACATGATTTTAAAGGGAGAGAGAAAACGAGATTCATCCTCCTCTGTAAAATATATTTAGCAAAATTTACTTATTAAAATTTCAAAATCCAACATTTCTTCCTACATCCCCTTCTTTGTTCAGGTCTGGTCCTCTCCTCCAAAGCAGCCAATAGCCAACAGAATCTCCTTCTTTGTCACTACGAGTACTGACTTATGTTCCTACAGCTTAAAAAGAAACAGAAGATATTTTACAAAGTAAAAGAGAGTTTCTACAATATGTAAGGAACAAGGTGGGTTAAATGACTCTCTTGAAGTGCATTAAAAGGCATGCCATACTTTCTTCCAAAGGCCCACAGTCAGACACTGTACTTGTAGTGTTGAACATGGCTCATCACCCATTTTTGGGAAAAGAGTCACATCACTGTATATTGCCTTCAGTATTTCTAAGGAGAGCAGACAGGAACCCACTCTGAGGAACACATCAGTAACCACACAAGCAGAGCTGGGGGAGATAGCCTTGGTGAGAGGCTCAACAACAGCCAGGACTGGCCCACATCTTTACTCCTGCCCCTGTGCATGGTCTTGCTCTCTGTCAGCTCCTGTTTTCTCCTCTTGTGCCAACCAGCTCCAGGGGAATAGGTCAACCCAATTTCCTAGGACAGAGACATAGATTTCTCCTTCTGCACTGTGAGTAGCTGCTGCTGCCTATGGGAGTTGTCATCCTTCCTGCACAGGAAAAATACAGTGAATGGAAGAGGCTCAAATCCCATGCAGATTTAGAAAAGAGCTAGTTTCTCATCCAGGAGAGCAGAATGCCAGCCCCATTGTCTCTGATAGCAACCCCAACTGAAGAAAGCAGAACCTGCAATGCTCTCACAGATTTTACTGCCTTCAACACCTACTGATAAGCCATTAAAAGCTACTTTGAATATATCAAACTAAGAAATAGCCCTAGATTGGCTCATGGTTTCAATACACATTAAGAATTTATGCCTGTCAGCCCAAAGTTTGTAGTAAGAGATGTTTCTTAGTGACCTGGGAGTAGGTATGTAAATAGTGAATTAGCAAAATGTCCGGATGACACAGAATTTTTTAGGTTATTCAAGACTATGGGGAGCTACGACATGTTCCAGAAAGACTTGACCAGACAGCATGATGGAAGATGAAATTCAGTGTAGACATGTGCAAGCTAATGCACACTGCAGGAAATAATTTAAGCTTTCATACATGCCAAGGGACTGTGAATTAGTGATGAGAGGCATTATGGTGGACACACAATGCCTTCAGTGAAGCTGGTTGCACAAAGTACAGCCCAGGTCAGCAAAGGAATGAGGGGAAATTCAGATATCTAAAGGGGAGTGAGGTGAGACTTACATGGCAGAAACCTTCTGGGTCAGGCTGGAATATAATTTAAAGGTACCTGAAATGAGGCAGCTCTGGAATCAATTCTCTCACTTTGCCTCAGCCAGGTCTTTTGGGGCTCTCATGTCTTACACTCTGAGAAGGTCAGAATAGTTGTCAAGCCCTGTAAAAGAGCTGGACTTCACTGAATTCTTTTTCCATCCATGAAGTCCTTGAAAAATGATAGATATCCTGACAAAGGTTCAAACCTGGCAATTAAATTCCCATGAGCTGGAATTAGAAAAGGTGTCCCACTTACATGAATAGATTGCATAAATTGTATTTGGAGGTAGTTTCAACAAGGCAGGATCCTGTGAATGAGGCAAATGCACTTTTACACTTTTAACATAAGGCACTATTGCAATATTACCGAAACTGAACCCCTTCTGGAGTGGAAAAGGGAAGACCCTTTTTTGTTTGTTGTTGGTTTTTTTTTTTTTTTTTTCCTTTGAAACAAAGGGCATAAAACAATGTCTGGGAATGAAAGCCCTATAAATTAATTTATATTATAATTTCTGCAATGCCTTTGTATATAAATGTAAGTTAAGTACATAATTTATGGAGGGTGGTATATGTGAATTGGAGTCTCAAACCCCCTCAAACACACTCACTCAGGCATGATGTGTAGCACACTAACACTCTCAGGCAGTGTGCAGATTGTAATAGTAAAAAAAAAGTCACTCTAATACTGTGTGTTACAATAATAAATGCAGGAATTAGAGGGTTTTACCTCTCTGTAAATAAATTATGCATATGTAGTTTTAAATTAGCCAAATTAAATGATTAAAGACACTCCATTCCTTCATAAACTTGTCTCAGGAGTAAGGAATGCAACATACAAGCAGAGGTCTCTGGTTCCTCTGAGCCTCACTGTTTCATTTGAAGCAATCTTAAATGCACTTCCCTTCCCTCACAGCTTTGCAAGGACAGAACGGGTTTTATTTTTCTTCAGCTAATTATTTTCAGATAAAAGCCAGTGCTGTGACTAGAAGCACTAGTTGTGTTTGCCTTGGGATGCTTCTGGGGTGGAGAACCACTCTGGCCCCTCAGAAATCATCCTGCCCACAATGACTGGTTCCAACATTTCTGCCCCTGGTTTTAACCAAGGTTTTCAAATATCCACAGCTCTTCATGATTGGCCTGGCAGTGGACGTGGACACCACTCCTGAAACGCAGGCCCACAGTGCCTTCTCTGCACAGAGTACTGTTGTGCCAGCCTGTCAGGGGGGCTATGATTTGCTGTGGTACGTGGCTCTGCGACTCACAAGTGGCTACAAATATCATTGCCCATTTTCCTGTGGGAGGGAGTTCAGGCCATATCTCAGCAGATGCATTTCTCACTCATTCCATGAACTGGCACTGCAGCCTTAAGCCAAAACTCAAAAGAAGAAACTGCAGAGATTTAAGGACTGTTTCTTTCCCAGTATTACTAGTGTTGTCTTACCCCATATTACCAGAGCTTGACTCTACTACATCCTAGATACCAAATTAGCTCAGTTTTTCTGGGGAACGTTTGGACGGTATCTGTCACTCTCAAAGCATTTAGCTCAAGATATCATTTTATAGGTGGAGAAGCCAGCACAGGAAAACAGAGCACCTTTCTTGAGGTCACAGAGTAGAGCAGTGAAAGAGCTGAGATACTTGATTATGACTGTGGGTCCTGCCCTTGGCCAGTATCACCTCCACACACCATGCAATTTCATCAGCTGAGCCACTGCAAGATACTGCTTCATCATCACTCAGCACCTCCAGAGCCACTTTTACCCTGGATAGCTCAGGCATTTACAGATGTTAAAACTTTCCAGGGCTGTATAACCAAACAGGTCTACTGAAATCTGCATATTAAAACAACAACAACATAAAAATCAAACAGGGACGTCCACGTAATATAGATTTCAACTGGATTTTATATGTATCTGCTAGGGAGGAATGCACAAGCTTGTCACTCTATGTAAAAATGTGTATTTTAGTGGAATTCTCTCCCCATAAATCAGCTGAAATGCTGATGCTCAAAGCAGTGTGAAAGCAGAAGGAGTTTAAGAGTTTAAGTGAAGGCAGTGTGGGCATGGCACAGTCCACAGAGCATTTCTCCTTTAATTCCACCTGTAAGTACAGTGTGCTGATACATGCATTCATTCACTGCATTTTGACTGTATCTTCCCTTCTTGCTATGAAACCAGCCTCAGGCTTAACATGTAGCGTGTAAGACAAGAGATGTCTCTCATAACATTCTTGCTGTTTTGGAGAAGACCTCCCATTTTCAAGAGCAGAAGAAGTTGACTGTTCACATCCACAGCAACAGGGTTTTGGGAAGCCAGTCCTAGGTACAGGCAGTGGGATCAGGAACACAACAGACTTTAAACTGCAATTTTATGAGTTTATGAATGGGACTATAAATAAATATAAAAGCAGAATCTTCAGAATCAGATTTACTAATCCAGAGATTCCTGGGCATTCTTGGTAAAGTAAGCATGCCATCCATCTTGGTAATTAGGGTAGCTGTTCCAAGGTAACCACATACTAAGGTTTCTATGATTCAGACACAAGGTGGTTACAATGGGCTCCAGAATTTGGTTTATGCTTTGGAGGAAAGTAGGGAGAAATTTTAATCTCACAGTGCCAATATTGATTCTGTGTGATCATAGCCAAATAAGGATCAAACTGCTTCCAAGATTTTTTTTAATGCTATATCGATCTGTCATTGAGAGACACACTGCAAGTTTCTGATACAAATACATCCTCATGGTGAAATGGAGATTATTAGCTCATAATGTTTATAGCATGAACCAGAGATTTTAGATATAAATGGGGCAAATACACTGAAAAGAGTTGTGGTCTTTTGTTTAGAAATCTTCTCTTTCAGAGTTTTGCACCTCTCACTGGCCAGCTTGCCACTGGGATTTGGAAGAGTGGAGTGCAATGTTCACACAAAACAATGGCAGACCATGAGGCTATGAGCTCTTTGGAATTTGGTCCTCGTGTGTCAGGTTGCCACCTTGCCATGGCCTCCAGCAACAGTTCAATACAAATAACCAGTGCTACATTTCCTTTCCCCACCTGTTTGCAAAACTTTACCACTATGTGTTTTCAACATTACAAGAAGCTGCTACAAGCTGGCATCTATGTGTGCACACCAAAATGTGTATCACGTGTTTATGAAAACTGGGAAATGCTTCACACTTTTAAATCACTAAAGTTCTTGAGTTTGTGTTTGGATTCTGTGTGGGATATGTGTGAAGGATGTATGTGAAGGACAGAGACTACGGCATCTGTGAGGGCAGGTACACAGTGGGGTTGCTGGATGAAAATGCAGGAGGAATTGAGGAAAAATTGTCAGAACTACAGAGGTCATGAAAGTCTTGGCTCAGGATGGAGAGAGGTGGCAGGGCTGCACCTCTGCTGCTCATGTGTGGCATTTGGCAGTATCACTCAGATCAGATCCTGCTCTTTCTTACACAACTTCAGGTCACTCATGAGCATTGCCTTTTCTGCAAGTAGCCTTCAATGCACAGCCCACAGAGACAACCAACTCCGGGGCTGCACCAGAGCCAGCATGACCGGCAGGTGGAGGGAAGTGACTTCTTGACTCTGCTCTCAGGAGACCCCACCTGGAGTGCTGCATCCAGCTCTGGGGCCACAATACAGGAAGGATGTGGACCTGTTGGAGTGAATTCAGAGGAGGCCCACAGAGATGATTAGAGAGATGGAGTCCTTGATGAGGAAAGAATGAGAGGAGTGGATGTTTAGGCTGGAGAAGAGAAAGCTCCAGTGAAACCTTATTGAGGTCTCTCAGTATCTGAAGGGGTACAAGGCACCTGTAGAGGCACTATTAACAAGGACAAGGGGGAATGACTTCAGAGTGAAAAAGGGGATGTTTAGATTAGATATTAGGAAGAAATCCTTTACTGGTGGTGAGGCATTGCTGCAGGTTGCCCAGAGAGGTTGTGGGTGCCCCATCCCTGGAAGTGTTCAAGGCCAGGTTGGATGCATCTTTCAGCTTGCACAGACCCTGGTAAAAAATTCTACAGCTCTGACACATTTTGCGAACATCTCTGCCTTACACTACCTGAACATATCTTTTGTATCATTCCTGGGAGATGCCTACCTCAAGAACTACCTGGTGCAGATGATTCCTGTTTTTCCTCACTGAATGGTTGTACAAACTATCTCCTGAACATGAAGACATTTAACAAGAGCCAAAACCACTCATTCTGTGCAGTCCTTGTCCTGTACAGTAAGAAGAGAAAGTACCTGGAGAGACAAGTTTTTGATTCAACCCACTATTGGGAAAACTGAATTTGGAGCTGAACTTCACAAAGAAGTAATGTTCTGTTGTTTTTCTGAAATTATGACTAAATGTGAAAAGTGTGGAGTTTAGCAATCTCTGTTCCAAGAAAATGTACTGGAGAACATGTCCCTATTTTTATCTATGCAAGTAAAAATATTCCAGGAGACATTAAACTTGACTATAGAATTTCTTGTACAATGATGGCACACAGCACATGAACTTCAGGAGATTTAAAAAAACAACAATGCTGGACTTATAAAATAAGAAAATTAATCTTAAAAAAAAAAAGAATTTAGGAAGATATAAGAATTGCAGGCATTATAAGTTAAGATAATCACAAAGCTCTTACATTCGCATCCGAAATACTTTTAAATGTAACAAGGATCATGTAACCTGAGAACTTTTTAATGCGCTTGAATGCAAAGCCAGATATCAAAAACCAGAATACAGACTGCACCTGTGAACTGTGGAAACTGTATCATCAACAGCAGTGATTGAAATGATGAGCATGGAACTCAATGAAAATGCCAAGGAGCATTAAGACAAAGTGGACTACTGAAGGACTTTGATATTTGAAAATGGCAATCAAAAAGAGAAATACCACCATAAATAGATTTGGTGTTATGAGCAACCATATATAATCCAGCAAAAGAATTTTGAGGAGTATGGAAAAATTAGAGGAACAAAGAGGGGAGATCCTAAAATCACTTTCAGGCTGGAGGAAACATACAGCAAGAGGCCTTCTGTGCCTCTCTCATCAAAAGAAGAAGCCTGGGAGGTAAACTTGACTATTCCATACAAGTGTATGCACAGAGGGAAATTTCCAGGGACTAGAGAGAGTTTTGCATCCAGCAAAACAAAGCAGTACAAAATCTACCATTAGGACCTGAAGCAATAGGAAAATTTTGTTTTTGAAAGTGAGAGTCAACAAATATTGAAACAAGCTGCCAAGAATAGCAACAGAATCACCATTTCCCCCTATCTTTCTATCAACACTGGATGCCTTTGTTTTGGACAAGTGCACATTATGGACATATACCAGGTAACTGGATTCAGGGTCAGTGTTCTAGTGAACCCTTCCTGCCTCAAGGTATAAATCTAGAGTTGGTGTGGTTATTCCTAGTGCATTCTGGAAAGGATATAATAGTATCTGTTCATGCTTCAGTGCTTTCATCAATCTTTCTAAAGGATCAGGATAAGGATCTTCAAGGAAACAGTTTCCCAAATCTACAGGTTCCTGAGCTACTTGTTCTACATTTTCACTAGGAATCAGTAGTGTACACTCTGCCTCTTTGTGCTCCATTTGTTATTTTCATGGTCTTTTTGGCTATCTGAACCATGCCTCTTTAGGCATGTCCCTAGTTGATAGCAGCTTACTGGATTGTATCTGGAAGACTTGTCACTCCTACGATATTATCCAAGATTCACAGCTTATTTCTGTTCCTGCACAGTCCAGGGTTAGCTAATGAATACCTTGATTACAGCATTCATAAGAGATGATTTACATTTTTTCATTAAAAATGTCACTGGAAGTCCAGTCTTCCCATGCTAAAATATTTGAAGCCGCTGCCAACATCATACATGGTTGATATTAATTAGAGTAGAGGATGACAGCACTTAGAAAATGACCTTTAACAAGTGCTTGTTCTTTAGTTAGACGAGGTCATTACTAGAGATTACCAAGCATTTTCAATAAAACTGGAAGCTCTGACTCCTCTTCAGCTTTAAATTTGAACAATGAAAAGTAGTGGAGACTCTTCATCTACCACTGCCCCTGGCCTGTCCCGCCACAACAGACAGCTGGTGATTCCTGTGCATCATTTGCTCTGAACAGCAGTAGGAGGAAAGTGGTGAGCTTCATTCTCTCCCTTACAAGCAGAGCCTTTCCTATGCTGCACAGAATCAGGCTCAAGAAGATGGAGGACAACCATCCCCAGCACAGTTCCTTTTGTCATCCACACAAAGCTTGTGGAAAAGGGAAGAAAAGTGGGTTTGCAGTCTGTGTTGTCACAGGTAGCAACCATGTCTAAAATAAGGGCAGAGCAGACTTTAAGGAGCTTCAGGCTCATCCTAGATTCTTCTAGGTGCTTTGCACCTTACAACACAAGTTTCAGAGCGTGTCACTGGAAAAAATCCATTTAGAGACACTCTTTGTCCTCATACATCAGTCATACCAGGTCCCATGAAGCTGAGGACAAAGCTGCAAGCGTGGCACACACCATGCAGAAAAAAGAGCATTGGGGGCAGTCACTCTGTTCCAGCAGTTCTGGACAAGATGGGGTGAGCAGAACAAAAATCTCCCACCCAGCCTCTCTGTTCAGAGAGCAGGGCTTCCCACCATGCTCCACAGCTAGCAGGCCCCATCAAATCCTGCAACTTGCTCCTTTCTGTGCGAACCATTAAATGAAGGTTCTGGGCATAAACCATGCTGAGAAATTATGCTGCAGTTTAAGAGAGTCAGAACAGAAGGCCTGCTTAGGAAGCAGTTTGAAATTATTGAAAGTAGCACTTCACATTTCCACAGCAGAAGCCTTTATAGGCTGGAAGTCTCAAACCTTGATCAGTTCCAATTGAAGCACTTATAAAAAATGTGCACTGCTGGAATATTTTAAATGACTGTGTGCTGTGTGTACTGACTGAACATTAGGGGCTTCAATTAAATAACAGTTCAGAACATAATGAACTGAAAAATTTCACACTCTCTAAAGTGAGATAAGTATGAAGTGAAGAAGAGAGAATTAAGAAATAGTGCTCTGAAAGTGGCACCAGCTAGTGCCTGATGAGACTCAGGCAGAAACACAACAGAACAGTTTGTGAATTAGGGTGTTATATTTTTGGGGGTTTTTTGTTTGTTTTTTTTTTTTTTTCCAAATCCGTCAAAGAGTACAGAAAATGGCCAGGTCCTTTTTTTTTTTATTTAACAAAGGGTGACTTTGTGCTGAAACTGGGGATGCACATACCCTGTAAGCTTGGCTCAGTCATGTCTGAAGTCAGGCACTTCTGGAGGCACACTTTGTCAGCTGCTCCCTGCTGTGGGATCAGTGGATAATCTGGAGCACAGGTCCAAGGTTCTGGCCTGATATTTTGCTAACACCAAGCCCTTCTGCAGTTCTTGCATTTACTGATGAAGTAATGTTCTCCTATGGCTCCTCTGACCAGACACACAGAGTACATTTGAAAATGCTCATATGCAGCTATGGAGAATGATGTAGCAAAGACTGTCCATGCTGTCCATTTCCTCTGAATGTCAATTAGAGGAGAAAAGGGATGAGCAAAGGTAGAGATCTGCACCACAGCATGAGGCATTTGCTCCAGAACACTGCAGAATGCTTTACAAAAGGGAAAACTGACACTCAGAGTGAGTGCCAACACACTGCATTTTGGTAACTGCTGACTTCAAACTAGGGCTATTCTCCCTTTGTTCCATGGCTAGCTTGTTAGCTTTGGAGGCAAATCCCTTTACAGACTTCCATGATCTCTAAAGCACACTTATTTGGTTTGAAATGGAACAAAATGAGATCTCATTGCAGTAAGTACCGTATTTATCCTGTTACCAGAAAGAGCACGGATGTCTTTAGAGATCTTGCAAATACGAAAGATGTTTTAAAAAACCAACAAATGTAAAAACCAGGAAAATTGACACACTTCAGATTTTTAGGCTTATTAGGTTTAACATTTCTATGTTTGACGTTTTAACTGACTCATTACTATTTTTCTGTCTGTATTATTTCATAGCAACGTTTCAAACGACTCCGTGGCACCTGCTCTAGGCACATCTTCCTTCATTTTTTTTAACTGGTGAGCTCCAAATCCCAGCTGACCAAAGCAGCTGTACTCTCTAGGAGCCCAAGAAGACTGAAGATGATGGACAGCCATATCAACCTCTTCCAAAGCTGATGTATCACTTACACACTGCATTTGACTTGAAACTCTTGCAACTAGACCAGAAAGGACCAAAAGCTGAAAAGTAAGTCGATCTTATTTAGTGGCTACTTTAAGTCATGGAGAGTTAACTCAGTTTGCCAGCAAGTGTTCATGGGGATATAATAATCAGGTGGGAGTCAGGAGCCTGCATGTATTCCAGTTTACCTGACATAAACCCAGTATATGAAAAAACTGAACAGACTACAAAACCCATTTACAAGCATATGTTGTAAGCCTAATGATTCAGGAGTTCTATAAAAATTGTAAGTATGCTCTGATCTTCAAAAAAAGGTTGTCAAATAAAATAAAATAGGAGGGAAACTTATGCACATTTCCTCAAGCTCCATATTGTCAAACTGATGAGTCTGTTATCAAAGACTTGGTCTGACTGGTCTTTTGAGGAATGTAGAAAATCCAGCCCAGACCACTGAACTTTCATTCTGTTATGCATAGAAAAAGCATCAAAAGCAATGCAAAAACCTTGCTCCTTAGACAACCACATAATTATTTGCTCATGGAATATGTTTATACCTTTCCCCCTCAATTCAAATCTGCTTGTAATCTTAGAACTGAGGGCTAATTGTCATCTTAATTTTGCCTATTTCCTTTCACAGAAATCTGAATCATTGAGACCAATGCTTAGCCTTTTCAGACTCCTCCTGAGTGGCAGGATTCTTGTTTTCTTTGCCATAGCATGAAGTGTCAGTGGTTAACTATGTTTTGTTGGGTCAGTCTGAGGCTCTCTGCCTTTCAGAATCTCTTTGGTTCTCCTCAGTAAAGGAGGATGAATGGGACTGCAGCTGGACCAAACACCAACTTTACAATTCAGCTTCAAGGTTGTCCTTCAATTTGCAGCAAAATGCATTCTTGACCACTTGAACCAGAGGACAAAAAGCTGTTAAGATACTGAGCTCTTCAAATATTTGCCTTCAAGATTTCAAAGAAAAGGGTTGAAGTCATAGAATCATACAAGCTTATACTCTTAAAAGGTCATTTCAAACCCAAAGCAGAGTTTAAATTTTAAGTTGCTTTTATGAACTAGGCATAGATTTCTTCTGACTCTCATGACTGACCATGAACTGTGTTTTGGCCTGTCTCCACATGAATTTTCTGCTAGCAACATATCAGTTAATGAAGCAGGTCTGTCCCTAAAGCAGGGCACTACCTGGCTGGTGATTTTAATGGCATTCAGCAATCTCTGAGGTTTCCACAATTTTGCTAGATTTGAAGATGTCCAACAAATTCTTAACACTTGACACATAAGTAACATATGAAATGCTTGAACAACATGTAGGGAAATGCAGAGATCATGTCACTGCCCAGTTGTTTTTTTCTTTAACAAATCAGCCTTGAAACATCAAAATAGGATGTTTTGACAGATCAAATGTTTTCAGTTTTTTGCATGAGGAAGATATGCTAAATCTCACCCTTTCCTGCAGATTTGTGCAGTTTAGATTAACACACCCCTTAGAGAACATTTTTGTCAGTAAATCAATCAGCTATGCCTATCCCTAAATACCTTTTCTTACTTCATATATCTGTATCACAATTAGCCATTACCTTAAAGAGTTTTTAGAGGCTCTCATTTAGAGATTTCCCCTTGACTTCATTGTCTGTATTTGACTCTTTGTATCTTCTTGGAAATGGGATGTTTCTGAGTGTTTTCCAGGTTAATATTTTATTTGCATTTGCCACCATTGACCAAGCTCAGGGAAGATGCCAGACCAGAACAGGTAAAATTACACCTGTGGATCCTAGTCTGTCCTTGGGGGAGGCTTAGCACTGCAGTCACAGCAATACTTTCTTCCCTCAGTCCATAGCTAGGGAGGAAAAAATCCCAACACTTAATAATCTTCTGTTCATAAAGAGGAACTGCTTATTTTTAGTAAACATTTGTTCTAAACAAGTACCAGGCATGTCTCTTTTCTTCTTTCTAGAAACAATCTTGTCATTTGTTCACAAAACTATTTCAGATGAACTTAGAAACGTAACCTGCTCTTGTGACCAGAACTACAGATTCAGGTTCTGCCACCCTATTGCAGCCCCTTCTTCATGTCAGGAAACATAATAATGCTTCTTCATCTCAGAAAAATACTGCAAAAATTTGGCTTTGTGAGTGCTGCAAGGCATTTAGAAACCATTGGGAGAAAACGTGCCATGAAAGTGAATGTCTTCACTGCGGGATGCAAATGTATGTTAAGCAATAAAATTCTACTTCCTAAATAGGCTTGTCTTGCTTTGATATTCAAGGATATGAAAAAAAAGGCATACATACTTCTCATTTAATCCTGCCAAGATACAAAACTTGCCTATTTTTATACAGTTGCCCAATATGGATGACAAAAATAGCTTTCTTAATAAAGAGAAAGAAAATACTAGCTAATTTCTCTTGCTGCAAAGCAGGAGAGGTCCACCTCAAGACTGCACATAATTTTAGGCTGAATTTTACCTGTTGAACCTAATTTTGCTGAGGAAAAATGCTGCTGCTTCTGAAAACTCAGCTGAAGATAACTGAATTGTCCTGTCAGAGGATATCACTACTCCCAAATGTAAAATCTGAAGAAAAGATTAATATGCTTTGCTGAGAGTAAGCTCGATAACTATCATTGTGCTGTGTATTTGCTTCTCACAGCAGATGATATTTGATCACTTGAAATTATTACTTAGCTTTAGCTGAGAATGTTTTGAATCAAGTGGCTCTAAATCATCTGTCCCACAAGTATTGCTACCAGCTAGTGAGCATTTAGACAGCATTAGCACAGGTTAATAACACCTCTCAAAGGGATAAAGGGCAGGGAGTACCTCAAGAGTGTGTGTGCGTGTGTAAAAAACCTCTGGGGACAAGGCAAGAGTTTTTGAGGCAGCAGCTAGACCTCTCCTGTGAAAAATAAGCCACATCATGCCCAACTGTGTTGCATTTTAAAATCAAAAGCCACACTCTGTTTCCAGGGGGAAATAATTTCATCTAATCCTGAGCGATGACATCCGAATATGAATGTTGTGCAATTACATTGGTGCACATGTTAATGGTGCTGGACAGTTTGCATCCCTGTACTTGAAGTGAGCCTCTTCAGCAGCACAGGACCAAGAATTAGTGAAAATTATATCACCATTTCTTAGGTTTGGGTAGTAGTATTTGCACTACTTAATGAAAAAAAATATACAGGAAACACTATTATTTCCACTCCACAGCAGCTTAACATTTGAAAGATTTGTGTGTCATTCCTGCATTGAAGTGTTTAGCAGCAACCTATAAACTGCTGCTGAAATATTCCAGGAGGACTCACTTTCCTAGTCAATACCTAAAAACTTCAAAAATGAATGTGAAAAACAGGTTTTCAAACATCACTCAGTGCTGACAAACTACTAAAGGTACAGTGATTTTATTAACACAGCAAATGACTACTTCTGATTTGTCTGTATACATTTCTTCAATGGATGATACAATTTAAAATTAATAAATATGCTTTTTGATAGATACTTTTCTGAATTTTTCAGTGATAGCTTAAGAGACACAACATGCTAATGTACCTTTTAGGAATTGATGCCACTAGACAGAACCAAGGGCTTCTTTTTCCCTAATCTTGCGGCTCCTTAAAGCCAGGAATTATTAAGGAATGCAGTATAACTAGGTTTTGGTCACCTGGAAACACCACCACCACTTCCTTACTCACTTTGCTTGTTTATGCCTTTTAGCTGTGGTTTGATGCTGCTTTACAGCTGTGGGAAAAATCACATGTGTACGTGGAAAAAATTAAAGGGACAAATTATGGATTTGCATAATTTAGAAGCTTAGCTAGAGTAAGTTAACAGGGATGTATGTAGAAATGACTTTAAACACTCACTGTGATGTACAGTTTTCTATTTCATTTACCTATAGTTTGATCTGTGCTACTCCTTTTATCTCAAATCCATAGTTCTGGTCCTTTTGTTACTAACCATTCAATAGTATCTTGACAGCAGAACTACATCTTCGTTCTCATTTAATAACTATTTATCATTCTGTATCTGCCCATTTTCAAGAAGGAATAAAGTTAAGTGTTCCAGAAATTGGAAAAAATTGAAACTTGACCTTTATTAAGTGGGTTAATTGTCACAATCTCAGCATGTACAAAATTAATGACCAAAAAGTGGAACTTCAGAGTTTCAGAAGACTAGGTTAATGTCCAAAAAAGCCTAAACTCTGACCTTCTTGACATATGCCAAAAGAAACAGCCACCCTAATAAATTACTACCTGTGTGCAATTATAATAAACCATTCCTAGCATCCAATCACTTGAATTAATTGCTGCAAGGCAGTGGGACTTATAGATATTCAAGGCAATCTAAAAATTCCTTTGCAGTTCATAGGAGGCTGTTTGTGCATGCCTGTTTCAGCATGGAGATTCAGTTTTAAAGCACATTGTTCATACCTTTGGACCACAAATCTGTGTACAAGCCCACTTAGTAGTGCTGAAATTAGGAGCCTTGGCTGAGGTATTAACATTACTGAAAGCAGTGAACCAGTGTGGAATACAGCAAAGGGAATGGAATTTCCCTTAAACCCATATCATAAAGCAGTTGCTGGATGCAGGACACCTACACAGTTTCCAAAATTCAGCCTTACATAGGAGGAACAGGCAACTTCTGTGAATACAACAACAAACCACAGCATATTTAAATCAGAGCATTTGCAAAAAGCAAGCTAAAAGAAAGAAATGAATGCTCCGTTTGCATGGGTCCAAGGTAGCTTCAACGTGAAATCTACTGAATTCCACAGCACCATGTCAAACACTGCTGAACTGGCCAAGAGGACAGCCCACACTTCTCCACAGATAGAAAAGCATCTAGGGCACAGGCAAGTTGCCCCAGCTGAACACAAAGCAAGAGGGAACCTGGTCAGAAACAGGTGTAAGTGAAACAAGGCTGCAAGCTGGAATGAAGCTACTCTTGGTGCTTGCCATGCATGGGATGTTATGGGGAAATTTGCTTTTTTGCCCCTGTTAATCCTATTCAAAGGACAATTGACTTATGCATTCAGGGCTGGCAAGTTAGCCCATTTTTTAAAAACAGTAAACAAATAAAATACCACTGTTTAAATTCAATTATCTACTTCTGATGGTGTTTGAATCTGTGCTTAAGTAATGGCGACCCAGTTGTGAAAAGCAACATTACTCACGTGCAAGATGTACTCATGCAGATTTTAAGCACCTGTCTGAAGAAGCAAAGTCAAGTCTCAGTGGCAGCAGCTACTTACATCTCTTCTTCACTGCCAGTTCAACACAAGCGTTTGTGATCCATAGTGAAGCCCTTGCCTAATTGTGAAATTTCACAGTAATTACAAAACTAATTGGACATGATTTTGAACACACACTGAAATAATTCCTGAACTTCCTGTTCTTCAGAGCAGCAACCGTGCCTCCCTGGCAGAGGACAAACTGCTAGCTGGACAAACTAGCTGCAGTTCATTTGTCCAGCTCCTCTTTTCCACTTAGGAAAGGACATCTCCTCAGTTTCCTCTCCTACCTAGCTTAATCTTCCATGATTACAAATTACACCAGATCCAAAAACCAGGACCATTTGTAGTTTGCTTTTTTCTTTTGCTTTTTTCTATGGACTGAAAGGTATTTTTTTTTAACTGAAAAATTCTCCACATGGTTTCCAAACTTGTGGCATTTGTTAGGAAATAGATGTAGAACCCGGGAAATGCTAAGAAAGCTCTCCTAACCGTGAGTCACCAATTTATGTGTGTTGTACTTTGCACAGCATGCAGTGCATGCAAAGAAGGAAACTCGATAGAAACTATTAAATATAGATGGTAATTACGTGAAAATCATGCGGTCATATCTGACTTCAACAAGGATCATTCAAAAATCTCCTAGAGGAAAAGGGATGGGTATTGCTTCATCAGATAAATGTGGTAGGGCAGTGTTTTTACTGAAAACTCCTGTTTGGAGCAGAGCACAAGAAATACCTAGACTGAGTTTCAGTGCATAAAATAAGAAAAGAAGATTTTGGGAGCACCTTTCTTTCGTCTGATTGAAATACTTCAAATGTTTCATAATTACTTCACATGCCTTTCTAGACAATGAAAGAGAAGGGACAACAGTAGATACTACATACTGGTTTTAAAGATGTGAACTAGAGGAGATTTTGTAAACTAAATCTTCCAGAATACCATTGAATCATGCGAGTTTCATGACTCCATGACGATCATTTCTCCCTAAAGGCAAATCGGCCTCAAGAAGGCATCTACTGTTGGGTTGCACAGATTTTCTGTACATACCACCTTATAATGATGTCTGAAGCAAAGAATAAATATTCTAGCCAAGAACAAAAACCATCCCACCTCCCCAGCCAGAAGGCTCTCATTTCTCCTTCACTCACGACAGCACTTAAGCTACAGTTGCATTTACACTTTAAAAACATTTTTCAGGCTGGCAGTTGTTGCTCAATTTTGTATATTTGACTTTATCAAGAGGGAAATATGGACATCACCTTGTGGCACAGACCCAAACTAGTTACAGGTTGTTAGGGAAATGATTCATCAGTAGGTAGGTTCATGTAAAATTCAAAAGGCTTTTTTTCCCCTGTTTTGCTTTTGGAGAGCAGTCCGAGAAATGCAAGTGATGTCTTTCTTACAGGAATACTTTAGATAGCTAAACAGAAGCAAGATTTGGCATTTAGCCTGGGATTAGTGTGAACAGCCTCTTAACCAAACATTATGAAGAAAGTTAACTTTAAAATGCTTTGAAAGGTCTGTTTTCATGACAGATGGTAATAAGGGCTCATCAGTGCCAATTTTTTTTGTTTTCACCTCAGTTTTCAAGAGCTTAAGTTTTAGGTTAGTGCTTCTGAAGGAACCATTACATGCATAGAGGAAAAATGCAAATTACAAAATTAGATTACTCACTATTTTTATTGTGTGTAACATATTTTTCTAAATAACACTAACAGATGAAGAGTAAGAATTTGACCATGCACTCAGTAGAACACTTTCCCTTTCTTTTACTTGAATCCTTTTTTGGTTTTTTCCCCAGCTATTTGTCCTTTCATCTTCATCTGTACACCTGGACAGATATTCCTCTCCCCACAGACCCCAAAAGATACAGCAGTCAGTATCAGATAGAGGTTTTGCTTGTATAATACACTCACTAGTGAAGACATGGTAGAACTATATTTTATTCAAGAAAACCCACACATTCTGTCCTGTGGTGACCACAGGCTTTGCTAAGCCATAGATATTAGCAAATACTGGAACAAAATACAGTGTATCAGATCGAATCAAAGCATTTAAATTCTGAATTACAGTTATAATTTTCAGGGAAGGCTAGTTTCAGAATTGCATCATAGTATCTAGTACAATGTTGTGCAATGTAAGTGGCAGAAACAGAAGTGGAGTATTGGTCCTAATAAAAACCAAAATGTAATGGCTTGTATGACATTTAAATTGTCAAGACAACAATTCCATGATATTCTACCAAAGGCAGCATATAGTTACAAAAATACTGGTCCAGCATCTTGTTAGTGATGAAGCAATATCCAAGGTGCAATGGCAACATGCCATTCTTAGTGAAATACTTTTTAAAAAACTATTTTTTCTATTTTCTCCACACTGATACTAGCTGAACACCAGAACTTCTATGACACCCTGAAAGAAGGTCACTATTTAAATGTGTATTGCACCAAAGATTGATGCAAAAACACATGTTCCAGGTTACAGTATGAAAGAAGCAAAGGCTAAATAAACTACAAATGTGCCAGAAGACAATTAACTGCAACTGATCTTCAATGAGCAGTTTGCAACCTCTATTGAGTTTTAAACGACTGTCCAAGCTTTCCATTCCATCCATAATCATGAACTTAAGGATACAAAAGTAAGAGACAAAGTTCTTAATATTGAGAACGGATTTAAACCACTTTATACTCCTCTGAATTGATCCACAAAATAAAAGTATTCTGCCCTTCTCTCCTCCTAATAGGCTGGTAATTTCAAAGTCAAGCCATGGAATTACCCTTGTTCTGATATTGCACAGTGCTAGGACTGTATGGTTTCCACCCAGAAGTTCAAACGTGTACTATGACAGTGACCAAAACTGCTGGTGACAGTAGACCTGCTTAAGTTGTGGCGGTATTGCAAGAAATGTGCATCAGATGAAGACACAATCTAAATGGCAAAAACCACTGCAGACTTGGCTGTGGTTTGGTCTTGGGCCAAAAATACATAAACCTGATTGCCATTTCCTTTGAGGAAGCAGGATCAATTAATATCTTAACCAAAAGACAAAGTCGAGTGAGATCAGGTAACCATGTGAATTCAATGTTACATTCAACAACACAGAAATGAAGGAGTAGCAGACAAGAACATTATTAATATTTTCCTTTTAATAATGGTTTAGTCAAAAGTGTAGCTTTGAAAATCTCTAGCTCATTGTGAAAACCTGAAGAAGCTGGGAAGTGACCTCACTTTGATCAGTTTAAAGCTGTGGCTTGGCCTATCTGCTTGCAAAATCTCCAGTAGCTCTGCCAACATTGGAAATAAAAACTACTGCCTGGAAATAAAAAATAGTCAGCCTTTAAAAGTTCATGAATGTTGTATTGTAGCAGCCTAACTCCGACTGAAGAAGAAAGAGATTTTATACAGTAAACAAAAGACAAAGTAAACTGAAATCTTGAGAGATCACTTCAAGTGTATACAATTTGGATTCTCATTGACATTTAAAACTACCAATCATAAGGTTGCCACCTTACCTTTTTCTGGACTGGCACACCTGATTTTAAACAGGTTTTCCTCCAGTCTCCCAAGTTTCTGATCCTTTCATTCAGTTTTCTGCTGTATTGCTCTCCTACCTTCATGCTGAATACCGAGTCAGTCCTGCCTTCTGCTTTTCTTGGCAGGAGGCAGAGCAAGCTTTTAATTTCAGTAGTCAGAGTGACAGAACAACAAACGCACAGCAGATAGAAGAGCTTAATTCTTCCCCAGGAAGAAAATACATTTGGTTCAACAAAGGGCTGCAAAATCTTCCAAAGGCACCTCTTTCCCCAGTTTTTGCCTGAAAGCAAGATGGCAATCTTAATTGAAAAGGGATGCTAAATCTTTTAAATAACTTAAAATTTCATTTTTATATAAAGCAGCAAGACCATTTTTCTCTGCAGAAAGAGAAATGTTAACAAAGGAACACACCAACATAAATGCACTGTTGATAAACTTCAGCTAGTTTAATTTCACAAGAAAGTAAAATTTTAGGACTATTCTTTAACCTCATCAGTACTTTCTGAAGAAGATTCTTTGGCATCTTCAGTCCCTCTGTTGCTTTTCTCTTTACTAAGATTTTCACTTTCTGATTTGGTCCCATTAAATAAAGAGTTTTCACCATTTACAAACCCATTCTCTGTGACTTCAGCATCAATGGCTTCATCAATCTTTAAGTCCCCTTGCTCTTCCACATCTTCTAGGTTTCTCAGGACAATAGGGAGTCTAGAGTCTGCCACAGTGTTCTCCAACAAGGCAATATGGCCCTTGTCATACTTGGGGAGCAGAGCTCCGTCTGCCATTTGTTTGCTGTAGTACTCTCTGCTGGCAGCTGCGCTCTTCACCGCC
The DNA here is from genome assembly GCA_024362935.1 of Setophaga petechia. Lineage (NCBI taxonomy): Eukaryota > Metazoa > Chordata > Aves > Passeriformes > Parulidae > Setophaga > Setophaga petechia. The sequence continues at coordinate 9,504,280 of JANCRA010000003.1, read as the reverse complement.
TTCTCCAGGATCTCCTTCTCACCTAAGCGCAGTTTGATGGCCATTGTCGCATGCGGAGTGAGGTCATGAGTCTCCAGGAAGGACTTATCCACCTGGTAGGAAAGAAAAAGCAAGTCTGCTACTAACACCTCACACAATATAACAGCCCCTCGCCCCATCTCTTTCTCTGAGCAGGAAGTGACACCAGGCTCTCCAGGCAGAGCCAAATGGACATGAGGGGCATCTGCAAGGAGTCCCAGTGAAATTTGTCATGAAATCATAAAAAAGCCCAAAATTTCTGCACATAAATCAGTCTGTATGACAAACAAAGTCAGGTTGCTTCACAAATACATGCAACACATAGGTTCACTTATACATTTGCAATAGGAGCACATTGCCCTGCAATCTGGAAAATGCAACTACCAGACAACAAGTTGAAACTGATTCTCCATCTTATTTGCAGAGAAAAAAGCAGGTAGTCTCTACTTGGAAAATCAAAGGAAAAATACATTAACAAAATTACATTAACAAAATTTCCTTTTTTGCAATCTTATTTGATTTTCCTTAGATAATGCAAAACTGTTTCTGCACTTAAAAAGTACAGAATTAATTATGTGCTAACATTCAGGTTGAAGTTTGCAAAGACAAAATGGAGGACAAAATATCTTTTTCTACAATCTCAACACACAGAAGAACTCAGACTTTTAAATTACACATAATGATAATTTTACCTCCACAGTTGTTTTATAGGTTTTCAAAAGAAGGGATGCTCTAGCTTCCAGGAATGTCCAAAGTTTAACTTCATTGTCCCAGCTAACAGGAAAGTCAGAGTTCCCCAGAGTGAAGATTTTGCCAATCGCATGCTCACCTATCAAGTGCTCCTTCAGCTCTTCTGCAATAAGTATAAAACAAATCTGTTAAAAAGAATCTCATCATTCACTTTGTCAGTTGACAAACTGCAGAAAGATTTATTTTCAATCGTATAACTTTGAGCAGCTAGCAAAAAATAACCCTCTCCTCAAATAAGAATTATCAGATATGCTGCTTTTTTTTCTAGGATTTGCCTCAAAGAGACAACTGCAAGTCTTCAGGTCAGCAGCAAATGGGCGTTCTCCCCACCTGGAAATGAAGATACTTTAGACATCACAGCCTCTCATACACAGCGTAAATCTCTGTCAGTGAAACAGAATGTTTTGTAAAATCATTCATAAATGAAAGGGAGTGAATTTGTAAAGAGTGCAATGAACTTTTTGAGAATAAAAGGAACAGGCCAAACAGCGTGCAAATTCTTTTTCCTATTGTTTTGATAATCTTTTTCAGTAGCAGAAACTTCCTACAGGTGGTCAGAAAAGACATCCATCAAAACTCAAGAGTAGAAAACATTTAATCAGCTCTTGATATTACACAAATTTCATTTAAGTTTTAATTAATAAATTTGACTACTGCAAAGCAGTTAAGACAAACTTCACCATACCTTGCATGTAGTTTCTCAAAAAACAGTTTTCTTAAACAGTATTTCAAACATATAAATAAACTGAGCACCATCCTATACCGAAGAAATGCAATTAAAGCATTCACTAGCTATATTTGCCTCTCCAAGCCAAAATTCACTCCCTCATCAGCATCCTAAATTTTCTTCCCTTGAATTTACTTCCCAGAAGTACAAGGCAATTGCAAGAGATGGATGTAGGTCCCTTCCAACTGAACTGTTCCAGTATATTCTAATTTCTTAGTAAGTTCTAAGAGCTGGATGACAAGAGGAAGTGAAGGCATGACACTAAGTTACATTGCTTTTATTAAAGAAAGCAAATAGACCACATGCAGAAACTCAACTACTTCAGTATTCCTGCTGGCACAAAAAATCCACATCATCTGCACAGTATTCCTAACTGCAAGGGAGTTCTCTCACTGTCATGACAAACTGTCACATCCATAACCTTCAAAACTGCATCTAACCAACAAGGAGCTGTTATGAGCATTTAATGAGAAGTTTCACATGCACAAATAAGGTGAATATTTATTAAACATACACATATTTTGCCCCACAAATAGAAGTAACAGAAAAGAAACACTAGAAAGGCAGTCTGCAAATACAGAAATGTTAGGTTACCAATTACCAAAATATTGAATATTTAGTTAACAAATTACTAAAATATAGAAAATACTCAATTTTGAAATGTCTCTTCCATATTTCTTTTACAGTACAGAATATTCCAATTCAACACATAAATTATTCCAGTGGTGATGACTAAAATGCTGTGATTTTAAGCATGCAAACCCTCAGGTCTTGCATGATCTTGTTCTGCAAACTATTTTGAAACCTAAGAACTAGAGATCAAACTCCAAAGCTCAATCATTCACAAGAGTCTGGGCGATTAAAATAAATAAAAAATTGTATCATCTCATGCTTTCAGAGTTACTGAAATATTCCCTCAGATGACATGGACAAAGATTGGAGTTCTCAGTAGTTTATAGATCCCTTTTTAACTTAAACTCCTCAACTTTTCTGATCATCTATATTAATGTTTTATATAAATTTCTATCCCATGCCTACATTAAGGAAAAAAAACAATCAAAAATCCCCACAACAACACAAACATAAATTAGGTTATCGTCATAAAATACCCTACCTTCACTCATACAAAACACTCGAAGGAAAGCCAAAAGCTGGGCAGAGATTGCAGGCTCAGTGGAGTGCAAGGCAAAAACACTTGAACTAATAAAAGAAATAACCAAACAACAACAGTAAATACAAGTCTAATTGTCATATCTTTTAACTTATTTTAACATAAAAGACCATAAAGTATACAACAAATGTACTGCTACAAAAGTAACTTAAAAAATTAGGTAATATTAGCTCAAACAGAAAAGCTTCCCCAACTTGTATCTGAAAAGAATGATTATCTCTACTATTTTACACTTAAAATTATTTTATAGAGCTTTCATAATAAATTCATGAAAATGCAATGTTTCATGTCTGCTGCTCCTAATAGTACCCTCTGGACTGAAATGACTAAAGGAAAATGCAGTGATTCACATACTGAGCATTGTACTATGTCTGCAAGGGATAGGAAAGAAAGTAAAGCCACAGATTGCTTCAAATTAATCCTTGCTCTGTTTTTGTTCAGATGGTTATTAAAGCAAAGGCCTTTTTCCTTATATATGGTTCAAATTAGATGATAATATAGTTCAGAGAACTTCTGTAAATATTATTACAATAACTTTAATTTGCTATACAAACAGGAGAAATATAACACCTAAGAAAATTACCACAAAAGAGCTCCATATATGCTTTACTGGACATTATATACTTTGGAAATGTTTTGAAAAACCCATGGCATTGTGTTTTACTTACGTTGGGATACCAGCACGAGCTAAGACCTCTGCCTTCATAGCATACAGCCTGTCACTTTTACTCACGCCAAGCTTTATTTTCACTCTGTCATGTGAATTATTATCAAAGAAAAAACCACTGTGGATCACAAATTCAGCGTTTGACCGAGTGCCATAAAAAATGTAAATCTAGAAGGATGAAAAGAGAAGTGAAGGGACAGGAAAAAAGCTTAAGATCAGCTCACAAAATTGACATAATTTGAAAGTTATTTTCTAGAAGAGTTACTATTCTGAGTACAATGTATATTTGGTTATATGAAGAAATATACTTTGTTTTCTGGTATTGACTCAAATGCTGTATACAATATGGCAATTACACTTTAGAGGTAGGTGTAAACATACACATGTATAACAGAGACTTTGAAAGGCAAGAAGAAATTTTTATTCTGTACTTAAAAAAAAAATGTTCTGGTTTCTCACACTGACATAAAGTACCAGCATACAGAAATAAGCTTTCAAAGGCTTGCTAAAGGCTAAAAAAATCAGAGACAAGGAGGGCCCATTAAAAGATATGGTGTTTCTGGAATCATTTTCCCCAACCAAATGTCCACTCAAAACTACACTGCTGATAGATCAACTTTGCTTTCATTTAAATGTTACCTTAAGATATGGATATACCACAGTACATCATACAGAGAGATCTGAGCTGTGTTCAGAGTATTTATTTTTGTTTTACTCTGAACTCTTTTTTATAAAGCATATAGTTACTTTAATTCACATTTAAAAAGAAGTTCCCAAATATAACCTGCAGAATGTATTTAACTCAGGGCTAGGCAGTATGAAATTCATGGGACTAGAGGTCAGAGTTGCAATTGTATTCTCCCACATCAAGAGGATATTTTCCCCATTTGTGTCTGATAACAAAATTGTCAGTCAAAAAAAGAATTCCCAGCAGTTACAGAATTCCCTTCAGAACCTCAGGATACAGCAGTGCTCTGGATGCCTGCAAGCTTCCATTCCTCTCTAGCTCACAGAGAAAGACACAGTGCTCTCTAAAGGGCTCAGTAACAGCAATGATGCCATTTACTTTCTCTGTTTTCAATTTTGTGTAAGAGCTGTTTATCCTAAGCACCAAATGCTTAAGTATGATATTGAATTATATTGAACATTATACTGTAACACACTCACATGATGAACATGTGACCTGACCAGGTGAATTGAGGCAGTGGGTAAGGAGAGAGTTGCTCACCCTCTCAAGTTTTAAAACTATTGTGATACATCTCATATTAAACTAAAAGTCACATATCATGTATAGATTACACAGTATGCTCTTACACCCCAAGACTGTTTTACAAAAAATCCAATTAAACAAAGTGAGAATTGCTTTATTTCAGGCCAGTGTTTGACAGACTCTGTGGACCTCTGCTGCCTAATATTTTTTAGTAGTAAAAGCATGGATCATACACTCTTCCTGCTAAAACTGTAAGAAATGACATCTGCATGGTATATTAAAGGACTGAAGCATTATATAATTACAGTGCTTTAAAGATGTCACTAACAGTTAAAGTTTGCACAGAAATTCTGATAAATAGCAGACAAAGTGAAACTACTAAAATAAAATTGAAATATAGGAACTCTCTATAATTGAAATGGAGAGAACAGCCAGAACAGCTATATGACACATCCATTGCCAGCTGTGGAAAATTATAAATTGGATCACTTCTGGAAAAACTGTGGACCCCTTTTAACTCATCACACCACAATTGGAAAAAACAGAAAATATTTGACTACCATAACAAATTCTGAGGGCAAAAATATACAATCACTGTAAACCTCAGCATAGCAATGAGGATAAATACAATTTCAGAAAGATGTATTAAATAAAGAAAAAATGCCAGACACTTCTTTGTTAAAAAAGGTAACAATACAAAAGAAAAATTAAAATCACAATATTATAAATTATAAGACTGGGAAAATAACAGAGTAAAAGTAAAAACTCAGAGGCTGAGTTACGAAACATTTCAGGATGTTTCATAGACAAAGGCTTTGTCTGGTCATGCTGACTGCACAGGCAGCAGTCAGAAAAGGAGTGCTGCTCCACTTGAGGGTTTAGGCTGGCTGCTGACACAGCACAGGGGCTTCCTACACTCCTAGAACCACTGTCTTCAGGGCATCACTAGTTTGGATGCTCAGCTTTGGTTTTGAGCAGTTCTGATCAAAATAGTGGATTCTGAACTGTTCCATGCATCTTTGCAAGACCCTCCTGCTGTCTTAGGATGAAGAGGTAAATGCATGCATGCCTGTGTGAAAGGGACACAGTATGTTTTTAGGTCCTTTCTCATTTCCACTAAGCATTGCAATGACAACAGCATGGGTTAAAATGACTGGCAACTGTACTGCATTTCACCTCTTTTAAATGAACAAAGACTAACAAGAAACATAAGCCAACAAACACCATTGTTAAAAAAGACTCTACAATCCATTACTACAGACAAATAAAAAAATTATCTATCTTTGGTCTTTTGGATAGGGCCTTTTACTAAGCTCTTCCAGAATTCCTAACTTGGTGGCTGTGTATGTTCACTCACCAATGATTAAATATTTCAACTAGTTCTATAAAATATGAGGAATAAAACTCTTCTACAGTCAGGGTCTACCAAGTGATAGAAAATATTCTGAAAAATGTACATGTATTTAGTTTGGTAGCATTTTCACTCAAAATTAGCTCAGCATAATAGATTCCAAATGTAGCAGGGTTTAGTCCACACTACTACATTATTAAAATTTTCTAGGGAGTCACCAAGTGTTCATAGAACTTAATGGAACAACAATAATGTAGACAACTCTTCACACTACCTGTTCTCCAGCCTTGAAATCTTGAAGTGCTACACATTCACACCGGTCATCTTCCAAATTGTAGCCTGTAGTGATCTATCCAGGAAAAGAGTAACAAAAGCACCTTTAGCATTTTATATTTCTCTCTCCCACCACTGACAAATTTCCCTATTGAAAATAAATATTAACAATAGGAATTGCACACATTTCTTTCTCAGCACAATAGAATACAGCTGATAGTGATTGCTTTGCGATTCCTGAGCAATCTCTTTTTTTAAAAAAAGTCTCTGCATTAGAGAAATCTAATGGAGGAAATAACCTACCTGAAGTGAACAGAAGGCTCTGAGGAAGGTACCCTCCATAGAGCACAGACAAAGTACCATGCTAAAGCTGGCAGCTTGTTATAAAGTTCTGGAGCTTTCAGTCACTCCCATGAGGCCCAAGGGAGCAAGGCACTGACAGCTCTATATGCTGTGCTTTATCCTTCAACTGCCAACACATTTTTGATCTCTCAATGAAAAAGGATTAGATAACTGTGGATCTTTAGGGGATACAATCTTCAGAGAATTATAATTTACTTGAAAATAATCCCTTTATCTAAAAGTTAAGTAATACTCTTAAAATGCTAAAAGGATTTTTGAGATGGTAGCTGGCAATGGAAGAGGATAAACTCTCTTGACAAACCTGCACTTCCCCAAAAATAATTACTAAACTGTAAAGGGGTCACACTAACAAGTAAAGCTATCCTAAAAATGTAATATTTTTTATTAAGTGACGAACAGCATGTTCTTGAATGGTATGACCAGAGATGCAGCCGTAGGATGGAACATAAGCTGCCGAAAAATCAGAAAGCAACTTTTATGGTAGGTAGTCTGAGTTCAATACTGACAGAGGTAACTTATGGAAAAATATGCTCTGAGCCTGGGGAAAAACCTAGAAGAAGCCGGCAATTCTCTCTCAGCCTTCAAAAATGAAAACATACTTTTTTGTAAGCTGACTGACGTGAGCTGCAGTATACCCCGATTCCCATCTTGGATGCAGCTTGTCCAAAGACAGAACTACTCAGATTATTTCAAAAGCTTGGTTGATGGCTTATACATTAATAGTTTTGCACTGCTTGCATCATTAAATGTGCATTTGTCAGCCGAAACAGTGCTTTCAAATGGAGCAAATCCAAAATGTCAGCCCCAAGCACGGGCAGCCCAGCCCTGCAGACGCTTGCAGAAAGCTCCCTGTGCAGATGCCTCACTGCAGGTCTGTTTAACGGGTTTGTGGAGATCAGTAAAGAGCACAAGAATCATGCAATACAGCCCACTGAGAAACACAGGCTGCAGTACTTGAATACAAAAATTCCTGAGCATTCTCTAATTTGGATGCACAGCTTTCATTAAGATTTTCAGTTAGAAAGTTATCCTACCCTGAATCGCAGGTTACAAATGCAAGAGGATAACAAATCTACCTTCTACAAATCAGTCATCTTCTGAAAAACTGTACTTTTCATCCAAAAAAAAGAAATTCTTGACCTGTCCTGGAATTTTCTTAGTGTGTAAACTCAGTGAAATAGTTCTGAATGTGAAAAGTCCACTCCAATCCTTTGAAATGCCAGTGGAACAGAAGGCTTTCACAGACTAGGGAAATTCCATTATTTTATGAGGAGGATTCTGTCAGTTTAAACATGCCTCACTGGAGTACTGATCTTTCTTTTAAATTTTTAGTTTTTCTTTTAAAAAAAACCCCAAACAGCACACAAAACCCAGCAGCACTTCTGAAAGACTTTTCAATAAAGCATAATGGAGTGCTAGACTTCTATTTCCTCTTTCTTTTAATAGCAGTCACGTAAGAGAATTAACAGGGTGTTTACTTCTCTTCCCACATGATAGCTGACAAATTGCATCCCTTCAGTTTTATTTCTGAAGCAGACTGATACATGAATTTCAAGTTGTGTATAAAGCATGCAATAGTCTGCCTGGTCAGTGATTAAGGATGGACCCAGCCCAACAGGCAGAATGTAGCTTATTCAAAGCTCTGTCAGAACTGGTAATCAACCTCTGACTGTCAAAATACAATCCCACTAAAGAATAACAATGAGAAATGCATGAAGACAACCATTTTGAAATAGTTCTTAGAGGCAGGTTGATCTAATTAATAGTGTCAGAAGCAAGAAAAAGCTGGATGGACCTAGCTCCAGTTCAAATCCAAAGAGCATTTTATTATCTAGCTCATGGAAAGGGGCCCTGTGGAATAAAGCAAGAACAGGGATATATATATGGTAGCTGATTGACTTGGGAGGTATTTCAGCACTGCATCTGGAATAAACTACACAGGGGTGCATTCAACGTCATCTTTTGTTTCTTACTCTCCTGCAATGGATAACAGTTCCCTTCATGTATTTTAAAGGGATTGTGCTGTGAGGAGAGCAGAGCCCACCATCACCTCACTCTACCATAAGATAAGCTACAATATAGGCAGCTTACAGTTATCTTAGCAGTCAGCCCCTATTTCTAATAGTAAAAGACAACTAGCACACAACAGAAATAGCTTCAGAAGCTTTTCTTAGCCCATTGCCAATACTACAGTTTTCTATCCTTCCTAAATTTATATCCATTTAAATTATTTTCTCTAGAAATATGAAATAAATGACTGAAATATTTACATATATACAGAATATTTAAGTTCAGCACAACCCCCTTTGCCCTTTAGGATATATTTCAGCATAAAAAAATGTTTCAAATCCTGATATACTACTGCATTAGGAGGTTTGGCTCCAAAGGTTGGCTCCATATCAAACCCACTGTTAAAGAGCATAATAAAAATAAAAATTACTTTATCAATTTAAATAGAAGTTTGAATGAGTAAAACAACATAAATAGCTGCTCTTTTAATATATGCTACTCAAATTTTCCCTTACAGAACCTTGATTCCCTTCCTCTTTACTCTAATCCCAACTTTGAAGGCATTCATTAAGAATTGTCTAATGAATACAGACAAGTCTCTGCAAAAGCATCTGAAAGAGATGCCCAGCAGGAAAAGGGTACAGGAAGTACTGATGCTTGCAGCTACGACTTACACTACAAAAATACACATTTCTGAATTTTAAACAATTTTCTTTGTACTGAAGACTCTCATATGAACTTTATTGCTAAATCAAAGCTGTGAGGTTGCATAACAAATAGGCAAAGGCAAGAATCACTGTTAAAGAACAACATGTAATCACCTTGCAATAATGAAAAATAAATAAATAATAAACTCCAAACACTTGTACCTTCGTAGCCTAGCCTACCATGCTGTAATTGATACAGTCATAGTAACACTAAATTAGCTAAATGTCAAGTGAAAAACAACTTGCTTTACAGTTTGTTCATTTAAAACAGACTTTTTTATACCAACAGCATTAACACATACTGCTGTCCTAACATTTAGGTCAACCCTCCCACAAAAGAGACAGATCACTTGAATAGGATAGTTATATCCAGTGCTTACAACAAATAATATCTACTGGAAACACAAGTAGAGGGTATGACTTTTGAAGTGTGCCTGAGCATGACTAAATAACATTGATAAACCAGCCTCTCTGGGTTTCCATTTCCTCACCTCAGCATTAACTAGTCTGTTAATGAAATCAGGAATCATCCCCTGAACTAGCGCACGTAAGCCAAAATGTCAGCAGGTCTGACTTTCTATATACATATGTCACCTTTTAAATGTTTAATATGCCCTAAAGTAGTATTTTTGCATTTTGTTTCTTTGATGTAGTAACAGATGTACTGTTTTTGTTGAACTAGGCTTTGTTCTTGTTGTTGCTGTCTCTGTAACAAGGCTCTTTGGGCACGGTTAGGAGAGCAGGCAGTATTTCTTAGTTGCAAATCTCTAACCACTTTCCCTAGTGGTAGCTACAAGAGGCAACATCCATCAGTGCCTGCTTTCTGTTCTCAGAACAATTCTGTCCAGTACTGTGCATCTTCTTCAGCCCAGCAGAAACAAAGTTCCATGTCAGGAGACTATTCAGACTTGTCTGGACAAAACATTTAATGTAAATGAAAACTTTTAAAAGTACATTATATGTACATAAGACATAACTTTACACAAGTATCAAATCTCTTGTAAGGTTTTCTCTAGACGAAGAAAGCTCTGCCTGAAAAGCTATCATAAGATATTTGAGAAACTGATAAACCTTTCTTTCAGATAGGGTTTCTTGGGAAGATAACATACCTGTGTTAAGAAGCATAACAGAAAGTGTTACTAAACTGTTGTATAGCAGTTGAAAGACTTAATACCTAATTCCTAAAGTCTTTCAGTAACACTGAAGAAATCCTTACCAGTCCATTAGTATGATTACACATGTCCCATAAAGGTATTAGAGCCAGTGTAACTCTGGAACCATCTTCTGTTGGAATCTGGTTCTGCCGTGTCATAACAGAGGAAACTGCCCATCTGCAAAAGGTAAAAATATGAGATGGTCAGTGTTCAAAGCATTAAAACACAATTGGCCATAGTCCCACCTGAAGCAATCATTTAGACTGGGAGTTTCCAAACTTAGTTTCCTTCAAGATCACACTGACTATAGCAACAGTAGAAGGCAATATCACTTGCAGGAAAAGCAGTAGCTCCCAGGTTTCCAAGACATGCACACAGAACAAATGCCAAACCAGGATTGTGACCTCTCTTCTCTTTGCAAGAGACTCTTCACACCTTCCATTGGCTGCATTCCTCAGCCAGGATCCACTCCCTTCGTCAGCTTCTGCTTCCCAGCCCTTCACCACGCACGTATCTCACACTACACATCCCAAACCCAGGGTCACCTGCTCCTGCAGCTTCTCCTGCTGGGCAGCAGGAGCTCCCACACAGCTGCAAACTCTTGTAAGAGCCAGGGTATATTTGCCCCCTCACTCTCTAAAAAGCTTATGTACAGCATGAACTGGAAACCAGTGCAATCACCTGACACATGCATGATCTTTTGGCAAGTGTTTCTCTTCAATTTGCAAGATTTTGGTTTAGGTCAGTATTGCTAAATTTTCTGCTCAATAGTATTGAGAGGAAAAAAAGCCACAACATTCCAAACAGATATCCAGGTAAAAACCATGAAGAGAGTATTACGTAATTCTTTAGCACATGGACATCATTCAAAACCCTTCTAAGTCAGGTTAAGTAAACAAAATGCAAGCTACCTTTTCAAACATAAAAATCTTTAGAAAAGCTTAGAATTTCAGTATTTTCTAGATTTCATTTTTTATTTTATACCTGACAAAAATTAATATTAAACACTAGTGGAAAAAAGAATTTTAGTCTCACCATGTTCTGGCCTTACTACATATATGTGTTGTGGGGTTTTTTGAGGGGAAAAAAATATATCACCAGGAGAAGGTCGAAATAATTTTAATTCACACAGACTCCACTACGAACATGTACTTAATATACAGAATAAGACTTGTGAAGGATTTCTTCAGAAGAACGAGATTGATAAGAAAGACAGGGGCAAACTGAAATCAACCTAATGTCTAAAAAGAAAGTTAAATTGTAGATAATTCTGATATACAAAGACTACTTGAAACACAGTAACAACATGCTTCTTGTTAATTGTTGCAATTTGTCTGTAAAATTTTAGACCGCCTCACTTGTAAGTTGGTGCGTCCCTCCCTTTAAGTGAAGGAGGCATGCTTCAGAAATCCCACTTTCATAGCCTTACCCACAAATACAACTAGGCTAGAAAATCCCTTATGAATGCCTTTTATTCATGCTATTTTAATCATTTAACAGAATTAAAGCTCTCATTATCTTAATTATTATTCTTTTAATCTTAGTTCTGTCACCCCTTATAGCACCTCCAAGTGACACTCATGTTTCATGTGTACAACTTCCATTCTCCAGTTCTCCTGTTCAACAGCAGCAGCTCGAGATATTAACTTTTGCTAATGTGTGCTGGTAGAGCCTTTTATGAAAAAAAAATTAAAAAATTTCCCCAAACCCTAAAACTCCTGCCACATCAACTGAATTATTTTCTTAAGAAACAAGGAATTAACCTTAGTAATCTGACTATGTGTGCCAGTGAGCTAAACTAACTGCTTATAATGAATGACTATTCCTTTGTAACAATTAAAATCTGCATATTTATTTCACTTTCTTCTTCACTAATAAAGTGTATTAGTATCAAATCCTACAATTAACATTTTAGTAACAATAGGGCTTTCCCACCAATTAAGACTTCCGGGGCCCCATAGTTTACCATTGTAAAAACAGAAAAGAAACAAAGAAAAAAAAAATTAAAAGACAGACCAACCTGTAGTCGTCATAAGTGAAAGAATCCTTTAAGGGCAGTTTGCTGGCATTAGGATGGGTCTGCAAAATGTAAGTTGCATAAAAAGGTGAAAAGAGGAAGAAGAGAGAAATCAGAAATCAGTCAGCAGAATTTCATTATTTAGCTGCCTAACAGATCCTAACAAGAGCCAAATGAAGCAGGAGGCGTCCAGCCGCGCTACAGAGGGATCATCATGCTATTATGCTCTCATACATCACTGTCAACTTAATTTGTTGTGCCCAGCAGCCGCCATAAATCTGTTTCTTCATATTTCAAGGCTGGAACCCACAGACATTGTACAAAAATAAAAAAAATTTAAGGTGGACTGAGTATGTGAAGGTAAAACACAATCCAGCTCTCGATGCACAGTGGGAGAAAGAAATCAGACAATAAGTGTACATTAGCTTTCACCAACTTCCACATTTTCCTCTCCTCTGTGATATCAGTGAGGTATTTCACAAATGCAAGAAATATTATACAAGATTTTAAATTCTTCCTTGATACCTGTAACAGTATTATTCAGTAAAAGTTGCACTACACCTCTGAAACAAAAGCGGATTAAAATATTTAAATAGTTTTGGTGACAAACACTGATTAGGCAGTATCTAGATTAACCCATCTACACACGCTCCTATCTAAAAGTGGAGCTGTGTCATTTGAGAATGTGTAATGCAGTTCTCATTAACAAGCAAACATTTAATTTCTAAAAGCTTTAAGAAGCTCTGATACCCGTTATTTTTCTGACTAATTAACTTATTTAAAGTCGCCAAAATACAGGTAGCTTTAAGCCCACATTCACACATTTTCTTTAGAACTTTGTTCCAATTCACAAATGGAAAGCCACAGTAGCATAAATTTTAATCTTCAGGTTCAATTAGGTCTCTGAGACGAATTGAAGCAAATGATCAAACGGTTATTTCAGAAGATACAAATGATTTTTTGCATAGCTCTATCTTTGCGACGCTTTTAATGCATGAAGCTCCATGTAGTATGCAGTTTTTTACTCTTGATGCATTAGCATCACAAGTGCGTGGTAATTTATCATTTCTCACTGTAATGTACTTGCTGGCACTGTGTGCAGGACAGTAGGGGATGAGGTAAAAGTGGCTCAAACCGTAAATCAATTAGAAAACAAAAGCTTGTGCTCAGCGCGCAATTTTAGGCAAATTATATATTACAAAAGACTGCCAATTGGGTGTGAGGTCCCAGGTGGCTGCTCTCCCTCAGCCCCTCGGTTAACCCTTCCGATGGGCTTTCTCCGGAACACAACCGAAGTTAACAATTCCAGTGCCTCCTGTCCCTTTCCTCACTTTTAGTTTTTTTTCTTTTTAAAGCACTCTGCGTTTCCATATGATTTTCGATGGCACGGTCATTGTGTAACAAATCCCTTCGCATTTAATTGTAGCAACACATTGTACAGTTGTTTCTTCTCACAAAAACATTCAGCACAAACCCAGGACTGAGACAAAGCCAAGACATATCAGGATGCACCTTCGCTGCCGGACAGTCCAGACCCGAGTCCAGAAACGAACACGGAAACTCAGCCTTCAGCTGGAATTAATTACTACAAACAAAAACCTCCCTATAGTTTTCATTCATGACAATCTAATTTCAACTCTTATTGTTAGTGTTAGTGATGTATTTTGCAGCAGCTTGATAAATTAAGCGGGGAAAGACAGCACCAACACTGCGAGTATGAGCCCCTCAGTTTCCCGTTCGAGCACGGCCGCGTTTCCCTCCGGCCCGTGGCGATCGGTGTGAGGAGCGGGGTCTCATTGTGCCCCTCAAGTTTACATCCGGCACTCCGCTCGTAGTGCCCGGAGCCCCGCGGGTGCCGCTGCCCCGGCCCATGGCCGCGCCCGGGCGCTCGGCCCCGCCACCCCCGGGCCGGACCCTCACACCGCGGGCCGCGCGGGCCGGCACTGCCCCCTGCCGGCGTCGCCGCGCACTGCTCCGCTCCGCTCGGCTCCGAGGGGCCAGGGCACCCCACAGGCTGAGCGCCGCCGCGCACTGCTCCGCTCCGCTCCCCTCGGTGGGGCCAGGGCATACCACAGGCCGAGAGCCACTGCGCACTGCTCACTCCGCTGTGCTCCGAGGGGCCAGGGCACCCCACAAGCCGAGCGGCACTGCGCACCGCTCCGCTCCCCTCGGTGGGGCCAGGGCACCCCACAGGCCGCCGCACACTGCTGCGCGAGGCCAGGGCACCCCACAGGCCGAGCGCCGCCGGCACCCCCAGAGCCCGCGCTGCACCGCGCACCTGCAGCGAGGGCAAGCGCCCCGCCGAGCGGGGTCGGACCTGTCCATCCCACGACAAAGGTCCCGGGAACGCAAACACCCCTGAGTGTCCTCTCTGTTCTCTTCTCCTTGCTCCTGCCCCCGAAACAGCAAGATTTGGAGGAACATGCTGTTTTTCCAAGAGTAAGAATGACTATGGCCATAATGCACTGGAAGTGAAGGCATCACAGACACTGTGGGGGCTCAACAGCCAAAAAGCGATGGCTACAGCCCCTGTGTGGAGTTCCAGCACACACCCTGTTCCAAGAGCACCAGCCCACAGCCTCAACCCCAACCTGGAGCAAACAACCATAGGATGCAAGATCTATACATGTTGTCATTGTCCTTTCTGTAGGAAATGTGTATTAGATCAGTGGATTGCAGGGAGATCGATTGTTCATTTCCCACAAGCAGCCCCCTGTAATAGTCAACCTGAACACCCAACCCATGGGCAAAGATCCTCAATGCTGCCAAATGCTCTGTCACCCTTCTGGTTTGTAAATCTGTGAAACTTTGGGATGGCCCCTATGTGGACACCATCCAGATGTAATTCACATAAAACCACTACTAAATTATAATAAAGGACAAAATATATGGTCTTAAAAGACACAGGGCAGAATAAAATCCCAGCATATGTAATTACCATATTTATAACATCCTGTGGTACAATATTCTAGTAGCTCTTTTAAAGTTAAGATACATCAGCATATTTGATCATGTTAGATTTCTGATTTGGCCTATTTTACTATGTAACTTAAAAACCCTATAGATTACAAGAATCCAAAGACACACAAAAAGGAACAATATTCTGATTAAGAATTTGATTTAGTATGCAGCTTCTCTTTATAGTCCCTTGGTAAAAATGAAATCTCCCTAACAAACACTTAATAAAACCTGTCAATATATCTAGAAAGAAAAATGACACAAATGCATTAAGTATTAAATACCCTTGAAAAAAGTCACATATTCCATGAATTTTTGATGTACTATCTTGACATTAATGTAAAACCTTGATATTTATAATTGACAGATATTTAATAAAGTATAGAAGATGACTGCTGCATAGCATGCAAATTGCTCAGACTGTTCAAAAAAGATACAGACATATTTAAACTAAACAAACACTTAATATGTAAAAAAAAAAAAAATCAGATCTAGCTTTTACAGGTTCATGCAGCTAGGTCTCTACAGATTAGCTTTCAAATGTGACATTATCCACTACATGAACCCTAATTTTAACTTACCAAGTCTGTATGAAGTAGTTTCAGAAAGTTGGGAGGGAAAGCTTTAAATAAAAAATGGGAACATGAAAATGTGAATATATTCATTTAGATGCAGGTCCTGACATTCTACTGAAAGAGTTATTATAAAGAACAAATACCATTTATTTCGTTACCCTTTCTGTGAAAATATTGTCAGAGCTGGCAATCAGGGTGATGACCACTGCAAAAACAAATAGTGGCATGCTGAATTTCATTTTCCTCCTGATGCTGCTATTCCTAAAAAAAAAAATGAATAAAAAATGCTTTTTCCCCTTCAGTGTTCCAAGCCTTCTTTGAGACATTTGGAGGATATCTCAAAATAACCAGAAATATTAAAAAGTAACAGTGATTGCTGCCAGATTGTCTGCAGCCACTGTGGAAAGAGACAGACTGTTATTCTAGTCACCTAAAACACTATCAGACTAGAAGCCAGTTACTCAGTATGGCAATCAGAGGAAGGGGGGTGGGGGGGAGAAGAAAAAAAAAAAAAAGAGAAAAAAAAAGGACACTTTCAAACATATTTTCTCTTTCTGTAAAGCAGTAATATCCAGGGGTTCACATCTCATGTTTAATGCCTCACAAACAAGTGACACTTCTGATGTGCTATAGGGGCCTCTGTGTTATTAATTTCTCCATCAAACTTTAGATGGACATCACAAGGTAATGATTCTCAAGTTCCAGAAAGTAGATGCTAAAGCACTCCCACTTTGAGTGCTTGTTTCATTCAATGGCACGAAGGCTGCAGTGTAGAATAGTGGGTGCCCTTCCAGCTAAGAAGCCATCACAACCTTCACTCTGCTTTCCAGCCTAGGGGCATTCACCTCCTGTCAGAGTGGCCAGACTTCTGCAGACAGTAACCCTTCTCCCTATTCAATCACAAAATGCTACAGCTCATTTATCAGAGTTCCTAATCTTGATGGAGAATTTCCATTAAAATTGGCTTAACATTTGCTTGTTTACCAAGTGATGCAAAGAACAAGTCCAATTACTATAACACACAATACAATGTCTGAGTAGAAGGAAAAATTAAAGTTTACTTAGTGTTAAATTTGTGTTCACATCTACATTACTAGATGCCTTGAAAAGAGCTGATGTATTTTTATGTGAAGTCATATTGCCCAGTGTATTCCTCTGTGCTATTAACCCTTGTATAATCCAAATAAGAAAAAAATATTTTAATCACTAGATGTGATTAAAGTTAGTTGTTTTTTAAAAGACACCACCTCTAAGCTGAGATAAACAATCATTTGATCCATGATCATCTACTACTGCACTGTAATACATAGCCAAAGAAAAGTTTTTTAAAAATCTTTGGTTTTGTTGTTTTCCTGAGTTTGTAGACGAAGAGATTGTTGGACTTCTGTGACAACTATTTCAAGTATTCACCAGTCAAAGGCAAAGTTCTGGGCAATCACTGCATTGATATCACTAAATCAGATTTCAATAATCTCAGAAATCTCTTGTATCCCCACTGAAGTGGAGACAGCTCCACTTCTACCCCAGGAAATGATCATAGCTGTGTTAAGAGTATACTGAGGCTACCACTGCACTCCCTTCACAGCCCCCAAAACACTAAGGGTGCTTGAAACAGTTAAAGCCAAAACCACTTTAAGTTTCCACCTTGTTAACTTTCATTCCTTTGAACATAAACCCCAAGGGTTAGTTGCTTTTGACCAAACAATTTTTTCTTCCTCTTCGTTGCAGATTCTTCCCTCTTTCCACTGTACTCATTAACATGGGGAGATTTCGTTATGAGCCTTGGTGGATGCTACTTGATGGTTTCAGGCCAATGTGTAGGTGTACAAAAACACAAACACACACACATTCAGGGCCAGAAGCAGGAAGATCTGTCAGCATTTGCTGGTTACTGTCCCTTTCCCAGCTCTGGAAATCCTTTGAAGCAGCAGCCTTGAAGAGAAACTCCTCTCTGTGGAGCTGCTGAGGCTTTAACTGCCCTAAAGCCAAGTAAAATAAAGAATTCAGAATGGAGGATCCTAGTGATCTACAGGGAAACAAGAATTCACTTTTTCCATTGGACATATGCTCCCTAACCTAATGAGGGAAGCCAGTTTACTGTACAGGACAGGAGACAAAGCCAAAGATTATTTTACTTTGTAACAACAGTTTATAACTACAGAGGCATGCTATAGAATTTTCAAACAGGCCAATTCTTGAAGTGTTAGGAATAATGCTCCCAAACTCATGCCATTATATGATTTTCCTAACAGAAAAAAGATAATTTTACATCACAAAACCATATAGAATTAATCTTAATATAAAAAAGGTACCACAGGATTGAAACTTCTTAAATCTAAATAATATTCTTGCTTAATTCTTTATGTCAGCAATTTTTATTTACTTTCAGCCAATATACACAAGAAAGCACTGCTCCAGACTATTAGGGGATTCATGCAGCGGAAGCAAAGTGGAATGACTCCTTCTGGTGCAATGGAATTTAACTGTGCAGTCCCTTTTTCTGTACCTTCTACCTGCAAAATTGTTCTTTGTTAATGAGACAGCAGTGGCACAACACACAACTCAAACCATTAACTATTAACTCAAGGGTCTGAAGGACTGACAACCCACTTCACATACAACGTGGATATTACTGTTTGGTAGACAGAGTACACAGAAACAACTCTGAACTGACTGCAACTGAGTACCCCACCTCCAATCCTGTGCCATCTCCTTTTTTAAATAGAGGCAAGACAGCCATGGACTCCTTAACATCCACTTCTTGATTACTCCATTTCAGAATACTGCTTATTCTGTAAGTGTGTATCTATACGTACACAATTCTGAAATACTAATCTTTCCCAAAACAGAAGGCATTCAGATACAGCATTTAAATAAGATACCAAGTTCTCAATATCTTTTTTTTTGTCCTTTCACCAAATCACTTAGAGCTGAGTGTAGACCCATTAAGGGCAGAAGTGGAAGAAGCTGGGCTGAGATTAGATGTGTTTTGCAATGAGACAGCCTCCCAAGTCCTTCCCAAAGCTGTTCACGTGACAGAAGGACACATGAGCTCCACTATCCCCTGTGGTAAATCTCCTTGCAAAATTTTAGTTTACTGTTCATGTTGAGCCTTAGATTTACAGGCTCGTTATGCAACATTTCATTCACACAGGTACAGTAAAATAGCTACAAAACCTAGCTTCCTTGCAAGGGTCTATGTTTGTATATCATGACACATTTTTTCCTCTATAGCTCTTCCTGAGGTACAAAGCTAGCCTTGAGCATTTTTCATTTCAGGAAACATTTTACCTTGTTAATTTCAGGAACTGGACTTTGATGATCCTTGTGGGTCCCTTCCAACTCTGGCTACTTTATGATTCTGTTTAGTTCAACACACAGGAACTATGCTCATGCACAAATCCATCCCACAACTCTACCATTAGTGAACTCCACTATTAGGTGAATCACAAGCCACAAATAAAATGCTGTGATGGAAACCCTGAAGTGAACTGCTTGGAAAGGATAGAAATGTATTTCCAATTCACAACCACTTCTCAAAGAAAGAGTTTCCTAACAAGCATTAATATTATGCAGTATAGCCAAAGTTTTGTTACCTGTGATTTAACTACTCAAGTTTTCCAATAAATCCTACCAGGAGCAACTTAGGTGGAAGCTTGGATCATGATCACCTCATAACCAAGCTCCCACAGGCCATGGTAAGCCCTGGAATGACAGGTTCTGGGGCTACAGTGGCACACACATCTAAAACTAAAAACCCACCATTTCCTCTTCAACCCGCATTCAAACAACAGTACAAGAAAATAAACTTTGGTTTACTTAGCAACATATCAATGTCCTACTGTGTGGAGTATTAGCATTGGGTCTGACTGAAGAGGATAATCCACTTTGTAATTTAGTTAAATTACTAATTTTAACAAAGATAAGTACCCTGTATAATTTTGCAGTGCTTAAAGAATACATCCTTTGAGTATTCCGCTCTAAGAAACATCAGCTTGTTATAATATTTTAAATTTATGGAACATTTGTAACTGCTGTTATATCAGGAAAAATATTAAATCTGCACAATAAGTACAAACTTTATATGAGAAAGTATACTTATAAGTGCATGATGATCTCCTGATGTCTGCTGAGGCACTCACTTCCACAAAAGACACAGACAACATCCCTGGGGATAGACTCAAATGTCCCACAAAGTGCAACTCAGTTAAAAAAACGCTACTAACAGAAAAGCAAACAAAAACCTGTCTCCACTCTTATTGGCTGTAAAAAGAGATACTTATCTGCATTCTCAACTAGGAGAGTGGTTGAGAACCCCATCTTCAAAAAAATGCCTTAAAAGCCCATACTACTAACAAGAGAATGTATTATTCCTCCCAAATGTGGTTTAAACTAAGCAGAAACAAATTTTGTTTTGCATGGCACATAGGCTTTGAAGTATATCTCTGCTTCTCCAGAGGAAAGCAGGCGTTTAGGCCACTACAGCAGAATCCATTCAGAATATAAAATAAATTAAAACCTGCTGATTAGGAGATCTTAACAATGTCTGTACAATGAAAGATAACATCTATATCCAAAATGAAAGATATGTTTTATTCTATCTGTCCTCCAACTTTGAATCATTTTGACTCTAAGAAACAGCAGACACCAAGCAGGATGTGCCTGTATTCCGATCTAGGCCAGCACGGTCCAACTGGTGCCCATCATCTGAATCTGGACCACAGGATGCCTCCATATGGCCTGCCACCTTTTCCTTGGAGGAGATAGGGAACAGCTGCTTGAGGAGCAAACTCTGCCTGAACAGCCAAACACCTCCTCCTGTGTCCGGCTGGCTCAAAGCCCAGAGCTGTCGCCGTGTTCCTGTGGAAGGCAAGGAAGGAACGGGGGAAGAAGGCAGCAGAACCTCCCACCCACGCAAGGACTCGAGCTCTTCATCTGCCTGGCTCGGACAGACACAGCCCAGCAAAGCCTGGAGCTGCTTCTGCCATGGAGAGGGGCAGCCACAGGAATGGCCCCACAAAGCCCCAGGATCTGCTGTTACTGTCATCATGGCCTGGGGTGGGATGTACCAGAAGTGACACAAAAATCAGGAATTTGGCACATGTTTGCAAAGTCTAAACCACCTTACAGTAGCTACACTAAGTGGTACAGTACAAGCATACTGTCAATCTTCAATCTGCTGCCAGCAAAACAGATTAATACAATATTTTGGCCTTCACAGAGAGGAAAAACACAGAAAAGCATAAATATATTTCATTATTAACTGCCTATTTATTTATTATTGATCAAGAAGAACAACTTGGGCATTGAAACCCAGACAAAGCAAATTATATAGCAACACTATTTTTACCTTTGCAACTGCCCACTCAGTGCAATTTTAAATCTCTCCTTAAGGTGACACGCATAGTAGACAAGTAAAAAAAAAGGAAAGATTTTACAGGGTTTACAACTGTGTCATCTTCCTTCCACCCATTTTTCACAGTGTCACTGACATCATTTCTGAAAAAAAGCTATTTGACTGGTATGCCAATGAGTATAAATCAAGCAGGGAAGAACACTGAGAATCCTGAACACCTACCTGGTACAGAAACAAAATTGAATTTCTGTTTCAAATACATCTGCTTTTGACTGCATACTGGTTGATCTCTTTGGAAACATTAAAATATTCTCTATTAGTCTATTATTATCAACTTAAAAATAATAAACACCTTCTGATTACTTCAGTAGGGTGTTTTAAAAGACAGTATACTTGTCTCCATTCAACTCAAGTAACATTTAGCACACGGAAGTTAAATGGTGGTGTCTTCAAGCCAAGTACAGAGACATACCAGATGTTCTACTTCACGCTGACCTGGAAAATCATATGCTTATTGGAATAGGATAGGTTAAAAACAACATAGAAAAATAATGTAAGAGCAGCATAAGTCATATTGAAAATATCATCACAACTTCAAAAATTGGTGTAGAAATTATGCTAGAGACGTGAAATCTCATCTAATATACCCAATATTGAAGCCACACACAATACCAGATTTTAAGATGCTATGATGAAATCTAGAACTTGATGTGTTAAACAACCTAACTAAAATGATATTCCAGTCCCCAACAGCTAATGGCTGGATTTTAGAATTTCATTCATGCTAAATCAATTAGTCAAATTTTATATGAATAATATATGAAATCTAGTATCTGATCAAAAGGGATTACAGCCTCCAGGAAATTAAGTTCTGTGTTCAGTACTGTACACAAACAGATAAAAACATCTTTGTATAGATTACTGCAAAGCTTGTATTCACAACAGGACTACAACAACACTTTCACAGTGTCCAGATGTCAATACACCCTAGTCAGAAAACTGTTTGACAGTGTTCCTGTGAAATGCTGGAAGAAAATCAGACTACAGATAATACCTAAAAATCGTTAACAACTTCTACCAAATTTAAAAAAAATATTAAAACAAGTGTGACTCATGGGGCAGCTTCTGTCTTCTTGAGTAAGAGGAGCTTGACAGAAGGAAAAGAAAGCAAGTATTTGCTCATTAACTTTGCAAAGAAACATAAAAGTGAGTCAAAGAAAGTAAGCTTACTTGCTAAAATGTTACTTAAATAGGTGACTTTGCCTTCTTCATTTTGTAAGAATTTTAGAATTAAACTGATCTCTCTTGTACTGGGGGGCCCAGTGCTGGACACAGTACTCTGGGTGTGGCCTCACCAGTGCTGAGTAGAGGAGAAGGATCACCTCTCTCAACATGCTGCCAGCAATCCTAATGCAGCCAGGATGCCATTAGCCCTTTTTGCTCCAAGGACACATTGCTGGCTCATGCTCAGCTTGTCCCCCAACATAATAATGGGATCATTTCACTTCAAGTGCAGGACTTTGCACTTCTTGCTAAATATCAATTAGCAGCCCATTTCTCCAGCCTGTCAAAGTCCCGCTGGATGGCACCTTACCAGAAACTGAAGTGAGGCTAACAGGCTTGTAGTTCCCTGGAATGATCTTTCTATCCTGAGGATAGGAGTGAGTTTGCTTTCTTCCAATCCTCAGGAAAGTTTTCCAATCATCATGGGAAGATGTCATTGCTCAAAGATCACTAAGAGTCCTCAAATTTGCTTTGGAAAGGACCTCTAAGGGTCACGTAGTCCAACTCCTCACTGTGATGAACAGGAACATCTTCAACCTGATTATGGTTGCTCAGAGCCCCACCCAACCTGACCTGGAATGTCTCCAGGAATAGGGCATCAACAACCTCTCTGAGCAACCTGTGTCAGTGTTTCACCTCTTTTTGTAAAAAAGTCTGTGGTGGTTTCACAGGAAATATGATTTCTGGGATATGCTGTGGTCACCAATAGGTGTTCAGATTTTAATATTGGCACGTGGTGTGGGCACTGGGGACATTTGGACACGCCTCTGAGAACACACACACAGGGGTTAGAAAGCAAAGCACTTGCGGAAGAAGCTCTTTTTGAATTTCCGGTGGGAAGAGTTTGGATCTCTCCCCCGGCCCAGCTGCCAGCTGGGCGGGGGGAGGGGAAAGCCATGCGGCCCTGGGAGAGGTAGGCCTGGCCTGCCCCGAGGGTGGCAGAAGAGAGAGAGAGAGAGAGAGACCCCAGGAGACATCAGACAGCCCCCCTTCCCCTTCCCCCCCGAGAGAGAGAGAGAAAGGGCAGGGTGCGGTGTGCGAGGAGCCCAGCCACTTATGAGAGCTTTTAACCCTTTGTGGACAATGAAAACTTTACAGAACATTAACCCTTCCTAGAAGAGAGATAAGAGTAGAGGATGAAGAAGGAAATGGGCCAGTGATGAGGGTCTGGGCAAGAGAGAGAGAGAGATGTTGGAGGAATGGAGAAGAGGGAGCGGCATTTTTGCTGGACTCTTTTTTGTATAGCCATGGACAGTTTCCTTGTAATACAGAGACTGCATCCAGGGGGAGGCAAGGCCTCAGAACCAGGAGGGTTCAGTGTGGGTACCCCTCGGTCCCAGGGGTTGTAAAAGAAATGGTGGGGGGACAGAGGTTCCAACAGAGAGACTGTGCCCTTTTGGAGTGGGACAACGCATCCTTAAAAAGACCACCCTCGAAGCAGCCCTGGTCTCCATGCATGGTGGTGAGAGCACCGGGCATGGAAGGAAGATATCACAATGGCAAAGGATCTCCGGGCGGTGCTACGTGTGACAGGAAGCCCATGGCACAAGGAAGGACTCCTCCTACTCTTGATGGACTGAGGATTTGATTATCTAAAGGGTGGTGCCGGACCAAGAATTGGTGATTTGGGAAATGTAAATGTATTGGGAATTTGGTGGGAAGGAGGAGGAGGGAATGTCTCTGTGCAGTTTTCATTTTCCTTGTGTGTTTTTTTTTTCTTTCTTTGTAGCTTAGTTTTTGTAATTTAGTTAATAAAGTTTTTTCTTTCCCCTAAGTAGGAGCCTGCTTTGCTTATTTCTGGTCACATCTCACAGCAGACGCCAGGGAGAGGGTATTCTCATGTGCCAGTGCCAAACCATGACAGAGTCTAAATCAACCCTCTCTCTCTTTGTAAAAAATAGCTTCCTTAGACCTAGTTTAAATCAACCCTCTTTTTTTAAAACCATTACCCTTGGTCCTTACAACCAACTAAAAAGCTAGTCCCCATCTTTCTCACCCCCTTTTAACTATGGAAAGGGTGCTTTAAGACCTCCCTTTTTTTTTGTCCAGGATGAACAAGGCCAGCTCTTTCAGCATTTCCTCACAGGAGAGGTGCTTTAGCCCTCTGATTATTTCTGTGGCTATCCTCTGGAATCTCTCCATGTCCCTCCGGTGTTGGGGACCCCAGAGCTGGGTGTAGTACTCCAGGTGGGGTCTGACCAGAGCAGAGGGATTAAATCCCCTCTCTCAACCTGCTGGCCACACTGCTTTTGATGTAGCCCAGGGTACAACTGGCTTTCTAAGCTGCAAGCACACATTGCTGGCTTCTTCACCAGCACTCCCAAAGTCCATCTTTGCAGGGCTGCTCTTAATCCCTTCAACCCACACCTGTATTGATAGCATGAGTTGCCCCAACATGGGTGCTTGCA
The DNA here is from genome assembly GCA_024362935.1 of Setophaga petechia. Taxonomy (NCBI): domain Eukaryota; kingdom Metazoa; phylum Chordata; class Aves; order Passeriformes; family Parulidae; genus Setophaga; species Setophaga petechia. The sequence goes on along the minus strand of JANCRA010000003.1, from coordinate 9,479,281 downwards.
CTTTCCCCTGGTGAACTTCATGAGGTTCCCAAGAGCCCATTTCTCAAGCTTGTCCAGGCACCTCTAGATGGCATTCTGGTACTTGGAACTCTTGAAGGCCAGTCTTACCAGTAAAGGAAGGCATTTGGTACTCCCATTTTACATGTTCTATGTCACAGGCCCCGCTCCATCCAGCAGCAGGCCCACATTGCCTCTAGTCCTTTGGTCACCTATGTACATATAGAAACTCTTTTGATCACCTTTGATGTCTCTTGTAAGATGCAATTCCTACTGGGCTTTAGGTTTCTTAATCACATCCCTGGATGACTGGACAATATCTCCATATTCCTTACAAGTTACCTGTCCCTGCTTTCACCTCCCCCATGCCTCCTTTTAATGTCTGAGTTTTTGCCAGGAGTTCCTTGCTGACTCATGAAGGACTCCTGGCACTTTTGCCTGACTTCCTGCTTTTGGGATGAACTGCTCCTGAACTTAGAGGAGGTGCTCTATCAATACTAACCATGTTTCCTTTCTTGGATCCTTCTTCTCTCCAAAGCCTTATCCCATGGGACTCTTTCAAGCAGATCCATGAAGTAGCCAATACTGCTCTCCTGAAGTCCAGCATCGTGACCTTTCTGTTTGCTCCTTTCAGGATCCTGAAATCCACCACCTCATGGTCACTACAGCCAAGGTTGTCTTCAACCTCTGTATCTCTAACAAACCCTTCTTTGTTTGTAACTATGAGGTCCCTGAATGCAAGTAGCACCTCTCCTCATTGGCCCCCCCACTGCTTGGTTGAGGAAGCTCTCCACAAACCTCCTGACTGCTTATGTCCTGCTGTGCTGTTCCTTTAACAGATACTGGAGTGAGGTCTCACTGAGGACCAGGCTCTGCAAATGTGAGGCTGTTTTTAGCTATCTGTAGAAGGCCTCATTAACTTTTTCCTTCCTCCTGATCAGGCCTTACAGCAGAGACCCACTGCACTATCAACCATATTGAGGTTCAGGTCTTTTGGTTTTTTTTCTTTCCAGACTGATAACTTGCTCTTCAGAAAAAAAATGTGGTCCCTCAGTGGTCCAAAGAGTACAGGCTGAAAACAGTGTGTAAAATCAATGCCAAACTGCCATCCTGGACAATCCCACAAAACTGGTGCTTTTCCCAGAACATGAGAGGCAGCTACACAGAGATATTACTTACTCACAGAGTGCCACTGAATGCATACAGACATGGCAAAAGCTATGGTTAGCTAATGGTCTGCTGGTTTTGGACTTACCACTTCAAAGATTTTAAAAGACAACTAAAGTTATCACATAATTGTCTTTTATTTAGGCAGGTAGTAACAGCCTTTACTACAGCTGGGGAAAAGATACAGCACTGCTGCAAACCCATCATGCTCAAAATGAAAATAGTTTGGACACTTCCAACTTCTCTAAGTGCATTCCTTGTCTTCATATCTTGTTTTGATTCACATAAACTTCTCTGTAGCTGACTACAGACAGGCATAGAGATGCACCTGAAAATTAAACACAAAGACCACTGCATATTCTTTTAAAAAAGCTTCAAACTTGGCTGTATTTTCTTTAGGAATATGATCTCACCGTGACTGTCTGTAAACTATATGGCTCCCTCTTGTGTCTATCGTACCACATTTCAGTGGACAAAAAAATTTTAACATTAAGCCATAAATATCTGGGCTTTGTTCACCTTTCTGCAGGCATGCAGTGCTCATAAATGTTAAGGCAGTCATAGACATACCTTGCTTTCTCTTCCCCTGAGAAGAGAAAACCCTGCAGCTTACAGAATTTCTCTTTGGAACAAACTATAAAAAAAAAAAATCTTGGAAACTACAAGTCTGCAGCAACAAAAGTAATCTTTTGAGCATTCCCTGTATTTTGATACCAATGCAGAGGCCAAATGCACCACTGAAGTACATCTGCAACAACTTTTAACTATTTTTTAGTTATCAAATTACATATGTTTAGAGAGGTGTCAGTGTGGTTTATAGAGCCTGGCTAACATGCTCAAGAGTTTATTTTTGTCTGCTCAACATCCCACCTGTTTCTGCTTATCAAACCAGACTACAGTTTAGCTTGCAACAGCTGTGAAATTCATAAATCTGCCCATTCTTCATGTGTAGCCAGACTAAGTACTTGGAGAACGAGTCAGAACTGCAGCAGTCACCGTTTATGGAAAAGCTAAGGAAATAAAACAGAGCAGCACTTCTCAAACCATGTTTGAAACTGCACACCCATCAGAAGCCAAATTATTTTAAAAGCAGTTTAGCAATCCTATTTGGAAAGAAAAAGAAGCATTTGAAGACAGGACCTGTTAACCCTTTTATTCCCCCCACCATTAGAAATATTTTGTAGACTAAAAATATTGCAATTAGAATATTTTGTCTGCACAAAGTAGTCCCTTTTTTAGTATCTTCAAATAGCAAAAAACCCCAGCTTTTATTTCAGGATGCTGCTAGCATTACTTCCCACAGTAGAACAGCTATCAATAAAGTAAACATAGCTTTAAGATTTTTGTATTATAAAAAATGTATCTGTACTTTAAAATATATACTTTAAAAGGCATTTTTACTTTAAAGAAATTAGTCTGCATATTGAAAGCAATATGAAAACCCTGGTCACACAGGACAGCTTTCATTTAAACACTTCTACTAAAGCAGTAGTAATACTAAATGAAATGATGGTATACAAAAATCTAAAAACCCCTCATTTAATCAAGCTTGCAGAGTACACTGCCTTTCATAGACAAGTGGGTTTGCTTTGCTTTTTTCATTTATATGAAAAATTTCTCTTTCACTGTTTCTTCCCTTTTCCATCTGCTCATGAATTACCCTTAGCATTAGTATTTTGTGGGTCAATTTTGTTCAAAACATGATATGAGTACATGCAAGCTGATACTAAAATTACTTTCAGCTTTTATGAATAAGGAAAAATGGTACTGTTTTAGGAAAGAAAGAGACTTCTATATTTTCTCTATGAACTCCTTTCCTCCACCATTTAATAAATTACAGGCTCTTATTTTTGAGAGCAGAAGCAGAAATCAAAAATTTAAACTTTTCCATAAGTTTTCATCAAAAACATTAATAATAGCTGCCCAATAGATACAGTTGGCATTCCTGGAGCCAACTGAGTTTATTTGACTTTCTAATGTGAACAGTACTATTTGCTGAATAGTAGTGAAGAAACATTCAGCAGAAATTGTGGTTACATGCCAGTGCTGAAGTAAGGCACCAAACAACCAGGACCCACTTAAAATTTAACTAAATACTTATTACCTCTCATTCTGCAAAGGAAAGTAAATAAAGCAAATGAATCCTACCTGACCTACCTTCATCTCATGTTCAACAAAGTGAAACAACACCTATAGAACAAGATATGTAACAAGAACACAAAACAAGCAATAAAAGCATTTGTCAGGAGAACAAAAAAAAAATTACTCTAATTTTCTGACCATTCTGCATTTCAGAGTTTTTTTTAATTGATGTTGCAGTCACATAACCTCTCCCATAATAGTACTAGTCAGGATTAGTGAAAATGATGGAACTGGTCATAGTGATTGTTCAGCTGATTCAGTTCTGAAAAGAACTGCAAGAGCAAGACCAGCAGCTAGAAGAATTGGATAATGTTCCACAATATTCTGCCAATAACTTGTTAAAAGGAGTAGACCTCTTCAGGGTTAAAAAATGTTCTAAGGCCCAACTTTTAGAAGCTCTGTTTGATCAGGCAGCATATTTTGAGAAACTAAGTGGAGACCAAGTGTGGACTGGCAGTCTAGGATAGGACTCAGCAAGAAAAAGAGTTGGCTCAACTATCGTTTCCTCTACTGTGACACCTGAAAGGAAGAATTCAGTTCCCTTCCAATATCAAGCCCACTGTTTCTAGCTTATTCCTTGTGCATCTGATTTGGCTTTCACCAATCATTTTCAATTACTTCAGTTTTCAAAATGTATCCCTCTGCTCCTTATATTTCATAAACTGAATTTGTGTTTGAAACACCAAACAGCTAGACAAAATAATGTAACTTTTGTTAAATTAAAACAGTTGACAGAACAGCTTTGGAACCCTGGTAACACTACAGGAGAATAGAATTGCCTTGTGTCTTCCGACCTGTCTCATGGCCAAACACAATGTCTCTAGATCACACATTTGGGGAGATTCAGTACATACAGACATACATTTTTTTTCATACAGATTGTGCCACAAAAAGCTTTGAATGTCTGGACACTAAGCACTGCCTTGAGAATAACACATCAACATTCACTACAACATTATATCCAGATATCAGTCAGACTAACAGAGGTCTGTTAGAAACTTGGTTTAAATCATTACTTCAGAACACAATGAAAAGTTCACCCATCTCAAGCCTCTCCATACCCTAACTGTTACCAGATGGGTTTATCTTTGTATTTGAAAGCAATCAAAAATAATTACACTAAATAGAACAGAAAACAACAGTTAATCCAGTTCATTGGAAATACAACATATGCAATGGTTTTATTCTGTCAATTAACAACTATAATTTTACTTTGTTAAGTGCAAACTACACAGTTTTCAAAGAATCATAGAGGCATGCATAGATTGCAGATCTCTGCAGGTCATGCAGAAAACTTTCCAACCCACAAACTTCCAGAGACCAGCTAACAGTAGCAAGATGAAAGCAGCGACTGGATCATTCCTAATCTCCTTTTCCCCAAAACAAACAAATCCAGATCCTTTAGTCACCCATACAGATAAAGGGCTGAAGCAAATTACATCTTAAAAGCTCTCCTCTGGTCTCATTTCAGTTTGTCAACAAGTTTCCAGTTTGTCAATGTGCCTTTTGCAGTGGTGGGCCCAAAATTGTACAGTATTCCAGATGAAGCCTCATCCATTTTTAAACAAAGACAATAATCACTTCTCTCAACCACCTAAATACGTTTTTATATATCTATAACCCTACAGAACTGCCAAATTTCAATAGCAGTTAAAAAACAGCAGGAAATTGCTTTAATGATTGAGACTTTCAAGGGCAATATACTTGTACTATTATTCAGCATCACTGCTTTCACACCTTCCACAATAAGGATCGCGAGAACAACATTTATATACTATATTTAAGATTCTTACCTGAATAACTTTGTAGAAATAGGCATACTGCCGAGCTGTATTTTTATATTGGCTAAAAACATCATGTATGGCCTGAGTTGACTGAAGATACTGTACTTCATCTTCTTCAAAATAGAGAGGAGTATCATATTCACTGGGGAGAGTCTGGATGTAGGGCAGCCAGAAAGAGTTGGGGTTGGCTCGCTCACAAAGGAGATGGAATGCCAATGTTATATTGCCCATGGCTTGAAGAATTCGATCTTGAGAATACAGAGATCCTGAATCAACCAAGAAAGGCAAGGAACTAAATTGATTCTCCATGGAAAATATCATCCTAGATTTACTTTAAATTAACGTGATTAAATAACAGGTAAGTGCTTAACAAAAAGAAAAAGCTTTTCAGGTTTCTAAAATATTTAGCTGCCTACACTGCATCATACTGCAAGATTTTTGACACAGCAAATTCCTCGTGTACAATTGCATTACAAAACCAGAACAATATTCTCAATACCTCAGAATATTCTATCTCCAACTACTATACAAGCTACATAATACATGTTCAAAATAACACAAACACTTGTGGAAGATATCCAGTGCACTCAGGCAGAAACGAACCGGGAAATTAAATTCTTTCCACTGACACTTCAAGTTTCTAAGTATTCCCAATCTGATGGCTGGAATGATAAGCAAGCCCTGTAATAAAGAAGATCAGCTAAAAAAAGAAAGTCTCCTACTGAAAGATCCCATAAATATTAATTTCTTTCTTAAGAACTTCCTTGGGCTCTTACCTAAAACTGAATTTTTAGCTGACTCAACCGTCATCAACAGTTTTCTAGGAACCCACAGAAACAACTCTTCAGCCTACAGAAAGGAAAGAAATGCAATAGAGGGTCAGCCAGCATTTATATTGTGTGCCAAGTGTCTCAAATATACACCAACTTTAAATTACAAGCTGTTTGCATTATTTTTTTAAAATCAAAATTATTCCGAATCAAAATTCTTCCTTCTCTTCCACTGCAAATTCAACAAACAATCTGTGTTTCACATTGTGGCAAGCAGTGTTTCAATTTGCATTATACAGAGCTTTAAAACAATCACTCGGATACAAAATAAAGCCCTTCCATTTTGGAACTGGCTAAGATGTACAGCACAACCTTAAAGCTTCCAGACACATTATATTGCTAATAATTACATGAACACTTATTTTCTCACAGAAGAGTTTTTTCATACTGGCTGTTTTTATTTTAGAAGAACTGTTCAGGATTTTTATCAATGTATTAACTGTGCGCTAATGAAGCTCTTAAATGATTACACAGAGCTCATTTTCCAATAGTCATTCTACAACAGCTGACTCGTCTTCAAACCTGTTTTCCACCTACAAAATGGGAATGGAAAGACACAATTTTAAATGCTTACCTTTTAACAGTTACCTAATTCTGTGTGCGTCTATACTATTTATCTGATGATAAAAAAAAAATCCTTTAAAATTATCATAATATCATAATTTGTGGATTTTTTCATTTTCACTGGAGAATAGACATTGCAAATACCTCTTTCTGAGACAAAAAGACCAATTCTTTAAAAAAGGGACATGAATGAAGAAGAGACTAAATAGGCATTGCAAATATCTCTTTTTCAGGCAAAAACTTGTTCAGTTCTTTAAAAGGGACATGAAAGAAGAGACTAAATAGTTAGAAAACATGGAATAAAGGAATACATCAGTGTAAAAGATTGATTAAAAATTCACAGTACTATCAGTAGTCAACAAAAACAATACTTATTTTATCAATAATGCTATTCTCAAGTACACAGAGTTGGTAATGTTTCAGAACAGCATAAGCAGGTAAAAGGGGGAAAAGGGTGAGCATTTCAGAGCTCTGCAGATACATTCCAAACACAATTTTCTAATCTAACTCACATGTTCACATGCTCACCTTTATCTCTCTTGTTGCTTTCAAACCAAATCCCTCCTCTTCAAAGTTAGCTATTTCAAAACCCTCTGTGGATGCTCCATTTTCAGTTGCCCACTTTATCAATTCAGGGAAATAGTCATCTCTTTTTCCATCAAAGACAACAGACAAACCTATATACACAATTTATTGAAAAACAAATGTAGAAGTAAGAGGATCCAGAAAGATAAAAAAGCTCAGTATAGAAGCCCATGTTAAAAGCCATCTGCCATCTCACAGCAGTGCTACTTTGAAGAAGCTGAGTCAGAACGGGTCTCTGTTAAGTGTTACTCAATATTATATAAATGTCATACCCAATTTTCATCAAATTCATTATTGTGCCAAAATGGCTTACCAATCATCTTAAAAATGCAACTGCCCAAACTGAGCAGTAATGAAATATGAAACTCCCCTCTTCTTTCCCTTTTAATAAAAGCCAAAATATTTCCAATCTTAATATCAATGATAAATGCAATCACCACAACGTGTTGATATAGACAAGGAAGAATTTGAGAGGCAAGCTGTAATTTCATTAATTCAGCACTGCAACTGATGATAAGCAGATCTTGAGTTCCTTCTTTCACATATAAGACAGTTAGCCTTTTCCTGTAGCATATGGATCTACTAAAATATCTAAGGATAGATCTAAGGATAGATCTAAACTATCTAAGAATCATCCTCCTGACATCACAGAGCTCATCCAAAATTTTACACTGCTTCTCCAACAGCATGTGGTCCACCAGTGCAATTACAAGCCTCATTCATTTCCTCAGCTTTCTTCCACTGTGAATTCCTTTGAATCTCCTTGTAACAGTTCCTGGCTATTCTCAGCCAGCTCCTTTTGTACCTCTTTGCCTCTGTCTGTTCTCTTCAATACAAACTCTACAGTCAGATCAAATTAAAAGTGTCAAAGGCCCCCAAAATGCTCAGGCCATTTTATGAGTGACAAAATGTCATCAGCATTACATCCAAAGATATTTTGGCTAAGCACAGAGAATAAAATACATTTTGAGATCAAAATTATTTTAGGCAAGTAGCATTAGTGTATTTAAAATATCCCCCTCCTGCCTCCAAATTTTGCATTTCAAGGCCCAGAACCAATCAAGTCTGTAGTTAAGTTAAAAATGCAAGCATCATTTAAAATTTTCATCTTTGATGATGCAGTATAAAAATTTATTAAGCATTTGCAAAGTATTTTTTTAATATGATGCCCTCACAAACATAGTAAGGCTAGTTGCATAGTTTCTACAGAACTTGGTAGGTATTTACACTGTCCAAGATTTTGTGATTTCCAACTTCTGCTACTCTATAGACTACTGGAAGCTTTTAACGTCCAGTTTGTACTTGGGACCATTCTTTAAGCATCTCTAAAATTCTGCTTCTGTTCTTCATATACAAAGTGGACCAATACTTCAATTTTTTTCCAAATTAAAGAGAAGATCACCTCCTTTAAGCCATAAGCACCATTGGGAAATAAATAGTTTCTACATGGAACAAAATATAGTTGTACTGATGAAAATCTATATTGAAAATTAGCTTTATTTAAGATTTTGTTAATGAGTCAAACAAGGAAAATTTTAGAAATTAAAAAAACTCAGTTTTCAAGTTAAGAGTTTTCTATACAGAAGATCATTCTAGTTCACATCCTGCAACCCCATGCTCTAGTCAAGAAAAGCACAAAGTATAACATTTTTGGCAATATATATTAATTATATATTATTAGGTCTAAAGCCTTTATTAAGTTAGAAAACTCTGTAGATTAACTACTATGTTCTATTAAAAATAGTGTTGGAAAGACACCATACCATTGCTGCTTACTATGTATGTAAAAATGTTACATGGAAAGACACTTGTATGTCAACAGCAGTGTGGTTAGTAGGTTTTGTATCTTCCAAAGAAAAAACTATGCTCTATTAACATGATACTGTTACACTAATTCCACCATCTCTGTCAGCAGCATCTTCCCTGTGGATAGTTTAATCTGGTGCAGAAGAAAGATTCAGAGAGGCTAACCCCAGTGCTAACTCTGCTCTTGTTAACCTGAATTATGACTTACTTTAACACATATATTACATCATAAAAACCTGCACATGTACAGTAACTTTAGAGAAGTTGTGACACAGTTAAAAATGAACCAAGTTCACATCTACATGACTACAGAATGCAGTCAACTGAAAGAGCATCATTTATTCTTCCAGACGCCCTCTGCCAAAAACTGATGTTGAAAGGTGTGTTAAGTCCTTTCATGGAGTAAGATCTTCTTGCATCAGTCAAAATATATTAAAAACAATATATTAAAAGAGAAATTTCAAGCCTCTTAAGTATTTGCTTTATCAAGTAACACCATGAACTAGTCAAGCTCCATTTATATGCAGTCTGACTTTCTTGCTATAACTGCATAAATACTTGAGAAGAAAGAATTGTTTAGGACTTTTTCAGGTACCTCCAGCCCAAACCTATTAATTGCAAGTTATTTCTCAGCCATTAAAATGTATCTGTTATAAAAGAGGTTACTTTTACTAAAATTATATGAAAAGGATTTTTTAGAGTATACCTCCAAACATAACAAAATTAATATAAAAAAGTATTATCAACGGCAAGATGTTACACTCCATAATAGAAGAAAACTGATCTAGTATGAAAAAGAAGCATACCTTAAACTTTGGAAAACTGGTAATAAAATTCTTCATGAACTGTGATATTACAGTAATTTCTTTATTTTGATTATGTGCATCATTTAGAACAGAGAGACTTATTAGCTGCTGCATTTATTTTGTGTATTTGTATACTTTTGTCATCATTTGATGTCCTGATATTGTCTTGCTGAAACTGTTTCAACACTCAGTAAAACCTTAATGTAAAACAGTTACAAATTTAACTTTAGAATGTTCAGATTTATAGAGGCAAAGCAGCAGACGATGCAACCAGGAACCAAGGCAGCCTATTTTCTCTAAGGATTGTTACTCTAGTCCTTCAGATGGTGATGAGAAAACAATTTCAAGCTCCTTCTTCTACTTATCAGACAAAATTCTCACAGGATCATCTGTCTGTGATAAACATTTAGAATTCTGAGTATTAAAATGGTTAATGCCAGTGGTGAAGCCCACCTGAACACTTCAGAAACACTGCAAGTGTTTCACATTTACCTTTCTGCTTTTTGCGGATTTTCTCCACAAGCGAACGGATCTGAACATATTCTTCCCATTCCTTACCAGGACCTGGGGGAGGACTGCTGCATTCTGGAAATATAAATGTTTTCTTTAATAAAATACATTTTTAAAATATATATATATATGCACACACACATATATATTTTAACCTCAGAATCATGTTTTCACAGCAACTTAACAGAACCTTAGTACTATCTGTCCTTCAAATATGTTTACATGGCAAATAAAACAATCTCCACTGTTATAAACATCCCATTATATGACAGGTAATTAATTTACACTTTTGAAATCTTAACAGTATAACTTATTTTATTTTTAATACTCCTTCACATATAAGAAATAGCAAATGTCCAAAAAGCTGGGTAGAAAAAAAGTAAACAACCAGGCCATTAAGTAAATAATAGCACAGATAAGACAAACAACAAAAAAAGTGTCTGTTTTCAATAATTCAATCTGTTTACATTACCCTGCTTGCCATCACTCTTGCTGTAATGAAAGCAGATAATAATAGCACAGAGCATACCTTAAATAATTGAGAAATTTGTTGGTACATACATTTGACCTGCCTAGTCATTACTGTTTTCATAGATGCACAAGTACTGCAGGGACAAGCAAAGGAACACAAAGCCATGCTTCAGCTTTAGATTACATCCACAGTGTCTCTGCCAATATTCTAAATGTCACTGTGTGGATTTCTTGATCTAAGCCACGTAAATCCAAGTGGACAGCTGCAGATTACCTTGCTCAAGTGATTTGAAAAATCTTAGCATAGAATAAAATATGGAAGCTTGACAAAAAGAACAGCTGATACTTGTCTTTGCTTAGCAAATTAGATCCACATTTTATTTTTGGTAGCAAAGCAGAGGCCAATTGTAGCATAAGCATCAAACTGCTTTGCCAACTCCTTGTCTCCTCCTCATGAGCAATGCTAAGAAAAATTTTAATTTTTCTAAGGCAACACTTAGATGTGTCCAGAATATGAAAATCTGGAGTTGTGTTTCAAAAAGAACTGTATCACAGCACAGTTACTAATGACAGTAGAAAGAGTATTTTAGCATCATTGTATGAAATTATGCTCTGCTTTTCATATTTACTAGAAATAATGGATGAGTTCCAAGTTCCCCAACAAATGAAACAATCTTTGGTCTATACACAAGATCTAAGCACTACAAAAAGTTTCCAAACAGCAACAACAACAAATTTATCTAAGCAACAAAAATATCTGTGCAGTTGAACTGAGTTGTATTACTCCTTCCCACAGTTAATTGCCCTATTCTAGTATCAGCTCAAAGTACTGTTCAAGTGATAAATGGAAACACTGTAATTTTTCAAGTTTACAAGAAAAATATTTTTGACAAAGCTTCAATGAGAAGTTATCTGGTTGTTTAAAAATCTAATGTCACCCAGTATTTATGCTTGTATTCAGATGGATAGCCAAATGCTGCCACAAATGCGGTCTGTCCAATAAATACCCATTTAAATAAGCCAAAGATGGCATATGTTACCAGAGGTCGTTTAGTATGTATCTCAGAGTATCCACCTTAAGCACTCTGAAATAGCAAGCTTGGCCACTTACAGAAAAAATACAACTCACTAGCTTCAGCAAGAAAATGTTTTTGTGTGGTTTGCACATCGTCCCTTTTCCCAGAGAGGCATAAAAACAAAACTTACTTTGCAATAACTCACTAATTAGATTCAACATTTCCTTTGGAGATACTGTCGCTGTGGCTCCTGTACCTGACTTCTGAGTTTTTACTCGGCTTTTCTTCCCCATCTTCCAACTAAAACAGATTAAGAAGCACACTGTCACCAATTACAATGAAACAAAATATGATAAGTATGAATGAACGAGATCTTCTTTCACCAGTCACATGAAAAAGAAAAGAATGAGAAATTATTTCTCGCACATATATATGTGCAAGTATTATTTACATGGCCTGAGCATAAGAGCTGAGCATACAGTGCAATCTGAAGCAATATTTCATGTAGTTGCATATTAATTACTTCAGGGTAATTAGAAACTAGAAATCTTAGAAACAAAAAGAAAAATTATTCTAATCACATGCAAATTCATTAGTTGTGAACAAATATTATGGATTCCAAAGTATTCAGGCTACAGAAACCAGGTTATATTATCTCATCAGCTGCACAGCCAATAGCAGCTGAATTAGTATTTTGACTGTATGTTACACAGTAAATCAAAATGAATTGAAAATTAAGTATTCCATTTCAAATAAAATCAAAATACCATCTGTATGTCTTTGCTGCAGTTTCTTCTGATTCAAGGCAACTAGTTAAAGAAAACTTATTTACAGTTCCCAAAGTAAATGGAACATCATCTTAAGCTGGTATTCCAATATTCAGTGCCCCTTGTTCTCCTGTAGGACTTAAATCACACAACACCTCCTGGAACAGCATTGTAGTAAGGTGTGAAATATCCAGGGAATTTCTCACATGCACTGGGAGCAATTTCTGATGCTGGCACTGAAGAGGCTCCTAGAGGAGGGGCTGAGCAGGATCTGGTACTCATGAATAAGGAAGAACTGCTTACACTTGAGACGAACAACTGCCTCGGATGCAGTAACTGTGAAATCGTAGCGTAAGTCTTGAGAAAAGAAAGGAAGGAAAAAAGCAGACTAAAGACTCTGGACTCACTGCAGCAGACAGAGCTGGGACTTGCTCAGGGAATGGTCAGCAGAATGACTTGGGAGGCTACAAACAAGTCCATGACAGCCAGTCATCCTCCTGCACTCTCTTCTCTGAGCACTAAAGAGCAGGAGGCCAGCTGACTCTGCACAGGACTCCTCACTGACAGAGCTCAAATGAAACACAGATGAAGTGGAACTGGGGACAGGCAACTGGAGGAGAATATAGATGCACTATCTGGGCAAGCAGAGGATGAAAGAGGGAGGCCAAAACTTGTTTGGAGCCGATATTGAGGATGAATGTGCAAGGCAAGAAGAAAAACTTTTACCAGGAGCAGAAGACACTGGGGAAAGTGTAATTCAACTGCTAAATCAGGAAGCTACCTAGTGATGAAAGGTACAGAAAGGTACAAAGTTGAGACACCCGACACTTTGGGCATGGTCTTTACCAGCAAGGACTGCTATCAGGTTTACCATGTTTCTGCATTTAGCAAAGTTTGAGGGAGAGGAGCAGCCAAATCGAAAAGCTATATAGGTAAGCTGGACCTATGCAAGTACGTAGGATCAGAATGGAGACACCCAAAGTAATAAAAAAGTTAGTTGATGTCCTGGAAGGTTGCTGGCTACCATCTTTGAAAAGTCATGGTAATTGCTCATAACAGGAAACTGGTAACTTAAAATCAAACAAACAAAATCCAACTGAAAGGCAAGGTGGAGGCAGAAGAGAGTAAAGGTTCCAGAGAACTAGAAAACAGTGAGTTTCACTTCACATGCTGTACAAAATGTAGAATGAGTTCTAAAAGAAAGCTATTTCCAGGCATGATGGACATAAATGTGACTGGAATCAAAAATCAGACTTCTAAAGGCAAACCCTACATTGCCTTAAGCAGAAGAGTAAGTGGCATCATGGACCAGGGAGAATTGGGGGTTGCCAGTGCTTTGACTTATGCAAGGTTTTTAACACTATCTTCCACAATACCCCAATTGTCAAACTGAGGAGACATGGACTGAATAGGCAGGCAAATAATTCCTTGAATCATGATGTTCAAAGAGTTTTGGTCCATAATCCTTTATGCCCACAGATTAGGTGCAGTATTTCTCAGTAGACAATACCAGCCAATAATCACAAGATTTGGATGCTAGGACAGAAAGGATCCTCACACATTTACAGATTATATAAAATGGAAAAAGCAGCCAACATGTTGAAGGGCAGGACCAGCATTCAGAAGGATCCCAACTAACTGGAGGAAGGAGTCAGAAGTGACTTAGTTAAGTTATACAAAGATAAAGTATCCTGAATTTGGGAAGGAAAAGATCATCATAGCTGCATACTGGACCAGCAGCAGCTCTGCAGAAAAGGATTTGGAGACTCTAGGAGACAGCAAGTTCAACAAAAGCCAGCACCCATAAACCAGTGAAAACTAACTGCAGTTTGAGCTGCATAAGCAAGAACATAAAGAGCAGGTCAAGAGAAGCAATTATTCCCCTCAGCTTGCAGTGGTGAGGCCACATGTCTAGTGCCGCAGCTTTGGGCCACACAGAGCAGGAGGTGCTGGCAAACTGAAGCACATCCACAGGAAGGCCACTAAAAGGGCTACCACATAAAATGAAAGACATGATTTGTCCAGTCTGGAGATGAAAGGGAGTCCACTACTGCCTTCATCTATATGATAGGGAATTATGCAACAGGTAAAGGCAGATTCTTATTGGAAAACACAGCAAAAACTCAAGAGACAACAGACATACAATGTCTCAAAAGAACTACATAGACATAAGGAAACTCCTCACCCTGAGGATGGCTGAGCACTGAACAGGATGGAGATTTAACAGCATCTCCAAGCAACCTTGGAGAATTTAAAAACTTGACTTGGCAAGGCCCTAAGCAACCTGATTTAACTTTGAAGCTAAAGTAAAAAATTGAGCCTCTCAATCTCCAGATCTACTTTTTTCCCTACAATTCCACGTTATTGCAACATGTTAGAAGTCTTCACATCTATAAGTACTCTATACCGTAAATAATATCTTCCTGTACAGCACAGAAGATTCTAGGTCCAGTTACTTTGCAGTGAGATGGGAGAGAGACAGTCATGTCCACAACTTCAGACATCTCAAATATTTCAAACATCTGCCTAAATCATCAAGATCATCACAGCCACAGCAGCTTTAAGTTACAACACACTGCACAGTAACATCCATAAAATGCAAAAGTCACTGTACAGAAGAAGTACTTTGGGTTCCAGTTGTTCTGAACATTCTGTATATACAAAAGGAATAATTTTATCCTTGGTCAGTGTAGTTAGCTGATCCAAAATTACATGCCTACTCTCATATGCTACCAAAAAGTTTTGCTTTTTGGCAAACGGTATTAACACTGCAATATATTGACCAGCAGCTGAAAATTCTAGTAGGAAAGGTATATAATCTGGCTGCTTTCCTTTTCCATTAAGATTAGAGAGAACAAGAAGCTACCAAAGCCAAGGTTTATTTTAAATAGTAACTTTGAACGATCAGGAAGCAAGCTAAGCTAACACTGTTAACTTATTAACTCAAAATTAAAGGAGCTCAAAACTGACTGAAAAGTAACGCCTCATAAAAGGGAAGTAAGGCAAAACTATAAGGTGTTTTCCAAAAGGGAAGGAAAAGAAACTGAGTCTTCCATTTTCTGACATTAAACATAGTGCAAGAACAAAACTAGCTCTGAGTACACACAAACTATGAAGTCCTGGAGCATATCCCCATCCCCTGATTTTAGCACTCTCTGACAGATAGATGTCAGAGACAACTCACCTGTGCTGCTTCATTTTATCAGTCCCCCCTGAGTTGCATAACTTACTTTCCCAAAACAGTTTCTACCATGAGAAGCTCACACGTGCAGCTGGTAATGAGAGATCCCACAGATTCAATGTGAGAACCACTGTGATGACATCTCTTGATGTTTGTGAATGAACACTGGACATCCCCTTGAAAGGTGCTGTTCTACCACAAACAGTTACATTTGATATGAGATTTCTTAATATTTTTCAGCACAGATGAAGGAGGCAGTAATGCTCATTATGAAATCCATGTTGAATTTTAAATAGTGCTCGCTGGAAATAGGATCCATATAAAAGGTCAACCTACCATAATGCAGTGTGAGACAAAGATAAAGAATAACAATACCAACAAAAAATTAACTAAGAGTTTATTTTCATGGTCTTCCCATTATACAGTCTTTCCTTCTGCTCTGTTTTTGTCTTTAGCCCCCAGGAGTTTTCTTGTGGTACATCCTTCACAAAGACTTTATTTGCACATCACCTATTGCATGTTCCACTCTCCCATATGCCATCCTGCTAAATTTATTTTAGATTCTTCAGCTCTTAAGAAAAATCAAATCAGATGGGTCTGTAATGGATCCAACAGCAGGATTGTAGATGGAGTCCAAAATCTTAAGAGCAAGAACAGTACAGTTCTGTGTTGATTCATACAAATGCTTTCTACATTTCCTCTAAGCACAAGTCCCTGCATCTTTAGAATCATCAGAAAATTAAAGCACTCACACACCGTATATTTCATTATAAAAGTTATTAATTACCTATAGTTTATATCAAGATACCCATAAGTATTAAGATATGCAGGTTGAAAAAATAAAATTATTTTGAAGGATTTTGTTTTCTCATTTCCAAGAATAAAGCAAGTTAACTGATCAATAAACTGGGGGAAAACAATCTTAGCAAATGTTCTGTACGAACAACTACCAATATACTGCATGCTTTTTTCTTTCCATTATTATTTTAAAGTTGTATTGAGAGGAATAATCTGCTTGAAATATAAACATCCATCAGTAAATTTATGAGAAGAAAAAAGCCAAAGAAAATTGTGCACATTTTATAAATGGAGACATGAAAAGTGCCACTGTGGATTCAGAAAAACAACACAGCAATACATAAAGCTGTTCAAATATGGTACACAGTTAGCAACAATTTTTGAATTTTTCCTTGTATGAAACACATTAGTAGCAATAATCCATTATTCCAATGGAAGTACTGGCAAGAGTTATGTCTAAAGATAAAGCTGATTTCAGAGGCTGTGAACTTCAGCTTCCCAAATACAATGAAAAGGAAAATTTGAACAATGCTTTGTATTTATATTGCTACCCTAGATAAATATTGCTTCATAGACCAAAACCAGAAATCTAGCTGAAATCTGTTCTACACAAATAAGAAATTCAAGGCTAATACAAGATATGTCTCAGCTACTACTGATGCTCAAATAAAACACAGCAAACATACCA
The DNA here is from genome assembly GCA_024362935.1 of Setophaga petechia. Classification (NCBI taxonomy): domain Eukaryota; kingdom Metazoa; phylum Chordata; class Aves; order Passeriformes; family Parulidae; genus Setophaga; species Setophaga petechia. Next base: position 9,462,169 of record JANCRA010000003.1, on the reverse strand, counting down.
TAGAAAAAAACAAGCTCATTGAACAGAACTTATAAGACTGATGGCAACATAATCAGAAATGCATTTTTTTCAGTATACTGCTACCAGTATATGAATATGAAATAAGCTCTGTGAGTATCTCTGCTCTCTCCTTTGATACATGCATCCTGTCTAACTTAGCCATCAGAATTTCTACAGAGAAAATATTCTGCATGCACGATTAAATCAGCAAGTCTCTCTCAAACACACAAAAAAAGCAAAACCATCAGACTGACATCTTGGGATATCTAGTTAAGGAAGTATTTCCTTTTAAGGAATCATCTACCTTGATCAAAACTGTACTTTTGGATCCAATTCCCAATCAAAAAAACAGGTTTCTACTTCCTACATACTCATCTTCGTTCACTGTTCAGTTACATGAAACAGATATAACTATTTAAACCCAAAGCATTTGACAGCTGTATTGTTTAGCAAGAGCCATAATTTGAAAGGATTTGCTGCTATACATAGCTGTCTAGAAAATTAATTCCAAATACCAGCACTGTGAAGTCTATGTATCATTAAAAAGTCACACATTATATCTTATGAAATAAATAATTTAAAAATAGATTATGAATGTTTTTTTCAAAACTTCTGAAATCTAACAGAACACTTCATCCAATTTCATGTTTGGGAAAGAAGTTTAGTTAAGGAGTGCTCTGCTGTATTTAACCAGCAAATGATGGGTTATAATGATAGCAAGAGAGTCAATATGGAGAAAGTGAATGTGCTTCCTTTGTAAAACTACACTTCAGAATTCAGTACATGAAACAGATTTTAGTTCCACCAAAAAAAATCTTAGAATTTAGAATTCCACAAAATATTTGTAACTTCAGAGAAAAAGAAAACCAGTATATTTTTAATTTTAAATAAAATTTCAGACAAAAAGGTTTTTTTTTTCTGAAAGTGACTAAAACTATCGTTTAGAAAGAAAGTATGAACCCTCTTTTTTTGACACAGCAATGAAAAAAAGGGGTGTTTGGCAGTACCTGCATTTCAACAGAAAAAGCAATAAATACATATAAAAGATATATATATATATATATATATATACACATACATATACACACATATATATAGCACTACATGGGGAGAAGCAAAACAAAAAATCCTTCAGATGAACCAAAAACTTTATGGATGTCTGAAGAAGGAGCACACATTTCAGTGGAAAAGCAATTTGGGTTTTTACTTCTTTTTGAGTTTGGCTTTCTGGCTGTATTCTGGTGAATAGCTTTTAAGTACTATGCCATGTTTTCTTTCAAATGAACGTTGCTGAAAATTCCTGAAAGCATTCTCCAAAGAGCGAGTACACTGACAGCAATGATGAATAAGCTTAGTAATACAGAACACAGCCACATTTCCAAATATAGTGTATCAGCTGGCTTGACAAAGAGAATCATGCCAAAACTGGCAGTGAGGGGTGTAAATGATCCATCTCCCTCTCTAATACTGCTATCAAAGAGCAGTATTGGGTCAGACTTTGAACTGGTTTCCACATCACACACAAAAATAATATTTTAATGAGCTGTAAAGTACGCTTCCTTTTGACTTACAGCTTTAAAAAGTGAGCATGTTTACCAAACAGCTTTAAAGGGTAACCATGAGAAGTCCACACAAAACCTCAGAAGTACTAAAGAACTGCCACCAAGTGAATGCATTTTTGCTGTTTTATTTAAAAAATAACCATGACTGCTTTAGCATTCTATTTAAGAAACCTAATACTTCTGGTATAATAGAGTTTGACTTCATCACAGGACCGCATTTTGTTATGGAAGCAATGCCAAGCTTGCATGATAAAACACAGATCTTTCCAAATAACAGGTCAGAAAAAAACTTCCATTTAATCATTAACAAACCCCTAGTTCACTGTAGTGCTACACAGATCTGCAGTCAGATTTGATTGGAAAAAAAATTAAAAGATCTGTCATTGACCGCTGTAAAGACATCTACCTCTCCCTCTCTTTAACTGGGTAAAAATATAAGTTTGCAACCTTTGTTACAAAACTGTGAATATGATCGTTGAGCTAAGTAAACACTATGTTAATTTTTAACTGTGCCAGACTTAAAAAATTTATCCTACATGATGCAGACCACACGAAATCTGATTTCTTCTGGATGTGTATCTCCCTTTCTTTTCCAGTGGCCTCAGAATCCCTGCTGTGCTCTGTCACCCTCCTCATCTCCTCTGGGACTCAGAATAGCTTCAGCTATTACTTTTTACTTTACAAAGCAGTAAACCAGAAACTCAAAAATTTGCCAGACTTTTACATACCAACCACGTTAGGAATTCTCACAGCAAGAGTTCTCTCTCCAAGTTCAACTTTGCTTCAAGGACTCAGTACCTTTCAATGCAGTATCTTAACATTGCATCTTCTTTAATTCAGATCCTTGTACATATTAATTACATTATGTTCTCATTATTACATAATAGCTACCACTCCATGCATCTACTTGGCATACACGGGCACAGATGGCAGAGGGGTGCAGATCTAGAATCTGTATTAAAGGATACATATGGGTAAACAAGAGCAGACAAGGAGAAGACAAGGGAATTCTCAAGCCATGCAAAGAGCAAGGAGAGGTGAGCATTGTAGGTGGTTGTGGGATACATTCCTTGGCTGCATCAAAAGGGAGGACAGATGAGTGGGATGCACACAAATGAGACTTGCAATTTCTTTTTCTAGCTTGACTGCCTAGCCTAAGTCCTTTTGCTCTCTGCCTCAGAGAGGGAAGTGTATCATTTCTTACATCAACATATGTTAAGAAGCCAGGGTCTTAAAGGACAAACTTAATGTTCATAGGCAACTGACAGGAGCTCTCCAATCTGTATGTAGGAGAACACAATTTTACACTTGATATGACCAGTTCTACGCAGAATGTGATCTTTTACTTCCACTGATCAAGTTTGGTTTTTTCTCCTAAACTTGAATCTCATGACTGTGGCTAAAAAGATAAATACATTTCATAGCAAATAGATGAAATCAAAAAGTGTAAGAACAGTGTGGGTGGAGGAAGAGATGTGTGATCTTTAAGAAAAATTCAGCTTATACATTTACAATGAACGCTATGTTTTCTTCTGAAAACCACCTACATCATGTCACTTGGAAACCACATTAACATTCTCATCACTCCTAAGGTATTAATCTAAATGTTCCCACTAAATAAATGACTAATTAGTTACTGATTCAATCCCTTTCCCCCCAGCTCTTTCATCTTTGATGTACTCCACCCCTTCTCTTCTTGCTATTAATTCTCCTCTCCTATGACCGCTTTTTTCTTCTTCTTCCACTTCCTTTACAAACTTGTCCCAAAATCTGTTCTAAATACAAATGTCATTGCAATTCACTTGTCTGTGTATTTTCTTTCTCCAGCATGTCTCAGTTCTTCTGTTTAAGTTGCAAGCTCTTTTGGAAGTTGGACCTTCTGTGACTATATAGAGGAGTAATAACAAATTAATTTTTTTTTTAAACAGGATCTGAAGTATTTCTGTAACACTGATAAAAATGACCTAAAGAAAGGACTAATAAGATTAATAATAGAATATCCCATATTTTTTCCACTTATGACTGCATTCCACTTAAAATACAATGTGAATTTATGTTTCCCTTAGCCATAACCCACACAATTTCCTTGAAGAGCTAGCTTTGATGCATGTGCTCCTTGTGACAAGATGCTGCATTTATGATCAGTCCAATGCACAACACAACTAACAGAGGGTGCCCTAGGATCTTCTGCTCCCCCAAAACAACTTGCACCCTTCAAATGCCGCTCCTTGTTGCTAGTTAATCTGAACACTCTATTCTATATAAAATATAGGCCAGCTGCTTAGGCTTTTCATTTGAACATCAAGTCAAGAAAACCATCTCCAGCAGCAACCCACAGCCCCAGATAGTCACGTTCTGCAGGAAGAGAGACATCGTGGAACACACTTATATTGGTTACACACTGCAGGTTTTTTTTAATTCCAACTTATGAGGTTCTGCTTACCATTGTCCCCTCCCTTTCTAGTGTCTGCTTCCTGGACTCAAGACCACCCAAAGCCACAGGTCTTTCTCCAAAATCTTCTTGATTAAAAAGAACTTACTACATTCCCTCATACCTTCCCATCTACAAAGGACTGCACTGAACCGCATCCACCATCTCCTGGAGGAATAGTGAGAAGTTGCCCTGCTCTGTTTCTTTGTGAAGTCTACAGTTTTCATCCTTACCACAGTATCCTTTATTTTTCTTCTCCCCTCACCTCTTTTACCAGAGGAAAAGCAACAATGACAACAATCAAGAGCAGGCTACTTAGAGACCTACAGGAAAAGCAGGAAAGAGGAATTTTCCTGGATATGTTCACGCTGCTTCTTGCAGCCCAAGCTGAAATGCAGTAAGCTTCCCTTCTTCAGGAGGCCTGTGAAATTATCCAGGGCAGCTTCTCCTACTTCATACACAAACTCACATTTATTTTCTTTTCAAAGACCTGATTTAACCACATTATCTATTTGCAATAGGACTCTGAACATTTTGTCACTCAGGTAAAGTAAATTAAATAGATTGTCACCATCACTTCCTAAAAAGAACAGTATTCCTGAGAAAAAGTCTTTGCAAGCCTCATGTCTTTTGATTCAGTTATTTCCTTCCCATAGCTTTTCTCATCTTTCTCACTTAGCAAATGGGATTTATTCCCTTCAGGAGATAGGCACAGGTACCATTTACCTCTCTGGGATACTTGCTTCTCACAAGCATTTTTTTTCTTTGAGGAATCTACCACACCAGTGGTTGTAAGCTTTGCTGTTCTCTAAAGAAGACACAGTACCGTATGAAAATTACAATCATCTAAATAAATTTAACTGATTAGGAATAAATTTTTACCCCAATGGGGACAAAATAAAGACTGATACAGAAAATGTCTCTCTAGCCCTCGCTAATGAAAAGAACTTACTGGCAAAAAAATTACCAGAAATGTATATCCATGTTCTTAATGCTTCCAAATGAATGTTTTCTCTTCCTACAGGATGGATTTGAGTACAATTACAGTACATGTATGCCACTGCTTTAAAAACAGATAACATCAACTAAGTAAACAAAAAAAAAATTGTTAGATAATATTTTTGCTTTTGTACTTATTCAGAAAAATCCAGTTCTTGCAAAGCATCTGTTTTTCAGCTAGACCATCTTTTTACTGAACTCTTTGTACGGGCTGTTTACTAAGGCATAAGACAGTCACATGACAGACATATGCTTCAATAAATCCAGATACAAAATTTTGATTGTTTGTGAGAACACTACTTACATGTTTTGTCCTGGAAGAGCTGTTTGCTGTGGCACTGTTATCCCAGAAGAAACACCCTCAACATATAAAAGAAACTTTGAAAAAGTTTAGTCTACAAAACAAGTAAGATAAGTTGTTGTCTAGATTGAGCCTCCCAGTGCTCACATAAGAAAACTTCCCAAATGACAAAACCATAAATACAGAAATGTTAATGTGGACCAAAATATTTATTAGCCAGTATGCAATAGAAAGTTACTTTGATTTTACCTGTTATCCTGTGCACATACAAACTACACAATGCTTAGGTAAAAGTGTTCATATGTTAAGACATGAACTAGTAATTATGTGCTACCTTTGTTGTACTTAAATGGCTTTGCAAAGATCTAAATAATCCACAATTTTCAAAAGTAGGTCCTGTGATGGCTTAACACGTCCTGTTCTACTTGCCATTGCCATGCCCCAACAAGGCTCAAAATCACTTCAGCACATCATTTCAGACAGCAACTCCTTGGCCATGCTGCATATTTACCAAGCAACTTCATGGAAATCTCAATATTAATGATGACTAATGAGATCAAAAACTAGGACCTGTCATCACCATTTCCTGTATTTTGCTTAGTCAGACTATTTTGAAAAAGTAGAAAAAATTAGTTACATTTATAACTATGAAGGCACAAGTTAAAATTAAGCAATACTATGTTAATAGAAGTGCAACAAAACACTGCAACACTCAATACATTGCTCCAGAGTGAAGAGCTAAGAGCACAAGTTCTGTCCCACTCCAAGACAGATGATGTGCTTTGAAATTTTGGCAAGGCCTTGCATGCAATTAGGACTTTAGAATGATACTATCTAAGTATATATTTCCATGGCAATTGGTTTTTAACTCAAAATGCACGTCATATAGCTCTGTCTTGGTTACTAAGGATCACAGTAATTTCAACCACCAAAAAAAAGGCAACACTTCTATAAATGGGGGAAAGAACTACTAATAAAAATTTAACCCATTCCTCCATTTGTGTTACTGAAAAAAAAAGTGTGTGTGTACACCATCCACTTTTTTTTCAAATTGTCTAGAATGCACAGAAAAGACTGATGCATATTGATACATGCCACTACATATTTACTGTGACCTGCTTCATGTAACTGCTAGAGCAGAAGGAAAGGAGCCCAACTGAATAGCAAAAAAATTCTTGGGTATCACTGTGTAAATTTTTTTTAAGTTGTTTTTTAATTGCATTATAGTCAACAGCATAAATAACACATAACTAGGCAATAACATATATTCCAATTAACTGGATTGTCTCAAAGGAAGAGATTTAAAGCTAAAGACACTTAATGCCAAGGACTACTGCTTAATTGCAACAATAATTCCACATAAGTGGAATGCCCTCAAGCAACCTAGTAGCAATCGAGTCCACAATTATTGCTGCACACTGAAAAATTCTCCTCTCAGTTCAGCTTAGTTTTTGCTTTAACACCTTTGCCTACCCTGTGCTTTCTACACCTACTGCAACTCCCGTATGATTTACTATTGCCTCCCACACTGCTCCCTTCCAATGGGATAATTACGTAGGGCCATCATAATGACAAACCACATTTCCAGTCTCAGCATAGGCAGCACATCCTAGAAAGGGATGGCCACAGTCCCAGCACCGTTCCCATGTAACTAGCTCTCATGTTGAAGTTATTCCTCCAAGCAGCCAGGTGATGCAGATGTAACCATACATCAGATACATCACCTGCATTTTACTGAAAAGAACTTACCACCCACAGAATCCTTCCAATATGTTCACAAAGTTACAAAAAACCTCTTGCAAACCACTCTAATGAAAGGGAGGAAGGAAAGAGGATATCCAGAGCAGAAAACAAGTTTCACAAGCTTCAAGACTTGTTCTAGGCTATGTGGCAACACACAATTCTTGCCCTCAAAACGAGTTTCATTATACATTCATGTCTTGTACCGACTTAAATTGGCTGAATGTTTCAATACTGCTGCTGGAAACAAAAAACTACTTAAGAATCTATATTTGGACACTGATTTGACACTACCCAGTGTGCACAATTAAACTGTGCTTGAAATTATAAATATCTGAATTCAGCTACAGTTTCAAGTTGCTTCCTGCAATACCCTGTCCTTAAAGCAGGGATTCTAAGCAGTTTTAAAGTAACTGCTGTATTTTTTCCAGCTAGGAGTATGAAGCACAGCTGTTCCATCAAATTTCTGAAGCAGATTAATTCCTTAAAGATGTAGTCAGAGGTGGTACTGGTGGCACTTCATCCTGACCAGGAGAGTTTAGGACCACCATCAGACCACAAGAAACAAAACATGGTCCAGAAATGTTTATTGAATTCTCAGAGCTTCCAGGCAGCCAGGAACCACAGCAGAAACTAGAATGAACAACGAAAAGACAAGTTTGGAGAAATCCATTGGGTATTTGTGTACCCCTTCTCAGGCTTTCCAAGATGTGGGAATAGTTATGCCAGTTAATGGGCTTGCTGTTAAATTATACTCTGTGCCTTGTGCACTTCTGAAAGACACCTGACAGATCATGCTGGTATAGGATCATGGTTGCATGGAGGCAAAAAGTTCAGAGTGGCACTGCACCTCCACGAGAGTGTGCTGCTCTTTTGGCCTCACAGAGGGTACACCTGGCCTGCCTTCCTGCTCTGGGCTCAGGGCAACATCAGCTCATTGAACACACATATACTTAAATCTATCACTGCTCATTTGTGGAAATAATGAATGAGCATTACTGTCATTCATTCCATGTGAAGTTTGAGGAGAGTCATACAATGGTTGCCAATGTATAAATTGGAACAGTGCACAGATTTACTGCAATGCAATTGATAAGAAATACTCTGGGGCTCCTCCTTAATGGCTTGAAAGAAACATTTTACCATTTTACATTTATTACAGAGCTGCTTCTTTTGCTGGCAAACCCTTACAGAAGAGATCACAGCCCTCGAGCCCAGTTATGATTACACTTCAATTCACTGCAATTTTAGTGTCCTCAAACCACCCGAGGCAGACCAAGTACTCTGCATTTCTAAATCCCAAAAGAGTACTATTTGACAGTTGGGTGAGGAACTTCTGACAACATTTAAGAGCTATGCACACTGAAAAAAAATTTAAGAAGTTTCTGCTATGAATGCCTGATAAGTGATGTAACTGAGGGCTAAACAACTGTCACAAAGTCTTCCACACCCATTTGCCTTAAGCCCACTCCCTAGCTAGTGGTTAAAATGCTGATTATTCCAGTAGGTGTAAAGAAATTTCAGGAAAAACACTGGCAGTTTTCTGAAAAACACTGGCAGTTTTCTGATTTTTTTTTTATTCCAGACCTTGAAAATGAAGCAGCATATTCCTTCAAGCCCCTTCATACCTTCTGGCATTCACAGTTGGCAACCTGAGACCTTACAGTCTCTTCCATGTTTACTCAAACTCTGCAGTGGTTTGAAATAAAGCAGCTTTTAACATACACATTTACTGGGCTCCAAGGAACAAGAAGGACACAGCAGTATTAAGTGTTACCTAGCTTCATCCCTGAGCTTTCAGATGTTTGATACAGTAATAAACAAAATGTATACAGACTATAAGGTCCTGTAAACTGCCATAATCTTCTCAGAATGTTAATCCTCACCATTTAGAAGAACGATAGGAGAACTGCTAGGCAGCACTTGTTTTTCTGGTATGTTCACAGGTGACAACACAAGCCAAAAAAGAAATATTTTAAACATTTATTTTAGCACACACATTACAGAGTAAGCACATTGCCCACTCCAGTTCTAAAATATCTAGGAAGGCCATATAACTTTCTGAACAAAGGCCTCCTCTCTGTATTAAGGCAGAAAGATTGACCAGCATGTTACACAAGGTAACTGCCTCTAGTATCCTAATAAACTGTTAACATGTCTGCTGAGAATCTGTTTTCCCACCCCATCTTAATTTGGTGCACACCCCTAGTCGTTTCCTCAACCTATCCCTCTGACCCCCAGCCTGCACTGAATCACAGAATAGGGCTGACCAGACCCTACAAGCAGGGTTCCAAAATGTTCAGATAAAGAGCTGAAAAGATTTCTGTAGTCTTCCTACAAAGCTTTAGGAAGCCTGAGCTTGTCCTGCCTCTGACCCCTCCCAAACTCCAGTGTTTTTATTTCTAAGTACCTTCCTCGTCAGTTTCCTGGGCCTATCTCACTTCTGCACAGCCAGAAAAGATATTCCACTTCTGCCAGATTCCAGCAGTTTGGACTTCCAACAGTCCCAGGCCCCTGCAGACCCTGCACCTTCCATCTCATCTGAGACCTGCACGGTTCCTGTGCTGCAGCAAGAATCCAGCTGAAGCAGCAGCCTCAGGGCCTGCTGACACAGCCACAGTCCCATGTCCCCCACCAGCAACACCACCAGGTCTCCTTCGGCCATAAAGGACCACGAAGGGACATTGTGTTAACAAGTCACACCTGCAACACTTGCAAGATGATACTTCTATCCATCAGCCCAAAAAGAAAATTTGTTCCTACTGAATATAATCTCAAACAAGGGAAAAACCAGCAGCATGACTCCAGAAAAGACTGGCTGTCAGTGTTAGGATTCCCAGTTCTCATAGCTGAGTTTCCTGCTACCACAAGTAGAACCATTATCTACAAGTCAGGCAAATTTGTAAATAGATAGAGATGACTTCTACTCAGACCAAGTAATTCTTCCTGAGAGACACAAAGGACAGAACTGAATACAAACACCATGGCTATTGTAGCAAAGCTGCACCTGATATCTTGCTGCAGGTGACACTGGTGAACCTCTATCCACCAGAGAAAAATGCATTCTGGGACCAGCAGCACTTTCCAAAACTAGACCAGCCATGCCCTAGGCCTTAGGCCAACACATCATACAGGGTCAGGACAGAAGTCTGCAGAAATGTGCTCAAACCAGCTTTTTGGTATTAACCTGATCTGGCATTTGAGAGCTTTCTTGAAAAGACACAACTTTAACTTTACAGAAGGCAAAATATTCCTCAAAGTTGCACAGAATTTTGCTGTCTTGGAGTGCTACAGTAAAACCCCAGTATGACAAATAAAACCAGCATCATGGCACTCACTTCCCACTTTCAAACTAGGCATCACCATGCCTTTTAAGACTGCAGTCACTGTTTACTAGAGTTTGCAAAGTTTTTGGCTGTTCATATGATTATATGAAACTCTGCTATACCTCCAAACCCCTTAGAGACTAACTCTCAGACATCACAGAATACAGCAAGTTTATTTATTTATTTATTTATTTTTAATTTATTTATTCATTTTTTTTCTTCTAAATGCCCAAACTCAAAGTGCAACAGGCCATTTTTTTTATATTCAGGCATGGATTCAAAGACTCAGTAAGCCAGAGAAACAGGTTGTAAAAGCCAAGCATGCTACAGTGACAGAAGGAAATCATAATATTATCTGTCATTGTCTTGAAAACAGGAATTCTATTTTCAAATAGGGTATTGACAAATGCAAAAATTGTAATTTCATGAGCCCTTACAGAGCTCACTGTTCTCAAGCATCAGCTGGGAACAAATAACTGCTTGAATGCAGACTTTTGGAAATAGGGGCAGAGAACAGATACAATCTGAATCTGACAACCACATGAAAACTCAACAGTTATTTTCTGCAACTCTAAGTTTTACAGTTCTATTAGTGTACTCACTGTATCAGCACACAGAGCTTCTCAAATTGGTCTGACAACATCCGTTTTCCTTGCTCCTGACTGACAGAATCAGGTGCAGCATACCCCAGAGGGAATGGATGCTTCTCTATTTTAAGTAAAGTTAATATATTAATATGCTATCAATGCAACTCTGCTTAGCAAAGGGGAAGATTACACATTGTAGGTGGTCATCCAAAGTAACCAGCCATTTCTTTCTTCACCAGCCAACCCTTATTACTTTCTGCAAGTCTAAAAATACTATCCCAGCACACAAAGCTCCTTAAGCAAAGAAATTCATCCATACACAGCTCAGCTTCCTGCTAAGATCCACTTCATTTGAAAAGGGCAGTTTCCAAAGAAAGGGTTATCCAGTTGCAAGACCATTTATGTATATACATATATGTACATACATACATAGATACATATATATAACATCAAGACATACCAGGAATATCCAAAGACAGGCAGTTACCCTCCAAAGTGAGCAGCAGTAGTTATAGAATGGCTGCTGGTTTACAGAGGTTAGAGCTGGAGTTCCACAACAAGACTGTTGAAATGTGTCAGTCACCAGTTCCCTGAATCCCAGCAGCTCTAACCATGCCCCCTGGAAGCTCACAGACCACCCAGATGCCACAGCTTGTACAACGCAGTGGAGACTAACCCAGAAGGCTGTGAGCCTATTTTGAAAAGTCAGTTTTGTTTATCTGAAAAACTAAACCCTGGACAAATGGGTCACAGACTTTTAGATACAGGCCAGTAGCTATTTCTGAGTAACATATTCAACAAGAAACTATGCAGATGCATTAAAGAAATGCTTTTGTATCTAGGGTTCAATTGACAAAACTGAATAAATAAACCTGTAAATAGATGCAGGGGAAACCAACTAAGACTGGAAGATCTGAACATTTTTTATCACTGGTTTTGAAGAAGCAAGAAAACCAACTTTATGAAGACTGATATCAACCTCTGTCCCACTCTATCGAAAAAAAAAATAGAAGAGCATATTGGTGACAATTCATCATATCCCAGGGAAAGTCTGGAAAAACAAACATTAAAACCAGAATAAGGAATAGTGACTACCACTGCAGTAAAACAGAACCATTTTAACAAACCCTGAAATGCTGTCTGTACAGCAGGTATCAAAAATGTAACAAAAGCATCTATATGACTAACACCTTCTACTTTTGAAAATGATAAATTATACTCTGTTGTATTTAGGGGAAAAAACAAGTAACCTTGAATGCTAAAAAAAATCTTATATAGCTGCCTGGAACTAGAGATTTGATGCACAAGGGTAACTTGGTGTTAACAAGGTGGTGTTAACTTCTTTTCTCCAGACCAAACAGTCTCAACTCTCCCAGCCTTTCTTCATATGAGGAAAGTCCCTTAATCATCTCAGTGGCCCCTCTTCAGTAACTCCACCTCTCACACTGGGGGGCTCAGAACTGGATGCTACACTCCAGATGTGGCCTCACAGTGCTGAGGGGAGGGAAGCTGTTGAAGCAAGTAACCTTGAAGGGAGAGCAGTGGATGCTGTTCATCTCTGCATTGAAAAGGCTTTTCAACAACACATACTCACACAAGCTGATGAACCACCAACTAAAGTAGTGGACAGTGAGGTGGACTGAAAACTGGCAGCACTGCTGGATTCAAGAGGCTGTGGTGAATGGCAGGAAGTTCAGCTGGAGGCTGGTCACACCAGCACAGCCCAGGGATTAGTACTGGGACTAACACTGATTATCATCCTCACTGATGACTTGAGCAGTGGGACAATGCAGACATACAGTTCCACAAATTACATAATGGCATACATCAGTTCATTTGAATTACCTAGGGGCAAACCTGTAAAAAGAGATTGTTCAGAAGTCCTTGTCAGAAATATTTAAATGCAAAAGTTGTTAAATGCAACATCTCCTTCTCTCAGTTCTTGAAATTATTATGTGGCTACAACTATAAACTGTCATCAAATAAAGATAACCAAGAACCTCCAACAGTGGCCACAAAGCCAACTCCCACAGGACCTGTCAAGGGCAGGAAACACCTGCACCTCATGTGTGGTTGGCACCAACCCCTTCCCACAAAGTAACTCATCCTCCCTTAGCTTGGCATGGGAATGGACACACCAGGCAAGACCCAGCACACAGGAAGTTCTGGACCTGCAATTCAGGTCCTGTAGAAATCCACACACCACATCCTCTTCTTACTCTGCTGAAACATTACTTGAAAACTTTGGGCACTAGTGCTATAAAGCATTAAAGACAAAGCAAGATTAACTAAGAAATACAGGCAGCACTTATAATATAAGAGACTTAGTTTATTGAGATGATTTCATCATTATTTATCATATTCTAAAATACATACAAACATATAAAAAGGACAATCTACAAACCAATCTGCATGCAAAAGGCTAGAATCAGACAGCTACCACTGGAGCTCCAGAGATTGACCCCCCTCCTTTCAGTGCAGGTTATCACACTTAACAGAAACAATAAAAAAGGAACTGAATAGAACTGGCAGACTTTTCAGTCTATCTTCAATTACAAAAACTATTTTGGCCTACATTAAAACATGAGTTGAAACCATATGTTCAAACCCTGCTGTAGGCACTTCCAGGACAGGTTAGCCAAATCCTTCCGAGATATTGGGAATATACCCAAGAATAAGATAAACCAACTAATCTGTCATCCCCCAGTACACAACACACTTTAACATCAGGCACAGAAAATCCTTCTGAAAAGTAAAATTATATCTCTCAAGTTACAAGTTATATTGTGTTTTGATTCCTAATAGGATATTAGCAGCTACATTCTCAGAAACATGTCTTTTCCTTTATTTCTGCTTTATATATTACCTACATCTGGCCAACTTCAGAGCCTGTAAACACCAGTGCTGGAGACAAAACTGATCTCAAGCACAGTCATTCACACCTCTGCATGATGCAGCCCAGGTTAGATACACAGGTGGAAGCCTCCTGCAGTGACAGGTCTGCTGCTCTGGCCTGGTCACAGAACTCAGAACTGAAATAAAAGAATACTGCTCTAATTCTTCCTTATTTCAAAGAAAGAAAAAGGATTAACAGACTACCTGAACAGGATGGGAAGTGGTAAAGGAAGGGCAGGGATAGATGGAGCAACTGGAAGAGTGATTTGTTAGAAGAGATGCAATCAAGAGGCAATGTAGGGCAGAGCAGCTAAAAACAGAAAAAGGGAGCAAAGAAGGTTAAAGCAGAGGAAGGGCAAGACCAAAAATGCAAAGCAATGTTGAAACACACTTGGGCATGAAGTCACCTCTTAACTGCTACAAACACAAGCCTAGCTCCAAATACACAAGACTAAGGCCAGACAACACTGATGGGCCATTTTTATGGAGCAATGAAGAACTCCAGCTGTACTTTTAGTTTTGAGAGGTCCTTTCTTATATTTTACATAACAGTCTAAGTTAAAAACATTATTAATCATCTAAAGCCAAATCTAGGAAGCTGAAGCATCTCTAACAAGTTCTTTGGCAAAGGATGATCAGAATCAAATAATTCCCTTTACTATAAAGAGCTGCACCACCACAGGTATGTCAACCATGAGCGCAAGCATAAAGTATTTGGAAAAGAGGAAAGACTGAACCACTGCTGTATGCACTGCATACATCTACTCTGCAAAGGACAAACTGCTAATCCCATTACAGTGTAAGGTTAAGGAAAGAATGATGTTGATAGTGGTGACTGTGATACTGGGAAGAAGCCAATCTATCAAGAATAATATCAAAAGAAGCTCCTAAAATTAGTTAAACACTTGGCTGATACACTTACAAAAAACACCAACTACAAAAAATTGTTGAGAATCAAATTCCAAAAGACATTTATTCTTATAATTAGAATCCAAGAAAACATGTCTTGACAGTATTCTGATTACAGATGCTTGAGGTAGTATTAATCTACTGAAAAAAGGAAGTCCTGTCATTTTGACATTATCTCCCTCCCCACCCAGTTGAACCTAGCTAGATACTAAGCACAAGACTGCCTCATGCATTAAATATAAACTTCTGGTAAGAAATTATTAATTTGAAGGAAGCACAAAATGCTGAAAGGCAAAAAAAAAAAAAAAGTCTATATCCAACAGAACAGCTCAAAAAAAGTATGCATTTCTTAATTCACTTTTATCAGCTTGCTAACTTGGAACTATTACATTATTTACCATAGGTTTGTCCCCATACCTCTTGATCTCCCATTAAAGCTTTCTTAAGCAGATGGAGTGCTTCTTACTATCAACACCTGACTGATCTTTCTCGGGAAGACAGTTTACTATCTATGCAGAGGAAACAAGCTCTTAACTCCCTTGCCTCTCCCTTGAATCAGATCCTCAGAGAGCTATTTGACCAGAAAAGAAAAAATACTCTTTGAAGAAGCTGATAAACTCTACAAATTTACCAGTCCATTTCGTAATTTTATTTCTTAGCTTTAATTTTGTTCCTCCTGAAGACTCCCACAAACTTTCTTTTCCTAACTCCTTTAGAGCAGAATTAATTAAAAACCCTTATGTACCATCTTTATCTGCAGGTTCCTAAATAATGTTCTTAATTTAGAAAATATTAACCTCACTTTATATGATATAACTCCTAATTAAGAATAAAGCAAGCCACCCTGACTTCACCCATCAGTAGGGCAGACTTAACAGAACCACCACCCAGGCTTCCAAAAGCTAAGCCACAGGCATCATGAGGTCTCATGCACTGAGCACTATGCCAGCCCACTAGAAAATATACAGATCCCTTAAGACCTCCAGTACCCTTAAAGTGCCTTTGTTTTTCTCAAAGAGCAGCCACTGAAATACTCACTTGCTGAGAACTCTACACAATTTATCAAATTAACTACATAACCAGCACCACTATGATGAAGTATTACATAGATACAGTAGACATGTCTAAATAGATTTATTACAATGAAAACATCATCAAGATGTACACTTTTCCATACAGAGAAGCATAATGCAGTCTATTTTTAATTTCTGTACCATACTGAAATCAGAATTCTATTTCAAGGCACATCTGACTTCAGCAACAGATCAGGCCATCTCTGGAAATAGTGATACACAGATTACAAATGATTTTGGGGCTTGTGGCATTTCTTCCCCCAACAGCCTAAATCTATTTCTCAGCACACAATGTCAAGAATGTGTTTTCAACTCTACTGCAATATATACTTCAATCCCTGCTAAACATAACCGAAAACTTTACTAAGGCACAAGCCAGCAGGCTTGAATCTCTACCATATTAAGTTACTTAATTGAGCAAAAATATCAGGAAGCCACCCCCGCCTTTGAGCCCATCATGCCTCTCCTTCCCACAAGTTGTAAACTGGCTTACTATTTTGTACCAGGAACCTGATAGTGGACATACAGAATGCCACAGTTGTTTTTTACTCACCGACAAAATACTTATGTTTCACTTGACAGTCACGGGATTACAACAACTGAAGGCAGAAAACACTTGCAAGACATTAAGCTAACATTGTAGCAATTTTCAAAGAACAGACCTGTCACTTGAATAGACAGGTGCCTATATTACATGCTCCTAGAAGGGACAATCTACTTTCAGCTTGATCTCAGGAGCAAGCTTAGGTTCCAAGGACAAGTCCATCCAGAAGAGCAGACACCAAGCTTGGGGCAAAAGCAGATTTGAACCATGAGGGACAACTTCCAAAAGGAAGAACTGAGCTTATTCTGATAGCTGAATGTAGGCTAAAAAATTGCATGCCAAATTCAAAATTTAAGAACTGAAGGTAAAGCACAACCTCAGCTCAAGCAACTCTAGTCAAGTGTTGCTGGGTGAGGAAGAGGAGGAAGGGTTCATGGGACAGGCAGCTGTTGTAGCAATAGGGGAAGGCTGAAATAGCGAGGCTGTTTCAGGAGTAACACCCCTGTCAATAAACAGTTTACGATTTATTCTAATTTTAACTCCCTCCCCTTTTTTTTCCCTCCAAAGATTTAACCCCTCTGCTTAAGCAGAGAGGTGAGAAAGGAAAGAAAGCAGAGCACTCATCTCCAGCCAGAGGAGGGCTCTGAGGAGCCGCACACCCGCAGAGACGCCCCCGAGCGCTGGGGGCATGGGAGGCTCCACGGGAAACTGAACTAGGAGCAGGGAGCATTCAAACCGTATCACATATTTAAAAAAATAAAATCAAAACCAAAAAAAATCACATCATAAGGAAAGCAGTTTTAAGCCATTTGCTTTACTCTCGTTTGTATCAGCTTCTCGAGGGGGGAAGGGGCAAGGGAGAACGCCAGTGCCGCCGCCTCGCTCACCAGAAACCGGCGCAGGCCGGGCTGGAACGAACCTGCCCACGGCGGACCCGGGGGCGCGCCGACCCCTTCGGCCGGGCAGCGGGACAGGGACAGGCCGGGGCGAGCCGCGACGGAGGCTGCGGCTCCCGGGGGAAGGAGGCCCGGCCCAGCCACGCACCGGCCACGCGGGGGAAGGCAGGGGCGGCGAGGCCCGCGGAGCGCGCCCCGGGGCGGCGGCAGGGGGTATCCGGAAAGAGCGGCGCCTCCTGCGGGGAAGGCGGCGGCAGCAACGGAGCGGGGCGAGCCCACGCCGCGCGGAGGGTTGCGAGGAAGGGCCCGTGCCGCGCCGGGGCGAGCGGCGGAGGCAGAGGAGGGGGCGCGGGCAGGCCCCGCCTTACCTCCCGGCAGCGGCCGCTCCTGCCTGGCCCGAGGGAGCGGCGCACCCGAGCCCGCGCCGGACGCCGCTGCCCGCCGAGGGGAGGCGGCCGCTCCGCCCGGCCCCGCCCCCTCCTGCGCCCCCTGCCGCCATTGGCCGAGCGGCCGGCCGCCGGAAGGCCCCGCCCCTCCCGCGCCCGTGGCGGCCAATCGTTCGCGGCCGGCCTCAGAAAGGGCACGGCAGCACCCCCATTGGCTGTCATTCAGTCCCCGTTGGCCCGCCTTCAAGTTTCTATTGGTCTCTGGGGTTCGCAATCTTCCCCTTTAGCGGTCCGATTGGTTCGCTCCCAGGGTACGGCGGTACGTCGGCCTCCTGCCGCGGCTCAGCAGCCGCTGACGAAGCCGGGATTGGGCGGGAGGCAGAGGGGGCGCTGCCGCTTCCCATTGGCGGGGCCTCTATCCTCGCGCGCAACGCCCTTGCGACGTGATGACGCAGCGCGCAGCCTGGCCTGGCTCCCAAGATGGCGGCGCGCAGGGCGCGGAGGCCGCGCTGTCGCTGAGAGGCCCTGCGCTCCGGTGCGGCTCCCGCTCCCCGAGAGCCCTGTGAGTGCGCGGGGCCCGCCCGGGCCGCCCGCCGGCGACAGCCGCCGCCTGGGGACGGGGGGAACGGAGCGGGGAGGCCGGGGTGGGGAGCGAGCGCCTCCCCGGGCACCGGCAGCCCCGTGCAGGGCGGGCGGGTGGCGGGTGTGAGGGGCGGTGAGAGCATCACCGGCCCGGCTGGGGCTGCAGGGGCGGAGCCACGGTCCGTGCGTTCGGCTCAGGTAAGGTATGGAAAAGCCGCGATCGAGCTCTGGAACTCTCTTCCACTTTACTGGGGTGCGTAAAAAGGCAGGGAAAACTTATTATTGTCGGGCGTTGCGGTCTGGATTGGGACGTTTAAGATGGTTCATTGAAGATGTTTGCGGGTGATGATTTTAATTCCTGGTTCCGTATTCGGAAATGCGTTCTCTCCTTTATAGAAACAGATCTTGTCGCTTCAGGCGCTTTTAGTGTTAATTTGGTTTCAAGCGCTTTAGAAGTTAGAAAGCAAAATATCTCGTAAGGAAGAAGGATCGTTACAGTTATAAAAATTAGCATCTTTCTAGTAAATGTGATGGGAATGTGTGGTCGTGGCCTGGCGCGCTTTTGTTGATTCTGCAAATAGTTTTTAGTAGCCATTTACTTTTTCTTGTGGCAGAATTTAGATCTGTCTGTGACCGATACCACGAGTTGTGAAGGTGATTCCAAAACCACCGTGAGGCAAAGACAGTTTCCTTTATTCTGAAAAAGAGAAAACTTTTTGAAGGTGAGCGAGGTGCTGATTGTAGGCATCGTTCTGTGGCTGTTCATGTGATCTTCCTTCCGTTTTCGGAAGGGAAACGTCTCGAAAAGTAATAGCTGATTTTAAGAGTTTTAAGTTTGGGTCTTCCTGTGACTGTCTTGCTTAGAGCGAATATATTGCATCATATGTTAATGACTGTCTGTTATGCAAACCTTTGCAGGTGACTGTAGTAATCTATGAGTAGTATCTGTAGCTGGTTGAATTGGAGTAAGAGCAGGTTTGTGCCTGAAGGAAATAAAGGCAGCAAGTGTTCATTCTTTAAGCCGAGGCATGGCTGAACGTCTGTCATAATTCAAACACCAGAAAGGTGCCTGCAGAGCTTTGTGATCTGCATCTGTGTGCACAAAGTGCTGGTAAACGCAGGCAAGTTGGAGACTCTTGGGGTGTATTTGGTTGCCTTCTTTGGGGGATGATTTTAGATGCTGCTTTACTCTGTAAACTCACATTGGTTGTCTCAATTTTGGTATGTGGAAGAACACTGATACATTTTTTTATTTAAGTAATGCAAGTACGGATCACTTTACAAAGCTTCTGCCAAGTGGTTGCTGCTCAGGGTATCCCTGGGAGCAGGCAGGTATTTAAGGCTCATCTCACCAGGGCCTTCCCTAGTTACCAATAGTCAGCTAATCATCCTAACTTGCCAAATCTCTCTACAGCCATCACTATACTGCTTTTTCCTAGTTTTATTGACAAAGTAGATGGAAGTTGTTCTACTAAGAAATAGCAGATATTGTTGGAGATGTATTCCTGCAGTCTCCTTATTAGACAGGTAATAGCAAGGATAACCTATGGCTTTTTCTTCAGTTGTATTTGCAATATATGGGGAGGCTAAAGGCAAAGTTCTTTATTACTTGTCTTTGAGTATAGGAAAAAGTTCTTTCCAACAGGCAAGGCTAAGCACTACTCTTCTTTACTCCTCTTTGAGCAGGAACTGGAGAAGAAAGTTCTCTCTATTTTTAAGGAATTTCTTGTTTCTTTTCTTCAAGGTCCTGAAGTGACTGTCTGAAGATTTTGTTTTTGAAAATTTAAACAGCAAAGACAATTCTGTTTTAATAAATGAAGGAGAATAAAGAAAATTCCAGCCCTTCTGTAAACTTGGCAAACCTGGACCATACAAAGCCATGCTGGTACTGGGATAAGAAAGATTTGGCACACACACCATCACAGCTTGAAGGGCTTGATCCAGCTACAGAGGCACGATACCGCAGGGAAGGGGCCAGATTCATATTCGACGTGGGAACACGTTTAGGGCTGTATCCTTTACACTGCTGTTGGTGTGAAATGTCTTTATGAATAGTGAGATTTCAGAATGACATATACAACAAATGTGATATACTGAGCTGTTCAGACGTTTAATTGCTAATCAAAAATATATTTGTGTTGAAGTGTCTTTTGATGTAATGTGTGCCTACACAATCTCTATCCATTCATTGGATAAACAAAGCTCCAATTTGGAAGTAAGAGGATACAAACTTTCCAATTAAGAGTAACTCTTGTGAGTTATGAAACTGTTTCTGTATATGAATCTACATGACTTCTCAAATTTTGAATCCCCCCCCCCCCCCCGCTTTCTAGATTGTGCCTTTGAGGCTTCTATCCTCGTCCTCCCCAGTCTTGGTCCTTGGTGGCTGTTTTTTTTTTTTGTTTCTTTGGTTTGGAATAACTGTGTATAAGTTCTCCAGACTGTCCCACTCCCTCTTAGACAGCCACTTAAATTTTCTGCTTCCTATATTCCTGTGCTCCTTTAATCTCCTTAGTTGTTTCTTTAATAAGGCATGGTCAAGACAAAATTTTTACTTGTCTTAAAGTGAAGAATATGGAGCATGTTCAGATTTTATTTGCATTTGTAGGTGTGAATAGTAACTTTCCTCCATGCCAGCACTTGAATGAGAAGTGATAATTGTTCTGTTCTGTTCCTTTGTGTACCTACTGCTGGATTTGACCTTCTCTGAGGCAGGTATGGTGAAACCCAGGGGTGACCTTATGTGCATCCTCTTGTAAATACAGTCAGGACTTTGCACACTTACAACAAATGCTTTAGATATCAGCTGCATCCGGGCCTGATCACAGCTTTAAGAGCTTTTGTGGCTTTTTTTTTTTTTCCTAAAGCTCCTGTTTTACTTTTAGTGTTTTCTAACTGGTCACTGAACAACCAATTACTTGAAGTACTTGATAAAGCAGAATCTGTTGTGCGTGTTTGGTTGTAAATTTGTTTTATGTGCTGTTTGAAAGTCCTTAATCTGCACCACAGACATTATGACACTCTAGCAACCGGAATAATTTATTTCCATCGGTTTTATATGTTTCATTCCTTCAAACAGTTCCCAAGATATGTAAGTATTTAGAATATTGATGACTTAATTTAATGATTGCACTAGGTGGGGACTATTTGAAATGGTGATTGGTCACTTGGGTACCACAATTGCTGTTCACTGCAGAAAGATGGAAAATTGGCATTTTGTCTTTTAATTATTACAGCTTAAAGTTCATTGTTCTTACCTGTTTGCACATTTCTGTTTATGCTCAGAAATGTATTGACATTGCAATTATGACTTGCTGATATTGTTCTTTAGGAGTAGCAGCTGTAGTGCTGGCACTTGTGTATTAGCTGAAAGAAAAAAAGAAGGGTAATACAGTTTTAAAACTGCTTGACAGACAACATTGAATGGGGACAAATTATGCTTTGGGTTTCTGACCTTGAAATGAAGTTGCATAAAATAGACAGTCCTCCAAATTCTGTCTATTTCCTCTGAAAAAATAAAACTTTAACACTATATTAAAATAGAAATTAGTATGCTCATTAAGTCTTTCCTGGGAGACCTCTACAGTACTGCTAATGGAAACTGACAGTGCTTTTATGCTACACTGTATTGCCTATCTACATGCAGACCACTTTTTGAAAGTACTTGCCTTTTTTTAGGTGACAGGAGCCTGCTGTCTCTTCCTAGCAGGAAAGGTTGAAGAAACACCCAAGAAATGTAAAGACATAATTAAAACAGCTCGTAGCTTGCTAAATGATGTACAGTTTGGGCAGTTTGGAGATGACCCAAAGGTAAAAATACTCATGTTGAAATTGATTTCATCCTGTTGTGCTGTAGTAAAGTGACCCACACTCAATAGAGCATTGACTGATTTTCAGTTGTTGTAAATTAAATTAGACATTCAGCATGCATTACCCAGCTCTTCTGGGTAATGTGGTTGGTAGCTATGAAAGTAATTCTTCCTAGTACAAGTAGCTTTGGGATCTTACCGGAATAATTGTTTTCATTAAAAGTTTGCATTTTATTTCATATAAATTCTGATATTATTTTGCAAATTTAAGTAAATTTGAGTCATTTCAGCCAGAGCAAGAAATGTTACCAAGACATAAATCATCTGAATGGGATTTTAGGAAGTAGTTAATTGTGAATCTTAAATAAGAGAACTAGATCTCAAAAGTATTGAGAAGTTTCTTGTTTACAGCATTGTCTTAGCAAAACTATGCTTCACTTAAAATTTGTTTATTTTAAATAGCAGAAGGACTTGAAACTTTTGAGTGAAATGTGGTAGAGCTTATATTTTTGTTGTGATTGTGTATCTGGCAATTTCATGCTGTGTCTAGTTCAGTTCATTCCTCTGCAGAGGAATAGGGATTTAAAGCATCACATGCCCTCTCCTCACTCAAATAAATGTGAAGAAAAGGTATCTGAGTTTAAAAAAAGTTGTAACTTGGAGACCTTTCTGTTCTCCTTGGAGACAAACATGGCTGCCTGAAGGTGCTGAGAAGTCATGCCCTGTACTAACATAAAGTATTTTTGAGTGAAAGAAGGAATAATACTGTGGTCACCTTTTAATTCTCTATAGGAAGAAGTGATGGTACTTGAAAGAATCTTACTACAAACAATAAAGTTTGATTTGCAAGTGGAACATCCATACCAGTTTCTTCTCAAGTATGCCAAACAACTCAAAGGTAAAATATTGGCAGGGTGAACAAGTAATGCCTGTTATTGATTTACAGAACTTAATATATTAACAGTGCAAGAATATTCTACTTCCAGCTGTTTGTCCCTCCTAATTTTATGTCCTAATTTTTTTCTGATTGTTTTTCAGGAGACAAAAACAAAATTCAAAAACTGGTTCAAATGGCATGGACATTTGTCAATGACAGGTAAGATACACCTAGGAAACATTCTGAAAGTGAAATAGTTACTGTTGCTTACATTGTTCTGGTATTGGATATTTTTTTGACAAATACTCAATTTTTTTTTTTTTTTTCTGCTTGTTACATGTTTTCTTGGTTCCTCAGTTTTTCTTTCCATCATTACCATGATAGTTCCATTGAGCACAGAATCTGGAATGAGTATGAAGTGGACCAGTAAGATCTCTGCAATGTTGTGGCACTAATTTAGTGCTGCATTAAAAAGAAACTTACTGTTTGAAAGAGCCAAACCAAATCCTTAATCTCCAGGATACAAACCAGCTTCTTGCCAAACCTGTGATATATTGTACATACTGAAAAAAATAAGTCTCTTCTCAATTCCATCAATGTATTTTCAATGTGATATTTTGGTAATAGTGAAGTAACCATTAAATTCACTGAGGAATACAGTTTTTTAGCACTGGATTTACAATTTCTTGAATAATGAACTTCTAAGAATTACATCAATTAATGGGAGTGCATGCAAAAGCATTTCTCATGTGGTATTGGAAAAAAAACCAAAACAACTTAACACGCTTTAGTCTTATTCAGGAGCATTCTACAGAGCTGGGCAAGTTAATTTATTAAGGACTTGAATATTACTTTTTGTTTCCATAGCAAACCCTTCAGAAAATGTGTAAGTGGTCTGACTGTCCAGAAATTGTGAATCCATGGCTTTCAGTCATGCCTACAGCAGTAGAACGTCATGAAAAAGAGGTGTATTTTTAATCATATGCCTGATTTGCATTAGCCCTGTATGGGTTCAGATTTTGTAAACTCTCCAAATTATTTTAACCAAAATTAATGGGGATCTCAAGAGATGTTTGCTTCAACTGCTCTCAGTCTTACAGGTAGAATAAAATTATGGCATAACTGTCACTGTTAAGCCTGTCAAAGTACTGTAATTTATCAGTCAAAGTTTGGATGCCATTGTACTTGGAATTAGGGAGTGCTTAATATTTAAAAACCTAACAGCTAAAATGCACTTAAGGAAAACACTTGCATGAAGTTGGAGGGGTTGTTTCAAGTCATGGGTAATAATTACCTCTGTTCTGAGGGGGCTATATTGTGCCTAGTTAATAATCACCATGTTAGAAGTTTACTTTGTTTATAGGATTCTGGGAAAATATTCAGCGCTTTGCACTACAGGCCCTTAGAAGAAAGGGTTCTGTTCTTATACAGCCACAGTGCATTCATGGAAATTCAATTGGTTGTCTGGATTTGAAATTCTGTAAACAGTACATCTGCTACTGAATCTATGGAGAAAATTGAGAAAAATATTTCATCATTTAAAATTGATATCAAGAAACAGTAATTGATTATGACAGAAACTTAGTTAATATCAATAATACCAATAACATCAACTGTTTTAGCATTAGCTTTAACAAAGGCTATTCAAGAGATAACTTTTATATGTTGATCTAAAGCTTGTGTTGTACTTGACAAGCTGCTTTACAAATTCTTGTTGGCTGTTCTGTGGGGTTTTGGGGATTTTTTAGTATTTGTTTACATTTTATTGACAAGCATTTTAGAAGCTCTAAAATCTGTTTTGGGACCTGATTTCATGACCGTGGTAGTCCAGAAATTAGTTTTGTAAACTCTTTTGTTTAACAAGGCTCTTAATTAAAATTGCCTGAGAAGTTAGAATTGTGGTGGGATTTTATACCCTGTTAATTATATCTGCTGTACATTGAAGTGCACTTGGACAATCAGGTAATCTCCAAGGTTGTGTTTTGCTTGGTTCATTTTCTGTTGCAGCCTCTGCACTACCCTGTCCCTGCAGTGGGAGCCTGAGATCATAGCTGTTGCAGTCATGTACTTAGCAGGACGTTTGTGTAAGTTTGAAATACAGGAATGGACATCCAAACCAATGTACAGGCGATGGTGGGAGCAGTTTGTCCAAGATGTTCCTGTTGATGTTTTGGAAGGTATGAAAACCATTTCCCACAATATTTCTTGTAACTGTGTGGCCTAGGTCATAAGTAAATGCAAATAGATTTTTATCTAGGTTTCAGTCAAAATAACCTTGTGTCAAGTATGTAACTCAGGTTGTATGTGCTGTGCCTTAATCAGGTTTTAAATTGAACTAGCTTAGCTTAGAAGCATAATCATCATGATTAGTCTTTTGTTCAATGTTTGCTTTACAGTTTGTTTAGTTTATAACACATCTAATTAGCTAGAATTGTCATGATGTGTTTTCTGTTTTTTAAATTATTATCTACTCACCATTTTAAATAAGTGTTTCTACAAACACTGGAACTAGTGGAGCCTGATTCCCAGCAGTTTTCCCATTGATAATTGTTGTCTTTGACCAAATTATGCTAGGATAGAAGGTTTTTTGTCATGTACCATAAATGATGAACAGATTATGGGCATCCTTTACCTCCTAACATGTTGGAAGAAGAATTTAGTACTAGTTCTTTGCTTAGTTTCCTAAAACTTTTTTGACTGGCCTAACAAGGCATGTATGTTTTAACATATAATCTTCCACTTGCTTTCTTGCTGTATTACTGTCCTGGGAGTGTGGTTACCTGGCTCTCCAGGCACACAGGAATGACAAACTGTGTGTTATTACCAAGACACTGTGTTCTCCTTCTGAAAGGTGTGCACATACATGTACATATTGCTCAGGATAGGCAGAAGAAACTCAGAAATGCAAGTATAAGTTGAAAATTAATCTGCTTTTAAGAAGTTATTTCATTCATTATTATGATGAGTAATATTTGCAATTAATTTTTCCAAAGTTGATGTCCAGTAAAAATCAGAGTTGATATTTGTGTTAAATATACACTTGTACATTATAAGGTTGTAATATTTTGGAATTTTCTTTCTTTATTATTAAGATATCTGCCATCAGATCCTGGATCTATACTCACAGGGAAAGCAGCAAATGCCTCATCATACTCCTCATCAGTTGCAGCAGCCACCATCTCTTCAGTCTACACCCCAGGCACCTACAGTACAGCAGTCACAGCAATCCCAGAGTTCAGAGCAGTCCCAGACCCAGCAGCAAAAAGAGTCTCAGCAGTCAGCACAGCAACAGCAGCAGCAGCAGCAAACACAAGCACAGCAATCTAAAAAGCCCTCTCCCCAGTCAAGTCCTCCTAGACAGATTAAAAGACCAGCAGTAAGTTGAACTTTACCTTGCAATTTATTTTCAGGCTGATCTGATGCCCATTTGATTTAAAGGCAACAGTGTGCAGAAGACTTGTGTTTGCTTTAAGAATGAGCCTTGTAATTAATTTTATGTAATTGATTTTCCTTGTTTATGTGGCAGCTTTGTTAATGCCAGACAGCCTTTACAGTTCTGTGACATTCTTATTCCGCTTCAGCCAAAAGCCATGGAGAGGCTTTGCAGTCAACATGAGCTGGTCAGGTTCTCAGTGCTGGACTACCAAACTTCATTGTTTTGTCTATTAAGCAGGTTTAATTTAGAGAGGGTTTCTTGTGCTGCACCTGAATGTAGAGATGTGCACAATGCTGATGAAGACATTTTTTGACTCTGATTACTAATATTAAGAGAACAGTGACTTCTAAAGTTATGTCAAAATTCTTGAAAGAAAAGTATTTTTTAAAATAATCTTTTAACAGTCACAACCTATATATAATCAGATTTAATAGCCTCACTTTGTCCATAATATCACATCATAATTGAAAATAAGAAGCTACATTAGCAGTTAGATGGTGTCACAAGTAGTCTGAGCACTTTTCAAGAGCCATCAAGTTCAAATGAAGCTTTCAGATTTTAATGTGTATTTCTGTTTTGTTTTTTTTTTTTCCACTTGTAAGTTTAAAAAAAAGTGTTACCCAACTCTTCTTTCATGTGTACTTAGCAACAGGAGTGTTTTCAGAAGTACAGTCTTTGGAACAAGTCCATTTATGTTGTAAATTTTGTTCTAACTTTTGCTCCAACTTGCAATTAATGCGTGCCCAAACTAGAGAACAGACATCAGAGAAAAGAAACCAAAACAACAAACCAAAAAAAACCCCAAAAAACAACAACAGCAAAAAAAAAAACCAAACCAAAAACTTGGAGTAAGCAGCAAATGTTGGAATGAAATGGAATTGAAAAAGTGCAGCATCTTCCTGATGGCAGAATCCCAAAAAAGACAAAAATATAACTGTAAAACCTTGGTCTTTTAAGTGCAGCATACTTCATACTTTTTATGCCATCAGCACAAATTCTGCTTGAGTTATCAGACCTGTAGGATCTCTTAACAATTTTTCTTCAAATGCCTGGGACAGTGTGGCACATCAGAAACTGTTAATAACAATTTTGTTTTTCCTGTGTGTGCCATCTGAGTTGTTATAAATGCTTGTTCATCCCTGTAATTTAGGATCATTCAGGATCTACCATTACAGTATTACTGATTTTGCCCCATCCCATATGTTAATGAAGTATCTTGTGGAAAAAAAGTGATGCTTTTGCATGGATAGTATCTGTTGTTCTTAAATAGTCACCTCTGGTCAAGCCATCAGTGAAACTTACCTTTTCCTGAAATTAGTTTGAGGTCCATCAACGAATAATCAGGAAAAAATACTAGATACACTGTAAGCAGCCACAACAAATAAAAAGCAAAGGGTGTTTCAAAACTCAAAGGAGTTTTGTAGGAATACAGCACAAGCAGCATGAATTTGAGAAAATTAAGTGTGGTGATCCAAAATTGTTCTTTTTCCAGAAAGCAGTCTGGGAGAATAAGATGTGTGGTGTTTGAAAGGTTTACTTGGTGCTTCTAGAATGTTCTTGAGTTAGGTGCACTATAAACCTTACTTGAAATCTTAACCTGCTTCTATAAATAGGGCTTTGCATGACTTCTCCTTTGGTTTGTGCAGAACAGAAATACACTTTGTTCCTGAGGCCAGATTTTCAATTTACATGAACTCTTATGACTCCCGTTGCCTTCTACTGAGCCAAGATGCTTTCAAGCAGCTGAGGCATTGGCCCATGACTTACAGGCCCGTATCAGATGTCTAAAGCATCTGCACATCCTCTACATCTCCAGTGGTGAAGAATGCTTGAATTTTCAATTAATTTCACTAAAAATACACTGGTGAATCATTAGATGTAAATAGTATTTTCATTTGGATTAAACTAGAAATTGTTGTGGGGACAATTATTTGCTCATAGAAACAGCAGTAAAGGAGCAGTTCCATTGTGTAGATTCAGCTGAAAGTATTAAATATCCACCAACCTGACAGTAGATAATGTTGATAATTTATTACTGTTCATTATGACCCTCAGGTGTTCTGGCTGGGGCAGTACAAACTACAGTGCAGTAGAATGACCAAATAAATGCTCATCTCTATTTTAGCAATTGCTGTTGTTGGAGAATTGTGGCTGCTTGACTCTCTTTTTTTGCTTTAGCATAAATGCAGTTTAAATTGGTATTTGTTTTTTCTGTCATGAGTTATTTTGATCCAGTTTCTTGTTCTACTGTAATGTTGTACCTCGATGTTCTTTTTTGAATATTGCTCTATGTTAACAAGTGCACGGTAATTGAATTGCTTGTCACCTGAAGTGATCAACTGACTTCACAAAATAAGTGATTTTTAGGAAAAAGTTCCAACAATTAGTGATTTGCTTCTATTTGAAAGTGCAGGGAGAGCTGATGCAGTTTTACAGGTATGGAATTTAGTGCTAGAAAGTCAAGAAAAGACCATCGAAGTAAAGTGAAGGCAACAGATGAGTCCATGAGAGTCACTAAAAAAAAACCTGTGTGTTTGAAATGGTAAGATAAAGATTGTCCTTAAAAAGCAGGAAAGCAGCTGGATGGTGTCTGGAAAATTGAAATGACTATCAAAGGAATACAAGAATGAGGTTGCCTTAAGCAGGCAAAAATTAGACACCAAAAATTTTGCAAATACCCATAAGAATTAAGGAAAAGTACTGTTCAAGTTGGATTGAAGTGTGCTGTGGAAAGTGGAATGAAGGAAACAGAAAAATTTGTGCAGGTAAAGCTACTGGAGATAAACAGTCCCTTAAGAAACCATTTTCACTGAAAAGACAGAGAAGCTATGTACTGTACCCCTCTGGCCTTCCTCATTCAGTCTAAATATAGTTGTACTTAAAATTTCAGTTAAGTTCTCTGCTTTTCTCAGAAACCATCAAGTAGTCATCTCAGTGGGACCATGTAATCTGAGATTTTTTTATTCCTTTATCTGTGGTTGTTTCATAAAACTGCAATGAAAGAACAACCAACAAAACAATAAAAAACCCAACCAAAAATTTGTGATTAGAAGGATGATGTGAGGGTTTGTGGGTTTTGTTCAGTGTGCACATATTTTTTTCCTGGCATAACATTTGGATTTTATACTATGCATTCCATCTGAAGGCTTCTGAAATGTTTTATGCTGTGCAACATTTTCACTGCCCTCCTGTCCTGGTAAATAAAGCATAAGAGCCTGAAGTGATTTTGGCAAAGGTTGAGTGACAGGTCAAGGCAGAATTGGGAACGGAGGCCAAGCCTCTTGTTTTCAGCTCAGTGAGCAGTGAACCGGACCATGACGTGTGTGCAGTGGATGATAAATGCATGAAATGAGATGTAATACTCAGCAATGGGAACAGCAGGAAATGCTGCATATAAAATACCTGTTATTTTTCCAGTCTTTTCATTCTGCTAATTAAGCTGGGCTTTCCCAGTGTGATTTGACTTTGTTCGTCTTGCATTTGTCATAAGAAACTATAGAAGCATTGGGTTGGAAAAGATCTCAAAGATCATCGACTCCAGTCATTAATGCAGCACTGTCAAGTCTACCACTAAACCATGTTCCCAAGTGCCACATCCACACATCATCCAAATACCTACAGGGATGGCAATTGAACCATTTCTGTGGGCAGCCTGTTCCAATGCCTGACCACCCTTTCCATGAAGAAATTTTACCTCATATCCAATCTAAACCTCCCTTGGCACAACTTGAGGCCAATTCTTCTTGTCCTGTCACTGTTTACCTGGGAGAAAAGACTGACTGCAATGGTGTCATTCTTATATTTTTTTCTTTTATTTTCAAACAGGCTGTATCTCCAAAAGAAGAAACAAAGGCAGCAGGTAAATATTAATATTCTGTTCATGTTGCTTCCATTTTACTGTTTAAACCAGAATAAGTGATTTGCTGACATGCACTTAGTTTGTCTGCTTACAGGCTTGGCAGTTCTAAACTATTTTGATCCTGCTAATGTACCTTAAATATATACAATAACTGTTTTTAAAATGTTCCTAACTACAAAACTTAAAATAAATTGAGTATAACTGTTGCCCAGAGTTCCTTAATAGAGTCAATTCAGTAGAAATCTTGCTAAACTAGTCAACTCTCAATGTATAACTCCATGCATCATTTGGGAATAGTTCCTCAGCAAGCTGTGAGGCCCTGAAGTGACTGAAGGTACCATGTCATTAAATAGCTGCACTAACAGTAAGTGGTTGGTAATCAGTGATGTTTGTAATTGGTTGTTGGCATGGCTGCCACTAAAAGGCATTTTGTGTCAATAGATAGTGTAGTGAAAGAAATGTATACTCACTGCAGTGATCATACCTGGTTATTTTGTTTATTTGGGGGTTTTTCTTCACTTTGCTGGTTTGGAACAAAGTAGTTCAGAATCCTAGGATGTACTTCTTAAGGAAGCCTGGCACTTATTCCCCTGTAGCTCTGCAGATAGATTCCAGACAGCTGTCTCTTCTCCCTCTTCTCCCTGTCCAATCACTATTTTGTTTGGTTCCTGACACACATTTCCCTAGCTGAGCAAAGGTCAGCTGCTTCTGAAAGCTGTTCCAACTACTTACAAGTTAAAGTTTTGGGCTAGAAAGCATACACTTGCTCATCTTCACTTACATACTGTTCTTGGGAGTTTGTCTCTAATTACAAAGTCACTTTTAGGCATATGTTCTTTTGTGTAATACTTGATGCCACTTAATTTATGTAAAGGTCTTGATTTTAGTTTTCTTTATTAAACATACCTAGTAAATAGAATTTCCACTGTACTTTTGCATAGTGTAATGTTATATGATAATCATTATCATGAGAGCAGAGTTGGAATTTGGAAAATACTGCAGAGCAATAACCAATCACAAACTGACAAATGTTTTTTAGAACCACCACCACCATCTAAAATTCCTAAAATTGAAACTTCACATCCACCAATACCTCCTGCACATCCCCCTCCAGGTAAGCTTTTATTTTCTTAAAAACATTTATTCTTGTTAACTTCCTTGCTTTTCATTCAGGTGGGGGCAGGGGTTTGTTGCCTTGATTAATCTGCTTGACAAGTAAAAATACAAAGTTGATAAGCTGTAGAGGGAATTTCATCGTAGTAGCACAGGCTTTTCCAGACAGAACTAAAAAACTTACAATGGAAACAAGACTATACTAGGTGGATAAAGGCAAAACAAAGCTGCAACAGTTAAAGGCCTAGAAGATGAAAACTAATTGTTAATAGCAGGCTAAAAGGGACTTCTTGATCTCAAAATGATAGATGCCACATTGGATTACTAGAGCAGCCTTCAGCTGTCCTATGGAAGTTTTCCATGTTGTGTCTGTCGTACAGGAATTCTGCAGGTGTGCAACTTCCAAACAACAATACAAAAAACACCAAAAAAAACCCTCACCACAGGGGGATGCTTTCTTTGCTGTACCTAAAAAGAGGATTTTTTTCTGTCAGGGAACACTAATACCACACACATTCTGTATGTTTGCAAAATAAACTGTAATATTGTAAAAATGTGCTTCCAGCACCTTGATGCTTTAGTCGTCTTCCAGTGACCCTTAAATATGACGTAAATATTTCACTGCCCATAGTCCATAATGTAACTGTAAGATGGCAGCTTCTAAAGAGAACTAGGAGAGAGAAAAGCAGTGCTCTGAAATATAGTGGGACAATTTTTCTCATTTGTTAAAATCTAATTAAGAATGGAGTTTTTCTAAATACCATGCTCATTATTCCTTCAGTTGTTAAATCTTGAATGCACATCTTGCATCCAGAATGGTTCCAAAAACGAGGAAATTATTGCCTGCTACAATTTAGGAGCTTGAGGTCACTGAAATCAGGAGTACCACAGCCAGCATGCCCACCTTGTGTGATTTAATTATGTGGCTTTCCTAGGGGGCATTTTTGCTCTTAAAATCCTACTTAGGCAGGCAATGGATTTATTTCCCTTGTTACCTGAAATTTTCCTCTTTGTTTATACAAGGATGTAATTGTACAATCACTGAAACATTATCAAAATAAAGGGCAGCTCTGTGGAAAAGTCAGGTGAAAACAAAGAATGCATCTTGATCAAGTGATCTAGGGGGAGGATTTATCTCCAATTCTGTTTAACAGTGACAGTGTAGTATGCCACTACAAATGACTGCCCTGCATGTGTTTCTAAATAGCTTTTCTTATTGAACAATGTTGTCGATGCTCATATATACAACCAAGATGTCCCAAACTCTTTTTTGGTACTTGTTCTAATAATCTCTCTGACCATACAGAGAGCTTGCCATTAGGTTAGTAATCCTAGTGGTATTACTTACTTTACAATGTCTGCATTAACAAGGGAAAACAAACAATTCTTATTTAAAGAGAAGACTGCTTCAAGCATGTTCTTTCCAGAAGTGGCTAATTATAATTCTGTAAAATGCTGATATTTTTATGAACTTCTCCAGAGTGTCAGGTACTAAGTTCACTGAAATTAATCAGTGGGCAAAGCTGATCAGATTTCATGTCCTTCTTACTTACCCTTTGGTTTTCTTTTTCTCTTTCTTTGGTAAACAGGTTTAGAACTGAGCATTAAAGACTTGAGACTTTGGCCTGTGTTCTCAAATAATGTTTCCCAATATGGGAGGCGGGTGAAGTGCAGAGGGTAATCCCAGGCCACCTCCTGGACTACCAAGGAGGTAGAAAGGAGGTCTGAACTAACGAAGGTGAAAGCACTGAACTAAAGATTGTTGGTATCACGAATCCTATGACTTTTTATTCCACAAGTTGTGATTCCATCCATCCAGTCTGTTAATTCTGCTGATTGTACAACAATATTTAAAAGTAGTAAGAAAGATGAATTTAACTTTTAGAATGGGAAAAGCTGACCTTGAAGCTTTGATAGGCAGCTTAGTTGGTTTTTAGTCACCTGAGATGATCTGACTGGATACCATATGGCATTAAGAGACTTAAATTAGCAAAAGAGAACTCAATTTTCTAACTGGAGGAAAAATATGAAGTGTTCAGAAGCTATTCATGCCACTATCCTTCAAAAAAATAAATTAAATTTTCTTTTCCAGAGCGCAAGCCTCCTTTGACAACAGCAGTTTCAATGGGAGAACCAGAGCAATCTACTACTGTGGACTCAGTAGATGTGCCAAAGGTCCAGATTCCTCCTCCTGCTCATCCTGCCCCAGTACATCAACCTCCCCCTCTGCCACATCGTCCCCCACCCCCACCCCCCACCAGTTACATTACAGGGATGTCTACTACAAATTCTTACATGTCAGGGGAGGGTTATCAGAGTCTCCAGTCAATGATGAAGACAGAAGGACCAACATACGGAGCTTTACCACCGGCCTATGGACCACCAGCTCATCTACCATATCATCCTCATGTCTACCCTCCCAACCCTCCACCACCAGTTCCACCTCCACCCCCTGCTTCTTTCCCCCCACCCAATATTCCACCTCCTACTCCCGGATATCCTCCTCCGCCTACATACAACCCTAATTTCCCACCTCCAAGACTGCCTCCAACTCATGCAGTGCCACCTCATCCACCTCCAGGGCTGGGAATGCCACCAGCTAGTTACCCCCCTCCTACTGTTCCCCCGGGTGGACAGCCACCTGTACCACCTCCAATTCCACCACCTGGTATGCCACCTGTAGCAGGACTTGGACGTGCTACATGGATGAGATAGCATGAGGTCATTTGCACGAATATACCTTTATGTTGATTAGGCAGGAGTAGATAGCCAAAACCTACATTGTAAAGATGAAGAGGAGGGTAATCTGTATAATTTAGATGAAGAAACGAGATTAAATGAAAATTTAGCTGATCTGTTTGCAGTATGGTTTATGGTGAGTTATATAGGCTTCTAGATTTTAATCAGCTTTGCAGTATCTATTCTAACTTTATACATTTGACTTAAACTTAAATTGTCTTGACTTATTCCAGCACTGGATTACTTTGTACTAGCAAAACCAGCCATATTGGCTCAATTATATCAGTAAGAAGAAAATTTCCTTCTAGAAATCAGTGCCTATTTTTAAATATCAAAATAGCCAGATACTATGATATTTGATCTATAATAAGAAACTTCATTTTTAATAGTAAGTAAACCAACACGATGTCAAGCATAAAAGCTGCTTTATTTAAGAGAGATTCTGAATGCTAGCTGACTGGAATAATTTTGAGGTGTTTGCCTTGCTGATAGTTTTGGTTTGGAATGTACTGGTATCTTAAAATATTGTATGTTTACACCTATTTGCAAATTCCTGTACATAATATATATATTTTCTAAGTGTGAAAGTCTGAATGTAACAGCCTACTGTGATGTACATCATAGTTATAAATGGGACTACTTTGTTCACTCTACCCAAATAAAATTGGTTCTGAATTTAGTGGTTTTCCAGGTTTTTAATCTTAGTTCAGAGGTCATAACTATGATTACTCCAAGATATTTCAGCAGTGGTCTCCCAAATCTTACTCATCAGTTTATTTAAAAAGAATGTATTTTATTTTATTCAGCTAGAAGTATACACTATCACAATCAATCTCTTACTTCATTTTTACTAAAATATTTCAAAAGAATGTTTTACACACATTATCAAAAAAAACTGTACTATTACTTTCCTTCCCCAAAAAAGCCAGAGTGGTTCAATAATAGGTAAAAACGCGTGCTAAGGTCTAAAGAATTTTGCTATATACACAACAGCAGGTGCTAACTTTTCCAGTTCTTTGTAAATCATATACAGAAAATATAGCAGGGCTGTAAGATCACAGGTTTAACAGAAATCAAACTTTAAACTGATTTCTAAAGCAGCACAAATAGACTTTCCCCACATTATGAAAAATATACAATTTTATCACTTTACAGTCATGCACTTTGAAAAAGATCAGTAGTACTCTTCCCCCCCAGCTTCTAGAAAGATAAAAGGTCACTTTAACACTGATTTCATTTAATATCTAATATTTGGATAAAAATGTGCCATTCTCAAACAAGGTTGTGCTCAGCAGTCTTATCAAGGTGCGAAGAGCCAACTGAAGCTGGTTACACTGCAGCATTTCAGGAACTGGTAGGGAAACACTGCTTACTCCAGTCACTCCAACAAAAGTCAAGGATGTGATTTTACTTTCCTTAAGCAAGCAAAGTCCATTTGTAAACAGTGGATGCTTTCTTTGCCAGAGGATTGCAGAACCCAGGGCTTCAATCTTGAAGAAATTATCTTGAAGAAATATATGAATTTAATGGCCACTATTGCAAGGGATGCTCCCCTCCAACTTCATGTACAAAACTCAGGTAGTTTTCACTGAATACTGAGCGCATAGGTAAGTGAATTTAAATATGCATATAAAATTTCTATTTAGACAGCTGAAAATTCAGCACCCAAGTCATCCTGTAAAGTCATTGAGCATCATTTTACCCCAGGAAGACATTTTATAGCTCAAATTGAATAAGTATGAAGATTGGCAAGCCTAAAAACCCCTAAACAGTAACACTGCAAGGTACAGCACTGCCATCTTACATTAAAGATGATAAATAAAATCTTTAAAATCTTCATACTATGAGTATGAAGTTTGTTCAGCTGAACTGCTGGCTACCCTATAAAGTGGCTCTTCAGGATTTGCAGGGCTAATTGACCTCAATTGCAGCACTGTTTCCCTTGTAGGTGAGATCTGCAGGTGGAACAAAACAAGCTTTGCTTGAAGTCAATGAATAGATTTTGAGAGAGATTTGAGAGCAGGGAATATTTGAGTGGGAATTACATAGTGGTGAGACTAGTAATCTGATGAGTACAGCTCTTGTTTTGTGAGAGGACCTGCTAAAAGCCACATATACCCCTTCAATAGCAAGCATGTCATGAACACAATTTACTCTCTCCAAGTGCTGGCAACGCTTGTGTTGCTTCAGTTAAAATTCACTGACACAAATCAACCTTGTTCCAAATATACCTCAACTCTCTGCTTAATCCAGCAATCAGATGCCACCGAAGTTAAAATGGGCTTTCAAGCAGACAGATTTAAAGTAACACTCATTTTGGCTTCAGATGTTAAGGAATAATGATGCTCTGCTTTACATCACCTTTTCTGTTACAGAAATCTCAATGTATAAATTGTACAGGAGGAAGACAAGTAATCACCAATGGTGACTAGAAACTGGAGGACAAAATAAAAACCAAAGAGGAGGAAATCCAGAATCCTCTAAAGATGCTTAAAGGAGACAGGCTCTAGAATGGATTTTTCCAGACTCCATGGGATGTAAATACTATTAGACTGAGAGCTATCTAGCTCAGTGTTCACTGACTGAGCAGTAGTAGGAAATAATCTACTGGTGGGTGTGTGAGTGAGAGTATGCACTTGTGTTTTGGGGGTGGTTCTTGGTTATTTTTAAATAACCTACTCAGCTGTTATGTTTCTGCGATGAATAATGAAGTGGTGCTTACTCTTACTGGTTATTTTGTATTTTGGTTGCATTCCTTCTCTATTTTTTAGTGGTTACAGGTTTCAGCTCTGACACTGCAAATTCTTCAGCCAGGCAGCTGTAGTTTATTGTACACCACGGGACCAATTATCTTTCATAATTCATGATAAACCACATGGGTTCCTTGGTATTGTATCAGTGCTCCATGTAATACAATACCACAAGTCAACAACTCAACCGGTAGAACAAATTAATTTAGAGGAAGAACCTGTCCAGCTGATAGAGCTGTCTGTAGCTCTGACTGATTCTTGTAGGGAACAAAAAAAAAGTAATGGTGTTTGAGTCATTACATCTTATAACTCATGACTAAAATCGATGCAACTTTTGAAGAGGAGGCTTTGATCTTTTTACATGCCTGTCTTTAAAATTATTTTACACCAATGAGTTCTAAAAACAAAGCCCCACTTCCTTGGACTATTGGGAAAGAACATCTAATGAAATACAGGGACAGCTGCTGTGACAACTTGGAAAAGGAGGGAGTCAAATTCTTACAACTACACAGGCAGCTACTCCACAATAGCAAAATATAAGTCCCATTATTTTATATACAACCATTTGAAGAAGCAAAACCCACTTGTTTTGGTTCATTAACAAAAATAAAGCTTGAATGGCAGGAAGTAGTCTCACCTGACAGGCTGTGTTTATGGAGTTTTTATTCAGCTCTGCAAGGTTGCTGTTTGGTTACCTTACATAGGAACCATTATAGGTGAGGGATCCAGCAAGAACATTAAAAAAACCCACCCCAAATCTTCCTTATGTGAAAGATGAGCTGCTTTTGAAGATCCTGTGAAAGCCATAAG
The DNA here is from genome assembly GCA_024362935.1 of Setophaga petechia. Lineage (NCBI taxonomy): Eukaryota > Metazoa > Chordata > Aves > Passeriformes > Parulidae > Setophaga > Setophaga petechia. The sequence goes on along the minus strand of JANCRA010000003.1, from coordinate 9,424,545 downwards.
CACTGTCAGGATAGTAGTTTCTGCTGAATTATTTCATAGTGAAAGCTTTACAAGAAAAGTGTTGTCATTTTGTAGGGATACTGTTGTGTGGCTAAGTGATTTCATTCACATTACTTCTGTAGAAATCTTGTGTCATTTGATCATGAAAAATTGTTCATTATCACCTGATATGGAGTCTTAGCCTTTATGTACACTTGTGTGACGAGTACAATGTAGGGCAGTACAAGTGTTTTTAGCTTGCCACTCAGTATTTTACACAGAGCCTTGTGAAAACAGTTGCATGTCATTCTTCAAAATAAGGACCTCCAAAAAAAGTGTCAGCAGCTCATGAACTTGGCAGGCAGTAAGCCAATGAATTTGAATTGCTTTTTCCTTGGCTGCCTGGAGCCACTAACCTGGCTACGAATCACAGACAAGCAGGTAGACAGGAGCAATACAAATGGTGACTTCTCTGCAGGTTAAGGGTTCTTCTTGTTCCTCTTAGAAATTCTCTTGAGTTAGTTAATTCTACAAACAGACCATTACAACAAAGCAGGTATGAACTACAATAAAAATGATGCAAGTCTGGCATTATTGGATGGTTACCCGGTGAACAGTAGCTCCAGAGCACCACAGCCTGGAAATCAGGCCTTTAGCTGCCATATTTACACTATTGTTACAAAAAATTGTTAAAAAAAAAAAAAAGAAAAAAGAAAAAAAAGAAGAAAAAAGGAAACCCTGAAAAACCTCAACCCCAACTCCCAAAGAACAGGCAGCCAGAAACACTGAGCACTGCCTCTTTAGTCTTCACAGAATCCATCACTTCCAGTTGCCAGGACAGTGTTCCTACAAGGGACCCTTGAACTGGTTTCCTGACAGATGTTGCCTGATGGAGGGTTTGGAGCTTGCAGCATCACCCAGCTTTCGCCAGACAACCTGCAAGAAAAAATAAAGGGTTTAGGGAGAGAAAGACAGGAATTAAAAACAAAAAAAAAAGTCCAAACAGCAAAGCCACTGAGGAATAGCAATAATGTTTTAATTGCAGTCTGAAAGCCAAAACCAGCCTTTTCCCAGAGCTGGGCTGCAGTTCTCAGCAGGGACACTGGATGGCATCTTTGCACCAGTTTCCAAGGAAAGAAACCATTGATGCATTTTTCTAATTAGTCCCTCTTGAAATTAGAACCGTTTTTGCCTGGGGTAATAGTATAAAACAAATACACTAGATTCAGAACATAAGTTCAATGGTAGGTCAACCCTGCCAAGCTTACAGAAAAGATGCTACCATGAACAGAAAAGATAATGAAAAAGATAATGATTAAAATTATATATACATGACTTTCTAAAAACATACATTTTATCACTCTAGGGCCACTATTTAAATAAAAAATAAACTGCACAAAACTTTACAGCTGCCTTGAATCTACATGGAATGAATATTTAAAGAGAAAACAGCTGATGATAGACAAATAGAGATGAGTCAGTTTGGGAGGATGAAGTTACAGTATTTTACCTTTCCCCCAGCATAGCTACAAGGGAAATTAGGCAGACAAAATATCCTAAAAAGCAGGCCTTAATTTATTCTGGTCTTTGCTTTGCTTATAGGGATCCAGCAGCCAAAGTGAAGTGCCTCAGCCCTTGCCAAGGATGCTCACAGTGATTCTGCTCAGCAAGGTGCACTTGTGTTCACACCCTCCTTTTAGAGTTAGGTGGGTTTCAGAATTTAAACAGAGCATTAGGCCCCTCTCAACTGCTGGAAGGCACTAAAGGATGCCACCTAGGCCCACCTCTTATGTGGACTTCAAAACAAGAAGGCTCATAGGCATTCTCCTCCCTACTCTGGGCAATTGAACAGCACATCCCCAACTGCAGGTGACAGGGGGCTCAGGCTGTGCTCCAGCAGGAATCTGAAACTTTCTGTTCAAAGCCAGAGCATGGCCAAGGTGCTCTGAGGCTGAAGGCAATGCCATGACAGCAGCCACTAGAGCAGAGGCTGGGTACAAGCACTCACCATATGGGATGTGGCCAGCTCAGTTAACAGTGTGGCTGCCCAAAATTCATCAGCAGTGTTGAAGCACCCCACGTATCATGATGCTGTTCAATGGCCCCAGACAAGATTCTCCTCTGACATTACCACATGGTTTGGGCTCAAACCCGTTCAAGCTGTACAGCTTTAAACAAGGCAAGCAATTGTTGCTTAACCCAAACCGAGTCCTTAAGGGCCCAGGTGGAGACAATTGCCAACAGGGTTCTCCTAGTCAGGGAGGCAGCAAAGTGGGAATTATCTGCTAAGCAAAGGCTGCTCCGTGCAGTGAACAAAGCACTCAGATTACCCAAAACAGTGGTCAGCAGAGCCTCCATTCTTCCCTTGTGCCTATGAACCTCACAGGGCTTACATGCAGCAGATCCCTGTTCCTCCATACTTTTAACAAAAGACCACAAAAGGAACCCCAAGAGCTGCTGGGAGGAGTTCTTACATTGCACATTTCACGAACAATTGCCTTCTCCTTTTCACTTAAGTCTTCTTCATAGTTGTCTTGCATTTGCCTGTCCAAATTTTCATGCACCTCGAGGACCTACAAAAAAACAGCATTATAAAACCATTATGATCCTCAAACAGTTATTTGTGTCCCTAAGAACATCATTAACAAGTATTTAAATTGGCAGGATTCACAAAGCCTCGAGACAAGCAAAGACAAACGTGACATCAAGCTGGGCACCTCCATCCTCCCTGTTCCCCCAGCCATGTCCTGCCTCTGTCCAGCCACCTTCATGGTGTGGCTGCTGCCAGTCCTGGGGACCATTGGCAGCAGGTTGCTTGTGCCCACAAGTGCCTCTCTCCCAGGAAGGCTGCTGGCAGTCCCACCTTCCAGGCAGCACCCCAACAAGCATGATGTTGTCCCTCACCATGTGCTGCCCACACCCCAACCCTCTAGAGCAGCTCAAGTGGGAGCCAGCCCTGGCCTGACACATCCCACTGTCCTGGTCACCCCCAAAGAGCTCCTTCAGGGTGGAAGTGCCCAGCTCTGGCCAGCTGGTCGCTTGATCACAAAAGGAGACCTCAGCCTGGGGCTAAAGGCAGCCTTCATTTCCAGCTGGAAACACTGACCCCAAGGATACCCCTCTGTCACACCCACATGCATTCCAACAGTTCTCCACACAGGCACGTCCCACAAGGTGGGCACAGCACAGGAACCTCCAGGTTTTACTCTTTTACTCCCTGTGCTGATTTGCACACCTCACCCAGGGCTTCACCACTGCTGAGCCAGGTGGTCAGCTCAGTGTGCTGGCCAGAGATCCTGCAACCACCCAACATCATCAAACAGCACGTGGTCTCATTCACCACAATGCATCCCCACACAGAGGAAGGTGTACAAGGTGTACTTGTGTGAATAAAGATTCCTACACATCCCAGGGAGGTACAGAGCCATGCTAGGATGGGCTTCAGCCTTTGCTGAGGTATGAACAGCACTGGCTGCTCCACAAAATGGGATACCAGGAAGATTATCCCCAGGTCTGCCTCAGCACAGCAATCCTGCTGCACTCAAAATGAGTTACAAACAAAAATAGGTCATTCTCCTAGGGCCTGCAGCCTAGTTGGGACCAGTCTTTGCACAGACAGGAATTATCCACATCCATTCTAAGAGAGGAAGGGCAAGAGGGATGCAAAAAGCATGTATGTGCTGACAAAGAGAGCATCTATTTTCTGCTAAAGAGGAGGGAATTAATTATTGATCCAGCTGGACTCACACATTGAACTTGCCTGTCTGGAGCCTGTGTGCTTCCAAAGCTGGCTGCACAGCCAGCAGCCTGCAGGAGCACAGCCTGGCATGGAGCACCAGGGCTGCCTGCTGGCAGCCAAACACTGCCTGTGTCCACAGGGCAAGTGTCAAGGAAGCCATGGGGTGGATTGGTTAAAGATCTCATCAGCCCCAGCCTCTGCTCTCAACAGCCATCCATCTTGCAGGCACAGGAGTCTCAGTGGACCAAAATAAACTGTTTTTCTACAACTTGTGCTCAAACTAAACCCACATTCCTTAGCCCAGGAGGTGTGAAAAGGTGGCACAGCATATTATTTCCTTCAGTGGAAATGTCTTTTAATAGTGTTACCCAGCCAGAGCTGGAGCTGAAAGATGATCAGATGGAAGTTATGTTTGTATTTAACTTTTGAATCTCATTTACCCTGGAAATCATCCTGCTTCCCAGGCTCAACCCAGTCTGGCTAGGCACTTTGTAAAGATGTGTTAGCATCTTGGGTATGGGAAAATGGGATTCATAGTGATAAAATGCAACAGCCTATCCAGGAAAGGCATGTTGGAAGAAAATACACTCTGAAGAGTGGAATAACCTCCTGAAGAAAGCCAGGAAGGCCTTTCCTTAGTGCTGACCCAGCCCCAGCTATTCTCAGATCCTGCCAGATGCCTCCTCAGCTGTTTAGAAGGACCAGGTTAATGTTCCTCCAGTTACACCACTGGGGAATACAAACATGCCTCCACCTCAGCTATCTCTGGATCAGCTAAAGTTCAAGGACTGAGCATTCAGTGAGGGTCTAAGAAACTGGGCTATGTCCTTCCGTGTTTTCTGCCACCTCTCAGCCCAGGAGCCTAAAGGAAACACACAAACGCACCCCAGGCTCTAAGTGGCTCATGCCATCCCCTCGTTTTTGCCTTTCATCAAGCTGCACTGACAGCACGGGGCCCTTTGCTGACACAGCAGCCCTTTGTGATCTCCCAGGGTAAAATGCCAGTGAGAGCAGCCTGCTCTGCTGGGGCATGGACTGGGAAATGCTGCCCTCCTGCACAGGGATGTTACTTCCCAAAAACAACTTTGACCTTGCTCTCTTGTCTGGCATTTTCCCTGCTGATACATAAACTGAGGAACACCTCAGTGTTCTTTGAGACCACACTGATGTCTGTGAGCCAGGCAGTGCCACCTCAAAGTCACCTGATGCCACATCCCTTCTGACTTGCTGTACTGACTCCATATGGCCAAATATATTTTAAAAACAAATATTCAATCAGAAAAACACCCCTAAAGAGTCTGAATGACAGTAGTAAAGCTTTGGAAAGGAAGCTGAAAGTTGAGGTATTCACTTCTGCAACACAAAGCACATTGAGATTGAGGGATACTTCCCAAATTGTGCAAACCTCACTAATTTTGTTGCTTTGTAAGTAAACTGGACACAGCACTGGGAAACATCCTGCTTCAGCAAGGGAACAGTCCATATGCCCTGCTAGGATTTCCCCCTAGTTTTGGAAGGCCAAATCCTGTCTTATCCACAATTAGTGGGAGTGATGATCACCAGCTTGATAGCTCTGTGTGCATGGAAGAGGTCCAGGCTGCTGCTGTGGGGGCAGCTGGGCTATAGGCTAAATGTCATTCTTCTACATTTGTCTCCTCATCACCTCCCCACGTCTTTAGCAGGTTTGCTCAGTTCCTAAGAAAAGTGCTTTGATGTTCAGTGAGATACTGAGCTGTAGCATATGTACCTTTTATTCTTGTTAGCAAAAACAGCTGTTAGGAGTGCCAACCTGTCATCTTGCTCCTTATTTAGTAGGTGCAAACAAACAAAACTATTTCAGAAGGAAAAATAAAGAAAATCCTAAACGTGCTCAAGGAAGAACCTGTGCTAAACTGCAGGCAGTACTGCAGCAACATAGATAGAATTCAGCTGGCAGAAAATCCCAAGGAAAAAGCCCAGGGGATATTATGTACGTGGGTGCAGAGAGGGGCAGTCCAGAAGCCCTGCAGATCCATGTGGAGTGGATAATCCCTCAGTGGCTTTTGCTTGGGCACAGAGCCACATCCTTGCAGCCTCACCACTTGTGGACAGGCTTGTATGCAGGTGTTCCACAAGACAGGTGGAGCCAACTGCACAGAATCATGGAATAGTAGAAAGGTTAGGCATGGATGTCACTCATTAGAGCAGCTTGCTCAGATCCCCACTCAGACCCACCCAGCCTGGCCTTGAACAGTTCCAGGGACAGAGCATCTACAGCTTCTCTGGGCAACCTGTGCCAGTGCCTCACTGCCCTCACAGTAAAGAATTCCTTCCCAACAGATAATCTAAACCTGCTTTCTTTCAGTTTAAAGCCATTGCCTCTTGTCCTGTCACTATGTGACACTGAAGTCCCTCTCCCTCTTTTTTCTGAGCCCCCTTTACAGGACTGGAAGGTGCTACAAGGTGCCTCTGGAGCCTTCTCTTTTCCAGGCTGAACAACACCAATACCCCAAACCTTTCTTCATAGGAGAAGTGCTCCATCCCCTTGGTCATTTTCACGGCCTTTCCATCTCTCCTTGCCTTTTCTTGCAGCAAGGAACTGCCTGCTGAGCCATAAGCACTCCCTTTCTCAACCAAGCAGTGCCTCTTCCAATATCTGCTGTGGTACAGCCAAAGCACAAAGTCTCATTTGTAAGCTGCTCTCTTCTCAAGAGAGAGTCATGATCTGTGTCACAGGAGGTGAGGGTGCAAGGCAGCAGCTGCATCCAGCTTCCCACATGCAGGGGCTGGCACTGGAAAAGCTGCCCACTTCTACAGGGGGCAAATAACACCTACTCCATCTGCTACAGCATGATGTGGCCAAAAAAAGGTCTGCAGCTGGAGACCAGCACCTACCAACTATTTCACTGTGCCACAAGGGAGAGGAGAGATTGAGACCATGACCAGATTCCTTGCATTTTCCAGATGATCCTTGGAAACGAGCCACAGGATAGAAAAACAGGCACCTCCTCATCCCTCCGTGCCACGCTGACCTACAGGAGAATTTCCTCCTCACCTCCAATGTGAGAACATTTTTAACCCCAAGTGAGTGAGCAGGACACATCATGTGAGATCATTTATGCCCCGTGAGATGTGACTGCTCTGTCACCTGCTCCCTGACTCAAGCCATGGCAGATTCCAGGGTTTTGGAGACAGACAAACGCACCTCACCAGCCAAACTATGATGTCGGAGAAGAGAATTTCTCCTGAATTTCTTCTAGTTCTTCCTAGGAATCCACAAAGCTCTGAAGCAGAGGGATTACTAATCTGTGCAAACACCCAGCTAACCAAGTTCCTTTCAATTCCTTTAAATAAATTATTGCACCAGACCTTCCAAACTTAATTTCCAGTTTCCATGAATCGTCCTTATTAATTTTCAATCCTTTTCATATGCTTATCAAATCACATCTTAAAACCATTAATGTTTCTTGCCCTTAGTGAGAAATTCAGTCCTGCAATTCCTAAAGCAAATAGGAAACTAATTGCTCCCCAGAATATGATCATAATCAATTTAGAAGTATTTGATCTTGTAATTTAAAAACACTACCAACTCTACTTAATACTATCCCTCACCACCACCTTGCCAAATGCAATGAAGAGAGGAGCAGAAAGGTATGAACTCCACAGATTGGAAAGAAAAAGCCAACAGCAGCAGTCTGGACTGCATCAGTGCTTTGATGATCAAATGCAATCAAAGACAAATCAACACAAAGTGACAGAAAAACAAAGGTTCACATGGGTTTGCAACACTCTGCAAGGCAACAGTTTAGCAGATCCATCTGTATGTGTGTATATATATATAAATATATGTATATATCTATACACACACACAGGAGAAATGTCACCCACAAGCACATTGCAGCATAGTACAGGATGGAACTTTCTGATAGCACAGAGCCATTCACAACAAGCAAAGAAGAAACTTGTTGGAAAACACAGGACAAATATATGGTAGCAAGTGAACTGCCACTTGTGTGGTCAGCTTCTTTGGGAACAAGTAAAAACTGTACTGAAGGTATTTCTTAATCCTTGACCATGCTGGATATCCTCCTTTTAAGGAGTTACACAATCAATCAATAGAAGTTATACAATTTGGATTTATAAAGTCTCAAGAAACCTGAAAAATCAAGATTTTCAATTTGAAGGATCATTTATAATTTAAATTCTAATTAGATCCAAATGAAATCAAACTTGTCTTGCCTTTAATAACTACTTGAGAAATAGTGGCACTCAATATCCTCCTGGGATCTGGCAACTGCCCAGTGGAACCAATATCCTTGCCAGCCACACTACTGCTTCTCCTGACATTTGTTGGTTTAACCACCACCACCATCACAACATCTGTCCTGGATCCAAGAGACCCTGGGCAGGTATGATACTCTAAGATAGAAACACAAAAAATTATAAAATGTAGGGAATTTGTGGATCATAACTATGAGCAACATCTGCAACATCTGTGCATTATTTATCTGTCAGATGTGGAAAGGCACACCAAAAAGAGCTTTGTAAGCATCTGTCTCCAGGTCTAAGATCATCCAAGCTGGTGATACCACTGCTGGACCTTTTTCCAGCTAGGACCAAAGGAATCTGAGCTCCAGAGCAGCCATCCATGAATCCCCCTTTGAGTGGATGTAATCTCTTTGACCCTGTACAAAATTCTTCAGCTTCAGCAAATCCTAATCTATAAATCACTATATTCCAACCAAAGACTAATTTAGTTAAGAGACTTTCCAGCCATCCCTATTGCACCTTGTAAAGGATTTGTGCTTCTGTGTCTCTCAGATACTCAGAAGTACCTTGCTTAACTAGTTAAACATGTAGCACTGGGGAATTACACTTTTTCTGCTAATGGATGGTCCCTAGAACCTGAAAGCTGCTGTGAAATCACAGTGCAAGTTTTCTCCTTTAACTCACCTACCAGTCTCCCATGGTCCCATTGTCAATGGTCCTGACTTAATCCCTGCTGATGATGCACATCCTACATGGGTAGGATGCCACAGTTTGTTTGTTGTATATTTTCATAAAATAAAATCTTTCTCCTTTGAAGACTGCTGCAGGATTTTCAACAACAAAATATATGAGGAAATGCAGTTTTTGTGTCCCTTTTCAAAACAGCATTTTGGTCACCACTGTCACCCCAGCACTCCAGTTTACACAGGACTGATGTACACAAAGGGCAACCAACACCTTCAGCATCAGCAGCTTTTATTGGAGGTTTCCAACCCCCAAAACATAGTTGTGTATAATCTTGCTTAGCTCTGCAACTATTTTAAGAAGCAATGCTTATTCATCATGATACAGGTGCTGGTTACCAATATCCTGCCTGTGTATCAACTTTCTGTGTTCAGCTGTTCCCACAAGCAGAGGCAATGCCCAGCTCTGACACCTCAGTGCCCCACACAGCCTTACCTTCATGGCATGCACCACAGCCTCTGGCTTCTGACCCACAGGGACATACCCTGCTGCAGGGGAAGATGCAAGGTCAGATGTCATGCGAGCTGGTCCCTGTGGAAATCAGATAAGATGTGTGTTAATCCCCCTTTGGGGGATTTAAGCAAGGATGAAGAAAATGTTCAGAAAATTTGACGACTAGCTTGTCTCAAATTTAATCCCCTTAGCCACCTTCAGAGACAAATGACACCACTACCCCTTCCTCACAAGTCACTTCATTTGACACCATTTAAGTACCAGCACTCAGTCTAGATGTGTTCAGGCAGGAGATCACCCTGGTTTAAATCTAAATTGATCCAATAAACATTTTTTGTTCATTTAGGATAACTTTCCACAAGGACAAGATCAAGCAGCACTCATCCCTCTAGACACGGGAGCAACGCAAACAAGATGATTTTCCAGCATCAAACAGTCATTTCTAAGAAGCTGTGCTCATGAGAGAAACAGTTGGCATAACTTCATTGCTTCTCTGGCAGTGCTTTCACATTGACATCAAGTACCCATCTTCAGCTACAGAGAAAATTGTGAAAGCAACCTTAAAACAAGCAGATGTCCAAACCTAATGTTGGCTGGGTTTGTTTCCAAAATGCTGGCCCAGTCCTCCTGCATGAAGGATTCCAGTGGGAAAGATGCCGAAATTACATTTTACAAAAGATTTCTACTGTCCAACCAGCCTTGTAAGCATTTTTCATAGGGCTTTCCTTTTTCTACAGCCATCCAGCTTGAATTATGAAAGACACAATATCTTTATTCAGTGAGATGCACCCTGCCTGTCCCTAATATTTTCGCCTTCCTTTGTAACTCCAGGAGAAATCAACAATGAAATCATTGACCAAACTTGTATTTAGCCTTCACATGCTTTAGGAAACACAAAACATTATTATACTTGGGGGCCTCTGAAAGCAAATTGGGATGGCAGAGCAGCATGTAGCACCATCACAGGAATCCTTTCAATCACAACACACGAGGCACTCCATTCATGTCTTCCCCAGCTTTAAAAATACAGCATTTTTATGCTTTGTCTCATCACTTTGCCTTCCATGCCAAGGCCAGCAAGTTAGCTGTGCCAGAAGAATCAGAATAATAGAAACACAGAATGGTTTGGGTTGGAAGAGACCCTAAAGATCCTGTAGTTCCAACCCTCTGCCACAGGCAGGGAACCTTCCACTAAAGGAGGTTGCCTAAAGCCCCGTGCAGCCTGGTCTTGAACACTCCCAGGGATGGAGCATCCACAGCTTCTCTGGGCAACCTGTGCCAGAGCCTCACACTTTTACAGTAAAGGGGAACCAATGGAGGGGCACTTTCTCAGCTCTCATTCTTCCCAATGTTTTAAGTTGTAGGGGCCTTTTTACTAATAAAAGTGTGCATGTATTAAAGGAAAAGGTGGGCTAATCCATTAGGCTACAGACAAAAAGGCACAGAGCCTTTCAAGCTCTGGCCACTGATCTGTGCCTAACCCATGCCATGACCAACAGCCATTGGTCATAGCAACCTTCATGAACTGAGTTACAGGTGATACACGAAGTTCCTTTGGAGAGGAGTGGCATCTCAGAAAAAGAAAAGTTAGACTTACTAACCCCACAAAAATTCTCCAAGGTTATTTAACAGACTGAAAAAGCAGAAGCACTCACAGGATGGGCATGGTTCTCGACCTAGGGGCACGGTGTTACAGCTTACCAGAGCTGTGCCCACCTGGGGACACATTCTCAGCCACCTCATCCATAACATCAGACAGAAAAGGCTGAGGGTGAGCACTAGGGACTGGATCCAGCCAGTCTACAGCTGCCAAATGAGGTACAAATTTCTCACAGGGCTGGTAAATGTAACAGAGTCCTTCCAGAATCAGCTTCCCACAGAGGTCAGAGACACCAATGCATGTATAATTACTCTAGCTTCATCATGAAAGATGCTTTCTTTCCATAAATGAGCAGCTTCTTGACAAAGGAAAGAAGAATATTCAGGAGTTTGTGGTCATACTTGATATGGATCTTCTCCCATGGCCCTCTTCAGAACTAGCACAGGAAATGCCAAACAAAGGTCTAACATTTAATATCTCTTTAGAGTTGAGAGTAATATGACAAAGTTAAAAGGAATTCTGGTGGATATTGCTGCTGACAACGTTTTAAATACAGTTTCCTGGCCAAACTAGAATAGATCACGAGGTCTCCCATATGAAAGACAGCAGCAGCTTCTCCTCACATAACTGAAGGCACTAATGAGCTACAAAGCACTTCCATGATCACAATCACTCTCAAAATTATTACAGAATACAAATGAAACAAAAATGATTAGACAGAAATGTTTTTTCTAAAGAGCTTGATCATACTTAACCAATCACCATACTGACAAGATAAAAGCATTCTTGCAAACACAGTGATATACTGGATATATTATATCACACAAAAAGCATTCACAGGGTCACCTTCCTTCTCAGACAAAGGCACTCAACTGAGTGGCCCCTGAACATAGGTAGAGAATTTGACTGAAGAAGGGGGAAATAACTGTAAAGAATGAGAAATGCAGCAAAAGAGGTAGACCCAAAACTTGCAGTCAAAGTCAAAGTGACAGATTGCTTCATTTCTAAAATAGGTATGATCCTTGATCCTTAGCAGGGAAGTCAAAAGCCCCACCAGCAGAAAAAGATCTTCAAATTGTTGAGTGGCATCATCAGCAATGGTGAGTGAATCATGGACACACCACTGAGCCATTGCCCGCAGAGACGTCCCCATCACGCCAGGCTGGTGCTACAAAAGGTCAAACACACATGTGAAGAGGGTGGGGGAGCAAGCAAGGATTTCACCAACATCCCCAATCTTTGGGAATGCAATCTTTGGCAGCAAAGCAATCTCTGCAGCTATGGGATGCACCCAGTAAAACACACACATGGCTCAATGTTCATCACTGCAGGCAGTCTTCTTGTGCAGCTGGACCCTGAGGAAAGGCTCTTCCCAGACACACAAAGAGTCAGCATTTTTAAAGGGGTTGGTGCTTTATTCCCACTGATTTCATGTGGTTCATGAAAAAGAAAAAAAAACTTCAGCCAAACTCCTATCAGCTTCCTGCACAGAGGCACACATAAAGGAGGCCAGAACTGAGGGGACTGCAGTCAGCAAGGAAAGAAGTGACAATCCCAGCAGGATGCATGGCCAGCAGGATGCATGACCAGCCTTTGGAGGATGGAGGAGAGGAAAATGGGCAGAGTTCACCAACAGTGTTAGCTGAAGAGGAGGAAATTGAAGGAATTGGAGAAAAGGTCAAGGTTGCTATATTGGAAAACTGCCAACAGCGGGAAAAGGGAGGGAATGGGAAGGAAGAGGAGGATGTGTATTTTACCCAGCAGGAAATCCATTGAGGTGAAATGCAGAGGAGAGGGAACCAGAGATTTGAGATAGGAGGTTGGAAGTAGGGCAGGCAAAATCTCAAGAAGTCAGTGTTAAAGTAGTAAGTGAAATTGCACAGATGGAGGAGATTCCTCATGCCTAGAACAGATGCATTTGGAAACTGTAGGCAAGAATTCCCACAGCTGCACCCCAGCACTCCAACTCAGCTAATCTGAGGACCCCCACCACTACAGAAACCCATGCCCTTCCTGTTCCCTACAGCTGACATTTTCACAGACATAGGAACACCACTGACTCAGCACCCTGGCAGACAATAATAGCAAGGTTAATCTGGTTACATCCTAAGAAGCAGAAATTGTCCATACAGGCAAAAAGCAACATGGTGTGTTTTGAGGCAAGTGTCACTCTCAGTTTCCTCTCCCCGTCTGCTTTTGTCGAGCGTGCAGTCTTTGTATTAGATGCACATATGGCTTTTCCACTTGCCAGGTTTTTATAGTGTTTGGTAGTTCAGAGGTGGTTTACTCTTCACCCTCAGATATGTAGCTGAGGCATTATGTAATTATATAAATGAATGGTGCTACAAGACAGCTCAGAAGTCACCAAAAATGCCATTAAAATTTATAATAGAGATGTTGAGAAACAGCACACCACTTCCAGCTGCATCCACAGCCACAGTCACCCCAGCAAAGGAAGAGCTGCCCAGCAGTGAGATTACCTAATTAAGGTCATGCCTAATTAAGGGGAGGGCTATAGGTTATGTCTCTGAGTGTCCAGATACTTGCAGGAAGCACCTTTGTCCCCTATGCACAGGGTTTATCAACCACTGCACCTCTGGTAACCCAAAGGTAGCTCTCCTTAAGAAGCAAAAGTCCCAGGGAACCAGAGGCTGAGGAGCTGTGTGTGACCCATGCTATGCCCCCTCAGCAAATTGGTGCTTTTGCTTCTCTCCAAACCACTGTGGCTGCTCAGCCCTGGACAGAACAGCCCTGTCTCTGCTGCCAGGATGGTTCTGGGACTGCAGTGTCCTCAGAGGGTCCTGATGAGACTCTGCATCCCTCGAGGGAGGACAGTGCCAAGTACCCCCATATCCAGGCCTTTTTCCACAGGGAAAACCACAACAAGAGCTATTCCTCTGCTGCCTCTGTGCAGACAGCAGTACTGAAGCACCACTGAACACATTTCCCTTCCAGCCCTCACTTGTTCCTCCATTTCAAGCACAAACATTTGCTGAATATTTGCTGGTATCAGCGATGGGACCAATGCACTTCTCAGAGCTTACTGCTCCCATGTGGCTCAGTCTCCTCCCCATCCCACTCACCACGCACACCAAAACCACAGATCTAGCAGAGAAGCTCAATTCCATCTGAGACCCTCCCAGAAACCTCTCCCTGGAGCTGGCAGGGCTTGTCTCCAAGTCTGTGTGGAGAGTCACAGTCCAGCTGTATAATTGACTAAGAGAAGAGAGAGAAACTCTGCAGCCCCTCATGCCAGAGCATCCTTGAAGCAATATGCTACATGCAGGGGGTAAATTCCCCAATTCTCTGTTGCTAGAATGACACTGACACCCTCCAATCCAAAGCAGAAAACAAAGCAAATCAAAGCAGCCCCATTCACTGCCCCAGACAAAAACCATCAGCAAAGCAATAGTGCTAATGTGAGAGAGAAAATCTCTAGACCACAAACAGTGCCAATGATCCTTTTCAATCTGACACCAGAAAAATGAAGAGCAGAGGCCTCAACTTGCAGCTGCTGGCCAACATCTGCTGCTGTGTGTCACATCGCAGTGTCATTGCCAGGGTCTAAGACCAAGTTTCCTAATGAGTCCTTGCAGGCTCTGGGTGGCTGCATGGGATGTGGTCCAGCACAGATGCTGACAAGCACTGCCATGGACACTCCACTCCTGTGCACTTGGAGGACCAAAATTAATAAGACTCTCTGCAATAGGGCACGCTGAGAAATCCCAATAGTGACACACCTCCACAGAGGTAAAGTAAGGCTTAAAACATGAACATCTCTTCATAACAGGGAGAATGCTTTGGAACCCAAGAAAAGAGCCTAACTGGGCATGGCAGGTGTCTGCTCTTTTAGAGGTTTTAGATCAGAAATTTAAAAAAAAAAGAACAAAGAAATTGTGATAAACAATTTCTCCTTGATTCCTCCAGGGATCTGAAAAGACATGAGACCTTGGGCCTGCCATCAGTTTTCAATCTCTTGTTGCTCAATTATATTCTGTCTTTTAATGACACCCTTTCCTACCTCACTGCCAAGAGAGCTATTCCTGATCTGCAGAAAGACTGCAAAAGACTAAGTTTCAAAACCCAGAAGAGAACATCATGCTGGTTTTACTTCAGCCAGCAGGCACAACCTAGGCACTGGGGATGCTTCAGACCAATATGGAACATATGAACAACTATTAATGCTTCTGAACCTCACATCTTCCCCTTGCCTTCTATTAATTTTTGTCTCCCATTTCAAAAAACAAGCATTTAGAATTCAAACCCGATTATATAAGCCACATTTTTCTAATGGCATACCTCAGACAGCATTAAAGCTAAATGGAGTCATATCAGACACCGTGAAGTTTTTATTGCCGAGACAGAACACAGAAAATTACATTACATCAGGCACTGTCAGACAGCTCACAATAAAATTCCCAAGCATGTCTATTTATCTCTCAGTGGTTTTGTCTGCAACCTGCTTACCCAGATTTGAATTGTACTTGGACCTTTCCTTAGCATCTGTCACCATCCAGGTGTTTTAAATAAATAAAAAAGAAATGAAGGTGTCAATGCCACTCTGCAAATTAGGAACTGTTAAGAGACAAGCAGGAGACAGTAACATGCAGAAACAGTTCATGGGAAGTGGGTGGCAGGGCCAGTACCATGGAAAGGTGCCATGGCTGGCACCCCAGCCCTGGTGTGCTGACAGAACAGGGGGCCCAGCACATTTTTGTTTGTGAATGGCACATGTGGCTACAAGTTAAAGGAAGTGCCTGGAGCAGCTCCAGCCAGGCAGTGCTGGGGCAGATGGGGGAAAACCAGCACCAAAACCAAGGACTGAGAGCACAAGGCCACCCTGGCATGGGAGGAGAGAAGGCAGGGAATGCACCAAACCCCTGAAGCATGGGGTCCCCATCACAAGAGTGCACAGCACTGGGCTCACACGGGCTGATGGTCCATTCTGAATGAGAAATCTCCCTTCACACAAAAACAAAGGGCATTCCTGGGTGATCACACACACAAAATCTCCTGTTACCACCAGCCTGAGAAATTCCCTGGGCTCCCTCATCGTTCTGCATCCCGGGCCACATTTCCCTTCCGTGTTCCCTGCCCTGCAGCTGCAGAGGGTTAATGGCTGAAACAAAGCATGGGGCCGGCTGGAGCAGGACACAACTCCAGGCTGACATTCCACCCTCCCTTCCTGCAAAGTCCCTTCCCTCCCTGCTGCATCTTCTCATGCCCAAGGCATCTCTGCCATTGCCACCACGCGTGGTGCTCCTGAGGGAGCCCAGCTCCCCCCAGGGCCCTGCAGGGACAGGGCTACCTGGTGGCACTCTGGCAGCAGCCCCAGGACTCCTTGCTGGCTACAGCATTTCCTGGAGGTACAAAGAAGTGACCAATGCCAGCTCCTCTGCAGACCACACCTTTTTGTCACCCTACTGCAGATGATGCCAGACCTCTGATATGTGAGCATGGGACACCCTGACAGGAGCCAGAGAGCACCCCTTGTGTGTCCTGTCTGCCTGGCAGACGATCCAGAGCACTGATGGTGTTTGGCTGTGGCTATTCCATGCCTACTGTGCAGAGAGCATGCCAGCACCCAGCTCAAACCCAACCACCAGCTCCTTCTGGGCCACTTAAATGGCTGCACAGCCCCAAAGACACGGTGGGCTGCCCTGAGCTGCAAGCACCTGAGGCCAGGCACCAGGAGGATTCCTAGACAGACCCAGCTCTCCAGCACAACACAGGTCCCTGACGGGGAGTGAGTTCAGAGCCATCAGTACCCCATATCAGCATCTTCCTTATCAAATCAAGGGACTTTATTGCAGATGATAATCTCCTTTGGCATTACTTAATTTGCTGCCTTTAATCACAGAGAGCAGCTGGTCATGTAAACATTCAAATCCATGAATTAACTGCTGGGTCCACATGGGAGCCAGACAGAGCCTGTCTGTGTGTCCCAGACACCTCCTCCTGCATCTTCATGGTGCCCCCACCATGCATGGATGTCTGCTTTAGTAATAACAAGGACTTACATGGCACTTTCTGATTATTAAAGAAGCAATTTAACTCTTTCATTCCCTTCTCAGCAAACATCACAAAAGAATGGCTCCTCTCCCTGGCAGGCTGGCTGCACGGGCTGTGCTGGGGCGCCCAAGGGAAGGGAGGATTTCAGCGACTGCCCCGAACAGAAAAACAAAGTCAGGACATTGTTTGCAACTGGATGTCATTACAAACAGGAAGGGTGTCTTTTCTCAGCCCTGAGCTGATGGAAGCTCCAGACTCGGGAGACTCCTTGGAGCACGCAAAGCCGGTGAGTCACACACAGCTCCTCTGGCTGGGGGCGAGGGCAGCGCTCGCTCTATGGGCAGCAGCAGGGATGGGGCACGCCGGTAAAATCACCCCCGACAGCTCCAGCTGCCCCCTCGGACCGTGAAACCCTCACCAACACATGTGCAGAGCAGCTCCAGCCCGTGGTTACCTGACAGGAGCGAACAGAACCGGTCTGTCCGGACAGAGCCAGCCCAGCCGTGCCAGCAGCAGTGCACTAACCCTGACTGACTCACAGAGGCACTGTCAGCGTGAGCAACCCCAGAGGTGCTTCTGATAAAGGAACCCCAAGCACATTTGTTTTCAGAAGGAAAAGGTGAGCATTCTTAAGACTTTCACGATTTTGAAGCAAATCTGATTAGGAGACGATGCAGGTGAAAGCCTCTGATGGTAGAGGACGCATGCAGGCACAGGAGGGTGCACATCTGTGCACATCTGTATGGCCCATTTGAACCTGGCTCCCTTCCAGACTATGGTAGAGCAAGGGTCCCTTGTGCCCCTGCCTCTCCCCTGACCCACTGCCAGCCCCACACAAGGAACATGAAAAATGAGCACAAGAACCCACAGCAGATCCTCAAAGCAGATGGATTTTTCTTGCTTCCTGTGGTTACCTGTAAGGGTGGATTATGGGCATGGCCTCTCAATGCCTCTTTTGCTCATCAAAACCCCCAACTTTGTCACTGCCCAACTCTGTGCTGGTCAGTTGCCTTGGGGGAAAAAGCCACCCACTGCTCAGAGCCTCTGCAACAGCAGCAGATGAAGGGCACCTGCTTTCAAAAATAGATTGGTTTGTTCTCAGCAGCTGGTGATACATCCTGAAGCTTCACCATAGCACTCCCTGTGCCATAAATCCTGACAAACCTTTCATTTTACTTTCTCTTCCACAGCTACTGTTGCTGCAGCAGCAAATCAGGCATCTTGAATTTCTCTTTTTGCCTGCTCAGTAACATCCAGGTGGTATCAGTGAAGCCAGTGGGAAGGAGCTGCCTTCTGTCACACTTCTCATGCTTTTCTCAATCATTGCTTCCCCCTGCCTAAAAAGGCACCATGGCCACCACTGATGTGGGAAGGTGAGAAATCAGCCTAGAGTCATCCTCTGACACACACGGGCTGAGCTCAGCTCACCTGACAGTGACAGGGGATGGGCTGCAGGGATCAGAGAAGGCAGGGGACCATCAGGGCACTGCACAGGAGGGGCTTCTGAAGTAACAGAAGGAGTTGGAGGCATTTTGAGGCACCACAATGAGATGCTGAAGATGTAAATGCAGTCCTGGGGATGCCAGAGATGCCCCTGCCCAGGGGTTCATGTACAACAGTGAGGTCCTGGGGGTTCCTTGCTGGTAGTGGAGGGGCTGCTGTGCTGTGCTACCCTGGGGCCCTGTGCAGGGGCACTCAATGCTCCAAGGGTTCCCCTGACTCTTCTGGGTGCATCTTCAGGACATCACAATGAGGACAGTGTGGTGATCTTTAGCCATTTCAAGCTTGATTTGAAAAGTCAGCCTGGCTTTAAGAAGCTGATCGAGCTCTTCTCCCTGAGAGGAAAAGATTTACTCCCATGCAGGCTGAGGAGGGATTTGCCCTGTGTTCCCCAGTGAGACCCCAGACCAGGCCTGGGCCACAGTTACATCTCCTAGCCTACACCAGGCTGTTCAGGAGCCAGTTTTGTCCTTCCTCTGCAGGGAGCTGAGGGAGAGACAGACAGTTACCTTCTCACTTTTTTTCTGCCTTAGCCCTTGTACTGAGCAAGATGGAGCCCACTGTCTTTCCAGCCAAAAGGGAGGGACAGGACTGCCACTGGGGTTGGGGTTTACCTGCTCCGTTCCCTCACATCACCTCTCCCACCACTGCTCTCACAGGCTCAGCAGACAGCCAGAGCTTCAGCCAAGGACTCATCATCCCTTCCCACTCCATCTAATGGCTTCTCTTTACACCTACAGACCACAAACATTTGGGCTTGTTTTTGTAATAGCAAGTGTGCCATCTGGCAAAACAAAATCCACTTCCCCCGAGCATCTCTGCAAGGCAGAGGTACAGAATGTGACTCCTTGTGGCAGCACGGTGGCAATCAAGGGAAGGGGCTGATGCTGCCAGAGGTCTCTCCCAGGCTTGGCATCCTTCAAGAAGTGGGCACTGGAGAAAAACACAGTCAGAAACAGTGTCAGGAAGCCAGAGACTCAGCAGCCCTCTAAGCTGAGTGCTCTCCACTACATAACCACACTACTACTTTGCATTTTCCTATGCTCTCCACTACATAACCACACTACTACTTTACATTTTCCTATGGACCTGGTTGGTTTAAGAATAGATTTAGAAGGGAAAAAGAAATTCTATCTCTGCAGAATGGTCTGTAGTCTATACAGACTCCTGAGAGAAGCAGCTTTGAACAGTCTAATAGAAATCTCATTTTATCTGGAGATGCTTATTGTCATCCTCGGGGGCCTATATAAAAGCTGGGTATTTGTTGTCATTATATTGCAAGAGTTCTACTGTCAGTACATTGCAAGGGCTCCATATTGCTAGAGTTTTGTACCTCCTTGATGTTTCCTGTAGGCAGCTCCTCTAGGTACTAACTCTTCCTTGTCCTCACAGCAGCTAACTGGCTCCAGTTCCCCTCAGCCAACCAATCTACCCTTTTATAACACTCTTCTTATTGGCTACAGCTGTGGCCTGTTAGCATTAGGCCTGCTCCTAATCCATAATAGTTAACCCAGCTGCAACTCTTTAGGGGGTAAAATTACTTTCTATACTACCTTATATTCTATCCCCCTACAGGTATTGGCATCATCAGCATTGTCTTCTCAAAAAGGCAGAGCTTGTCTGAGCTCTCACAGAGTGTATCTGCAGGTACAATCCCCAGGATTCCCAGTTCCAGACCCAGGATGGTCTCCAGCCACAGCACCAGCAGACACATCCTCCTGCACCCAGATGGGGAACCACAAGGAGCTCCTGCTCCTCACCAAGGGAACACTACAAACTTGGTACAGAAACTGAAGGAAGGGGAAGGTGAGGATTATTCTAACCTAAGATGTCACTCACACAGCCAGAAACACACACTCACATGTTCACCAAAAGGTGGCCAGGGTCCCTGTGTGTGGCACAGGAAACAAGGGACACCCACTGGCAGCCCTGGCATCCCTCCTCATGGACAGCAAAGAAATGGGTTCTGGGACACATTTTTCACATGCCTTAGGAGTCAGTGGTGATTACAGGCTGACCTTTATCTCAGCATCTTGCTTACCCTCCAAAAACCCTAGGAAAGCTGCTGCCTGTTGCCTCCTTTCCATCACTTTGGTCATCTTATCTATTCCTTCCTCTTGGAACCACAGGAAGAAAAATTGTGGTGTGACACTGCTCCTGTTATCAGGGAACCAGTCCTCTGCTGATGAGCCATCTGTGCTGTGGCCTTATCACAGCCCAGACCTCCCAGTCCTGACACAAACCACACATCCTGGGGTGTTTACCCAATTCTTTGCTGCCAGTCACGTCTATGGCCATCAGCACGGGCCAAAGCATCCCCTCCTCTAGAACTCCTGCTGCTGCTTTCACACACACTTTCCCACCCACACTCCAGGCACACTAGCCTTAGCATTTCCATTGAGTTACTCCCACCAAAAGGCAGGATTCCCATTACAAATCACATGAACACTGCTAGCAGATTTTAAGTGCAAGCCAGCCAGGCTAGCTCAGACTGCTAGCAACAAGCTGGTTCATATTTAATGGTGTTCTTTGCCACTGTGGATAAATGGTTCCTCCAGGCAGCTGGTTTCTGAGCTTCTCAAGGTGATGGTACCACCACAGGACCATCAGCAGCCCTCAGGTCACCTTCTCATGCCCAGGAACTGAGGTGGGCCTGTGGGCAGCAGGCAGGTACATGAAAGTCTGCAGGGAACATGTGTCCACATGGCAGCCAGAGCACCCATGAAGGGGCCAAAGAGAGAGGTGCAAGCTCTGGGCCATGCCTTGAGCCTCCACATGCATCCCCAGCTGTGCTGCAGGGGTCTGGGATGTCCCCATGGATGTGGGGGGAGTGAGCAAACAGCTCTGTGGGGTTTAGCTGCCAGCTGCAGTGAAACCATGACACCCAGGTGCCAGGTGGGCCATGGAGTCCCCAGCAGTGCACAGCTCACAGGTACCTCAAAGACAGCTCTCAAAGACAGCTCTCATGGCTGGGACAGCAGCTCACATGAGACTGAGCAGCTCTGGAGGCTCTGGCAATGGGAAGAATGGAGCCAGCCTATCCAGTCTCATCCCAGGGAAATGGCAGATCCCATCGGGAGCTTGTTGCTGCCTCCTCTCACAAGTCCAAGCCAGAGGAAATCACCCTCACCTCCCAAAGGACACAGTACTCTGGTACTCCATGAAATGACACTGGGTGGCAGCTCCCAGAGCTGGAAAGGTTGACTCTCTGCTATCAGTTCAAGCTAACACATATATCACACCTTCCCCTGCAAAGGACAGGGTCTTGTAGGCCAGACTAACCCCAAGGACTGCTGCTCCTGGACATTTGGTGACCACCACGGAGCAAATCTGTAATTATCTGTGTGTGTGAAGCCCAATGCACAAAGCACAACTGTGAGAGTCTCCTGCTTCTGCATCCTGAGAGTGCACTGGTGTCCCTGATCCAGGACACACTAGGAACACCCAGCTGTGTCCTACACTGGGCTATGACAGAGCCCTGGAGAGCTGGGGTGATCCCTGCTCTTTACCTGTGTGACAGTGACAGGGATGAGCTGGGGAGCTTCCCAAAGGGTTACATGGGCAGTGCCAATGATGGAAACCTGAATGGATGGGGCAGCTTTGAAGCTGACACCAACTGTCCATCACTCACCCACATGAAGCTTGTGCAGGCACAAAGAAGAATGATTTCTCACAAACTCATGCCTGCTGTCTGTTAAAAAAAGCCACAGAGAAACTCAGGTATATATAAATATCCACTTCTGGCCATGCTCAAGTCATTCAAAGACATTTTCATAAATCTGTGATTATTATCCTCATAACAAAAACAGTGTATCACATCAAGCCACAAACCAAAGGGATTTTGTTAGAAATAAGTAAATAAATGGCTACATAAGTGTCTCAGACAAGGTGGATTTGGATCCAAAGCTCTTTTTGTTTTTCCTCTATCAACTTCCCACAAAGAAGGCAGCACACAGCTAGGGTGACAGATGAAATTGAATGCCACACAGCACCCAGGACTCTCCATAAATGCCAGGTGCCATCTCTTCCTTGAGGAAGGAGAGAAAATAGGGACAAGTGGCCAGGAAGGGCTCCAGCAGGCAGGACCATCTGCCACCAGCTCTCACACAGCCCCAGTGAGCTGCAGGGGCCAATGCTCAAGCAGAAAACTCTCCTGCCAGCTCCCATCCCAGCACAGCCCCTCTGCAGAGAGCTGCTGGATGTACCCCAGCCTGACTGACAAGATAAATGTAAAATCATGAGTAGTAAATGTAAAATCCTTGGGGCAACCAGCACAGGCTGACTGAGCATCACCAACCTGGAACAAAGCTGGGGAGCAAAAGCCTGAGCACCAGGGAAGCAAAGCAAAATCTCCAAAATTGTGAGGATTGCACAGCCAGACAAACATCTCCAGGTTCAAGTCTCTCTGCTCTCCCTATAAAGCGTCCTATCTTTACACATGGGGCACAAAGTTACAAAAGTGAATATTCACCTGGACACCTTTATTCCTCTTTTTTTAGCTTGAAGCATCCCTATCCATCCTGCCACTCAGTAGGGATAGGAAGGGGATATGCTTCCATACTTGAGTTTTATTTATGCAAACTTTATTAAATTATCATTGTGCCCTTCTTTACAACTGTAAGAGATACACTAAACCTACAGAATGACTTTTTCCCAATCAAGCAGCCAACACATGACTGGTCCTACAGGACTTCCAGCTCTCTGACCAGTGTCCCAGACATGGAGCAGGGAGGTTCTCCAGCTCTGCTGCCATCAGGATTTTGCTCACATTCCTAACACTCACAGCCCACTCCCACCAGGACTCTCTGACTCTTTCTACACTCTTCCTCTAATCTGGAAAACAGCATCACCACACAAACCTAGAGGCCCAAGCAGTGAGGGAAACATCTGGAAGGCAAACAGCAGGCAGGTCTCTCAGCCATGCCTGGCACAGCAGCACAGATTCCATCTTATCCAAGAGGCTTTAATAAAAGTTCTTCTAGGGTTTCAGAAGCAGTGCAGGCAAATCTTAGGAAACTCAAAATCATTTGTGATACAGAAAAACCTAAGAACTTATTCACTAAACAACCCCGTCCATGCACTGCCAGGCACCTGGCAAGCTTCACCCACAACCAGCTTTTCTACAGCAGGCACAGGGCATTTTCCAAGAAGAAGCTGCAGAGGTAACAAGCATCACCCTGGCTTTAAAAGATTCACAGCTGTGACTGTCAGTTGACTGAAAACCCATGCTGGGAAGTTGATGAACTAAATTCAGGCAAAGGTTAATGTTCCAGGGGCTCCAAATCCTCCCAAGGTTTTTGTTGCACATTAGCAACTCCAGCTTCAGGGTGAGCAATCCCTTGTGAGAGCTCCCCTGTAAGTGGATGTACCCCAGCCTGGCTGACGAGACAACCAAAAATTCATGGGCAGCAGCATCCTTGGGGCAAACAGCAGCTGCAGGGGGGGCAGCCTGTCCTCTGCAGCCATGGCCACCCCTGGGGACAGCCATGGCCCTGCCTGTGCAGGTAAGGAAATGTCTCTTACGTTCTGCAGGGCGTCCTGGTACTGTGGCAGCGAGGAGAGCTGGGACTCGGAGTGGTACGGGGACAATCCTTTCCTCAGGGTCCGCAGGTCCCCCGTGCTGGACTGCTGCAAAAACAACAGAAAACAGGAAATGTTAACAGGAGGAAAGAAAGCTGGGCCCCTCCTGATGTCCTGGCTTTTCCCATGACCACATCTGTCCCCTCTTTACTTCTCCCTGCACCAACAGTGACAGTAAACACTAGAATAAAATGCTTTTTCCATTCTAGTCCTAGAGAAAACTCCTGCAAGCAGCTGGAGGTGAACTGGTCAAGGTCTGCTACATTAAGTGATACAGCAGGAAGGCATTTTTGTTTTACCTAAGTTCCTACATGCTCAATAAAAAACATTTGTTAAGAAGCACATAAAAATATTTTTAAGACTTCAGATTAAATTAAATTTTAAGACACTAGATTAAATCAAAATCGGCAAAAAAATCCACAAACCCCAAACAAACCAACCAACCAACCAAAAAACTCACCCAAAAAACCCACACCAGGACACATTTTGTAGATTAAGGCTTTTTAAACAGTGTTACCATCATTCACCTAAGCTTGCAAAATGTGTGTTGACAGGAAGAGTTTCTAATTTGGTTACAAATTTGCTTGAACCCACAGGTCTTAAACATAGTCAAATAAATGAAGGTGGTTAACATGACCGTAAAAACCAGTTAAATGCAACCAATAGTCTGCACTCACAGGGGAAGGAGCACTGGGTGTTAGGAGTACTGAACAATCACCCTGAGACAAAGTTTCTGCCTTGTGTTTTTAACTCTCTGTGATCTTGAAATGTAAAGAATGGGAAGTGTTTCTTATTTATAAAAGTGTACCCAGAAAAAGCCAATACACCAGCAGCCAAAATCAAAGGTCTGTGAGAAGATTCTATCTTTATCACCAATAAACATCTCATTAACTTTTCATATTTTTAGCAGTATCAAGCAGTGCACTGTCCTCTATTTTAAAGTTTAAAAATCATGACCTTTCAGATTTTTATGCTCTATTAAGACTTTCAACTGCCATTTGCTACAGAAATTATGTTTTCTACTTCAAAAGAACCAAAGAAAAATCATTGGAGCAATAAAATTTAACAAGAAATCTCATAAATCATATCAATTTTATGTAAAAACCCCACAGTAACCCAAAGGCCTGAACATAACAGGGACTTTGGAGACTGTTGTCATGCACAGATCTCTGGAAACATCAGAAGTTCATTTCCATTTCCTGCTCAAAGAGAAGAATTAATGCACTCTGAGTGGATACATTACTTTCTATCAGTGTCATATATATTTTCTTGTAGCTACATGGCCTGTTTTAGTTGATATTCAGCTTTGGTTTTATTCCAAAATGCTGGTTTCTTAGGTTAAAACTTCTACAGTGACCCAGTGCTCTCACAACCATTCTGGAGGCCTCACCCTATCAACTTTCCTTTTATAAGCTGTGAAGAGAAGGGCAGTCCTCAAGAAAGCCATAATGAGAAATGGATGCTGGTCCTGTGTGACCCAATCTGCTGGGAACTGCAGCGTCTCACATGGAGTCAAGTGATACAGAATGAGTTCAGCATATCAGATATCTGGGATTCCCCTGAATTTATGAAGAGAGAAGATGTGGCCTGTATTTCTTTCACATTTCACAACAGAGAGTCAGAGAGAGAGAGATCTGAAGGAGATAACTCCTTCTGAAGCTGAAAAGTGACTGCTGCAAAACTGAGTTTCCACTATTCCTGGGAGGTATATGATTTCAAAGAAAGGTTAGCAGGTCACAATTGAAGATGATAAGAAGACTCTTAGTTTACTGGCAGTGTCCCAGGCATGTGGTGTCTCTTGGTGGTTATCCTGAAAGGATTTCACCTTGGCTGGTCGTGCTCCCACATCCCTGCTGTGTGCAACCCCTTCTCCACTCCTGTGTGTGTGTGGGGGACACAGCAACCTCCTGAGAGGTCCTGGCACTGCTTTGGGCTGTCAGCTCAGGAGCTCAGGCACTCTCCCCTGATATCTGGGATGAAGGGGCACATGTGTGGCCAAGGGAAAAGCAGAACAAAACAGCAAAACCAAAATGTGAGGTTGTATCTTTGTGCTGGAGACCACAGAGGTTACAGATCCCCTCAAATCTCTGCTCCAGGAGAGGTGTGTGGCCTCAACAGTTCAGAGGCCATGGGTTACTCAGACTTTTGAAAACCACACTGAGACCTGCAGGATGCCACATGACCGTGGGGCACCAGAAATGTGGAAACAGGCCTGAGAAAGAGAGATTTGCTGGACATTTGCATCCCAGAAACTTGCTGTCTTGCCCCCAAACCTGAATGGGTTGGTCTACATTGGATTCCCCACGTGTTTCATCACATTACAGCTTGTCCTCACAGAAAATCAAAATGTTTTGCCCAACTAAGAAAGGAAGACCAACCAAACCAAGACAAGACAGCATCCAGTATCACACTGCTGTCACTAAAACCACACTAGTTTAAATTGATTTAATTAACTGCCCTACGCTCCTGCCTGGAGAAAAAGTCTGCCTTAATTTCAATTTGGCTTAAATTGGTTGAAATTGTGTTGGTAAATACACAGATACAGTCAAAACTCTGCTCTAACAAGTGTTTATAATGGATTAGTTCTATTGCTTTTTTAAAAGCAAATCCCATTTAAGACTGCACTAGCGTGTGACAAAACTATTGTTAGGTTGTTTCAGTGGCAGCTGATTATGAATCTGACCTAATGCATTCAATTTGATGGAAAGATTCCCACTGAGTTCAATGAACATCAAAACAAGCTCTTAATTAAAGAACAGAAAGGAAAAAGAGAAAAAAAAATAGGACAAGAAAAAGAAAAGACATCTAAGAAATAAAAACGCTGAGCAGAGATCTCTCCAGAAGAGGAACAAGGTGTTTGGAGCAGAGAGTGGGTTTGCTAGTGCAAAAGAGTCTTCACCTGCCACTATTTATAAGACATTCCTGTCAGAGATGGGCAGAGTAAACTTTTTTCTCCCACTGTCTGTCATAAAGCCTCTTCCATGAGCCCTGCACTCAATGCAATTTTCCTTCTATATTTTCTAGAAGTTATTTGGGAATGTATCTTACTTTATTGCTTGTGGATTTTTACAACAGGCTACCAATCACAGCTCTGCACTATTTATCTTCCCTGTACTAATGGGAAATGTGGGGTTTTTCACCATAGAAAGAAAACTGGTTTTTCTCCCTTTTTGAAATTAAAATGGTGCAGTGACACATATTCAACAGACCTCCCCAAACATTTGCACATTCCTTGGGCTTTGCTATCAGTGTTAGAGCTAACCAGGGAAAGAAAAGTGAATCCCTCATTAAAAAGCAATATGACTAATGATGCATCAGAATGAGTAGCCATTACTCCACTTAAACCTAAATTAAAAATCCTGGTATTTGCATTGTCAATTCACTCACAAAATGAAATCTCTTATTACCTTACCCAATTTTCATTACTGAGATGTAAGTGGATCCCAAATTGCTTTTCTAGTCAGAAAGACATTTTAAAAGTAGAATCCCTGATCATCTCTGTTCATCATCATTGCTGGAGATTATCTCAACTAAAGGGCAACATATCTATAATAAATTATCCTTCAGGTAAAATCACTTCACATTTCTGGAGTTTCAAGAAATTTATCAGCAGAATCATCTTCATCTGAACCAAAACTCTGTGGGAGCACGCAGTCTCAGTCGAACTTTTATTGGAACTGTTTCCTGAGCTGAGGAGCAGAGACAGAAGGAGGGACACAGCAAAGGAGACCAAGTGGCAGCTCAGGAGACTCACACCTTCTGCAAACACCAGCAACTGGCCACTGACTGCTCCAAGAGTGGCTCTTGCTCTCTTACTGTCAATATTTTTCAAACCCTAGTTTCATCCATAGTCCAAAGAAAAATAAAAAGAAAAAGCAAGCATGTCCTGACTTTCACAGTGGTACAAAAGTGCAAGACCTGCCCTTGGTCCAGCTCAGCACTTCCTGATGAGCACAGGGACAAGCCTGCAGAGCCAGCACCTTCACCTGGCAGCACAGACCTGTGCCACACACTGACAGCACTGACACCCCACCACTGTCATTCCAACACAATCACTCCTCAGCACTCACAAAAAATTACAAAACAGTTACTGATAAATTTTTCAACTGGGCAGGACTTCAGAGTGACCCAGATGATACCACTGGAAAAAGCCCAAGACCTTGCCAGCTTGTTATGAAACAAATAGACACAGGCCTGTCCCTCCCACCAGGGAAGGGAGTTTGGTCTACTCCTACCAGTGAGAAAAGAGTAGGGCCAACAAACCAAGTTTTAAAGTAAAAATAGACTGCAAAACCAACTTTTTTTCTGTGTAGAAAACAAGCAATTTGATGGGTGGAAAGGGACATTTTCCATAACAAATAATGTATAATTTTAAACGCTCGAGATAGAAATTAAAGTCTTGGTGCTTACCAAAGACTAAAATTACATTAAAAAAGAAAAAAAGGCAAAACAAAACAATGAAAAAACAGCAAACACTTGTTCCTATCAAAGCTTTCTATCCTGCTAGCAAAGAGAAGAAATGGTGGCCTCTGACTTTTTGACCTGCTGTGCTGAGTGATTCAATTGAAAAATAACACAAATAACACAAGAAGATGGATGGTGTTTGTGGTATTTTAAGGTCAAAGTACTACAAAGAAACATTTATTTTCCTCTTCGTTTCTGTCCAGTAAAGTCAGATCAGTGCTGTGGCCATGTTGGACCAACTGTGAAGATAAAGTGTTGAAAACTTAGAGACAAGTCAGACAAATTATCTTCTCTGCTACCCTTCAGTGTTACTTCTGCTAGAAGGGAGAAAAAAGAAGACAAATATTTAATTCTGAAATACTTTGATGCAACAAAATGGACTGTTCTTAACATAAATTAAATACAGAAAGACAGAAATTTACTTGACAGAAAGTTCTCAGTATTTATGAGAGATTAGCAAAAAATGATTTCAATTAGAATTATGTTCTGAAGTGACCGTGGAAAATTAAAATGCAGCACTGTCAGCTCCCAGTAATTCATGAATTAGCATTCAAAACCGGGTTGTTACATAAGTAGCCTTTAATTGAAAACATTTTTTTTCTCCTTTCACATAAATTCTAACAGATGAAGGCTGAAAACAGATTTTAAAAAGTATTTAATCATAAATGATCAGTTGGACCCTGTGCCCTGTGGAAATATTAAAGCCTTCACAAAGGGCCACAGCTTCCCTTCTCCCCATGGGCTGTGGGGTCATTTGGGAGCAATTTGGGTGTCTAAACACGGGCATCCTGTGCCTGAGCACCCCTGGAGCCGTGGCAGAAGTGACAAAGAGCTGCTGGAGACAAAGAGCATCCTGCAGCTGCAGGTAGGAGCAAGGAGGGACAGGCCTGCAGCCACCTGAGGACCACAGCTCTCTCCACCCCTTTGTAACTCATTTGCAACCTCCTGCACTGTGAAAACTTTCTCTCCTGACTTCTGTCATAAGCCACTTTTAAAAACACACAACAAAGCACCAAATTGAAGGTCCCTTTTTGTTTACCTCTGGGGAATATAAAGGGGTGGTAAATGTGTCCAGAACACAGAGAATCAAGCATACATGAGTCACTGACAGCAGACTTCCCAAAGGACTGTCATTTCCAAGGGTTTATAATAATCAGCCTCATTTTCCCACAATGCAGACCCACTTGCACTAAGCTCAGGAGACAGCGGATTACACACCGCACCACTTAAATGTATTAATATTATATCTGCTTTCAACACAACTTTAGAAGAAATTATGTAACAGCATGAAATGCAAATAGATGGAAAGGAATACTGCAAGGAACTCAATATTGACCAGAGAACATGCCCTTATTGACACTAGCCCAGAAGATTTTCTTTGGACAAATTATTATGCCACACCATCACCCAGCCCTGTGACAGACAAGCAATTTCCATTTTTCAGTGGCTACTTCCCCTTTTACAAAGCACAGGATTTCCTTCAGCCATCATTTAAAAACATCAGAGTGAACTTGGTCCTCAGCAATAGGGCAAGGGCATCACACCCTGACCATGTAAGCCCATAAGGATCTTGGCTTATGATTTGGGTAATTCTCTATATGGAAAAAAAATCCTATATTAAAAAAAAAATAAAATCGCTCTTATTTGGGTAATTCTCTATATGGAAAAAAAAATCTTATATGAAAAAAAAATAAAATCGCTCTTACTTCAGATTTTAGTTTCACCCATAAATCTTGGATGTTAGATGGAAAACTCTGTTGAGACCTTGGCTTTTGATTATATACATTTGTGAAGAGAAAAAAAATGCAGAAGGTTTTATTTCAGTGTCAGGCTGCCTTCATCTTTATGGACTCTTGCACTGCCCATTACCTGGATTACTTGTCTGTCACTGTAATATAAATTCTCAACCTACCAGCAACAATACTCTAAACCATAATTGTTCCAGTAATTCAAACTGTCTCAATTTTGACACTCAACAACCCATTGTTTGCAACTGAGTAATTAAATGGAAGATTTAGCTCAAGACCTTTTTCTGTTATTTCCTGTAGCAATTTAGCTGAAGGTGCACACTTCTCTTCACATAGGCAAATGGCATTGATTTGAACTTGGCCAAAACACAGATATTACTAACCAATGTCTTTTGCACAAGTACAGGGCAGAAATAAAAATAAATTAGTGGCATATTTAATACATTCAGATGATTAAAAAATGGAAATCACCAACATTAGCAAGTGAAAGAACAAGCAATCAGAGCCCTAAACAATCAGCAGCAGTACTAAAAGGCAGCCCCCCAGTTCCAAAAAGCTGCTTGTGGATGCATTAACTCTCTCTGTCTTACTGAAATTTCTTGGGAAGCTGTTGCACTCAGCCAGCTAGAAGGAACAGAAGAACATTATACATGTGGAAACCTAACCTAGAAATAAAGTCATTTTATTATCTTGAAAAAAACCCGTAACTTTACTACAGGTGGCCAAAGGTCTTACATGCAGGTGTCAATATTGAGTTACTTGGTAAGATAAGATCAGTATCTGAACTTCAACCCCTTTCCCTATATTCATGAATGAAGCCTTGCAGAACCCATCTGCACAAACACTAAGACCTTACCATCCAGATTCAGAGCATGGTGATCCCCACAAACAGTTGGTAAAGCTTGACCACCTTACTCTTCTTCTCAGCTACCACACTTCAGCACACCTGCAGAGGGCCATTAATGGCACTATCAGAGCACACAGCCCTGTTGTTGTGGTGTTGTGAGGATCCCCAGGACGGGGTGAGAGATGAGAATCTGACTCCAAGTTCTTAGAAGGCTGATTATTATTATTATTATATTATATTATATTATATTATATTATATTATATTATATTATATTATATTATATTATATTATACTATATTATATTATGAAATTATACACTAAAACTATACTAAACTATAGAGAAAAGAGACATCAGAAGTCTAGACAAGAATGGTAATAAAAATCTTTGACTGACCAGTGAGTCAGACACAGCTGGACTGGGATTGGTCATTAATTAAAAACAATTCACATGGAACAAATCAAAGATACACCTGTTGGTGAGCAACCTCTAGGTCACATTTCAAGCAATCAGATAAGTATTGTTTACATTTCTTTTCTGAAGCTTCTCAGGAGAAAAATCCTGGTGAAGGGATTTTTGAGAAAATATCATGGTGACACCCTGTAACAAGTAGCTGGCCCAAGGCAGAGCAGTGATATTTTACTGAGCTAAAGCAAAGCACAAACACATCTCAAACAACACACAGGAGGTGATGCAAAGCACCTGCCTTGCCCAGCTCTCACAGGGGCCTCAGGGCAATGAGCCCTGCTTCTCAGCACCAGGAGGGACTGGCCCTGTCAGGCAGCCTTGTGCCCCAGAGAACATCCCCTACCACACAACCTTGCACAAACACTTCCCCCTTATCTCAATAGTCCATGTTTTAGTGTCTCATGCACCAGGAATCTGAGGGATGGGCAATTTCACTGTGTGAAGCTAGCAAATAATTGAATTAAGGTTCAGTAATTGCAGTTATCACTACAAGACATATTCAGGCAAAAATAAGCTCAGCAAAGCACATATCTGACTTTAAGTATGTGTGAAGATCCCCATTAGCTTCAGCAGCATTTATCAGGCAAGTTGGAAATCACACACATGAGAGTGCAATAAAAAATCAACAGATTTGATTTTGAAAGAACTCTGCAACTAGGGAAAAAAAATTAAGGGATGAGATTAAAACTATTTAACATCTTCCATTTCATGCAATAATATGAGCTTTCTGTAACAAGAGAGATTAAATTCCTTTACACTGGTTCATATCCCTGTTGTACATGCAACACATCTGGGGATCACTTGAACTGGTGACAAAGGCTTTAGGGGATAAGGGTCTGTCAAAACACCCACTCTCCTCATTACCTCTTCAGTATTCAGCCAGGATGTCACGAGCACAGCCTCAGCCAGCTCCATCAGTAAATCCATTTTTAGTAGTTCATGTAGAATTGGAAATGCATTCGGGCATTTTGCCATGGCTGGATCTTGGCCATTCACAAATGTAACACAGGGGTGAGGATCCCCACTTGTGCCTAGGCTCTGACTTCCCCCTCACATCATGATCTGTGTTCACAAAACCAGAGGGGCAACCAGATTTCACCTGGCTGCATTGGTGACAGCTGGAATTCTCTATTGTTGGAGGAGCTAACAACTTTGGGAAAAGCAGGAGACAGTCAGTAAGAGGCTTAGCAGATTCTACCATGTAAAATCATTCTTGGAAAAAGACTTATTAGCATCTCAGTGGAATACAGGATATAAAAGCAGTGCAGGTTTCAAACCTCTCAATTCTCTGTAGCAACTGAGGTAGGGAACTGAAGTACACTGCCAATATTCAAGAATGTCTGAATTTTTGTCTCCTTGTTTTAGATCTGCAGAGAAAGATCAAGCCCATAACTCACAGGAGACTCAGATAATCAGTTCAAACAAAATTGCAGTATATAATTATAATCACACAACTGGCAGACTTTGCTCAGGAGGATATATGAGCTGGCATGGCTGAGAGATCCAAGTATCACAGCCTATAACCCAAACAGAAATGCAGCTCAATAGTTAACAAAGCCAAATGGAGCTATAGCCACTGGCATTTGGTTTAGCCTGAGTCTGGTCTGTGGCTTGCAGGGCTGGAGTCTCAGAGTCAGAGATTAATACAGCCCATCACAGCCCACTAGAACCAAAATCACCATCTTTAGTGGGGTGCCAGCAAAGAAACTACAGAATGCTGCCCCAGCTCCTCCAGGGAAGTAGATGTTGATATGGATGTAGTTTCAAGCACAGCTCTGGACCATCCCCCAGAGCCACCTTTCATTTTCTCCTGTCAGCTGCACTCCGGGCAAAGAGGCTACAGGGAACCACTGCCCCTCCTCCCAAAATCCCAGCCACAGCAACACTGCTAGGCTGCCCTCAGGGTAATCCCCACATCCCATAGAAAAACAGCGTTGGGAATGAGATAAATAAAGACCTGAACCTCTGCTGATAAAGCAGCAAAGGTCCCTTGCAGGATTCAGCTCATGCTGGGCACCCAAGTCCCTCTCCTCTGGAGGAACTCGGATGTTCCGAGCTCTTTGCTGAACCGGGCCTCAAGTGGCCAGGGAGAATCAATTACTGCCAGTCTATTTTTTTTTGAGATAATCTGAATATTCTTTAAAAGTCTCTTATAAAGATTTAGATTTGCAGTTTTGGCTTCATGAAAAACAAAACAAAACTGAAAGTCTTGTCATAAACTTACAGTTTTGAGTAAAGAGGTTTTTTTGTTCTCAAAGCAATGAGTGATTAACATCTTTCCCATTGTTGCCCAAGTAGTTTTCAGATGTCAGACTCTGAATCTTTCTTGATCTGGGCTTGAATTTGGCATTTTACTCATTGTAAAAATCTGTTTTAAAGCCTCTGCAGTTATTGCATAGTTTCCCCTCAAGACATTTTTCAGTACTTGTCAGATGGACGGATCACTGAGACTCAGTGTACTTTGAACTTCTCCACATGTATCAAAGACACAGAAAGCTGCTTCTTCATAGCCTGATCTAACTGCAATTAAGAGCTTTTTCCCTGGCCCTGTCCTCATACAGAGATAAAAAGTGGAATTTAGTGAAATTATTACAAAGCTGGTTAAGCACAGGATATGACTAATCCTGTATTTCACAGCTGGAGGTTAAACTGAGCCTCATTAAACCCAATGTTCTTGCTTACCCACAACAGAAACAAATGGGGCATGACAGAGCTTTGCTTGTGTGCATCTCTCTCACACACACTCAGACACTGAAATTCAGCTCCAGCCCTTCAAAAATTTTAAGTTGCAAGAAATTACATGATGGTCTCAAATTTGTAAGACTGAATTAACCCAGCATGTCTCTGTCTATCTGTTAGTTGACTTCTGGATCCAGATCTTTTGAATTATATTTCCTAGGGTTTTAGGGAACTCTATTTACATTCTCATAAAATCCCTGGATGCCACAGGTGACAACCCCCAGAACACACAGTACACCACCCAGATTTCATTAGAAGTTGCAAAAGCTCATTTCTGTCACTGATCATGCACTTTAGAAGTATACCAATGCACTTCTAAATATTTATTTAGAGAATAATTATTTTGATAGGTAGCAGCTCAAGTCTCTCGTGTCCAAAGTAAACAGAAGGAACTCCACTATCTTAGAGAGCTTGAAGGTATTTTGAACTGCTCCTATAAAAGTGTACATTTCTTATCTGGGGAAAAAAACATTTCAATAAGTACATATTGTTACTTACATCTCAAGTCAGCTAATTGGATAGCAAATTGGTCAGATCAGTCTTGTTATTGTAATTCATAGAAGAAGTGAAATGGAACACGCTTGGGACGTTTGTAGGGGGATAGAATATAAGAAAATAAAGGTAGTATAGAAAGTAATCTTACCCCTGAGAAGTTGCAGCTGGGTTAATTATTAAGGCTTAGGAGCAGGCCTGACTTTAACAGGCCACAGCTGTAACCAATAAGAAGAGTGTTATACAAGAGTGGGTTGGTTGGCAGAGGGGAACTGGAGTCAGTTGGCTGCTGTGAGAAGAAGGAAGAGTCACTGCCTAGAGGAGCTGACTATGAGAACCATCAAGGGGGTATGAAACTCTAGCAATAAGGGAACAACAATATGGAACATTTGCAATATAATGACAACAGACATTGATTGGCTTTGCATGCTATGTTGGTTTTTTTTAAAGATTCTGCTTCCACAACTAAGGAAGCAGCATTTGAGGGATTCTGTTATGATATTTTACATTTACACATGTAAGCAATACAGTGCGTTCTCAAAACTATATCAAAGTTTTGGTCTCAAGGGAGAAGGTCTCTGAAAATCTTTCTTCAAGAGTTGTACTCCAAAATGCATAGAGTCCTGTAGGAATTCTCACCATTTACTTGAAAGGAATATTTGGATGTGACCCCAAATATGAATCTCCTTTTTCATTGCTTAAAATTAATATGCAGCTAAACACTGAAACACTGTCTAAAAATGGTAATATAGTAACTGAGGGCAAATCCCCTTCAGTATTCTGAATTTAAATGGAGACCAACTGCCTGGAAAACTTTCATGTCTGAGCTGCTCTGTATTACCAAAAAAAAAAATCCTATTTCCCTTGTGAGACCTTAAATTAAAGCAATTATACTTATCCTCCTCACACACAAACAATAGGCAGGCTTTGGGGAAATGAGACAGGTTTGTAATTTTGTTCCTGTCGTGGTGAGTGTGTGCAGTGCTCCTGGCACAAGCCACGGCCTCAGACAAACCTCCAGAGCCAATTCACAGAGAGGCCCAAATGCTGAGACCTTACAGCACCTCTGAGAGCCAGAGGCAACTCTGCAAGCAGGAACTGTTAATGGCAGACTTGGCACAGAAGTGGCTGATAATAAAATAACAGGGGAAATTGCACTCTGACTCTGCTGAAGCTAACCAGCACATTGTGGGCAATTTCTTTTTCTCCTCCTTGGGAAGAAATCAGGCTCTCCACTGAATGGCATTTACATCTTTGTTCTTTGCAGTGCTAACGATTGTCAGGCTCCTTTTGGCCCTGGGGTCCAGATTTTCCCCCTTGTTTTCAGAAGGATGTACTGGAAACTGCCTGCTGAGTGCATGGTTGTGCCAAAATCCAATTTGCCCAAGAATTGTGGCAGCCTGCAGATGCTGTGACCATGGAAGTTCCTTGCTCAAACACCTCAGCCCTGTTTCAATAGCAGTGTGACAGGCATTGCCTACTATCAAATGAGTTAATAATATCTACTATTCCTACTATTAAATTAGTTAATATTTTATTAACTCATTTAGCTGCAGCCTTTTAATTCAGGAAAAGCATGCAATTTCTTAAAAGTGAAACTAAGAACAGTTTTCAAGAACTTGTAGGGATGCTCTAAAGATCTTCCAAGGAAACTAAATCCCAGGCAGCTAGTAGGCTGAACTGCTGTCAAGTGCTGCTACTGAAGTCTATTTGGCAATTTTAATTAAATACTCATAAATCTCAAGGGCTGTCACTCCCTAGAGAAGAATTTTTTGTTTCTGCTCTGCGCCAGGGGACTTGTGAAAGAGGCACCAGGACTTTATTGTCAAATGTCCAGTAGCTTAGAGCATCACCTGCCCAATGCACCTGATTTCTATAAAGCTGGGTGTTTTGAAACAAAGCTGTGTAATGTGCCCTGAGCATCTCTGAATAGAAAAATGCCTCTGGCATTCCTGCTCTCAAGGGAGAAGGTAGACACAGCTCAGCAGAGACTACAAACCAAAAGGAGTCCTGACAGCCAGCCCAGAGTGCACAGTACTTGGTTACAAGGAGAGAGAAAAGTAATGAGTCCACAGAGCCTATAAACTCCAGTTTTAGCTAAAAGTGCTCAATCTTTGCATGTGTACAGAATGAGCTGAAAATGCAAAATAATGTGAAAGAATGGCCAGAAGTTTGTTACCCTTATTATCTCTATAATGTATGCACTAGTTATGAAACTACCCAGAACTGACCTTTGGAGCTCCCAAATGTTGTAAATACAGGTCTCTCCAACCTTGAGGGGAAAGCGTGCAATTAAAAATTCCTTTTTGTTCAAGGGGCAGCATGAAGTAGCTTAAGGGGTTTATTTTGTGCTTGGACACTTCTAGCTCAGAGGAATGGAAAGCAAAGATGGTCTCCCACCTCAGGGATTGTATCTTAGC
This sequence comes from Setophaga petechia, assembly GCA_024362935.1. Classification (NCBI taxonomy): domain Eukaryota; kingdom Metazoa; phylum Chordata; class Aves; order Passeriformes; family Parulidae; genus Setophaga; species Setophaga petechia. The sequence continues at coordinate 9,387,513 of JANCRA010000003.1, read as the reverse complement.
AATATGGAAGGTACCCTTGCCTGGTCAACCAGACATCACTAAAGAAAGGTTAACATCAGCTCCTCTGGGCATTTCCCACAATGACACAGAGGAATATCAGGACTTCACCCACATGATGTTGCACAGACCAAATGCATGCACACAGCAGAGCTCAGTGCAAGTCTTCCCTGGAGAATGTGAGGCTACAGAAGTGATGCCCTCGAAGCTCTCTGAAACCAACACCCAATATTTCTCAGAACTTTCATTCATCTTCTTCACACTGCAAAACTAAAACTTCCAGAACCCAGCTGCACCTGTGAGAAAGGTTCACACCATCCCCACTGGGCTCTGTGGGGTCTTTGCCACTGTGGCTACACCACAGACACCTACCAGCACTGGAGAGCAAGACTGAGGAGTCTTTTCTGGTAGTGGCATTTGCTACAACCTCTCCCCAAACAATATAAACCAAAGCAACAGAAGTTGTGGGTTGCCAGAATTGCTGCCAGAGACTTTGCCAGCACAGTGATGCCATCCAAGAGCGTGACCTTCTAGCTGACATGGGCACACCAACAAAGCATCACAGCACAAACTGTGTCAAAAAAGTAAAAACTGGAGTTGTTTCTCCTCAGAGAAAGGAAAATGGAGAGAGTGATGAGTACTGATGGGTAAGTAATGTCAGAAGCATATAATTTCCAATTATTACTGGAAATACACATAATAGCCTTCCCTAGAAAGCAAAAGTCAAAACAACAACAAAAAACCCCACATATATGACCATCATAGTAACACCCTTATCTCCACTTGCTTTCCTCCCACTGCAGCATGGCTTGTGAGATGGAATTTCTTGATCTCCAAGAGTAAGAAAAGCTCTCTCCATTAACCTGTTCAGGTAAGTCACTGGAAAAACAGAAATGTGAATCCCAGCACATCTGCACTGCAGGTGACATGTACAGTGCAGAGCAGCTGCCAGGCATGGGCTGGGGCACTTTTGCCTGTCCCAATGAGGCTTTCTTCTAAAGTGCTTCTACAGAAAGGATATGTTGGGAAGCAGGAGGAAAAAGTGCAAGCTCAGAATCCCCTGCAATCAACATCTTGATTCCAGAAGGGGCTACAAAGGCACCACCTCTCAGCATACCTTCACTCCAGAGATGCTGAAGAAGATAAAGCAACAAATCTCACTCAGGATGCAGCAGCCAGCAAAAGGGTATTGTGTCACTGGCCACTGGAATATAAATCCAGCCATAAAGCTTGCAAATATCCTTTGCAGCACCAGCCTTCTCAGGTTTCTCTGGATGAAGCACTATTTCAGCTCTATGTTTAGCCGCTGGAAGGAAGCCAGGAAGACTTCCATAACCACCCCTGATTTGTTAATCCCTTAATGCACAGGCACTGTTTGTTACTTAGGACGTCAGGTTTCATCACCCCTCAGCACACTGGTGATAGAACTTCTTGACACCAGGCTGCAAATATTATTGCAAAGTCAATACTCCCAGGGAGAAAGCCAAGCCGAGCTGAAATGTGACTTTGGTGTTGACAAGCCAGTTTGGCACTGCAGAGTTCAAACAGCCAGGATCACCTGGCAACTTTGAAAACAGGAGAAAGTTTGCCAGGATCCTTTCTGACTAGAGTCTTATCCCAAGATCCACATGGTAACAGCTAAACACTTCCCAGTCAGACAAAGCAAGTAAAAACACAGTAAGTGGATTATGCTTTCTGGGAAATTGCTGGGAACTGTATGTACATATGCATGTGAGCCTGTGTCTATACAGATTTTCCTAATCCTTCTCATTAAAAGAGAAAAATAATCCAGATGTGGGTGTGTAGCATGACGGACTGGAGGTGATGCAGCTCAGTATTCCCAGGGAGTTCAGCCAGCCCATGGTAGTCCTTCAACAGTCCTGATGCCCTAAGGACAGCTGAGTCCCTGCTTATAATAAAAAAAGTTATTTCCTGAATGTGATCTAAAAGAAGTTGGATCCTCATCTTTTTGGAGAGCCATTGAGACATCACACAGGGACTGCACCTCACAGTCAGGCCAGGCTGGCATCAGTGCCTGCTGCCATTGGAGATGTCACAGGCCTTCTCCAGAACACAGAGCTATTTTAAGGTAATTTCCCTCCCTCCTGGACTCAAATATTTGTAATAATACAGCCCAAAAGATGATGACACCTGAAGAAAGAGGAGGAAAAGGCATAGCCTTCACACCCAGGGCAGCATGTAGGTGAAGGGCTGATGAGCTTGAAGCAGCCCTGCACAACCCAAAATTCACTGGGTTTCATCCTCCCAATGCAATAAGCCCATGCAACTACACAGACCCTATTCATTTTCACCATTAATTACCAACTTCTTCCTGACCTCCCAAGGCAGATCTGACAGAGTAAAGTGCTTGGCTGTGGCAGGACAAAGCCAGGCCAAGGGCACACGGAGCCCATCCCTGAGTCCATGCACACCCCATCTGCCTGTCAATAGCTCCAATTAAAGCCACCAGACACCAGCTCAGTCACAGTTTGGGAGAAAGACAGGGGAACTTAAAATCAAATTAGCAATCAATTAATACATGAAGCAACTACAAAGCTGGTGAGTTGAGCACCCTTTGGGGTTTAACCCTTTGGTGCCCTGTGAGTTTTTTTCATGGCTAGTAACGCCAATGAGTATGCTGGGAGAAAGAAGTAATCTTTAAAAAAGCTCAGAGTCAGGTCAAAATGTGTATTTCAGAAAAAAATAACATTTGACAAGATTATGCTATTAAAATTTCAGTACACATAGAGCTCTCTATTATTTCTGTTTATTTTAAATGAGAACATTTTAAAAATGTGACCCTGGAACAGTCTATTCTCTGATTTGGTGGAATGCAAAGAACAACTCAACATAAACTGGCAAAAAGGCATTTAAAAGAATATTACCAGGGCATTTTTATTTCCAGCCCTTATAATTGGGAAGAATCTGGAACAATATGACTGTGAAACATAGTGCTTGAAATAAGAAGCAAAGTATAGGGAAAAAATCTTTAAAAATCGCAGGAAGGTGGAACATAAAAGCAGTGAAAGGATGCAAAGAACAGGTAAAAAAAAGGGTAACTTTCCCAATGGTTTAAATAGACAGTGCCTTATTAAATGCAGCAGAGCTGCCCCTATTTACACCAACTGCTGTGTTTCATAGGGGATCCAGAGGACATACCAGCCAGAATGGCTGTTTTCTACTCACTGCTTGACATTGCTATATATAAAGACAGGTAAGCAGCATGAGTGATCAAAAGCACAGTGGCACGTGGAGTAGACTTTGAAAGGGAGATGCAAGCAAAAAGTGCCCCTTTAGAGAGGCTGTTCAGATTTAAGTAAGATCTCAAATAAAAGCTGGGAGCTTGCACCACACACAACTATTCCCAAGGCTGTCCTTTGACAACAGTCTCCTCTTTCAACAAGATAAAAGTCAATGTAAATGGGCAAGGAAGGCAAAATCCTACAGCAAGGACAGGCAGAGCTGGACTCTCATGGCATCCCCAGGAGCAGAGGGGGGTCAAGGAGCTCTGCAGGGAGGCATTAATGCATCTCTGAAATATACACAGACACTAACAGAGGATTCACTTTTTTCCCTATATTTTTTTAATTTTAACAAAAGGAGACCAAATTCTATCTGTGTGGGGTTAATATGAATTGTGTTCTTCCTGCACAGGATGATTACCAAAAGCCAGTGTGCATTAACATGGGCAGTGAGACACAACAATATGGAAACAGGAGAACTGAGCCACACTAGTATCCATTAGGCAATAAAACCTACCTGGGAAAGAAGCTTGTTGTCATCCTCCAGCAGCTTCACTTTTGTTTCAAGTTGCCTGATATAGTTGGAAGATGAATCTTTAGGAAAAGAGAAAAAAAAAACACATTTAAGTTTCTTGTGGTACAGGCAAGTATAGTGTCAGAAGCAACATGTTTTCCCATGTAGAAGGCAAATTTGGGAGTGACTTGATGAATAAAACCCTATGTGAGTAGGGTGATGAGGGACTCCGTCAAAGGTTTTTTCATTAAAAAGCTGAGATTCAGCAACAGCAATATCTTTTGTGGATCTGCATCAATGCCAGTTTGAGGGGTGGGTGATACAGAAGGAAAATGAAGTTGAAACACTGTGTTTTGTATTTTCATAAAAGTAATTTCCTAGTTTTGAAAGCTATTCTCATTCATCTAGACTGCACCAAAATACTCCACAGCAGAACAAGATGTTTCCTTTTAGGTTTGAATAAACAACCCCTCCAGACACGTGCCTTTTTCTTTCAAAAAACAACTGAGAAACTCACAAAACCAAGCTGTTGGCAGGGCTCTAAGAGGAGGTCAGTGCCACAGCTCCCAGTGCTGTAAAAGGGAGAGAAGTGTATTCAGCAAGGCCACAGGGCTGCAGCATGCACACAGCCTGACACACACAAGAAGTGCCTACCCAGGACATCTGTTTTTTCTAGTGGAAGCACGTGACGCTAACCAGAAAAACACCAGGACAATAAAATAGGGAATACCCTCACATAAAATGGTAATGTTCAACCTGAAGGAATGCAATGGCCAGTTTACCACTGCAGCAAGACAGCAGCACCAGCCAGGGTGGCCTGGCACAGCAGAGAAGTCACTGGAGAGCTCTGTGGGTGGCTGACAGCTCTCCAAAGCATCTGGCTTTTGTTTTGAACCATGCCTAGAAGAAACACATTTGAAAATTTCACAGGGAAGAAAATAAAGGATGCTGGGACAACCTTTCCTCCATTCTCATTACAGCTTGATGAGTTCCTCCCATAAAATTGGATCTTTGCAAAATTTTTCCTCCGCTTGTAATTGGAGCAGCAGAGACCGTTAGCTGTCACAGCAGGAGGAAAAGTTTTGAAACATAAGTATATTAAAAACTCTAAACATTTTCCAGACTGCTAAAGGGGCTCTGAAAAGGGCAAAATTATAACTTCCCTCATCTCATTTATTATGGCATGACTGCAGAAGCCACTGTTCCACCCCAGGACTTCCTGCTGAGCATGAATGGCCAAGGAACCCGGAGCTGACCCAAGGGCCCCAGTGCCAGTGGGGTGTGCTGCTGTGGCACCAGCACCTTTTGGGATCAGCTCCCCATGGAGAGCAGGCACCTCTGGCTGCAGCCCTGGCACAGGAACACTCAGCAGGCACGGGGGTGAGGTTTGGGCTGGCTCAGTGCTGAACAGCTCCTCTCTGCCTCTGTGGCTGCCAAAGGCTCTCAGCTCTAAGGCTGAATGCTCTTCTGGCCCCTCAGCAGAAGGGCCAGCAGGGGAGCCACAGCAAATCACTGACACTGCCTTGGCCACTCAAGGGAAAAACTGGAATATGCTCAAAAAAGTGCTACCATAGACCAGTGCCAAAGCACACAAAGGAACAGCAGGATGGATCTGAGTCAAGTGCCCATCTAAAGCACACTCTCAGAGGAAAAATGCTCAGTTTTTTGACTGGATTATGCTTTGTTCAAACCCAGGAAATCCAAACAAGTCCTCATGAGAAAGGTTAAGAAGACACTGTAGGGAGCTATGTAAGTTCAGTGAACAGCTTAAGTGGTGACAAGGTTCACAGCAACACCAGCTTGAGCTGCAGGGAGCACAAACTCAGCCCAACAACCACCCTAACATGGGGGAGTCTCCAGGTCAGAGAAGAGAGCAAACCAAGCAGTTACAGAATCAATCTAAAGCACTTTCCCTGTGAAGGCCTCTGCACCACAGCATTACCCATGCACATCTAAGGGTGGTGAGCTTCAGAATGCTGCAGCAGATTGGTGCTGAATGCAGTAAGATTTCAGGATCAGCTTGAAGAACCTGCTGAATTAGTAATGAACCTATCCTCCAGCAGGGTGCAAGGGGAGTTTGAGATTGTCAAAGCCAGGAGCACCATGGATTCTTTGGTCTGACCTCCTCTGTGCCCCAGGCCGTCACACTCTGTAAACTTACCCCTAATCAGTACAATAATACCCATTTGGCTAAACAGCTCCAAAACCAGTCTCCATCTCTGTCTGAAGACAACCAGAGACTACTGGCTGTGTGCTGAATACAACAGCTTCCACTGGCAGATCTGGTCAGATAAGGTGTCCCTCCCACCTGCATTCCAGCTCCACCAGTACCCTCATTGTGCCAGCAGCTACAAGGAATTTAGGTTAGTTGGATGAAGGGTGATGCAGAAGCTGCCATGTTCAGGCCCTGAATGCTACCAGGACTGACTGGCTGGTTGATGAAAAGAATAGAGCATGACTGCCAAAGAAAAGGAAATAGAGAATTATTTCCTCTCTGTGGTTTCATACCCCTTACCAAAAAAAAAAGGATATTCCTTGGAAAGGCAAGCCCTGCATCCTTGGGAGCCAGTGCACACCACTGGTTCTGAAAGCCTAACCTGAGAACTGCTAGAATTCTTCAGACACCACTGTTCAACCCCAAACCATGTTTGATGTCTGACCTCAGCCAGAAAATGCCCTATGAAAACATAAAATATACACAGGAAAAAAAAATAGAAAAAAAAAAAAAAAACAAATGAGTGCTCAGAGCCATCCCAGTCCTTGCTATGCCCTCAGAGATGAATCACCTCCACCTTCTGGACCTGCCTGTGTTGAGGCAGATGCCAGAAGAACCATTTGCATCTTGATCTCAGTTCTCAAAAAGCTCATAACTCTCACAACAGCAGGCAGTAATACTGCCAGGCTAAGCAGTGAAACTCCAGGCTAGGTCTCACCCATGTTATATCAAGAAACACATTCCCAACATTTTTCTAACTCTGATCTTCCTCTTATCAGTGAGTTTCCATCCTCTCCTGCCTCCCCCAGAGCTAGGAGACAAGGACAGCCTCAGTGACCCATCCAGGAGAGGCAGCAGAGTTGGAGCACTGACTGATCAGACCCTCACATCCCTTTTCATTAGAAATCAAACAAATGGTCCTCACTGCTGTGCCAAAGCTGTGAGCAGTGCTCCACCCTCACCAGCCCCATAGCACTCTCCTCAGGGGCTGGAGCAGCTCCCAGACTCAGGCCCTGGAGCAGTGTACCCCAGCACAGCCACCCAGCCACATCTCATGGCACTTACTTTGAGTCCATTCTCACCTGCTGGAGCCCTGCTAGAGCCCTGCTGGTGACCAGACCAGCATGGTGGTCAAGGATACATGGTCAAGGATAACCCTTCTGGCACTTTCAGTGCTGCCTGGGATGCCACTGGGGCCATCATCCTCCTCCTGTTGCCCCTTGGGGCCACGAGAGCCAGCTGCACGAGCAGTGGGCGCCTCAGTGGGCCAGATGGCACCAGAGGGAAGGAAATTCCCCATCACAACATTTCACATCCCACTCAGCAGCCTCCCTCCCTGTGGCAGCCATCACACAGCAGAGGAAGCTGGGGAGAGGCAGAACGTGCCCTGCCAGGCTGCTGCCCACGACAGTGAAAATGTAATCCCCATCAGCCATCCCTCACTTGCACCGTGTAAATTCCACAAACTAAACTGTTCACAGAGCTGAGAAACCTGAAGTCCTGTTTCTTTACAAAGCCTTGGGAAAACTAATTGGATGTAGAGCTCCCCACATTATGTCCATGAGCTGCACTCCAGCTCAGGAAGGCACATTACCGTTATTATCCACCCTCCTCAAGATTTACTGCTCTAAAAAACATACTCCATCTGGAATGGGATGTAATTCAGCTTGGGTGTAATCCAGCTGAGTAACTTTTCTCCACATAGATAAACCACTTAATACTCATTACAGCTAAATGGAGGCAAGACAAATCAGTCTACCTTGTTTTAACTCAATGGTCTCTCGGAGAGCAGGGAACTGCCTGGCTCCTCAAGCTTTGTAAAAACATAAATTAGAAATTGTTTTTGCAAACAAAACAATCTTGCAGCCTGCAGAGCACAGAACAGTGTAATTTTAAAAGACACTTGTAGCCTTTCTAATTCTCATCTGAGATTTCAGAGGAATCTGGCAGAGGGGTAAATATGATAAATTACACATTTATTTTGACAGCAGCAAAATAAATGGTTTCATTTCCTTGTATGCCACTTGTCCAACCACAGGAATGCAGAGCAGAGGTTTGGGTGGTAGCTGCAAGGCTGGGATTGAGACACTTTTATTTAAGACCTTCTCATAATGAGACACTAACACCTAAATGAATATGAGAAAAAAATGCCCTTTACTTAGGGCAGCTCACAGCAGAGATGTCAGAAAAGGTTAATGTAGTTGTCTGTGAGATGAGAAAATTGTCAAGAGCCCTTTGAGGGGACTCATTCCCAGCAGGACAGTCCTTACACCCAGCCTGGGCAATACCAAACAAAATGGCAAGAGCAGACTTGAACCAACAGAGCTTAGTTCTCATCCACAGCACCCCATTGAGGTTTGATTTGTCCTTTTGATTTGCCTTTTTGCTAGAAAGCACAGGTTACAGAGTGTCCAGCTGGAGTGCTGGCTGGCAGGCCAGGGCACATTGCCCCACTCCAGCTCTGTCCCCCCATGCAGCTCAGAGGTGCCCCACAACCCAGGAGCCAGGCTGGACACCCACTGCTCCCACTGCATTTCTTCCCCAGGAGCTACTTTAACTAAGCTTGATTCGTGACAGTAAAGCACAGCTAAGTTTTGTCAATGTCCTGCAAACAAGGCTCTTCCTATCCTCATAAAAATCCCTACAGGATTCTCCCAAACCACAGAGGAAAGGCACACGAAGGAACGATGCTCTGCCAGATTCGCACCTTGCAGCCAGCTGCCTTCCTTGCATGACAGAATGCTGACATTTTCTCTTCCTCTCCTTCCATCAAAGATCATCTCATAAGAAGGCCTTCACCTGTGCTCAATAAAACACTTTGCTGTTTGTTGGCAGTTTCATTATCACATCTCTGCTCTTCCCCACGATATTTCATATTCGTAGTGCTCTACTGGTCTTGCTTCTTGACACACACAAGCAGGCTGAAAAATGGCCAGTGGTTATATCTTGTAAAGAAGATGATTTATTAAAGCAACAGCACTCTTTCAGAGCAGTTGGAAAGCAGATGAAACTCACATATCTTGAATATTGTCATTAAGGGAAACTATTGGGAAAGATGGACAAATGCACCACCCTTGCTTTTCCTAGGCAGCCCCCATCTTTCTGCTCCCACCAGAAAACCCCAATCCCAATGTTCTGTTTCACACTGGTATGCAAGGCAAGATTTCTCAACAGGCTGAAGTCAGTGGATGGCACAGTTGTGATCAGGGCCACCACAAAGCCAAAGCTGAGTTCCTTTGGTTTCACAGGTGCTGCCCTCTGCTATGGCACCACCAGGGTTTTCAGGGAATGCTCCTTGGTTTGCCTTGGTGCAGAATCTCAGAATAACCTGTGTGGAAGAGACCTTTAACAGTCACCTAGGACAGCCCCTGCAGCAAGCAGGGGCATCTTCAACTAGATCAGGCTGCTCAGAGCCTCATCCACCTGTCCTTGAATGTTTCCATGGGTGTCCTCTTGGACAACCTGTGACAGCATTTCACCATTCTCATTGTACAAATTTCTGTCCTTATACCTAACCCAAGCCTGACCTCTGTCAGTTCAAAGCCATTAACCCATCTCCTATCTCTATATACCCCTGTAAAAAGTCCCTCTCCAGCTCTGTTGTAGTTCCCTCTGGGTACTGAAAAGCTGCTCTAAGACTCCTTGAAGCCTTCTTTTGCCAGGCTGAACAACCCCAACTCTCTCAGCTTCTCCTCAGAGGAGAAGTGTTCCAGCACCCTGATCATACTCATATCTTCATGATTATCATATCCAAAATATCATACTCTGCTATTCCCAAATTCCATGTCTTTCCAGCAGCATCTTAGTCACAATCTGGGGTCTCCCTTGAGATGCGGGAGAACATCTCCCACATTTTCTATTTCCATGGTAAATAGAAGCTCCCAGTGTTTTGTACCTCTGCAAGATATTCAGCAAGCAAACCATACCAACCTGCTCTAGCTCTTGTCCCACCACCCCATTCACTGTGGGCTGTGCAGGGAGAAGTTTCCTCTGCACTCTGTCAGCCACTGTTAGAGGTGGCAGGAATGCGCTCACAGAAAGAGAACTAAGGCCAAATCTTAAATATTTCATAGCTGAGGTGCAGCACATCTACTGAACAGACACTGCCTTTAGACTACACTTAATAAATAAAAGGCCCATCTGTAGTATCCAAAGCCACCCACAAGAACATCTGTCTGAATGAGCCTGGTAGGATCAGGCCTCATTTTCAAGGTGCAGGTGATAGTTCAGGCATAGCTCAGGTACTTAAACACTAGTCAAAACAACAGAGGAGTGTGCAGCCAGTCCAATCACAAATAACAAAGAAATATGGTCTCAGAATAACACACATTTTTAACTCTAACAAGAGTGGCTATGCACAGGCAACATGGCTGTGCTGCAGCTCTGACAGGATGGAACATACGCTGCTGCAGCTTTTTAATTAACATTTCATAGCAAGCCTCTAACTACAAGCTCTGAAGGTTTTCGAGACTGTATGTTCCTGACTCAGTTTCAGTTCATTAGATCTCTCAGGGTGCTTAGCAGCCACAAGCTGGTCTGTAAGAGTCTGGTAAGGTCTCTCCTGACCCTGGTTGTTACAGCTCACTACGGTGACTTCCAGCCATGACATCATCTCTGCACACAGCAAAATATCTGCCCACAATGCCTGTCAAATGTTGAGGAGCTCCTGAAATCAGGATTTCACTAGCAGGTGGCTGATAGGGAAGGAGCAGTATGTGTGTGCTGTGTGCTGCAGCATGGTGGTTGCCAGTTTGCCCTTCCCTGCTTGGGTGATGTGGACATGACAATCTCTGTGGGGGCTGTCCCTCTATCACAGCACAGAGCAGCAGCCACCACTGGAGAACATCTGCATCTGAGGATGTCTAACCCTCACAACCATGAAACCTGCCAAATCTTACATGGTAACACTCCTCCAAGTCCTGTCATCTGAAAACACACCTTTCTTCTCCTGAGGGGACAGCCGGGAGCTGCTCTTCTGCTGCTGGCAGTGGGCAGAGACCCCAGTGCTGCTGTGGCTCCCCAGGGCCCTCCTCTAAGCCTGCATGCAGAGGACAGCACCTTCACCAGGCTCCTCAGAGGTGCTGCCTACATGACAGACTGTCTCAACCCTGGCACCAGTCACTGCTGGCCAGCCAGGTTTCCTGGGGAGATCTTTCCTGCTATTCCCCCAGAAATTCTGAAGGTAAACAGCCAAGGAAAAAAAGGTGTTTGCTTTACAAGTTGTGTTTAATGCCTGACTGTGGGCATCACCCCGAGAAAAATCAGAGTGAGTTTCTGATGGTTCAGCCTCAGACTAAGCTTTCAGTCAAGAGTGAATAGACTGTAATTAGATGAAATAAGCAAACACAATGATAGAAATATTAATTTCCAAGACACGCACAGCCAGACAGCCTTAACTGGTGTACATGTAACAGAGAAAAGCTGATTTGCATCCCCTGCAGCGCTCTCACTCCCTGCACATGGAAGCCTGAGAAAGCAGGTGCTCTCCAGACCAATCCCAGGTGCTGCAATATCTGCAACATCCAACATAACCCACTGACACAGGCAGAATTCGAGGTGTCCTTGGCCTCTTTAAGAAGCCATTTGCTGTGCAACCACTAGATGTACTCAATGGTTTCTGCCTGAATGCAGAAAGGACAATTCTAAAGAAATTATGACAATGCTCAGGTTTCAGGTGGATCAAAGTGATCCTGTCTTCCAGACACTGTGGGGCAAGAATTTCTACACCAGAGCTTACTAGATATAAAGAGAGACAAAAGAAGATACAGAAGTTGGAGGAAAGACAGAGGAGGATCAGACTGACTACTGGACATGATGCTGAGTTCATGAAAACTTGCAAGAGAGGAAAAGATGAGTAACACCAATAAACTGGAGGGTCTTTGGGGGCATCATGCCTTAGTTAACACAGCTTCATTTCAAAAAGCTTTGCTTCCCATGTCAGAGCTGCACTGTAGCAGTGCAGGATCTTCTGCTGTCGCCAATCCCAGCAGAGTAAAGCTGTAGCCCACTGACCAGTGCCAAAGAAGTGACTTAGGAGATCATCATAATCTTCCTTATCCTGCACCTCTCTGTAGCTATTGCTACAGATGGACAAGGCTGATCTACCACAGTATGGCCTGAGCAGGACCTTCCAAGAGAGTCTAATTTTAGAAACTGAGAGATAAATCCTCTGCTTTTGATAGACCCATGGATTGTTTCTCCTTGGTACAACAAACTCCTTGTTCCACATGAAGGAATGACCAGACTTGGCTCAAAGTTTGGGTTCAGCTGGGTTGCACTCTCCTGGGGAGGAAAACAGAGGTGAACAGAAAGTTGTGTCACCAGTTCTTGTTAGAGGAGAGAAGCTGCAAGTCACTCGCTGCTAATGGGATTCTGCAGCTTTAATGATTATGAAAAGGTTAAAATGACCTGCCAGGCACCCTCAGCTGTTTAAGCCTCTTTTCCTTCCTCGTGCTGCTTTAATCTTGATAGCACAATCACGTGACCAGGTCAGAAAAAGCCCCAAAGCCGATTAGTGTCTTTCCACTGGCCACAAAGGACTCAACATTTGGGGTAGTGTGGATCTTTTAGCAAGAGTGGCCCATTCTGCTCCACAACCTCCTTTTGGGGGCACTGATGAACACTGCAGCCTCCAGAAGTCAGCACAAGAGTATGGCCCCAGGGGAAATTCCCTGAAACCTATGGGACAGGGTGTACTCATTTCTGTTTGTATCAATCCAGTTACTCAATTCCCCACTCCCACTGCCAAAACCCAACCCTTCCTGTCTGACTTTGGATACTGCTGAGGTAGCTGCTCTCCCTGTCTCTGCAGCATCAACCAAAGGCTCAGTCCATCCCACTGCCAGCATGCCACGCTCACAGCCTCTGCCAAGGTCAACCCAAACCTTCCTGGCAGCATCCTTTGATTCCTCATTCAGCATACAGCAGTCCTGAGAAAAAGGATCTTGGAGACTATTGCAACTTGTAAACTGCGCAGTTGTTAGGCTGAAAACAATATCTGAGATCGTATCATGATGCAGAAACAAGAGACCTGTATGTAAACAAGGGAAATAATCCTCCTTTACCAGTGCTATTAAAGATCTTGGATACAGATCTGTGTCCACTTTTAGGCATCACGCTTCAAGACTCATGCAGGCTATTTGGAAAAAATTCAGGAGAGAAATAAGGAGGATCAGAGTGTGGAAAGTATAATCTAGCAGGAGAGCCTGAAGGAAACCAGCTTGCTTAGCCTGGGGAAGAAAGGACCAAACATAAATGCGGTAATGGATTCAAACATGTAAATGATTGCCAGAAAAACTTAAAAAGTGAATAAATTGTACTCCATCTCCATCCAGGAAGAGCAAGGTCTCTAATAACAGCAATATTTAAGGGCAGAAGAAGATGCCTTGGAAGGCAGTGGAATTGCCATTGATGATGACTTTCACAAGCAGGTTAAACAAACATCTGTCAGGAGCAGTTTAGGTAGAGCCGAGTCTGACCTGAGGCAAAGGGATTGCTTAGGTGAAACTGAGAGCCCTTCAATCCTGTTTTCCATGTCTACCCTGTACAATATCACATGAGGAAAATCTGTGAATGTTTCACTTTAATTCCAGAAAGCAAACATCACAAGTTACTTGAAGGCAAAAAATGAAATCACTAAGCAGCCTCTGTTGTCTTGTCAGATTCAGCAATCTGAAACCATCCATGCCTTTTGGTTTTCCATCACCTGCAGAAAGTCTCACCTAATTGCAGAGTGGCTGGGAAAGAAGAAAAGAGGGCTGGAAAGACTGGGGGGAGAAGAACAAGTGCTGGGGGAGGGCTCTCTGACACTACTGGGATGTTTGCAATAAAAAAGTTATATTAGAAACAGATGGCTGTGTAAAATACAGACAAAGGTTTCAAAAGTTTCAAAAGTACTTCCTCACCAAAAAAAGGAGGGTTTTTATCTTTAAGAGTTATCCAGCTTTTCCACATAAATTCACAGTCCTAAATCACAGAAGGCCAACATGCATGAGGCTTGGTATGACTATAGTAACAACATATGGTCTCTAGCTGAAGGAGCTTAAAAAAGAGGCTGCTCAGTACATGTAGGCAAGCTGGAGAATGCCAGGAAACCACGTGGGTTAGGAAGCAGCCTCAGAAGCACTGACAGTCCAACTGTGGTCAAGGCTTGGAGGCACCCTGTCAGAGGAAAGGGCTGGAGAGGGCTACAGAGGCAGCAGAGTCTGTGTCTATGAGTCTTTGGGCACCACAAGTGAATGTGATTTGAAAATTGAGGATGGGAAATGGAGACTGGGTTGTTTTAAGCTATTTTAATAATGCAGAAACCCCCACAATAAGTTGCTAACTTCCCCAAAACAACCCCATGGAAGGTAGATATCAGAAGCCCAAATCCTCTTGGGTTAACACTAGTTAAACCAAGAGGAACTGTAAATGAAAGTCAAGCTGAGTTCAGAGTCCTCTGCCACCCTGTCACAGTCAGAAAGCTCTGGAAATAAGGCCTATCTGAAATGTTTGCTTACACAGCTGTCCTGCTAAATTATCTCTTACAAATCCACTGAAATGAGCACAAGTGCTTCCAGAACCTCCTCCCTGGTCCCCACTTTGCAATATTGCAGTTCCACTTCTCAGCCAGGAGAAAAAGAGTAAGCATCCACAATGAGCCTTTTTCTCTTTCATCTCATCACACTAATCAAAGTTGCACAGGATGTTTGCCCCCAGATCAGATCCCACCCAAACACATGCAGATTTGATCCCACCCTTGGTGGGATTGTTGTAGTTCCAAAAGCTTCTCCAGATTTGACCAGACCTTTGCTGAAATGTCTCCATTTTCATGGCAAACTTCAAACTATCCATGGTTCAAAACCCAGTGAGAAAGGCACGAGGTTAATCCAAAGGCTTGTGAGAGAGAACATTTGTAAATGAGCTTCGCTTTGGCATTTTAGGTTTCTTTGAATCCTTTAACACGTTCTCCTGAATAGATTAACATTAGCTCCTAGGTAAGAAGCACTTCCAAGTTTTGGATGGCTGTAAATCTTCTATTCAACATTGTACATACAAACAGGACAGTAGATTTTATGCAGAAATTCCCACTGCCAGGAATTCTGCTTAGAAACTGATAGCACAAAGCAGTCCAGCTGCAGAAGGGCTCCCTTAGTTTATAAAACTATTTCCTAAGCAACCTGCGAGGGGAAAGGCAGATTACCAGATTAATTGATGGGGGTTATTTTGCTAAAAGAGTAAACAAAATCTCAAATAGTTGCAGAAGTTTTCCTTCACAAACATCAAGTTGAAACTTTTGCAGGCTCTAAAAATGCATTTTGGGTTGTAAATCTGCTCCCCCCCTTTTGCTTGGGAAGATTCTTCTGGACAATAAATGCAGTGAGCCTGGGAGAGGGCTGCATAATTATCCACTCCACACAATGGAAACCAGCCTTTCCAATACAGTCCTCAACCGTCAGGAATCCAAGCTGCGTGATAATTAAAACTCAAAAAATCTTCTTCCATCCAGACAGAAATTCAGCTTTCATTTCCACTCCTCAAATAACCCCACCATGTCCAGGAAGCTCCCTATTAAATAAAAAAAAAATCTCATAGATTCAAATGATGTCCTTCTGAGTACTGACAGGAAAAATTTAATTGGCAGCAAGGAAAAACTAATGATTAGGTTAATGAAAAATAGGCTGTATTGACTCGGGCCACCCGACCATTCTGATGAGGGTAAACAGCCCCCCTTCCTCTTCCCTGCTCCCCTCGCCTTTGTCTGCAGCGAGGGCAGGGCTGAGAGCAGGAACGCATTCAAAGTTGGGAAAAGCCTGGAGTCAGATCAAAGTCCTTCCACCCAGGGGCCCACAGGAGCCCAGAGCTTGCTGAATGGTCTCCATGTGCCCATGAATTCATTATCCCCCCCTCCACAGGCTGCCCTACATCTCATCTTTAACCTCAGCACTGTCTGCCCCCAGCTCTCTCCCTGAGCCTAAAGAAGTGCAAGGTAGCAAAGGTGTTAATGCTTTTAGCAGCAAAAAGCATTTACCCAGTTACAACTGGCATTGATGCACAGGATGGCAACAAACCTCATTCCCACCTGGGGGCTGGCAGGGAGGGCTCTTGGCCAAGAGGCCAGGGAGATGTCTGATTTCACAGTGCCACACCACTTGGGATGAGGGCTGGCTGGGAAACTTTGGGTAAGGCAACTTTTGGTAGGAAAACACTGCTTTATCAAAAGAGCTTTTTTTTTTATCCCATACACTCAGTTTCAAGCAATTTTTAGCTCTGGATGAAATTTCTAGTCAGACCCTCAGAGAGAAAAGGGGAGAAAGCCTAAAATAGCTGTGAGTCCATCATCAGAAAACGTCTAAATCCCTGCACACTAAGCTCTTCTGGAGCTGGAGATTGTAAGTGAACGTGTCAAAGACACAAATTTCTGTGGCCAGGGATATGGAGCTTTGCTAAACTGCAGGCAGAAGTCCCACACCCAGTCCTATTTGCCAAAAATAACTGCAGTTGTAGAGTCAGTGATTCCTACCAGCAAGGATGGGCACCTGTGAAGGCTTCAGTGTTCACCTACAGTTCAGTTTTGGATTTCTCTGTGTGTTTTGCAGTTAGCTGGCTTAATGTGCTGGCCTCTCCCTGAGACCCAGTGTTTTGGGAAGAAAAACTCTGCTGCAGTCCAGGGCAGAAGAGACTGTTCCCCTGTGATCTGGGGGTTTCCTGAGGAATTTATTTTCTCTTCTCCTGCCCAGTTCCTCCTTCCCATCCAGCTGCAGAAACCCCCTCAGCCTCACACTCTTCTATTGCAGCATGTAGTTAAACATTACAAATTACAGTAGCCTCTAATTTAACTGGCTTGTGATAAACACAATCCAATGGTGGTGTGAGATCATGAGATGAAGGTGTGTTTCCTCCTAAACATCTTTAGGGACTGCCTACAGTCAGGAGAAACAGCCACACATAAAAAATAATAAAGTATGCACACTTTATTAACTGTACTTCAGTGTCAAGCTGGAACATGGCATGGATCCAATCCCCACCAGCTTTCACCTGTGAAAAAGTTCAACCAAAAAACCACAAACAACTGTGCCACAGAGGACACCCTTTATGCCATCAAATTACACAAAGACAGCAGAGACTGTGAGACTGTTGCCTATGTTCTTACCTGAGGGTGAAGGGAAATCCTCATTTTGGAAAACAGCAATGCCCCTACTCCTACCTGCAGCCCTTTCCTGGTGTGGGAGTCAGCAAGAGGAAATTAAACAGGAGAAGGGCTGTCAAGTGGAATGTGTTGGCTATGCCAAAACAGCATGGGCTTTGTCAGGACCAGCTGGGAACAGCAGTAGGCCAACCAAAAATATGCTTTAACCCAGAACTGAGCAGGACAAAAACTCCAGATACCTAAGCAAGTGACACAGGGTATGGCTTAAGAATCCAAATACTGCAAATGTATAATTCATGCCTGGAAAGAAAGGCTCGACAATGCCTACCGAAGAATTTCATAACGCACTGTCTGATGGGAGTAGAAACAAGGTGGAGGCACAGATTACAGTGTATCACTAGGCTGGATAGAAACAATGAGACAAGGGAACAAAACCTGTTTTAAAACAAGTTAATAGTACAGTGCTACTACAATAACAATAGGAGATATCATTTAGAAACAGCAATCTATCCTCAGATAAGTTTCCCTAATAACTGTAAGTCACTTTTGTCCATGCTACCACCCTGAGCCAAGATTTTTAGGGAAATACGCTAGAGAGCTGATTGATCTGTGCCAGAACTGGCCCCTTACAGGGGATGCTGAGCAACCCTCACTGTCAGGGCAGCTGTCCTGGCAGCACCCCACAGGAAAAATCCCTGGGGATGACAGCAAACCAGGGAACTGCACCATCCCCTGGCCTGGGGTAGCCAAGGAGAGCCCAAGCACTTGGCCCCTGGGGATAATAAAATCAGTCCCACAATGATTCAGAGTGCAGGCAGCTGGAGGAGACCTCCTGATCCTCCAAGTGCTCATACAGCTTCGCAAAGGGCTGTGCAAACCTTTGCCATGTTGCAGAAACTAAAACTATGCAACACTGCCAGCTTTCCCTGTTATTTATTAACCAGTTTATTGCCCCTCTCTCCAGCCCTTGGGCCTGGCTGCTGAGGGCTCCCTGCCAGGCAGGCTGACAAGGCTTTCCTAGGCCAGGCAGCCTTCATGGCTCACTCCCAGCCCCACCACACAGCAGCACACAGGATCCACCTCTGCCTGCTGGCTTTCCAATGCATATTCTGTGTTCCAGGCTTGAAGAGCAGGCTCCCAGCAGCGTGCAGCCCTGCTCCCTCCCTCCCTCGTGTCACTCTCACGAGTAGGTTCTGCCTGCACATCATGGCAGAGCTGGGGCAGAGGAAAGCAACGTGGAAAGGGACCCTGTGATGAGCATCTTCATTCCCAACCACGTGCTGCTCCAGGGATTCTCTGTCTGCTCACTGCCTGGGGCTGCTCTGTGTCCACATCTCAGGACTATCTGAGAACTAGCAGAGGGAGAGAAGATGGTCTTATTTCCACGGAATAGCTATTTGCTATTTTGCTAAGCACAAGCCCCCTAAAGCTTCTGCTATCCCCTATCTTCTTCCCCCAAATAATCAGGTGGGTTCATTTTCTAGGGGTGTATGCTGCACAGAGATGGGAAACAAATCGTTCACCCAAAGATAAAAGGTGTTTCACTGGTTCAGGCGCAAGGATAGTGATGTAAAAATACATGGATGGTCAAAGTAACACCATTCATAAAAGCACAAATATGTTTCAGGTCATCTAGGACAGAGGTTGCCAAATTATTTGTTTGCCAGTTACTCCCACTCTTGAGAAATATGTTCTGTGCTCTCCCTCTTACAAGCCAGACATTACATAGAAATAGCATTTTGAAAGGCAAAAAAAAATTAGGGGGTGCTGTTTCAGAGCCTCTGTTACCAGAGCCCTGACTAACACCAGGGCAAGTCCCAGCTGCTGGTTTACTAGTAACATCCTGCTCTGGAAGACAGCAGCCCAACCTGAACCTCAGCTGAAAATCCTGCAGCCCTCCCATCCCACCCAGAAATGCACTATCCCTGGGGAGCAGTCACATCTCCCTGGAGCCCCTGAAGTCACTGGTAATAACATCCATCTCCTCCCCAAAGCCAGATTTCTCTCACATTGTCATTTAAACACAACCCAGGTAGGTAAGTGCCCACGGCTTCCCTTGAGAAGCTGTGCTGCAGCCTAATAGCTTTCACCTTGAGGAAACATTTCCTGACAACTTTCTCCTTCACCTAATTTCATCCTATTAATCCTGGTTATACAGGCTGGAGTCACCCCACACCACACCTCCCCCACCTTGCAGACACAGGGCTTGGTGAGTGCATCCCTGCTGAGGCTGCTTGCTCCCACTGCCAGAAAAGTGGAGACCCAACCTCACACTCCCTCACTGCCAACTGAACCTCGGCAGGCATTTGAGAAATGCCTGGGAAGTTGCCTGCATGGGGGGATTTGTTCTTCCCCCCTCCTCCCCATCGCTGCCAAACACCCTCTGAATGTGGTTTTAAGTGACAGGTTGCCCCTGCCTTTCTCTAGGAAGTGCTTTGCAATGCCAATCTCCATCCCATGAACGCACAGCCTGCACAGCACTATTTGTGTTGACCAACAGGAATTTAATCAACCAACAATAATAAAGTGGGTAATACTCAATTGTACGGAGCCGCCAGTCAGATGAAAGGATTTACAAAGGCTGGATTGATCTCCAAGCCCTGGCAGCTTTCCCACGGTCCCCTTCTAATCTGTGGAGCCAGAGAGAATGCATGAAAACTCCAAAATCTGGGTTTTCCTGCAGGGTGGGTTGAGTTCAAGTAAGTCAAGCACATATGTGTATTTTTTTTTCACGCCCCCCTGTTCTGAGGCAGGCTCTTCCCTCACCCTAAAGGAGCATCGTGCCACAGCAAAGCCCCTTGGAGACAGCCAGCTTATGTAACCAGTAATGCCATAAGCACTACAATGTCTTTAGTGACAAAAAGGCTCAACAGACTCAGACCAACTGCGGCCAATTCACTGCTGAGAGCTAAAGAGAAGAAACTGGTGTTACATTGGGAAATCCATCAGCATGAGCAGCCTTGCTTGAGCAGATAGTGATTTTCCAGCAGGTATGGGAACATCTGACACCACAAATCATTGGCAGGATGGTGTTTGCCTACTTGGGGGAAGAAAGGAAACCAAGGAAATGCTCCAGGGCATCTTTTGTGGGTAAAAAGATGCCTGAGAGTATGAGCTCTCAGAGCTGAGGTATTTGCATGTGCCCCCCTGGCCCTGCACTTACACAGGCTGCTGGAATCCTCACCTTCCTTCTGCAGAAGCTGCCCACACTTCCAGCAGGGAGCCCAGCAAGGCAGGGTCAGATGAGGGTGACACTGGGTCAGCACTGTGGGAGCTGACCCATTTGGGGTGACACTGGTCACCTCTGTGCAAGCCAACATGACAGAGGGAGGGGAGGCTAATTCAGGCATGCCACCCCCTGCACAAGACATGGTCCATCAGCACTGTGGGTCTCCTCTTCCAGCCCCTCGGTGGCTCCCCCTGGAACACACAGACACCAGCACACGGCTCAGCAGTCCCAGCCCATGCAGCCCAGAGCACTCGGTGCCTTTGGAAATGAGCTCTGGCTCACATCACCCAGACAGTCACAGCATTGCTGATTTTACATGATTTTACAGCCATCTCCCCACTAACCAGGTGAGCATCTGGGCTTTGGGCCTGAGCTGCAGGAATTGAGAGCAGCTGTGGTACTGCCAGTGGTGGCTGTACAGGGGCCACCAAACCCAAAGGTAACACTCCTGGACTGGGAAGCCCTTGAGCTGCAAACCTCTGGTGGCTGGGAGAGTATTGCAGGGAAACCCATCACGGTATGTGGTCATCACTTTGCCCCAGTTCTTATTGCCCTGAGCACTACTGGAGACAGGACATCAGGCCAGGGGGATGCTCAGTCTGACCCAAAGGAGCCATTGTCACAGTTTCCAGGCTATTTTCACCTCTGCTCATGTGGCTCAGAGGCACTGCAGTGGAGGAGAGGACCACAGCATCAGGATGTCCATTGCTCTGCCCCACATCCAGCCAGCTATAACCACTCTCACCCACACACCACGAGATGGGAGCAGAATTCAAAGGAAAAGAGAAATTAAACAAACATGTAGAAGTACCCAAGCAGGGGAGACAACAGAGCAAAACAGCAGCATCAGCCAGCAGCACAGGCAGACAGACTGGCAGTAGCTGCTTTCCAAGGGTCAGTTGCAATATCTGATTCATCCACATCCCTATCAACTATCATAGCAGAGGGTCTAATGAAAGACACCTTAAAAGCCCATCAGAATAATAATTTTACAATCAATTGATGAAGAACAAGAAGGTGTGGGAGGGCCCTGCAAGCAGTGATGCCTCCCTTGGCTAGGAATCAACTGCATGAGCAAGCTGAGAGCCCACAATATGGGCACTGGCTCTGCTTTATGGCCAGACGTGGTTTGTGGTAGGAAGAAATCAGGGACAGAAATTTCCTGTAGTGGGAGGAGGTATGGGCAGAGGTTTGGCAGCTTTCACCCTTGAAGGCAAGGTTGTGTCTGGTAGGTCAAAGTCCTCTGTCTACAGAGGTATTCACCACAAACACTCATCAGAAAAACAAAGTAAACATCTCTACACAGTTGTGAGCAATCTCCGTTTCCACCCCTTTATTCTTTAGTCCTGAGGAGAGACCAAAAAGGCCAGCCTGAGAGTCACACCTCCATCCCACACTGCCCAGCTCACACCAGCTGGCTCCAGGGAACAAACACACACACATGCACCCAGCAGCTCCCTCCCCTCCAATCTGCACTAATCTGTGCAGTGTCTGTGCTGCAGAAGATAACTCCGAGGCGATGGCGAGCTCCCGAACACATCAGCAATTAAATGTACATCACTGCCTGGCTGCCCCGTATCCTTGGGGCAGGAGGGACTGTCAGCATCCTAAAGTCATGATTTACAGAGGTAATAATCACACCATCAGACTCATTACATGCCAACTTTTGGGAAATTAGGTGATAGATATTATTCATTAAGTTGCTACATGATGCCCATATCCATCCATCTGTTACAACTGAGCTAACATTTTGGTTCAGAGCATGCAAGCTAATGGCTTCTTTAGGAGGGAAGCAGGTGCTGTCCTGAAAGGCAGCGAGGAAAAAAGAGGAAGGCTGCAACCGGATATAAATAATTTAACAAAAAAAAAAATTAAATTAAACAGAGACCTCTGAGACTTCTCAGACCTTGGAGGTTCCATGAGTACCCAAGGGCAGAAAACTCAGACCAAAGCAGAGCCTTAACACAAGACAAAACATGATGCTCAAAAACATCATGCACAAGGCAAAAGCTTCATTCCTGGTGAGCTCAGCCCAACCAGCTGCACATGTCACAGAGCAGATTCATTTTGGGGTGCTTTGTCAGGCTACTCCATCACCCTGAGCTGTGTGAGAGGCTCCAAGGAGCTGTTTGGACTTTTGCCCAGTGCAGTGTCCAGGCTGTGGGCTGCTGCTCCCCTTGCAGCAACCAGAATGGGACTGCATGGGGTTATGTTTGCAAAGGCTCATCCACCCTTCAACCTCAAAGTCCAGGGGTCCTTCAGCCATCCTTGGCTGCTGCCAAGAGCAGAGACCTGCCTTTGACAGCCTCAGAAGAATGGAGATACATGTCCCCAGCCCCTACACCTGTGTCAACACAGAAGGGACTGGAGGAGGAACATGCTGGAGACCTGGCTGTCACCCAGAGCTGGGACAAACACACACAAACACACACACACACACAGAGTGCATGTCCCAGAAGAGACAAGGGACTTCTGAACTTCTCTGTTTCTCCCCCAAAACGACTTCTCACTCAATTTTGCCTCAACAAAAACTGAGATGAGAATTTTTAGAGAACTCATTTTCAGAATGATTCACTCTCAAAAAGGAGGAATGAAGGGATTCCTTTAAAGTACTTTTTGGCTTTTTTATCTTTTTAGGGAAGGCCGTGTTCTCAGGCACAAAACCTAGACGGTAAGTGCTGAGAGCTCAGACAGGCACACTCCTGCATTGCTCAGATACCCACTCTAAAGTATTAGTCATCATTAGTTAAATAATACAAATGGTTTCCCAGCAAATTGCTTGCCAGAAGGAGGAGAAAAGTGAGTCCTGGTGGTGCTGCAGTAGCCAGTGCCAGCCTTTGACATGATGGCACTGCAAGCCCCTGACAGAGGCAGAAACAGAAAGAGTTTCATGCCCATCAAGCCACAGTATGCCCAGAGGCTCAAATTTATCTTCTCTAACCCCACTCAACCCTTTTAACAAACACTTCCTCAAGCAAAATTCATTAGAGGTATCACAAGAATGAAAGCATTCCTACTTACTCCCTCAATGCATAAAAGGGCTGGTTTTGGTCACAGAAGATACCAGAGCTGCCTGGGGACCTCAGATCTGGGGAATCCTGTAACAGTGATTGCAATGAGGGCAAGAATTGGAGTGTGGGGGAGGCCGGGAGCCAAAGCCTGGGACCTGGAAAGCCTACATTCTGTTTAAAAGCTTGCCACTAACAATGGGCAAGACCTCAGCCTTTGTGCCCATCCGAGCGCAGGCAGCTGCCTAAAGGGGCAGCACTTCCCAGTGCCATCCCGGGATGACCTGGTGACGCAGAGCATCCCTGTCTGGGGCTGGCACCAGGCATGGGGACGTGCAGCTGGGCATGGGCAGCCAGCACCAGCCCTTGGCAGCTGCCCAGCACGAGGTCAGTGGAAGCTGCCTGTGAAACCACATGCCCGGTGCTTCATCACTGAGGCAGAGCTGATGGCTCCCCACTGCTTTTTCCCCTCCACAGCGCAGGATACTCGGCTGAGCGGAATGGAAAGGGCACTGTGGTGCTCTACAGCACAATTCAGGCAGGGTAGCATCCCAGCCACACGAGGTAGCAAACCTGCTGTCTCTGCAGCATTAACCAATCTGGGACTTCCAGTGTGCTTCACAGTACTTACAGCACTTCCCACGCAGCTTGGTAAAGTTCTGAATACCAGCCTGGCACTCCCAGGCTCCAGTGGTGCTGTACAGCTTTCCCACCCCAAGTTCTGACCTGGGACTCCCCATCAAGACACAAAATCTGAATAAATTTAATACCAGCTAAACAAAACTTCCTGCAGAGCTAAGTGTTAAACCCTGGCTGAACAGCTCAGTAACCTGAGGAATGATAAAAAGCCATTGCCTAGAGTCAATCATACTTCCATATGCTTTTCTGGATCAGAGCTGTGCATCACAAGCCTTCAGGACAGCCATGAGCAGCATCTTCCTTGCCTACCCCCAAGTCCCACACCTCAGGCAGCAGGTTTTCTCCTCCCTGCCCCTCCTTCCCTGCCTGGCAGAGCACCACAGGGAAGGGCCATGTCCTGCTCACCTGAGCACAGAGCTGCCAGGCACAGCAGCACCCTGCACGCCACAGGGGTTACACTACATTTTTGTGAGTCAAGGCTGCCCCAAATATGTTTCTCTATAAATGTACCAACCAACTGGGGATTTTAAGGTGCCCTTGACTGTGTTCATAGAGGCCTTCTTCCAAAGTAATGCATTAGCACAGGTTCCCAGGTGGGAGCTGAAGGGCTCACTTTGCAAGGCTGCCCATGACATTCACAGCATATATCATGAGGTTGGATGTTGCTTTTAGGATGAAAGCAACATCATGATAGCAGAACCCAGGATTCACACCGACAGACTTGTGTTCCTCCAGGACTCAGCAGCATTTGCCTTGGGCAATAATATGGCAGGAAAAGCAAAATGTTCAGCAACTGAAAGAGATGGAAATACGAACACAGACTAAATTTGAAGACATCCACAATAGAAAGGAAAGTATGAGATTCAGGAATATAATTTGCCTTGCAATAAAAGCAGCAGGAGCAAAAATTTCAGAAGGCAGTCAGTGTCAAGCGTGAGTGTTCACTATGGCACAAGACCACATTCATCAACCCCAAACATCCCTTCTGACCCCCTGTCTCCTTATACTGGTGCATTTTGGATATACCCATCACCACATGTCACACACAGCATCAGTGTAAGACTAATCTAAGGGGCTGGGCATACTCACTTCGCTTTGGATATCAGAAAATATTGTGTGTTTTGGACACTAGAGCATTTCTCCCTTGTGACAATAAATCTGGTATAATTAGGCGCAGCATAATTAAAAATAGATTTCACAGAAATTAATTTGCAAACACAAAGATTCAGGAGCAAATTCAGTCCTGTTTTAATTCTCCTGGAGTCATCTGAAATGACCTCAGGGATAAATTTGGCCAACTTGAATACCCATGTCTCACTATTACCAGATGAGCTGTGCACCTACAAAGGGGTAATGGGTCTTTTGGACAAGCGTGATGACATACAGAGATGAGGGATGCCCAGGATGGAGGCAATAGATAAAAGTGCCCCTTGGCTTAGGATTCTCTAGCACTCATCTGCTGATTTCACTGCTGTTTTTGCTTAGCCAAAAAAAAATTCATTTCAGCTTTTCTTCAAAATAACACAAGTAACACACTCTCCTTCAGGTCACTGCCACAGTATAGCAAGCGCTGGGTGGCCCTTGGGAATATGAGCTTTCAGACAGATTAATACAGCTTGACTGAAGAAGTGAAGATGACAGACACTACTTAACAGACTCCAAGTTGGGCTCATCCTTGAACTGAATTTTCTTCACAATCTCACGATTCCTCAGTTGGAAAAGTCAGTCCTCATATAATGAAGTGTGAATACTTCTGCTCTGGGTAATTACTTTTGATTTAGACAGTGGACAAAGGGCAAAGATTTGCTTTTTGGTTTTTTTTTCTTTTTCTTTTACTGGCATTGTTTTAAATATTGAAAAACAGAGACACCAGAACCACAGGTTCAGTGACAATAACTTAAACACAACAACCAAATATTTTACAAATACTCTCATGTTCCCATGAAACAAGTGTCTTGTTAAGGCACTATACACTTACTCAATGGACTTTCAATCACCAGAAAAGCCATGGGGCCTTGAGTACACAAGGCCCTTGGAAAGTTTATCACAGGGAGTTTACCACAGCTACAGAGTCATCCTTGACTTTTTAAAACCTTTTGTGAATTAGAAAGAATGATACTAAAATGATGCACACATGTCTGTGGTTTTGCCCATAAAGGACATCACCAAGGACAAGAAGAACAGATACAAAATTTAACTCTTCGCCCTCTAGGCCCCCAAACTGCCAGTGGGTCTGTTGCACAAGAGCACAAAATGTTTTATTTTCTGCAGACCATGGGTGTGCTGGGTGCCCCCCAGGGCACAGGGAGAGGCAGCTGCCAGGGCGTTCCAGGCTGCAGGCAGCCCCACCGTGCCCCTGCCACCGCAGGGACATGCGTGTCACCATCGGGGACCACAGCCCCCACTCTCATTTCAGCTCCAACAGCCTTGCTGGCATCTGGGGAAGGACCTGCCATGCAGGCAGCCAGCAGCATGAGCAGCAGAGCCCCAGCACAGCAAACCCCCAGTGAGATCTGCCAGGGGGAAGTAACAGCACAAGGACGCAGCCGGGAGCGGCATCTCAGCTGATGGGGCAGGAGCTGCACAATCCATGGGCAGGATGGCAGTGGAGGGGCAGGAGAAGCACAATGCACGGGCAGGATGGCAGCTGGAGGGGCAGGATGGCAGTGGAGGGGCAGGAGCAGCACAACGCACAGGCAGGATGGCAGTGGAGGGGCAGGAGCAGCACAATGCACGGGCAGGATGGCAACTGGAGGGGCAGCAGAAGCACAACGCACAGGCAGGATGGCAGTGGAAGGGCAGGATGGCAGTGGAGGGGCAGAAACAGCACAATGCACGGGCAGGATGGCAGTGGAAGGGCAGGATGGCAGCTGCAGGGGCAGCAGAAGCACAATGCACGGGCAGGATGGCAGCTGGAGGGGCAGGCACAGCCAGCACTCAGAGCAGCCCTTAGTGCTGTGCTGACCCAGGTGCGTGCAAAGCCCATAATGTGTCCTCCTTTGCCCCTGGAGAACAGGGATCTGTCCAAAGCCTGGTCAAAAATGCTGCACTCTGAAAACCTTGTCTGATTCACCCACCTCTCCTTCCCAGGAACAGAGCTCCAGCCACCTCTAGCTGCCAAGGATAACAAAGTTGAAAAGGGGATGTTATATTGTGCACCCAGCTATTGGAGAAAATCCCACTTTTATCTTAGCAAAACAACTTTCCCTTTCTACTGCTGGCAGAAAGAAAAACTGTCCCCACCTATCTGCGTTGCATAACGCAGCTGCAGCATCTAAAGCAATGTTTACCTGAGGAAAAGATATTGGGCAAACAATTCGTGCCTGGTTTCCAGACTGCAAAGAGATGCAGCACTTGGAATCCAAGAAAACAACAACAGCACCAGCTATCAGCCAGACCCAAGGATCACCAGCTCGGAAAAGCATCCTTCTGGGGGGACAACAGACATTAGAGGCCAGTTCAAAGTGAGCAGTGGGGAGAGATAGGCAGGACAAGATAGTCAGGCTTTTCCAGCACTGGGAGTGTGATCCCAGAGCAAGGCTTTTTCCCTGCCATCACAGCCCCTGAGAGACACCAAACCTGCCCTTGCAGCCCCAATGCTGTCTGCTCACCTCAGGGCAGCTCCTCACCCCCTCCTGCACGGTGACCTGTTCAGCATCCAGTGCTCAGTTCAAAGACATCAATATGAAAATAGTGGGAGCACTGAGCCCCAATGGATTGAATCCACCACTCCTTGCTCACACAACATGCCCACACAGCAATGGGAAAATTCATGCTGGTGTTCCTAAGAGCAGGAATCTTAGCTAATATTGCTGCTCATTAAAAGTAAAAAACAATAAAAAAAAACCCCAACAAACCAAATCCAAGACTCTTTAAAAGGAAAAAAAAAAAGGTCCTGCAGTCTTGGGAAATGTCTTTCCCATTGGCTTCTCCTGCTTCTCCTTAAGGATTTGGTTTAGGCTTGTGGGAACTTAACACATTAGAAACTCACCCATAATTTGCATGCCCCAAACAGCAGGAAGATATCATGAGATCTGGTAGTCCTGAGATTTTTTTTCCTCTGGCAAAATTTATTCCAGAATTCACTTGAAGAGAAGTTCACACATCATTACAAGTAAAGTGTATTCAGCCAGTGAGTGAAGAAAGGGCACAAGATGACACATTATCCTGTGGTTTTGTTATACAAGCTTTGCTCCCTTACCTCATTTGCAAAATTAGGGTTGGTCATAATCCTTCCATCACTCTTTCCTGAAAATTAGCAAGGGCCCAAACCAGATTTTCAAATTAAAAAAAAAAATCTTCCCACACTTTTAAGAGATGTGAAAATGGATTTGCCAAATATTTCATTTGAAGGAGCTTTCTGAAGTACCGACTTGGCATCCAAATGCTAAAATGTTTCTTTGCAAGAGACCTGGGAGATGCTCTAGTGAATATTCCCCATAAATACACACAGCCCCAGTGATTCCCTCTTTCACCCATTCATCTGAGAAAGAATGAAAGGCAATGCAGGCCAGAAGGTAGACAAAGATTAAAACCTTTAAATTATATGCTTTAAAAACAGTATTATTTAAGAATACTGCTTATTTTCCTGTAAATGCTCAGGTGCAATGAATAAAAGTAAGATGCAAGGACTCAGAAGCCTGCAAATGCCTTGTGATGGGCACCTCCAGTGAATTCTACCTGTCCATTTCCTCCCTGAGCTTGGCAAAGTCAGACCAAAGAAGTCCTCCAGGTGAGATGCTATGACCCCCTACGAGCTACTCACTACTGTGCAGGAACCCAAATGGAACAAGCTGGTGTTTCTGCTTCTGCAGGGAGGACAGAGGCTCTGAGCACTCAGAAAGCAAACAGGAGAGCTGTGGAGAGGTAAGGAAGGAGGGTCTCCTCCTGCAGGAGAGACAGCCCCTGTGCCCTGCCTAATGCTGGGGATCAGGCACTCTGCCCTTCAGCCCACCCAAACCCACCTGGGGGTGGCAACCCTCAGGAGCTGTGTCCCCCTGGCTCCTAAGGCAATATTCCTTACTTGCAAAGCAGTGATCTACCTGAGCATGCCAGCCTGGCTGTGACAGCAGCACCCAGACAAGGCACAGCAGAGCCTGAAGCCCCGTTCTGCAGTGCCAGGGAAGCCAAGGCTGCCCAAAGAGCCCATAATTCAGCTGGACATGCTGAATGGAACAAACCCTGCTATTTCCATCTTGCCAATGGCACCCCAGACACAGAGAAGCTAGGTGGCTTGCCTGAGGTCACACCAGCAGTCTGTGTGTGGCCAATCCCAGTGCCAGGAGGCCCAATCCACTGCCTCAACCACACACCAGCTCCTCTCTTTCATGTGGTGACCGGGCAGGAGCTGAAGAGCTGCTGATGTTTCTCAAGGCAAAGCCACATCCTCGAGCCCTTCCTCGGCACACTCCTGCTGCAGCCAGCAGCTTTGAGAGCAGCACTGAAGCCCCATGCAGCAACTGGAGATCATGGCTCATATTTCTCCCCTTGGCCCCAGCCCCTCACCAATGCCAGCCTCTCCACCACCACCTCCCCTCCTTTACCTTCACTCTGCAAACTGGAAGTCAGCTGTTGCCATAACACTGTTGCCAAGGAAATACAACAATATGCTTATCAATAAGAAGTGTTGGGTGTGCACAGACAAACCAGTTAAATTAGCTAGGCCTGGAGCCACTCCTCCTGTTCTCCAGCTGTCCTAACCCACCTGTGACCTCCTCTGTGGCTTTAGACATTTGCACATGCATAAACAGAGACACAAAGCATTACTGGCCTGAGGAGCTTCCTTCTCCTTCAGCAAACTGATCTGAGAGGCTGCATGGTCTCCAGACCCAAGAGAACCTCCTCTGACCTCATGGCCAACCCTGCTATGAGCAGCATGTTGGAGAAAAGACTTCCTAAGGCCCTTTCCAGCCTCAGGAACTACCTGAACTACCCTCTGACTGTTGCTGGCCATTGTTCTGACTCCAATTGCTCCTTCACTGGCACAAAATGCTCACTCCCAACAGGCAGCAGCGCTGATGGGATCTGAGTGTCTCAGTTCCCATTTGACCACCCCGTGGGGAGCAGCCCCTTTCTTTGCTGCAGCTCCACAAACATATGGATGTCACTATCCCTGCTTACAGCTCTTGATCCTGCAAGAAATGATAGAACTTGGTACAGAAGAGCCAGATGTTGTAAATCCTTGTCAACAGAGAGAAGCCTGAGTGATTCACAGACATGAGGCTGGCTACAGCTAGGGAACAGAGCTCGGGAACAAAGGCCAGAACCCTGGTGTTAATACTGGAGTTAACCAAATTATGCTCCTGAAAATCCACCACTCAGGATTTCCCAGACAGCAAAGGAGGAGGATTCCCAAATCCACAGCAAATAGGAAATTCCAATATTGAATAAAGAAATACTAAAAAATGAAGCCATAACAAAATAAATTTGAATGTTTGAAGAAAAAGCCTTTAAAAACCTACACACATATAATCAGGCCGGTAAAAATTTTCTTGCCAGTGTTACAATCTAAAAGAAAAAAATGAAAATTTGTTCCTAAAACTACTCCCCTGCTCCAGAATAATCTCCAAGAGAATCTTATTCTCCAATATTTGGGCAGAAAAAATCTGACCAGCAGTGCTTACCATACTCTGAACTTTTTCCACCTACTCTCTTTTCTTTTAAGGCTTGGATGTTTTAAGAGACCTTACCTGGACCTATATTTTTCCCCATACTTTGTTAAACAAAATTTTAAAACCAAGTTACCTGAGAGCTCACATTCTTCCCAACAAGTTCACACACCCCTTCAAAATCAGAAAGAGGAAATAACCTAACTTGATAAACAGGCTGAGATTTATTTAATTTTAATCATTAAAAATGACAGCGTTAATTTCAGGGCCTTCAATAATTCAGCTTAATTACCCAGGAGACAAAACTGTCAGACCAAACCCTGTAATATATCTATAAACAAAACAAAACACATCAGCAGCAGGCAGAATGACTGACTGTATTACCCTATCCCCCAATCACAAACCAGGCTGCCAGGGGCTGGCATGGCTGCAGGTAACGCGAGTGATGCTGAGCGTTCCGGGAGGGAACAAAGCTCCCGCTGCGTGCAGTCACAAGCAGGTGACAGCATCTCTTTCTTCCACTCAGCTGGGGCTTTTTAGAGCCCCATCCCCTCCAAATCCTTTTGTTCGGCGAACGAGGCGCCCTGCACAGATGGCAGTGACTTGTGAGACAAACCGATCCGATAATTGTCCACCCTGGCCGGGAGGAGAGAGCACAGAGCCGGGCACCGCGCAGCGCAACGCGCCCTCTCTGCGAGGGGCACCCGCAGGGAGGCAAGGGAGGGGTGGGGGGAAAGAACCATGCCCTAAAAGAAAAGCTGAGGTACCAAAAAGAGCTGAATTGATCGTGACAGCCACACAACCGGCATCTTTGTCCAGCCTTGCACGGGAAAGCTCTCCAGCACAAAGGAGCGCATCCCGCTATTTATCCCAACCAGCGCCTCCCTCCGCGCCAATCGCAGCCCGCCCGCCTCCCCTGCGTGCTCCTCCTGCTCCCAATGAAAACAGACCCCTCCATTTCACCTCACAATTTGTTTCTTCTCCAAGGCATATTTCAGGGGGGAGGGGAAACAGGTAGGAGTGCCCAGGGGCAGGACCCCGAAGAAATCTGTGTCAGCTTCTTGTCACCGGACCATTCCTCAGAAAAATAAATGCCAAGGTAAATTCCATAAACCACTGTAACCACCACAAATGCGGATTCCTGCAAACAGAAATACCATCAAAAGGTCACATCAGTAGCAAGTGTGACCTGTGCTTGGAGCCAGGCAGAGCCCTGCCCCTCTTGCATCTGGAGGAGGAGGGCATCAGATGCTGCATCTCCATTTAGAAACAAAAAAGGAAACCTATGCCTTTTAGTGAAGGTACTGTTGTGGAATTTGGTAAATGGATAAAATGTTCAGGATCTACTAGTATGACTATAAACAAAAAAAAAAAAAAAAAGAAAGAAAGGAAAAGCCTGAGGCAAGACTAATATTA
Organism: Setophaga petechia; assembly: GCA_024362935.1. Lineage (NCBI taxonomy): Eukaryota > Metazoa > Chordata > Aves > Passeriformes > Parulidae > Setophaga > Setophaga petechia. The sequence goes on along the minus strand of JANCRA010000003.1, from coordinate 9,355,514 downwards.
ATACCCAGTCATGTCACTCTCAATTAAGTTCATATCTAATGAGCCCATTTTCTCCTTGCACTGTCCACTGATGCTGTAAGCAATGTCCAATGAAAAGCATAAAATGCTGCTTCTGGAAAGCAATGATCTGTACTGGTGAATTTTGAACCGACCAATTATGAACATTATTTTTAATGGAACAAGCAGGGTTTCTACCAACCATAGTCATCAATGCCAGAAAATGTCTGTGTCCACAAAATGTCCAGACACACTTCTCTCAGACTGCAACCACTATTGCTATTGATTTCCTTTTACCATTATCTTTGTAAAGATAAATATATATATATATATATATAATGTAAATAAATCTCCTGTGTACCCCAGCTGTCAGCCACTCTCACTTAGCACTGCATTTGTTTTGGGAACGCCTGTTTCCCAGGAACAGCAACTGTTCTTTAGATTAGACAAAATCAGAAACTCAGCAAAACCTATCCAAGAAGCACACTTTACCATTAGGCAGAATGCAATTTAACTGTACTGCCCTAAAATCAACTTTGTAGCATTCATACACGGAAAATCTTACATCATCCCCCAAAAGCACTTATCTGTTGCCTGCAGAAGGTGTGGCAGGGAGAACCAGGAGCAACACTGGGCAGATCTGGAGCGAGTAGAGCAGGATAATGCTGTGGCCAAGTAAACAAGTCCTGACACACAACCACCCCTGGAGGAGGTTACGTGATGCCCAGATCCTCTGCTACAGCCTCCATTCCCACAGGCACCCATCCATCCCTGGGTTGCACTCTATGACAAGGTTCAGGCACACCCTCCAAATCATTTTAATGAAAACTGGTTGAAGGGAGAAAATTAACCCGCTCCCCAATCTAGTTCACTTTATAAAATTAATATTTGGATTGACTGTATTAATGTATTCCATATTTGCCTGCATGGCTGGAGGCTCATGGAGGCTTGGTGAGGCTCTGAAGTACAGGAAGGACAGCTACTTTGCTCCAGAAGTAAGAGACACCTCCCCTCATCATGATGCCCTCAACACATGATTGTCCCTCCATCCTCTTTTCCCAGGAAGAGATCACTTAATCCCAATGATCACACAGTGCATGGCTGGCTGATTCTCATCCCCTCCCAAGGAGCTCTGGAGCATACAACCGTGTCTAAGAAGCTCTCTACCTCAATTCTGAGCTGAGAAGACACAGAAACAAACAGGACCAGCTTCCAGTATGGATATGGTGTTGCTCTACCCTTCTCAGCCAGGGAGAGCACACTATGAATGGGTCCAAAAATCCAGATCAAAAGCCATTTTAGCCAGTCAGAGGCATACTCAGGTAGGCACAGCAACAATCTGAGAGCAAGTTTCAAAGCCAGGTACAGGCCTGTCCTTTGCAAATGCATCAACAGCTGTGCCTGCACTGTTGGCCCAGCTTGCCCCACAGCTTTGGTCTGCCTTCATCCAGTTCTTCATCAGTAACATCTCATCTTCTGTCCAAACCCAACAAACAAACAAATGCAGGCCAAAGCAGCAATCCCAGTGGGATGCTAGATAGACTAGGAAGACTGTGTTGATCTTCCATCTACCCTTCTTTGCACTGCCAGAATTTTGTTACTGCTTTCTCCCTGTTTGAGGTAACAGGTGTTTCAAGGAACAGAGAAAGAAACATGCACTGAAGTACAGTCCACTTCTCAAAGATTTAAGCACACAGGCTGAATTCTCCATGAACGTTTCCCTCAAAAACTTTAATAAGAAAAAAACACTTTTTTTTTCCTCAGATAGGACCTTTACTTGCAAGAAAATAAAATCTGTCCCTTGGGGTGGGAGAAGGGGGAGAAGAAATGCTCTGAGCCAGTTCAACCTCAAAGAAACAATGCTAATGCTGTTGTTTTAAAATTACCCATCCTTCTGAAGTCAGCCAGTCAGAAGTGATTCTTTCCAAACCTATCTGCTTTGTTTTTTCCTCACTGCTTTAGCACAGTTTTACAGGAGAGGGAGGACGTACAAGAAAAGTGAGTATGTTCAGGAGGTATTTGAGTCCTACATGACCCCCACATTCACACACTGCAATCTGATACAATCATTTTATTACTGCCTCAGCTCTGCTAAATCCAATTTATCCACCAGGCCATAAATCTTGCTGTGTATAGCAGCAGAGCCTTGGTTTCAAGCCCTGAGAGATGTTTCACCAAGTAATGAGTGTCCCAAGCAGGTTACTGTTTAACCTGCCGAGTGGCAGTGGAACAAACGGCGTGTCAGCGTGTGCAGCTCCAAATGGCAGCACAGCAGATGATCGAGACCCAAATGTTTTGCAAATACAGAGGAAGGAAAAGAAAAATATTTGTATTCAGCAGCTCCACCAAGTCTGTATAAACACTCCAAGGTCGGATCCACACGTGGACTGCTGAACGATCAGTCATGTGTTATGAAATTCTCCCTCCAAAACCCTCAAGTTTTAAGAGTGCCTGGCAGAGACAAAAGACCTGGTAGGAAATCAAATCTGTTTCACAGGGTAATTATCTTCCATCTTTTACAACTGTTGTCAAAAATGGGGGGGGGGGGGGGGGGGGGGGGGAGGGGGGAAATTAGGATTATCTACTCCAAATGCTGCAAGAAGAGCCCTGTGTCCTCTTGCCCCATGGCCGTGCCTGGCAGCCTCACAAGGCTGAGAGCTTGCACAACTCCGGGCTGGCACCCAGCCCACTGGTTCAGGGAGGGGAAAGCACGGAAGCAGCATCCATCAACAAGCACAGAGAAAAATGCACAGGGGTGTGATCCTAAGCTCTGGGAAAAAGGCTGGAGGGCTCCTTTAATCATTCCTTTGCCACAGGTAATGCCAGTTGGCACATGGGCTTGATGCCTGCTTTAGGTAAGCAGCTTGGCTGCAAGGTACCTGTTGGCCATGTTTTGGGAGCTTGCTTTGGTTTATCCTTTATTCCAAGTGTGAATGTAGGAGTTGGCTTGACTTTAATGCTGGAATTCCTGGACCAGGACAAGCAAACTGGTGGCAAGGAGGGAGAGACTAGTAAGCAACCAGTTTTGCCACTGAAGAAGACATGCTGGGTAGCTGGACCCTTTCCTGTCATCCTGTAAGGTCTATTTGGAGGCCAAGAATAAACTGCAATTCCAAGGCAGAGGAGGTCCCTCAACCCATGTCACACTAAGGAAATAAGGATGATCCCTTGGTTTGATTTCATTGCACAATTTCCCCTGCCCCCACTCCAACAGTTTCTTATGAAATCAGCAGAAGCACTAGGAGCAAAGAAAAAAAAATTAATTCCCAAAGCAATGGCAACCTGCCAATTTTTTAAAGAGTCAAATCTTGAGTGGCTCTCTGGAAACTCAGGCAGCTCGCTACATGAGCCAAATGAGAAACTAATACTCCACTCTCTTCCCTCAGCCTCCTCTTTTTCATGTATTTCTGCTTGATAAAAAAGTTAGTAATAATCTAAATGGAAGATGGGACTACAAAAGCAAGGACCTGCTCATAGATACTACTGAGACCCAGCAGCCCCATCAAGAAACTCAGCCCAGGCTGCAAACTCTGCTGGAGCTCCAACAGCCCCTTTGGGCATGTGGGAACCTCCAAGGCTCCAGCCCCTGTGCCAAGGAGGTTTCTCCCTCTCTGAGAGCAGGCCATGAGGCATGAGTGCCTTTCTCAAGGGCTTTATTACTCCCACAGAGAAGGGCACTCTGAGCTCCTGGTGACCAGCAGTTGGCCTGTACCAACTCCTCCCTCTCTGCTTAGCATCGCCCTCACACAGCCAGCTGGTTTGGGGCATAACGTTTCAAAAAAGGAACCACATTGATTTGACAGTCCACTGGGGAACAAGACTCCTCTGCAGCCTAGAAAACATGACCTACAAAGGATGACTGAAGGAACTAGGTTGTTTAGTCTAGTGAAGACTGAGAATAGACACGATAACTGCATCTGAAATACATGACAAGTAGGTGGAAAGAATAACCTGTTCTCCTTTCCCACAGCAGACTGGACATGGCAAAACCAGACCTAAACTGCAGTGATAAAGATTTAGGTTAAAGGCTACAAAAAGCCTTCCAGTTGGGAATGACAGTGCCACACTGGAAGTCACTGCCTGCTGAGGTTATGGAATTGCCATCTGTGGAGGTTTTAAGACCAGGCTATAAAAACACCTACTTAGATATGAGGTGGTCTTGCCTTAGGGCAGAGAGATGAGCTAAATGACCCCTGAAAGACTCACATCCTGTTGCTGCTTAATCCATTAGTAACAGTTCACAAGTCAATATCACAGTTTTCAAATCAATTGGTTCATTTGAGGCCTGTTATTGATGTCTGCATATTTTGTGCTAAGCCCAGTCCCCCCAGGCCTACTTCTCTGTCCGAGGCTGGTCCCAGACCCTACCAACAAAGCAGGCAACCACTAAAGCATGTCTGCTTTGCACATTGTATTCCATGAAGTGGAGGAGGTCCGAAGCAGGCTGGCCTTCCTCACAAGGACAAGATTTCCAAATGATGCTGGAGCTAACAGAGGATCACACAAAACTCTGAAGCACAACCAGCACTCTCCTGAACTGGCGTCCCTTGGTCAGCCTGTGACCAACACAGCCCCAAGTTGTGCACACAAATAGAGAGGTTTTGAAGACAATCTTAAAACCCCCATGAACATTTTTGTTGCCAGCCACAGAAGTCTGCAAGCTGGTTTCTGCAATCACAAGGAGTGTGTTCTGTCTCTTGGTACACGCACACACCACAGATACACAAGACATATAACAAGAAACCATCAGGGGAAAAAAAACAGTGTCTAAGCAGACATCAAGAATGCATTAACCTTCTGAACCCAGCTCTCCTGTGACATGCATCTGCCTTAATTTCACCTCTGAGCAGAAAGTCTCCAGTTCAACCTGTGCATGAGAGGAGAGTCAAGCCTCTTCTACCTCCCTACACCAAAAACTAGACACCAACAGGAAGGTCCAACCTGGACCTGGTAGAAGACAACAGAGGTGGGCCAGGCTTTGCTTCCCACCACAGTGCGGCCAAGATACCCCTCAGCATTTCAGCTGAAGTGTTGGCTTCCCTTCCAGCTCCCTCTCCCTGAGGGCATCATTTCTTCCTTCCAAGGCATGACAAGGGGCACCTTGCATTGGGGAATACACATTTTAGCAGCCAAGGGGACAACTCAGTTCAACAAACTGAACAACCTCTTCCTCAAAACTCTCATTTCAGAATGCTTGTGGCAACCCCAAATACACAAGCGCCTCAATGGTACAGAAACAAGTGTAAACAAGCCATTGGCTTTTATGCACCACCAGAAATCAGGTACTGTGTAAACTGATAAAGGTCTGGCTTTAACAAGGGGCATAAGGAGACATATTTAGCATCCTTTTTTAATCCTTCTAAATTGCAAGCAGTTTTTCAGCTATATTAATTCTTTGAAGTGAGTGGTTCTCCACTAATCATCCAGGTTTATGTTTACATTATGAGGTGTAATGATGCATCTCAGGAATGTTATGGTATTAGTTAAATTAACTAAGACAACTCTGCCTGCAAACTGATGAATTTTAATGTGTCAACATCAGATACGAAAACGCAGTTGTGTGGGTCTCCAGATTCACATGACCATATGGTTCAGAATTCTAATTAATTCCTTTGGATTTCATTTCACATAACTTACAGCTACATTAATTCAATATTTTTTTTCAGAATTTCGGAGAAACATATATTTTGCCAAGCTGTGACTTCTCAGCTCACAGTAAGTGTTAAGTGTAAGAAAAACCTTTCATTTCCCCTTTTCCTGATAACCTTGTCTTTCCTCCCTGCAGGCTGGCATTCTTCCCAAACCAGAGGTCAGGTGGAGCTGTTCTGCCCCAAACAGACTGTGAAGACCCACTTTGCAAAAGCCATAAAGGTTTATTACTAAAAACAAACTCGTTTTCAAATTGTTATGTGCTGTGGGCAATCAATCAGACAAACTCTCCGGGAGGAAATGCAATCCAGGCTTCTGAAGCACAGTGATTGTGACAAGTAGGGATAGCACAGACCCTGGAGCCAGGCACTGCTATCATCACTGCAGACCATCACAGTCATATGAGCATTGACAGAAGATTTCCAGCTCCGTGGGGCACTGCACAGTGCATGGGTTTGCAAGTTCCAGTTTGGGGACAGTGGTATTTTCTCTTCTTTATCTGACCCCATTTCTTAATGATCCACATTCAAGATCTCCCTCTAGGCAACAAAGAACATTTACTTGTGCTTCTCATTAGTTAAACCGAATCTGAATAAAATGAAAGCACAAAGCACACTCGTCCCAGAGCTCAAAACAGATCTGGTCAGACATACATGCCATCCACTGTTACTTTAGAAGAAAATATTTCAGCACAGAAACTAATAATCCTTAGGATGTCCATTATGTGAATGGAGCAACTACAACATAACTGTGGTTTTCTGAAACGTGCAATGCTTTCAAAAACCAGGTACACTAACAACAGCCCTCAGCAGCCTTGAAAGACCCCCACGAGTGACCCTGACCGTGGCAGGCACGGGTTCATGCTCAGCAGGAGAAGGCTGAGATCTGCAAGCACATCCTGGCACGGCTACGTTCAGGTAGGATTTCTCCTGATACACTTACACATTCTCACAGCATGGCACAAAAGGATGGGCTTGAGAGGTTTAAAGATTTAAGATGTTTCATTCCCTTCGCGAGAGTAACTACAGGCACTATCAATTTAACAGCTCAGCTCTGCGAGAACTGGACACGCTCAGCTCCCATCTACACTGCCCAGCGGGGAAGGTTTTAACGCGTCAGACAATGTTTGTGCCATTTCTGAAAGGGTCAAGAGGACCCAACACTGGGATTGCCAGAGCTGCAATTTCCTTCCTTCAGAGAGTTGCTAGGGAAGATCTGAGCACAAAACCCCAATGCAAGTGCAGAATTACTGGTTGCAGTCCCCAGGGTGGTATTACAGAAGCACTGCTAGGGGCTGGGTGATACAACACACAGTGACAATGGGTCCCCGCTGCCTCCAGTCTCTGAATAAAAACACTCTGGAGCAGTCACAGCATTTTTGCTGCCACAAGGGTCAGTCCCTCCTTTAAGTCTGAGACTGGACATTAGCCAATCAAAAGAGCAAATAATTCAGCAAAACACCAAAGCAATCAACATCACTATCAGTGAGCAGTTAAGTACTCAACTTAATTTTCCTTCAAGGGGTATGAGGCACTTTGACACTGCTGAGAATGTGGGCTACACACCTATTCTCCCAAAATCATGTTACTTCCACCCTTGCACAAGAGGTGTAAGAAAACATCAGAAAGCAGCAGGGCAAAGGGCCATTTCAGCTAAGGCAGAAATACACCCAGAATCCAGCAACTTCTGCTTTTCCCATTCTCCCAAAGGGACTAAAACCACATCAACACAAGCCACCAGCCTCTCCATTCCTCTGCCCAAGTGGGAGAAGCTCACCTTTACCTGGCCTGGACCAGCTCTAGCACCAACTACCCTTGGCCACCCTGTTCAGCAAAAGAAGTGGGTGAGAGAAAAAAGCCGTGTCCCACAGCTGAAGGACATGGCCAGGAACTGGGAATGCCACTGGTCCTTAGGCTCCCTCTTGTCACAGCACATGTCACAGTTGAGATGGCCACAATACACACAGTATCACCAAACAATCTCAGAAGGCTTTCAGCATTCACCCATACAGGGTAGCACCATACCACAGCAGAAGGTGACATCTGCCCATACAGAGTTACATCACTTCAGAAGGGTGCAAGCATCTACTCTTTCTTGTTCTTCAGCAAGAGTGCAAGAAAAAAACTTTCATTCTTTTATACCCCTATGATACATGCATTGCACCTGTGTGCCCTTTGGTGACTGGTGAGTGCACCTGGGCACTCCATGGCTCATCACCTTCAACACTGTTCACCTGCCCTGCACAGCTGTAGCCCACTGGGGATGAGGCTCAGCTGCAGCCTCATTCCCAATTACCACAATTGTGTGCCTACACCCTCTTAGCCCCCTCCTCAAATCCATTTCCAGACCTGGCACCTTGCTTCTGGAGGGAGGCAGGTAGCCTGATTTCAGCAAGGAAAATGAATAGATCTGTTGAGTTTAAAAGGTTCAAACTCTGTCTTTCCACCCCAAAGAGTTGAAAGAAAGGGACATCTTTGGGCTTGTTTTGAAGCTCCAATTCATATTAAATGGCAGTCCTACAGGGAGGGAACAATGGTGGGAAACAAAACCCCAGAGGTATTGAAAAGAGCATTTCTGAAGTGAAACAGCTACACAGTTTCATCTCATGAACCTCTATAAAAAGATGTTACTAATGTACAAGAATCCATCTCTGCAAATGCTGCGTGACAAGCAGTCAGACAGAGCGGATGAGCATTTACCTAACAACAAAACCCCAGGAAAAATTGGGAAAAAAAACAGATTGCAATCCTAATCCTGCTAGCAATCTTTCCCTTAAATATTATTATTATGTAGTTGTTATTTGCATTATAAGCCTAGTCACAGACAGACAAGTCTTGTCTGAGCTGCTGTTCAGACACCAAATAAAGTCAAGTTTTTCATCCCCAAGTGACTGGAGATATCACAGCTAAAGCAGGGACACACAGGGGACTGTGGCAGCCATGCAAGGGAAGGGCTGCCTCCCTGTTTCTGCCCAGAGAATAATTGCAACAAATGCATGAGATCCTGCAGTGGTGCCCACTGAGGTAGAGCAGCCTCACCTCAGGCTGTGATAATCCATCCCACCTTCCCCAGGTACATACCAGGGACCTGCCTGTGCTCTCCTGCACAACACTGAATTGTTATTTCTCCTGGGGATGTGCTTAAAGCCTCCTAAAGTGCTTACAGCCCCATTACCCCAGGCACCATCAAAGCAGGGAGCCCAAGGTCAGTTCTAACCACAGAGACAGGTGAGATTGAACACATTAACCACAGCGGCCTCCAAAGCCTCAGGTGGTTCCCACAAAACCTTTAACTAATGACAACTCACCCCACAACTGAATAAGAGAGGATGGCGTCTGAATTTCTCAAAAAGAGAAGGGGGGGAAAAAGTCATTCCCTTATCAACTGGAAACTTGTTCTAAGTGGCTGTTAAGGAGGAGTTTGTTTGTGTTCCACATTTGTGTGCAAGCAGTATAATTTTATGACAAGAGATTTCTTTTTTAAGGCCCTTGGGCTTTTGTATTGAAGTTTTTCATCCCACGGTGGGACAGTGGCAGTGAAGCAGAACATCACAGACAAATAAGGATGTGAGGTGCTGAAATGCTGCCCTCAGATGAAGGAGTTGGACATTCTTAAGTTGTGACAGTGAAATGCTGTTTATTAAAACGTGGAGAGTAATATCCTATAAAAATACAAGGTTTTATTCAAATCCCAGAGCAATCCATAAGCCTGATGCTAGCAGCCACCCTCATATAAATCACTGACTAGGTTTGATAGCAATCTCATTAGCTATTGTATCAGGAGTTCAAGTACACATTGATGAGTGCTGCAGAGCACTCACTACCTGTCTTCCCACATCTTTTCAAATAGGTGGAACAGGCAAAAATAAATCTTCTGTAGGCTTTGAAAAGACCAAGATGCTTCAGAAAAGGCTTCTCATCTCTATTTTTTTCAAACACAAGAAAAAGAAAAGATCCACTGAAGTCTCTACTCTTTCACTAGGAGATCACAGCTGTATTGCTGGTCTCTTCGAGTGCTTAGCAAAGGGTCCTTTCTCAGCCTACACCCCTGCTGATGCAAGGGGAGTTAGGAGGCTGGGCCCTGACCTGGGAGATCACCCACTGCCTCCAAGGCAGATGGATCCTGCAGTGGAGTGCAGGCACAGCTGCCTGTGAGAGAGGGTCTGCACCCCCTCTGCTCAAGGAAAGCCATGTCTGACCATGCCTTCACCTTGCCCTTATTTCTTAGACCCTGTCTACATTTTCATGTCTTCTAGACTTTGCTGATGTTCTTCCTCCTCATATCCTCATTTCTTGCTGCTTCTCTGCCTTCTTTTGCTGCTGTTTTATGCTTTACTTTCATTTCAAGAATATGTATTTAAACAAACAAAATCACAAATGCCTATTGCTCCCTTTATAACAAAATACAGACTTCTGCCCCAGCAGCTTGATTGCTGGCTCTGGCCAAGGAAAGTGAAGAGTTCATCCAGGCAACCTGTGCTCCACTGGCAGATCAGTGGAGACACTAATGAGGTGGTTCCACTCTGCAGGGAACAGCATCTTCTTCCACCAGTCCAACCATCTCCAAAATGCCATTTTTCTGCCCAAAGCTTTGTCTGAACACATAAGTCACACCACCACAACAATGCCAGTGCAGCCAAGGAAGAAACAGCCCCTTCCATCCTTGCTCTGATGCCATCACACCAGGGTACGCACGTGTTCAGCACCTCCAGCACGCTCCCTCCCCAAGAACAGTGATGTACAGCATGTTCCTGCAGTGAGGCTGTGCCTCAGACAGGAGGAACTGCACAGCACAGAGCAAACAAGCACCAGAAGCAGACACCAGACCCACAAACCTGGGTATGTGCTGCAGCAATGACACACCCTGGGAGGCTCCCATTCCTCCACCTCCCAGTCCTGGAAGCATGTGAGAACAGAGCAGGACAAGCACCATGTGCTCTTCCTCCCTCCCAGCACTGCACTCACCCCCAGCTCTCCTTTCAGAGAGGAACCACAAAAAGAGGCTGAAAAGCATCAAACGAGCCACAGCTGAAGGGTGAGGATTGGCTGGAGACTTTTTTGGAGGAGTTCAGCTCTTTTGAGGGAAGGATGACTTGTTTTAAATATAAATAAATAAGCAAGCCAAATTTTTTATTTTAATTTCATCAGATCAGCTCTGGGACTTGAATTGTATCTGTTTTGGCAGTGTGACTGGGCACTTGAAACCAGCAGTGATAAGAACCCTGTTTCCCACCAGCAGCAGCAGACAATGTGCTATTTCATATGCTATTCCATGTGCTATTCCAGTGCTATTTCATTGCTATTTCATGTGCTATTCCATGTGCTATTCCAGTGCTATTTCATGTGCTATTTCATTGCTATTCCAGTGCTATTCCATGTGCTATTCCATTGCTATTTCATGTGCTATTCCATGTGCTATTTCATTGCTATTTCATGTGCTATTTCATTGCTATTTCACTGCTATTTCATGTGCTATTTCATGTAGAGGCATTAAGCAGATTAGCAGCAGCCTGTTGGAACCCATTTTGCTGGCCTGGTTCTGGGGAAGGCTCAGGCTGACGGAGCAGCTCCAGGCTCGCCCCACAAGTCCAACTTCAGAGCCCAGCAGGTGCTAAGTCCATCCCAGAGCAGGTCACAGCACATTCTGGCAGCTCTGCAGAGTGATCAGCTTGCAATCCCAGCTCAAGGGATGGCAATTCAGAGCTTGACAGCCACCGCTGATATACATCAAGCTCTGAGGGATACAAATGGGATCATGCCACCAAAAATTTCAATGCAGCCACTGGAAACCCAAGTGTGGGTAACCCCCAGGGCTGGCTCACTATCCCCAACAAGGACCATTTAATACCTCCATCTGCACAACAGGGAACTGCTGTTATCTATGGCTGCCAGTGGGATCAGTCCTGCACAAAACCTGGAGAAAGACAGGGTGCCTGATTCAAGTAGCCAACAAGCCTACTGCTGCCTAAAACAGCAGCTTTGTGCTTTTATGAAATACTGCAGCCCCCCAGACAGCACGAGGAGGAATGGAGAAATAAAAACATCCCTTATCACTCAGGATGCTTTAGCAGAGATTAGAAAAATCAGATGTGTTTCAAGGCAGGAACCCAGGCTGCCAGGGGAATCAGTGAGAGCATCCCTGACAAGCTGAGAGGTTATGGACAGTCCAAGGGGTCACTCTTCATTTCCTTCATTACAGGGGAGAAAAATCATGCTGCTTTTTTTTATGTTGTTACCCAAGGCCCTGATATTGTAAGGGATTAGAACCACTGAAATACTTTTTTCCTATCTTGTGCCTGGAACTGAGCAGCCCAGGATGGACTCCTTGACTCAAATATCTGTTTTTCCAGGCCTCATGTCTGTTTTGCAAAACTCTCAGTGCAGAATTAAGGCTCTTTATTGCCCAAAGCACAGATTGCCTAATCAAAGCACAGGCTAACCCTCCTCAAAGGCATTGTGCTCAAGACAGCTCCAGAAGCAGCCCTAAACTCAGCAATAAAATAATCAGAGGCCTCTTCCCAGGTCCCAGTACCAAGCATCAGAGGAAGCAGAGGGTCAGGCAGTGGGGAGGAGGTGAACCAGGTCAGTCTCCCCCCAAACCAGGCTGTCTGGGGAGCAGTTCTGCTCCAAAACAACTGCCCCAGTGCAATTGCTCCTGGCAGCCTTGCTCCACACTTTAGATTTCTGCATTCCTCCACAGACCACTGTTCCTTGCAGCTTCTCCCTCACCCTGTCCCAGTCTCTTCCACAAAGAGAACAGAATCAGAAAATGCTGTGCTATAGCAAAGAAGTATAAATGGATAAGAAAAGTTTTGCTGGAAAGGCCAACATTTGGAGACTCCTTCCCTGTAGCATTCCCAGATGCAGAGCATCATTTCCAGTTTCCAACTCTGACACTTACTCAGTTCCTGCACCTCCATCTCATCCAGCAGTTTCAATGGCCAGGCCACAGTGGAAAGCCAGCTCAGGCAAGAGCCAGTTCTCCAGAGCTTGCAGCAATGAGGGGTTTGTAGGTCCAAACACCCCAGATCCAACTGCCTGGCTTGGCTGCAAATCACCCTTTCTGTGTTGGATGGACTTTCCAGCAGAACAAGCTTGGGTTTCCTTTGGGTGCTTTTACAGCCCCATGGCCAAGCTGAGGAGAGAATTACAGCTCCAGCAGCATTTTCATGAACCAGTTGTCTCAGCAGCAGCTGCACAAAGCCTTGAAGCACAACTGGAAAACAGTATCTTGGCATTTGCCTTGTGGCTTCCTACAAAAGCTTCCCTTTTCACCTTTTTTACCACAGGGAAACCTCACTTTCCACCTCTTAAAATAGCAAAAGCTGCAAGTGAGAGATCCCTGAAGAAAATAAAACCAGCATCCATTCCAGATAAATAGCTTAAAGAATTGGTCACGCCAGGACTTTTTCCAGTGTCTTTACTGAGGACTTGTCTGAGGATCCCCAACAAGGACTTTTCCAAGTATCCCCAAACGAGACACTTCCAAACATCCTGACTAATGACCCTTCCAAGGATTCCCACCAGCAGTGAGGGGCTGAAGCAGGCCACCAGCAGCCTGCCCTACCTAAGAGTGAGCACCCCAGCAGCAGAAGAGCTGCTGTGTGTCAGCTTGCAGCAGGGCAGGCTCCTCTGGTCACCACCAGGAAACAGGAGACCAGCACAGGCTTGCAGGGTTCAGGCTGCTGTCACTTATTTCCACATAAAGACTACTGAAATGCAAAGACTTGTAACCACCTCTTTGCTGATCATTTGGCAATAGGATAAATACACTGGTGAATACAGAGGGAAATCAAATAGAAGGACTTGTCACTGCCTTGTCACTCATCCTTTTTTGAAGTGGCATATCTGGATTCACAGCTCTGCAGCTGGGAATGACACCCACATAGGATGGCTCTGGTGCAGACTGTACAAGAAAGGAACTTTGTAATGAAAAAAGTAAAAAAATTCTTCCCTAACCTAAGAACTCCAGCATTCAGGAAGGTCCCACAGCACCACACAAATGCTTCAGAGCCCTTCTCTCTCCCTTGAACACTACACAGCAAGAAAGTGTCTGCAATCAAGAATTTCTTTTACCCTTGATGGCAAACAAACAATGTACCTCCCTATTTTTAGTTGTGACCTCGGATACCTAATGATTTCAAAACATATGCTTAATTCACACACATGCAAGCAAGAAAAATTACTCATAGGCAAGGAATAACAAATGTTTGACATTTAAATGAGACTTATTTGTAAGACTAGTTAACATTTGTATTAATTAAGGCATACTCGATGAAAGATTGTTCTGTGTCACTCATCCTAGTATAGGTGAAGATTGTTGTCTATCTCAGAAAAAAAACCCATGGAAATTATGTGTAATTACCTGCCTATACTTTCCACATGAGTATCATTAAAGACAGCAGAATTTTAATGCAATATTCTAATTGAATACCTCACAAAAAAGTCAAATCATGAATGTCATCAAGATCACAGGCCTTGGTGCACAGAAACAAAATAGATCTAAAAATTATCTGGTATGGATGGATTGACAACACTCTACCCCTTCAAAAAAAATCCAACAGCTTATCACATTTTTGGGAATGTTTGTGCCTGCCCAGATCTAACTGGATCCCACAGATATCTGGATTGGTGTTTTCACCTTCTGCAACAGAAACAGCAGTAATAAGGCTGGGACACAAACAGCAGGGGGTGAGCTTTGGCCTGGCATTTGCACCAGGGAAAGAAAACCAAATCAACCAACATTCCCTCACCAAAAACCGGCATTTTCTGGGTCTCTAGTTTCCAGCAGAAGGAGATGCTCCTAATAAAAACAAGAGGGAATGGTCTCAAATTGCTCCAGGAGGGGTTTAGACTGGCTTTTAGGAAAGCTTTCCTCACCTAAAGGGTTGCCCAGCATTGGAACAGGCTGCCTAGGGAAGTGATGAAGGTATTTAACAGAAGTGCAGATGAGGCATTTAGGAGCATGGGTTAGTGGTGGACTTGACAGTGCTGGGTTAAGGACTGGTCTCAGTCATCTTTACAGTCTTTTCCAACCTAAATATTTCTACAAAACTATAAAAATTAATTCTAGCTAAACAACATGACTGTAAATTTTGTATCTGTGAGATCATCACTGGACCATGCCCACCAAAGAAGATGGGACTGAGATCCTTGGAGAGCAGGCAATGCCACAAGCTATTCTTTAGAACAGCTTCTTCAACACTCAGACCACTTCCCTTCCAGAAACCTAAACTTTCCTAAAGAGAAGAGCTTCTACCAGCACAAATAAATAAATAACAATGTGGTTGCAACCAGCCCAGCTTTTAATTAAACTGCAACTGAACAAACAGCCTGACAGCCGCTGTGCCGGCATGGCCGTAACCTGCTCCTGCTGCTGCCCTTTTGGCTTTGTGCTCCCAGGGTCAGATTCTCAGCATACCCTTGCCCGCAGCCCTGCCCTTCCTTTGAAGCTGCACAAGCCCTGGTTTTGTTGGGGTTTTTTTGCAGGTTTGTTTTTACCATAAGGGCAACATCACGCCTGGTACACACCCAGCTGCAGGTGGGGATTTCCTCACCCTCCCCGCGACTGGAGAGGTGTTCGGTGGAAACAGCTCCCAGGAACTTGGTAAAAAAAGGCAGAAAGCTTCAAAAAGATACTATATTTATCTCACAAGTTGCTTCCTACAATCAGTCATTATCTTCTAGGAGAGACCTAATATTTCTAGCAAGCCTAAATGGAGCTATGGCCTGGTAGCACACAATCATCACGAGCACAATTCCACCAGCAACAAATTTGCCTCCCCCCTACTCCCTGCTCTGACTTTGTCAAACCCACCTCTTGCCTCTAGAAAAGAAAAACCCACAAAAATAATCAGCACAGCTTTGTAGCCTTATCTTTTAATACAACACAGCACGCTGTGTTTTATTTTAACAGCTCAAGTTTTCAAGGTTTTCCAGCCTGGATTGCATTATCAGATCTTCCTCAACCCAGCACTGAGAGAAAAAAAACAGTACTATTGAAATGCAAGTACTTTATAGCGACTGCGCATTGTTCATAAGAGATCAGGGATAGCTTTTCCATTTTAAAAAAACCAACCAACCCTAAGATACCAGGCATCATTTTCACTTCTTCATTAAGCCAAGGATCTGTTAAAGTGCAGATTTCCCCCCTGTGCCAATAACACCTGGCAGTACATTACACACCAAGCATTTTTACTGTAATGACACTTCCATTGAAATTCATGCAGGCATTTGACTACATTTCCAGAGAGGTGGAATATTATTCAGTGAGGGAACACAGATACGCTGGGAGGTGAGAAGGGGTAGAAGGAAAATTGCCGGCAATTAGTCTTTACTTGACCTAACTGTAATTTGTGAATTTGTAGAAGTTCTCTTCTGAAATGTTGGTTAATCTGATCCAAGAATAACTCAGAAAGTGTCTGTCGCATTCCTGCCCTCACAAACACAGACCAGCACCCTTACATGAGTCGAAGCCAGAAGAAAAGCAATGCCAGTCACCTCTGTCCCTTCATCCACCCCAGCGAGGGCAGTCCCCTCCCACAGCGCAGGTGAATCCTGGGCTCCCCTCCCGCAATCTGATCGAGGGCTGATGCACTCAGCAAAGGAACAAGGGAGGAGACTTCAAGTGACTAACAATACTCTTCAAAGAGAAAAAATATTTTCCCATGGTTTAAAATTACCATCTGAACCTCAGTAGAAAAGTGATAGCGGTGCCAGAGGTAGCAGATAGCATTATCCCATCCCATGTCATATGGGAATTTGAACTGCAGCCCCACCACAGGTAATCCACATTCTCAAAATATACGGCTGACCTACATATCCAGGTGCCCCATCACATAGGTGGTCCGTTTCTTTACGAGATTGCAACTGGGATTTCTTTGCTTTCATGCCTTCTCTGCTTGAGAGGCCACCACACACATGAAATGGGGAGAGAGGGGCTGGGGCTCAGGGAAGGGGAGTGGGGGTGGTCAGGTGAAGCTTGCAGAAGTTTCTATGACAAGATAAACAGTGATCACTTCCCAACAGCTTAGACACAGGATGCCACTTCTTGTGCAAATGTATTTACACTTAAATATACATCTCTGTGACTAAAGGCAAGGGCTAATCAAAAGCTGCCATTTCAGCTGTACACTGCAAAAGTAAACCACCTCTAAAAGTGAAATGCTAGAAGAAAGAGAGTGATATGCTTTTGATTTATAGGTTACTTTAAAATTAGTGGTAGGGGAGTTCTCCCAGTAGCGCTCTGTTTATTTGAGGAGCTCATAGGAGCACAGCACAGGAGAGACTCCTGTTCAGCTCCACAGCCCACATGAAGCCCAATCTACTCTATCAGTATTTATTTACCTTTACATACAAAAGAAAGGCTATCCAAACAAAAGTTGAGAGTGTCCAGCAGATAATTAAGTACGCTAATGCACAAATCTATTTAGATAAGAGCGAGCATATTAGTACAATCAAAAGGCAGGTCACAGCTTATAATCCATTCTCTGTATAAACAAGCTCCAGCAGTGCCCCTCACACCAGAATTGTACTCAGGGGTAACACCCTTTCCCTCCTGAAACCCTTACCAGTGCAGGATTTTGGCAGTGCACAGGCAAGGACACTTCATTTGGGCTGCTGAATGCAAATCTCAGCACTGGCTGAACAGCTCTGGGTTTTGGCCCACTCCTCACTGTGTCCTCCTGAGTGTTCAAGGCTCTGGAGCCCCAGCCACAGGCCACCCATGGAGCATCCTCACGGAGCTGCCACTGCTGGAAGCAGGCAGGAGGGCACCAGCAGAGATCAGAGATTCCAACCTACTTTTGGCTCAACTGTTCTAATGAAATCACAGCTTATCTATTTTATTGTTCTCTGTATACCTGCTCTGTTTTCCTGTACATAAATTATCCTTCACTTCCTTCCTGAAAGAGCTACTATTTAACAGCATAGCTGGCATTAACTATTGTATCACATTCCCCAGAGATCCATTAGAGCAATGATAGAGTGCAACACCAACACAAAAACACATGCACAAACACTCCCTGAACTAAACCCTTCTAAAGCAGCCCTTTCAAACAGAAGAGGCAATATAAATATAAAAGATCATAAGCCTAACCAGGCCATGGTACAGTGTAGACAGATTGCTTCTTCCACTTTACAAAATTAAAATACATGGGCTATAATTAATTTTTGTTCTGCTTGTTCTGGACATATGTAACCCCGAATGGTCAAAGAGGGGCATTGCTTGGATTTCTCCACAGTTATCAAGGGGTCAGACAAGGCTGGCTTTGGATTCTCTCTGTCTCTTGAAGCCTGTTTTTATTTAATCATAATTCAAATTATCTGAAGCAGCCTATTCCAGTGGAGAAACACTGCACTTGGGCTTGAAAACTGTCCTTCCTAGTATTTCATGGTAGAGGTATCTCCTCATCTATGGAAATTTCTGCACACAAAAAGTCAAAAAAAATAATAATTCCAAACCCTGGCTGATCTGAAGTAATACACCAGCTATACAGCACACTTAAAATGGATGTTTTATTTTACAGACATCCCTTTTTAGATTCCAATCTCATTTCTGCTTCTGTCCCCAAAGCAGCTTTCAGTGGATGATTCCTCCACCCTAAGAAAGTTACACCAACTTCAAATACCTACACGAAACCACTGGTCTCTAATTAGGAATTCAACTGAATTAATATTATAATGAGCCCCAGAAAGCTGCCTATAGGCATGGATTTATCTAACCAAGGCCACACTATCTGGAGATTAGCAAACAATGTATTTCCCAACCCCATGGTGCCGGGAGCCCCCATGGCTGCGGGTGGCTGAGGGCTGGCAGCAGAGGATGCAGCACCTCTGGCTCCCAGAAAGGAGCTGCCAGCAGGTGCTGAGGAGCCTGCTGCTCACTAAACCTCCTCCCAGGACATGAAGGCTTGCTCACAGAACCAATACAAGCTGTTCTCTCAAGTGTCTTGCTTCTGCTGTCCTTACCTCCAAGGAAGTGGGTGGGAAGAAGTCACACCACCACCTTCTAAGACAACAGGGCAAATAAGGAGTTCCCCTTTTCTGAGGTAGAAGGGTTTAGGCTTCTCTTAAGGCTTTAGGAGCAATCCTGCCCTAATCAGCCCCAGCAGAAGCTATGGCATAGGAGGTGTCTACAGCAGCACTAACACTACTCTGGAGTAAAGCATGCAAGCAGAAAACAAAAACAGACAGACAAATCCAAAATTTGCATCTGTCCAGGAAACCTTCACACAGATCACCCACCACAGACAAGCCATGAAGTTGTGGGCTGAGCAACTTCACTTCAGTTCCTGCTTTACCTTCTCCAAGCACCTCCAGAACAAAGCATAAACCTATCCTGAGGGAAGGTGATGCATGAAAAACAAGGTTGGTGAAACAATATCCACTTTACACCTATGGGGAAGATGCCCAAATGGCCTGGACAGGCCACCAGATATTTAGTCTGTATCATTTGCTATTCACAGATTTTGACTTCACAAAATCAAGTCCAGTCCAACACTTAAAGCAACTGAAACTTCTCTTGTTTCACACTTTTTTAAACATAGAAGACAACTAGTTAATGCAAAGGCGCCTTGGATAGAAAGGGAAGTCAGTGGCTCCTCTCCTAAACTCTGGAGGCAAAGGTCCAACAACAAGCCCTGGCAGGTGATAAAAGGGAAAACAGTGCAAAGCCCCAGGGAAGTTGACACAGAAGCCCAACAAAGTGCTCTCCCAGGGACAGGGATGCTGACCTGGGACCTGCCAAGGTCTCACCTACAGCCAGGCCTTGGCCAGGTCACTTCCCAGTCCTGAACAGACCACTGGAGAATGTAACATCTCCAAATTCCCTTATAACAAACTAAAAAATTTAACATCACAAAGACAAGATTTTGGTTTCTCCAGAATCTCTAATTTCTGTGGTCTGACATTGCTTGGGGGTAAATGTTAGCCCAGTGATACTTCTCTTACAGCAAATGAGGCTTCTCAGCCCTATTCAGTCCCAAATACAGAGCCAGGTGTTCCAAAATACAAGTCAAAACACAGGAAGGGCTAAGAGAAAAACTAGAGAAGCAGGAATCCCAAATGGGTTTTGCCTGGAGGCAAGGGGCAAAAGCAGTGAGATGTAGTAACTTTAACAACTTAATTTTATAAGATTAAAAAGAAATAGGTCATCCTGTCACTACAGAGATTGGGTGGGATTAGTTTAATACCCATTTGCCCAAATAAAGGTCAAAACCAGCTCCTCTGAACAACAAAGTTTTGAGGATTTGGGTATTAGCAAGGTAGTTTCTTGGATCATATTTGTGTACTTGTCTAGGTGGGTCTGAAGAAAAAGATAGATGCCATCCAAGAGAGTCCAGAACAAGGCAGTTTGCAGTGGCTCTGAGAGGCAGATTTCCAAGCCACAGATTTAAATGTTAGGTCTGCATGGGCTTGTCTGGATTTGCAGAGTGAATCTGCCAAGCATTTCAATGCATATATTTGTAACACAGCCCAAGATCTGCACACGATCCAACTGAAAGCTCCCACATTGTGCTTAAAGGATGGCACCAAGCAGCAGGTCCCTGCAGCATGCCATGCGGCCAAAGCTCCCCAAAGAGCAGTCCCTGGAGAAAATCCAATAACAGAGCATACCACAGCATCCTACTGTGCTGTCTTAGCCCCTGGCCTATGGTGATTCATCTTTGCCTGCAACCTCTGACATTTTCCACCACCATTCATGCAGACACGTTACCAGGATTCAGTCACAGACTAATACATCCAGCATGGATCAATCACCACAGGCCAAACCCACCTAAGACATTATCCTGGATCCCAGGAAAGACAGCCCAGTCCAAAAAGATGACCAAAAACTCAGAGTAGTGCCAGAAATAGCCTCAGAGGCAAAAAGTGAAATGTGGAAGAGTTTGTTTCCCTCTTAAATATTCTACAAGTCACTTTGAGTTATAGCCAGCACCTTTATTTTCATCCGAAAGGAGCAATCCTTGGTCAATGTGAATATTCTTGATCAGCCATAACAAATGTTAAGCTGGGTTTGAAGTCACCAATTGTTTGACTCTGCCCCCAGTTCCACATTTTCTGTGGCTGCCTCCCTGCCCCAGCATCCCCCTCAGCAGGGGCTGGATCAGAACCTGCCCCAGACCCAGGTCCCTCAAACTCCCTCTCAGCAGGGCTGATCAGAACCTGCCCCAGACCCAGTTCACCCTAACTCCCTGTCAGCAGGGCTGATAGAACCTGCCCCAGATCCAGGTCCCCCAGAGTCCCTCTCAGCAGGGCTGATCAGAGCCTTCCCCAGGTCCCCAAAGTCCCTCTCTCTCTGTCTGCAGTCCCCGCAGCTCCCCGGGCCTGAGCAGGCCTCGGGCTGCATCAGCATCCCCGCCTTCAATGCCTGGAATTAGACTCCGCAGATTAGGCAACGTGCTGAGGCTTATCTCTGGCTCTAATCACTAATAAAGTTGCAACCTGGTGCATTTGCACCGTATTAGGTCTCGCACAACCGCACGGACTCTGGAGGTCATCTGCCTCCCCCAGGCGCCGCCAGGTTTGATGCAGCGGGTCCCGGTGGGTCCCGTTGGGTCCCTCGGAGCGGCCACCACCACCACCACCACCAGCAATCCAATCCAATCCAATCCAATCCAATTAGGGGCACAATGGTCCCAGCCCGGAGAGGCTCCCGGGCCCCCAAACCCTCCCGCCCCGGCGCCCTCTGCACAATGCCGGCTTTTGTCTCAGCCCCGCCATTGTTCGGGATTCTCTCGCATCCCTGGACACGGGATAAAGAGCCGTGCTCCGAGAGATGTTTATGAATGAGGTCTCAGAGCACAGGGGTGCAGCAACACAGGGCTTGACCATGGACAAAAAGGGTCACGGTTTCTAAAAGGCGCGTTGAAGAGAAATCATTAAAGATGTAATATGCAATAGCCAGGAATGAAAAGTTACAGGCAAACAGAAAATAAGGACTGAAGTTTTCCTTTCAAAGCCAAGGAAAGTTTTGTCACAGATCTCAGTGTAGTCAAGGTGTTTCACAAAATATCTACACAAAATAAAGTACCCAGCAGACCCCATTGCTTTAGGGCACAGTTTTGAAAAGATTTTACATCACGTTGATTTCCAAAGCAGGAAAAAAATTTATTTTGATTTCATGTTTTGTGATTTAAAATGTAGCAGATAATGGCAGTAAACACTAAAATATGGGCCAAAGAAACTAGGTGAAAAATATCAGCTAATAAAAATCTAAATCATCCTTCTAGCGTCAGAGAAAATACTGTGATCTTGAGCTGGTGTAATGAATATGCTACACTAAATTCATGAAGAGGAGACACCAACACCTCTTTGAAACCTGTAGGAGTTACAAACGTCTTCACAATTAACAACATATAAGACCAGATCAGTTCTGCAGCACAAATCTGTGAGAGTTCAAGCAAAGCTGAGCAAAACTTCTCCAACACCTTCAGCACAACAGCTCCATGAGTCTTGCTAACCAAAACTCACCTTCCCTCACACATCCAGGCCTAGCAGAGACAAAGCCACCCTCAAACCCCCTCCATCACACAGCAAAGTGCCTCTTTGTGAGGCTCTGCTGAGCAGAGAAAGATAGTAATATTGTGAAACCTTTCTGGACTTTAAAGAGTAGAGGCAGACATGTAATTGCATTCAATGAAACATCATATGGTAATGAGCAGCAATGGAATAGCCAAGTATAAATCTCCCATTCAGTAGAGTGTCACATGTATAAATCTATTTACCAAGCATTACTCTGTAGCTCCAACCATAATAAATCTTCAGGAGAATGCCTTGTGCACCACTAACAGAGCAGCAGTTTGGAAAAACAGGCAGACTACTCTTCATAAGGAGTACTGATAACCAGCCAACCTGTT
This sequence comes from Setophaga petechia, assembly GCA_024362935.1. Lineage (NCBI taxonomy): Eukaryota > Metazoa > Chordata > Aves > Passeriformes > Parulidae > Setophaga > Setophaga petechia. The sequence goes on along the minus strand of JANCRA010000003.1, from coordinate 9,333,010 downwards.
AGTTAAAAAGATTATATTAATTGTGCTCTACTTATTTGGTGTGTTTGTTTGGGTGCTTGGGAGGCTAAAGTCGATTTATTTTTTTTTTAATACAAGAACATCAATACACATAGACTGTAGTAAGTCAAGTGGTACAAACCACAAAAGGAGTACTAAGACAAAATCCAGACCTAATGTCCCCTCACTGGTAGAACCACAAAGGCTCTTTTGATTTTAGAAGATGTATCACACTGCAATTCATAGGATAATGGAATTATCAAATCATTTTAGTTGGAAAAGATCCTTGAATACCATCAAGTCCAACCATTAACCCAGTACTACCAAGTCCACAACTAAACCATGTCCCACAGTCCCACATCCACACATCTTTTAAATTCCTCCAGGGATGCTGCCTCCACCACTTCCCTGGGCAGCCTGTTCCAATGCCTGACAATGCTTTTGCTGAAGAAATTTCTACTAATACCAAACTCAACCTCTCCTGGTACAACTTGAGCTAATTTCTTCTTTTCCTATTGCTTGTTATCTGGGAGAAGTGACCAGCCTCCACCTTGTCCCAACCTCCTTTCAGGTAGCTGTAGGGAGCAGGAAGGAGCTGAGCCTCCTTTTCCCCAGGTCCCTCAACTACTCCTCATCAGTCTGAGTGGTGTTCTGGCCTAGTTTCTGCTCAATGTAAATGTTTTATGTAGGTTAATCCCAGATAAATAACTGTTTTCTTGCATTATCTAGATCTTCCACTACACATTATGGGATGTATTAGAAAGATTAAGCACTGCACAGTCAACTAGAGCCTCCCTACAGGATGCTCCTGCCCCCAGCTCTGCAAGGATGCCACATCACACACTGAAACAGCCCTTGTATCTGCATGACTTGCCAAAACCTCTTGCTAATCACCTGAGGTTTCTATTTGTAGCCACGTGCAAACAGTTTCAGGAAAGCATTTGTTCTGTGCTGAGGAGCTAAGGCTAAGCTGCGTTCCAGAAGTAGCCAGATAAAGAAAAAGTCACATGCCAATATAGCATTTCATATACCAGAATCAGACAGAAATCACAGTCCAGTCATAAGGAAGAGGCAACTGCTTTAATAGCACTTGTTTCAGTGATACACAGGTCTGAAGTGCAGCAACACACTGAACACAGTTTCACAAAACAAAGATATGAACCTGTTTGTCCATGTCTGGAGCAGGTCCAAAAGAGAGAAACAGAAATGGTCAGAGGGTTGAAACAGCTCTCCAAGAGGAAAAGCTGAGAGAGTTTGGTTTCTTTAGCCTGGAGAGGAAAAGGCTCCTGGGAGACCTCAGGGTGGCCTTCAGTACTCAAAGAGAGGTTATAATAGATGGGGACAAAATCTTTATTAGGGCCTTTTTGGATACAATAGGGGTAATGGTCATAAACTACGCGGGTAGATTTAGATTAAATCTAAAAAGGGCATTTTTTACAATGAGGGTGGTAAAACACTGGCACAGGTTGCCCAGAGAGGTGGTGGATGCCCATCCCTTGAAACACTCAAGGTTAGTTTGGATGGAGCTTTGAGAAACCTGATCAGGTTGAAGTTGTCCCTGCTCATTACAGGGGGGTTAGACTGGATGATCTCTAAAGGCCCCTTCCAACCAGACTATTTTATCATCCTATCAGACCAGAAATGCTGCTAATTCTAACAACCACATCATGAAGATCACCATCTCCACATCTAGAACTCTACAGGCTCTTTGCTGGGATCTTCACTGGTCTCCAGACCATGAAGACGCAGTGAGATTTGGAAGCAGTTTTTCAGGTTAGGGATGTGAAAGCACTGTGTGAAATGTCTGCTTGCATATGCTTATCCTACAGCTAAAGAGGGACTTATCCCTCTAGAACTGTTTTTGCAGCATGTCTCACCAAACACTAAATTCACACCCAAAATATTTACAAAATTTATCTACAATCCCCACAGTGCTCATGTTGCAGAGTATCCCAACATAAATCTGTAGAAATAATGCAGACATTCTGGGATGAACATCTGAGAAAGCTGCTAAGGAAGGATCTGTGTGTGCCCACTGCAGTGTCTGATCCCACCTACTTTGCAAGGCGTTTTTCACAGGCATCACACTCATTGCCCTTTGACATCGGCAATTATCTGCTCCCAATCCTCCTGACCTCACATTCTTTACCCACCTGCAACTCCCACGTAAAGATAACAGAAGTTTGCATTCACATTAACTAAGTCTCTTTGTTCTGGGCAAGGAAACAATATTCATAATGCCCAATCTGATTTCATTCCAGCAGAGGATTAATTTCAATCTCTGCTGCTGTAGAACAAGACGGCAAGCACGAAATTATCATCAAATAATTACAATGCTTTATGCTTTACAAAGGACACTCAGAGGTTTGCAAAAAAACTCAACCTTTTTTCTGGAATGAATCTGCAGTAAATTTCTGAGCATGCCTCAGACACACTTAGGAAGCCTATGAAGTCCTGCAGATAAGGCCCAGGACTGAGGGTCAGCAGATGACAGCTCTGCTGCCTGCTCTTTGAATACTTAGGCTAGTCAACATCCAAACTGTAAAAAAGGGGAATAATGCTTCTTCTCAGGTTTATAAATATGCTATGAGGCCAAACTCATTAGTGTTTACAAAGCACTCCTAGACTCCTTGTCTGGAAGGAGTTATACAACCATAAAGTATTATTCATGCTGTTCTAAGGCAGAAAAGTAGGTATTACTGCAAATCCAGCAGTAGCTCTTCTTCATGCACCATTAAGGTTTACTACACTGTCTTAATCTAATCATCAGCACTTCAGAACCCAGATCTGTCATTCGAAACATCCAGACCAGAATTCATCACTGAATAACCAACTGGGTCAATGACATACAGCACAGGACACACACACCCTTTTTAACCCACATCACATATCTACAGCTGAACCATTTGTATTTTCAAAACCTCAACATTATTGGTTTTCCTGCCATATTGCATTATGTCTAGTCAGGATTTTAACAAGTTCAAAACTCAGATTCTAGATCTGTTGGCACATTTTTAAAAAGCTGATATGGGAAGGAGTGCAAAGTTCAGGTCCACACCTCTTCCAGCATTTATCAAGGAAACTGGTTCCTTCAGGCAACTATTTCTGCCCATTATTATTCTGAGATCTCCTTTGCTTGTAATTCTGAAAATGTATTCATAACTAGTGGTACACTTGCTTTTGACTTGCTGATCAAAATACAATCTTTATAGCTCCAGGCACCATCATCAATGCTGAGCTGGAGGGAGTTCAATCCAGTTCAACAAAATCAGCTGTTAAAAATAACAGCTAGCTCCCAAACCACATCTTTGCAGTGATTTAATCCATCCCCTCATTCAGCTGCTGCCACATCCCTTTTGGTGGTCTCCAACCCCATCCTGAGCTAGGCAGGGAGCTCTTGCTGCCCGCTCCTCACACACCGAGAACATCCTCTCCCCCCAGCACAGCACAAGGGCTGCATTAGAGCTTCATCTGAGCTTGATGAAAGTTCTGCCCCCAGCTGCCTTCTTGCTCCCTACCCTCCCACAGCAGCACCTCCGTGCCTCCCCATGCCAGGAGACACACTCCATGCAGCCCAGCCCTTCCCTCCAGCTCCACAGATGTTGTTTTCAACAGAAGAAACCTGTCCCTTTGTGCATGACACAATTTTGGTTCAGACATGAAACCTCTCCTGCAAAAAAAAAAAAAGATCAAATTCAAATATTAATTGAACATAACAAACCTTGAACAGAGTCAGGGAGTTTTACTCTTTATACAGCATTCTTTTTACAGGGGTAGTTCCAAGGCTGTCCCAAAAATATTATCTTTCCTTCACTTTACAATGTCAACTAGAATAAAAATTTAAAAAGGACAACCCTGTAAATTTTATCCAAATAAGGCAGAATGATGCACAGGAGAGCAGATCTTCCATTGAAAACCTTCTCTGTCCAACCCGGCCAAGATGAAAACAAGAAGAAAATAAAAATAGAGACCTTTCCACCAACAGCATCAGCTGCTGTTTACATGATCCATTCCTCATCTTGCAGGTCTCTTGAGCAAACTTGTCTCCAAAGCTGTGGGATCAGAAAACTTGTTTGACCTGTGCTGCTACGGACAGAGGGCATTAACAGCTCTGGAGTGATGCTTTCTCAAGAACACAGCCCCATGGCCAACAAAATCAGCTAGTCACCTCAGCCACTTGCAAGAATAAAGCCTGCATTGCTCTCAGAATACTCAATATTCTGAAAATGCTGAGCACTTGTGCTTTGAACAGAAGATGCCCTTCAATATCCCTGGTGGACCCACAAAGACAAACATGCTCTGGGTCACTTGGCACTGTGAGAGCTCTGGACCTGCTGCTACAGAGCCAAAGCAGGACTGTGACCTGCACATGCCACCTCTACCAACACTCCTGCCCTGGGCTCTCACTTGTGTTAGGCAGCAGATGCTACTGAGATACAAAATGCTCCCATATTTCTTGGAAAAAAACCCAAATAACACAACAACAAAATACAGAGAAGTGGATAAAAACATAGCTTTACTTTTAAGCATAGATTAAACAACATTGATGTTTAGAGGGTTGTGTTTTTAAAGAACAAATTTCCAGAGGAAGCTAATTATGTTCCTAGGGTTAACAAAAGGATTTGCGTGATCCAGTTTCTCTTCCTTACTACACTGCAAGTGAGGGATGTGACTGAATACACTTCACTTAACTCCATGGGATCTACACCCATCATTTTGAAAATTAGAGAGCATTCATTTGGGATGATCTTTTCTCTTCCCCTCTCTGCTGTTTTGTTTTACACAGAGAAAATAATTAGTGTATAAGACAAACAACAAATAGGAATAAAATTAGTCCTTTCAAACTGAGATGTTGTTTAACTTAACTAATTGAAAAGAGAGAAAGCAAAATTGTGTGGCTAGTGGCAAAGTCATAAAATGTCACTTTTCTAAGGTTCATACACCAGTAATCATCTTTTATACTAAGAACAGTGACTCATAAATCTGGTTCTTCATAAAAAATTTGCACAAAAAAGTCAGAAATAAAAGATGTCCCCTCCCCTTTTTTTTCTTGGTCAACTAGAAGCTGAAGCATGGTCTTTATGAGCTGTGGGAGTGGAAAGTCATTAGAGCTTCAATTCCAAATGAAAATTAAGGCTTTTAACTTCCCATACTACTCATACTGACAACCTTTCATACATAATTGCCTAGGAAGAGTTACTGTGGTCTTGTCACCCTCCTAAGGCGTCAGTGATACGCTGACAAATAGATCCTCCCTCCCAATTCCACCACACAAATGGAAATAAAAGCCCATGTGGTTAAGAAACTCTGAGTTCACACCCAAGAATGACTTTGATGACTTTTCAGTCAGGACTCATTAGGAGTTACCAAATTACCAGCATCAGAAATAAAGCAATCAAGGGATCAGGTAAAAATTTAACTGGAAAGAGGAAGAGTGCCTTCAGCAACTATAGCAAAGACACCACTGCTCTGCAGTGACAAGCAGGACCCTTCTGCTTCACAGCTGTGATTCTTCACCTCAGTCAAAACTGTACTAGGCTGACAGATAAACATTTTAAATACACATATATAGGATTATATTCAGCTGGGCAACCTAGATGGGATGAGCTGAAACAGCAACAAATGCTGTGTCCACTATCTGAAAGGTATCAAGATAACCTGTTGCTGTGACAGCAGTAGCATCTTTCTGCACTTGTCTGTTTGTGAAGAGGCAAACTTTGCTTTTTATCTAATTTTGCTCATCTTCTCATTTGAGAGAATTATTATTTGACAAGTTTCTGGTTTTTTTTGTGGTGAGAGACTGACCACACTTCATCATCTTGTGGTTCCAAGAACTATATACAATATAGAGAGAAGCAACCCAACATGTAAAGTGCTTTCATCCCAGTAAAACTGAAACAGGATTGGAAGCAACTCCAAAACTGGGAATTAGAAATGTGTGGAGTTACCCTAAAGATGTCTCCTTCCTTGCTAGTTCAGTATAACTCAAAACCTGTTTGTTATCACTGGTGTCATAGCAATGGTCAGAGGCCCCATTTGAGGTAAGGGTCTAATTCTATTGAGCACCACAATAAACTTGGGGAAGACAAAGGAAATAGATTATCCTGGTTGTATAAAAGGAGAACCACAAATCACATAAGTTAGCTAAAAGACTACACCAGAAAGCCACGTAACAATGAGACAGCACTCCAAATCTGAGTCCCAGCTCAGTGCTTCAACTTGCAGAACCATCCGTCCTATTGTTATTTTAAAGCTTACATCTAAAACAATAGAGTCTTAACCGATGTCATAAAAAGAGGACTGCATTTTGTTACAAGAGGTCAGGAGACAAGCATGGGAGGGACTTTCAACTAAATTGCTCGGAATCCAGGAAGCAAAGAGCTGCACCAAAACTCGAAAAGAACAACATTTAGAAGATGGTTGAACACAGTCACACACGTGCAGCTACACCCACATGGCCTGGAGGACAGAGCTGCAGAAACCATTATTGCTTCTGAGGTGGAAACTGCAGCCACTCCACAGAGAAGATCTCCACAAACAAGGCATATATTATCATGCTTCAAGACATCAAAGAGGAACAAACACATAAGCTTTAAAAATTGATTCCTATTTTTAAAAGGTGTTAAAAGGATGGAAAAGGAAAACCCTCTAAATGTTGGCAGAACTGAAAGATGGAAAGGCTGCTGCACTGACTGAAATACTCAGCCTCAAAAATAAGCCTCACAGAGAAATGAATGAATAACTGAAATAAAGCAAGCAAGTGCAGAGGTATTTGTAACAGCAAAGGACAGTTGTATCAGCAGTTTGACCAGGAATGAATGATTGACTCACTCCCTTGCTGGGTTTCAGCCGCAATCAGGAAAATGAACAAGGGAACATTCTATCAGTTTCTCACAATGCGCCATCCCTGTGCAATGCAGGAACCGCTGGTGAAGATCATATAACCTGTAACTATGTATCACATTCAACAGCAAACAAGCTTTTAACTCACTGGAAAGGGATTAAAAGCTCCGTAGATCCAAAGCATAGATCAAAGTTATATTCAGCTGCTGGGAAATAGATAAATATGAGACTGCAAATCCCAGTAAGGGAGATAAGAAAAGGAAACCAAGAAGACAAAAGAATACTGTGCATCACAATAGCCCTTTAAGATTGTACATTAAAATAAGACTTTCTTAACACCTTTGTTATGAGCTCGAAAAGATTCAGCATCAATCAAAATTAGTTATTTTTAATTACTGATACTCTGTTAGCATCTGATGATGTTACTCTACTCCATAAAAGTAGACTTTTATGTAGACTGTCCTGGAATCTATTCTATTAGATCCTATTAAAAAGAAAAAAGGGGGGGAAACAGTGAAAACATCAACATGGAAATGGTAAATTCCTGTATGTATATAACCAGCTGTAGTCCTCTGGCAACACAAAAATCAAGCAGAACATTGCCTAAACAGGAGAGATTACTTCCCTTGTTGGAGATTAAAGACACTCTGGATTTCCTTTGAAAAAAAACACCAAAGCAAGTGTAAAGAGTCCAAGTCTCAATCTCATTCAAGTCCAATAGTGTCCCACAGTAACTTCACTGCCCACTGAGATGTTCCACAGCACTGAACAGCCCATGGCCTCATAAAAAGTCACAGCCAGGAGCAGAGTGTCACAGTAGTGGCATTTAAAGGACAAGGCATCATCAATAAGTGTCACAGAGTGAGAGAAATGTACCTTAGCAAGTAAAAAACTGCAGATGAAAGATAGATGCCATTCCTCCAGAGACTGCTTAGCACTTAATCAAAAGTCAGAAACCAGGAATCTTACATTTGTGATGCACAGCAACCTGTCTTCAGATGATCCAGAGATGATGGAAGATGTGGGAAAGAACAAACAAAATCTAATCAATCCCACTAGATCAGAGACTGACAGCAAGCCTCTTCCTGCTATTTCCATAGAAATACTACACTTTGGGGACTGGAAATGCTGTCTTTTTTCTTCTTTCCTAAAACAATGGTTTGGTTTTGCTGCTCTACGTTGAGTAACCCTTTTGCCTGCTCCTTTCCTCTCCATGGATCTTCTACAGCACAAGGACAGAGAGGCAGCTGCTCTGCAGCCTTCCCTGCACCACACCAGGGGCTGTCACTGTCCTGGGAATGCAGGGACAGGTCAGACACAGCCATCACCCCCAGGCATAGTCACCCCTGGAGATGGTTTGATCTTACTGTCCTGGAGATGGTTTGAAAGAGCAGCTAAGTATCTCCTCCTGCTTCCCAGCCTGGGCCCTACTCCACCCATTTGCTTTGCACACTTCATCTCTCACCTCACACAGACATCCCAATGCAGTTGACCTTCCTGTGCATGAATGAAACCCCAGCAGCAGAGGAGTTTGGGCTGAAATGGGGGGAAAGGCAGCATGAATGCAGTCCTGAGTGTCACTGTACAGAGCTCAGGGATGGAGCAAAGTCTGAAGGGCTTTTCAGAGCACTCCAGCTTTGATTGAACTAATTCTGCCAGCGAGCCGGCGTTGACACAACCACAGCAGACAGCTAGCGTGTCACCCTGCCACTGCAGCGTGCAGCTGGCCACAGCCCTGCTGCCACAAGCCCGACACTCACCCACAGTGCTCCCTCTGCTGCAGACAGCCCTCCCACCCCGGGCAAACAGGAGACATCCCACCCTACAAGCCCTAGGAGAGCCCCAGCAGACAATGAGATAACTCACATCAGATTTAGGATTGCTTCAATCTCACTGCAAGATCCGTGAAGTCTCAAAGCCAGTCAAAACTAACCTGTAATCTACTTCACAAGGACTTTAGGTCACAAAGACCCTTTACAGAAGAGGCTCTGAGCAAGGTGAACCCTGCTTGGCACCACCATCTTGGAGGAATAAGTCAGAACAAGCAATGAGTTCCCCGAGAGAAGCAAAACAGCAAGGCAAGAAACAATTTAAGGGGAAGAAGACTACATACACCTGTATGTACAGGGGCTAAAGTAACCAGGCATAAATGGTCTTGACCCAGACATGAGTCACTAGAAAAGTGTTCAAAATAACCTGCCCAGCAGCCTTCAATTGCCATGGTGATAAATGTTTCCTAATGCCTAAGAGCAGCTGAGTCCTGAACCCCATGCACCTTGTTCACTAACAAAAGCTTTCATTATACTGGGGAAAAAAAAAAAAATCACGACCAAATTGTGGCCATTTTAAGCCCTCCTCAGATCAAGGGCCGATTTACACACCCCGGTTTCAATGGGGAGCACTGTGCTCACATCACTGCTAATTCAGGAGATGGAGCTGGCTTGCTTTTTGCTTCACAATTCAGTAGGCAAGGGGAAGATAGATTCTCTGAGACAGTGTTACTTTTTCTGCCAGGAGTTATCTATTTGCAGAAGTGGGTCAACTTTCTCTTGGTGGACATGTTCGTGTGCGAGTGCCTCGCAGCGCCGCTCTGCCCGCCCCGCGCGCACAGGAACCTCTGCACATAACTATTTATGGCAGCCAAGTGTTTCATGAATTGCAGCAAGTTAACCACAAGGGGATGATGACATTTGGCGACAGGGCAGGATGAATTCTGGCTGGCAGAGAAAAAGTCAGGTTAAAAATACAGAATGCAGAAGCAAACCCAGCCAGTTGCAGCTAATTCGCAGGAAAACTGGATGTGCAGCCTCCAAACTGTCCCTGTTCCAGGAGAGCAGTGCTGTTTTACAGTGGGATGCATTAAGGCCTGCCTCTGAGTGTGGAAAGAACATCAGCCTTCTGGGTTCAAGCATTTTAGCTGAATTTTAAATGGGCTTAGATGTTTCTCATTAGCCTCACTCCACACCTGATGTATACCAGATGTTTTTGCCAGTTTAAGCACCTCACCCCATCTCACCTACCATCAGCTGTTGTCCCTTTTTCTGTTCCCAGAGCATCTCCAAAGGGCAGCCCCAGTACAGAAGGATGCTGCAAGAGCAGTCTGGAGGGACAATGTCAGCAGACCCTGCCATGGAAGTGTCTGTGTGAGATGTAAGCAAGGCCACAGCCATGCTGTGGGGCGGATAAAAAGCCCAGTGCCTCCCAGGGCAGGCCCCCAGCATCCCCAAGGTTGCATGGATGCAGGCACCCTTGTCCCCACAAAGTATTAACCCTTCAGCTTTCAGATGCAATGCTTCTGTCAGTGTTGGCATTCAAACCTCTCCTCTCCACACACACATCAGGTGCAACACCTGCCAGGGCTGCATTTTGGGTTCCCAAGCCTGCCACTTCATTAGATCACCATTTAATTCAATCCTCAGCTTTATTTGATGAAATGTCTCCAGAGGACCAAATCATTTACATGTAACCAGCACAGGCTACTTCCCTTATTCTGACTGCTTTCAATGAGGGTAAGTGGATAATTCCATCAAAGGCCCATAGAAAATTGTCTTTTAATCAATACAAGGCTTTTTCCTTCAACAGGACAGCTGAGAATAAGATATCTCTATATAATACGCAAGAGGAAAACAAAATTAGAACACATTACCATGGAGAATATATTTCCAGATATGGCCCAATTTCAATTTAAGCATCCTGAGCCTTGTTTTCAGGGACACCAGCTACCCTGAGGTTTGGGAGCCAAGCAGGCTGGCACACAGGCAGTGCCCCAACAAGAAGGCAGGAGTGGACAATGACAAAGATGCCTCAAATGAAGCACTCCATGGAAGTCCTCTGAATGAGTGGCCAATGACTACTGGCTACAAAAACTCAAGCTGTACCCTTAATATCTGAGACCTCAGCATTGATAAGGCAAATAGCAGAACACATTGAACTTAGAGCAGAGGTGGAAATAGGTGTTTCTCCAGAGGTCTTACCCCTATCTAGTGTATCCCCCCAGAGCTGATTTCCTGTCTTAATCACAAGGAGTCTGTATGTAACAGCCTACAGCACCAAAAATACCAACATGTTAAAAACAGCAGTATTGAAAAAAACAACATTAAAGCCATTTTCATAGGATGAAAAGTGCTCTTGATATAAGAAAGAAAATAATTGGTCAAGTAACCAAACCTGTGCTTAAGCTTGGCAGGAGCCACTGAGCTCTGAGAGGTCTCCAGCACAGAGAACAGGACTTTCTCTGACCTGGCCTGCCCACACAGTGAGGGACTGTAAGGGGGTGATATCTGAATGCTGCTGAGGAAGGCAATTTCCTCTCTTTGACCAGAGCCAGGACAGGAGCACTGCAAAAGTGGACAATGGTCACCACAAGACCTGGAACAGGGCTGATCTCATCTGGCTTTAGATGGCTGCATATGAATGAGCTGACCAGGCATCAGCAGAGGGAAAGAGCACAACCAGCACACAATTCTGCTGTCTTTGATGCAGACACAGTTCACATAAATCATCACACCAAACAAAGTGCCTCTCTCCACGTGGCTGATAAAGGATGTCCAAGGGAATGCCGATGTTAAAGCCTATATTGGAGATATCTCAAATTAAATGAGATGAACCTCATCTTTCACTTCTGCCCCTGCATATTCTCGTCTCAAAGGCCTCATTAATATGCCATCATAAATAATAAATATATTGATTATTAATACACTAATAAAACAAAGTCTTTTGGCCTTAAGGGTGTGTGAAGAAGGGCAGCTGCATTACCAATCAATACCAACCCACAGAGAGCAGCCATTTCTCTCTGCCACCATTTTAACTGCAATATATTGTACCCTCAAGGTAAATATGTGGACATCTACAAGTGGGAATCAATACAACTCAAGATCTTCCCACCCCCTCACCCAGAGAGAGCATTCTTCTTTCACTGGAGAAGACAGCAACAAGAGGCCATAGATTAATATCTCTGCCACTACAGGCTCTCTGCTGTACCCACAGCTTCTTTCTGGGCCTCCTGACCACTTTTTAATTGTTGATGTTTTCAATAATTTTTAAAAACAAAACATCAAAATTAACACTTCACCCAACTGGAATAAAGTCAGAGACACTGGAAACCACCCAGCCCATTTTGGGAGCCTAGCACAAACAGTTCCAATGGAAGGTGAAGTTCTAATGACAACTTCACTTGATGGGTGTGAAATAAAACTAAAGCCTGAATGCTTTCCCTGCATGCACAGGATTTTGTCCCAGGCACATTGCTAGTTGAGTCTGTATGCCTCCAGGCTGGAAGATGGATGAACAGTTGTCCCAGTGAGATCTAGATAAGGCTAAAACCGGTGGAAGCCCTTGCCCTGGCCTCAGGGAACTCTGAGTCATCCTCCCAATGTTCCCACATGCCTCACAGTCCAGGAGTATATCCTGTGGGAATAAACCTGAGGGGTTTTTTTTCCTCCAGGTCATGTTAATATCAATATCACAAAATGTGCTTGACCTTTTTTTTTTTTTTAATTCGCTTTTTCAAACCTAATACCAAGCAGCTGCTTCAACAGAGCTGTCTAAAGCTGGATGGGCAGAAGGATTGTGTGTGCACACAGAGATCCACACCATGCATAAAAATGAAAGCTAAAGCACTCACAAGCACACACAGTGACCATGCCTCAATTTCTGCCCTAGATCTGGGTAGGTTTAGAACTGTGATATATCCTTACAGAGGCAACTGTTTCCATCACACAGTTTGGGGGTGCCCCTGTCCCACAGCCCAGGTCCCCGTGCACACAGAGATTGACCAAACCTCTTATTTTCCCAACAAGCAGGATTACATGTCTTCTAATACTAGCCATTCTTACACTGTGTTATAATTATAATCTTATCTTCCATGAGCAAATAATTAATCATCAGCTTCTGAAAGACAACTTGCAGAAGTAAATAGACTTCAGAAAAGCGAAGCAAAGGTGGACCACTAGTTGGGTTGGGGGTGTTTTTTGCACTTACACCATTTATTCTGAATTCACCTTACAAATCTAGAGTTCATCACCTCACACTGGGGTGGGTCACTGGGGCAAATAAATCAAGCCCTGGTTCAACAACTCACTTCCAAGGATCACTGAACAGAAAATGAGAAGCATTTAACCCACCTTTGCTCACTAAGATTCTACTAAAAATCTGCCTTATTGTAAGTGTTTTAACAGCCACAATACTCTTGACTCCTTTAGAAAAGCACTTAACAAGTGAAGCTCAATGGATACCATTAGCAGGGACAGTAGAGTTCTGCATTTTCCAGCTCCCAATTTCAGGACTTTCTGCTTTTCCATAAGTAAAAATACTCCAGCAAGCAGCTCAGAAGTAGCAACCTTGCTCCCACCAGCAGTCCAAAGCTTCTGCTGAGTTCTTACTAGAGATGCTATATTCTGCACTGCATCCCTTTCAGCCACCTCCTCTCCCTAAGAAAGCACACAGGGCTGTTCATTTCAGGAGCAGCTGAGCTGGCCGGGCAGTCCCCGGTTCACCCTCTGCTTAGTTCCCCAGTGCTTTAAAGACATGAGACAACAGCAAGCTTACAACCAAAAAATGAAAGGCCATGCACTCTCTTTCCCCTGTCTTCCTTCTGTTTTATTCCTGAGGAAAATAAAGCTCTACAAGAGGACAGAACAAAAAGGGGAGTGGAGTAGGGACAGGAGCAGCAGACACAGCTCGCTGCTCACTGCGGGGCTGCTCCGTGACAGCTCCACCGCCCACCTGACTCACTGGAGTGGTTTTTCATGTTCACCTGCTCCTGCCCTGCTCCTCTACGCCGTCACAGGCTTAACAGAATTGTTGCTTGTCCCAGGCAAACACCTCTCCCAGACTTCTTGCTGTCAGTCAAAAAAAGGGGCCTGATAAGCTCTTCATTTGCATATGTATTGAGAGGCATTTCCAAAGGCACAGCCAGGGAAATGGCCTTGCTGAATACCGATGCTATCTGAGAATGACAACTATTCAAGTCATTTTACAGCTTCACTACCTAAGTGGAGAGATCAGGCTTGTCTACATCTTTACAAGGATTATTAGCTTTAAAAGTGCCGATCATCTCCGCTGCACCCTCAGAAACGAAGCCGCACTGGTTCACAGGAAAGAGCTTCAATGCTTCCCACAGAGACCACCTTCCACAGGCACCCCATAACCAGAAGTCACCAAACCCTAAAGGTTTTAGTGAAATGCTCGAGCCCATACCCATCCTTCCCACAGAGGAAATGAGAAGGGGTGTGCAGAGGCAGGCATGGAAGCACTGTGTGTGTGCAGATGGTCACCCTCCCTTTCCTACCCTTACCCTACGGTAGGACATGAGACTCGGCTCTCAGCCCCCTCCAGAGATGCTGCTGGGCACATTCCCACACACAGCGCAATGAGGACCGAGCTCTGAAAGCAGAGGTTTCCCTCTTTGTGCTGACAGAGGGACTTTGAATCCCAGGTGAAGCATCCTACTGTGCAGCCACCCCGGACTGAAGGGACAGCTCTAAGGCCCTGGTTATGTTTTGTGTACTCAAGAGCCCTGAGTTAACAGAAGAATTCAACTGGCTTTGTCCCGTTCAGCTACCAACACCTAAAAGGCACATGGGCTAAGGTTCACAAACCAGAGTTGTGAAACCTTTCTGTTCCATAACAGTAACAGCACATTCAATACCTGTCATGTGCTCTTCAAGCCTCTGTGGAGAGCAATGCTTTATGAAAATAAAGTCAAGTCACGTCAAGAGCAGAAGCTATCTGCAGATTTACAAAGCAGATACTTCTGATTTACACAGCTCTACGAGAGAGAGATTAAAAAATTCCACACCAAACATTTAAAGATGTTTGCTGTACCATGCACCATCTGGTGACTGGATCACCCTTGAAACCAGCAATCCTTGACTACTGGGCAAGGTGGCCAGAACATCTCCAGCCGTGAGCTGACACACACTGAGGCAGCAGGACTGCAAACAGCACATTCACTTGTGGTGAAACGAGTTGATCAATCCTCTATGCCCTCAGGTCTCTTGGGACAGAAAAACTTGCCACAAATCACCAGAAATAAAAATGAGCACCAAAAGCTCTGGGAGCTGAAAGCATGGTTATCTGGTAAGCACATCCACTGCTGACATCAATCAGAGCCAACCTCTGGGGCTCCATCCCCCTCTGTGTGCTTAGAGGTGGGAAAAGGACACCCCACAAAGAAAATATCCCTCTCTGGTGGAAAAAGAGGATTAAGAACATTAAAAGTAGTCTTATATATAAGAAGTTTTTAGATTGCTGCCTGGTCTGGTTCCTACTGAATCCTCTTGACCACACATTCTAAAAGTCATGTATTTGGTCTTGTTGGTTTTAAAATATTTTTTTTAAAATCTCCATTTTAAAGATATTTCAATGTTATGTTAATGCCAGATCACTATTAGACAACAGGAGAAACTTTGCTTGGATATGAGCTGCCAGAGGAGGCTTGGCACGATTTCGTTGTGGAGCTTGTTTCTAACTTCAATGACTAGCCTGAACAAAATCGTGAGTACAGCGTCCCTTCGAGAGCAATCTCTTCTCTACAAACAAAACTCCTCTTTCTGAAGCGGAGACAGGGGAAAGCCGAGTTGCCCCTTTCCAAAACTGCTGAGCACTCCACAGCCAGCCCTGAGAGCCTGTGGAGCTAACAGGTGATGCTATGTGGGACAAATCTGAGCTTTCATCAGATGCCTCCAAAATCTCATCCCATCTTTATCAATCTTATCAAACTAGCACACAAACAAGTCAAACATAAACCCAAATATTTAAAGGGGGAGAGAAAGAGGAGGAAGAGTGGGAACACAATCAGCGTTTATTTAACCCTGAAAACTCAGGCTTATTTTTGTCAAAACAGAAACCCAAAACAAACAAACAAAACCAAACACCAACCCTGCTGGAGATAAAAGAGGCTCCAACCCTCAGCCCAGGACATCGATAACACCGTTAACGCACTGATAACACACACCCCGCACACAGGTGCCCCTCCCCGGCTCCCGGGGCTGCTGTGCCAAAGAGGTCAGAAGGATGGACGGGGTTGGGAATGGCCAGGACCCCCCTCCCCGGAGTCGCTCGCCCACCGCCACGGGGGATCGGGCATGTCGGGGGTGGCGGCGCGGGGCCAGCGGGGCAGGGAGGGCAGGGCAGGGGCTCGCTCACCATTGAGGCCGTTCGGGATGCTCCGGTGGTGAAGGGGCGCGGACAGGTCATCCATAGACCTCCGCATGGCCCCGGCCTTGCTGTCGCCGGCCTTGTGGTGGTGGAGGTGGTGGTGATGGTGGTCGGGGCTGCCCGCGCTGCCCGTGCTGGAGGTGCTGCTCCCGTCCCCCACGTCCCTGGTGGCCGAGCCACCGTTCAGGTTGGTCAGGCTGGCCTGGCTGTCGATGGAGCTCCGCGAGCCGGCCCCGCTCCGCTCCTCGTCCAGCATCAGCACCATCTCCTTGAGCTCCACGTTCTCCCGCAGGAGGGTCTCCTGCCTCGCCTCCAGGTCCTTCAGCTTCTGCTGGTACATGCCCACCTCCTTCCACATCACGCTGGCCGTGTGCCTCCCGAAGCGCTGCCATTCCCTTGACAGCTTTTTGCCTTTTTGCCGGTCGTCGTCCAAGAAGCAGCAGAGCTCCCGCAGCTCCTGGTTGTCGTCCTGCAACTTCTGGTTCACCTCCTTCAGCCCGCGGATCTCGTGCAGGTGGAGCTGCAGCCGCCGGTTCACGTCTTTCATCAAGTTGCCGTGTTCCACCATTAAGTTCATCTTTTCATTCTCCACTTTCCTCAGTCTTTTCACCAGCTCTTCCTTGCTCCATCTCAGCATCTCCTCTTCTGTAATTTTGCTCAGGTCTTCTTTAGACCCTTCCATGGAATTTTTTGCCATCATCTCTGCCTAGGCTGCGTTTGCTCTCACAGGATAACAAATGGTTCGGGTTATTCGGATGGTTTTGTTCGCCTGATTTCCTATAACTAAAAATCACTACAGCATCTCGGGGAAGAAATATTATAGTTCTCCGCTGAGCGTTGGACAAGGAAGAAGAGCAACGCCGGACTGGAAATTCTGCTCTCCAATAGACCCCATAATAATAATAATAATAAAGAAAACACAAACCAAAGAGGTAGGAGGGAGGGGATGAAATAAAAAAAGGCGCCCCCCTGCCCCGGAGGCTGGGGGAGACAGGGAGCCAGGAGCCAAGCGCTGCACTCTCCGAGCGAAGCCTCCGCAGGGATCGGCCAACTTACCCCGGGCAAAACAACTACGCGGCGGCCGCCCCCCCGTTCCCGGGCGCTCCGTCCACTTGTCCTCCCGCCCGCCCGCCGCCCGCCGCCGCCCGCCGGGGCACCGCGCACCGCTGCCCGCCGCGCTCCGCCGCTGAGCCTCCGCAGCCCCGGGGCGACGTGGGGCCGAGCCCGGCGCGGCGGCGGCCGATGCCGGTGCGGCGCTGCCGAGGAGCGGTGGGGGAGCCGGCGCCTTCCCGGAATGGCTCAGCCCTCGGGAGGGAGGGAGGGAACGAGCGAGCGAGGGAGGAGGGGGCGGCAGCGCCGCGGCTTGGTCCCACCTCCTGCCGGGCAGGGCGGCGCGGCCCTGCCCCAGCGAGCCCGGCGGCGCGCAGGGAGAGGCGGCTGCTGGCGGCGGAGCCGAGCCGAGCCGTGCCGAGCCGAGCCGCCCCTTGGCTGCCGGGCTGGGCGCTGGCCGGGCCCGGTGCGCCGCGCCCGCCCCGGCTCGGGTTACGGAGCCGGAGCCGCGGCCGCCGCAGCCAATGCGGGCCCGCCTGGCGCCTTCGAACGGCAGGTACAAAGGGACGGGGCCGCTCCCTCGCTCCCTCCCTCCGCCCGCCCTCCGCCCGCCCCGCCGTGCCCTGCCGTGCCCTGCCCGCCGCGGCCGAGCTGCCTCGCCGCTGCCCCCCCCCCCGCCCCCGGAGCTTCCACCCCGCTTTTTGCCTTTTTTTCTTTTTTCCTTTTCTTTTTTTTTTTTTTCAGATGGGTTTCCTCGGTTTTTCTTAAAGAAAAGGTACCGGAGAGAGCACCATCCCGGGAAAGGGTGGGGTTGGACAGGCAGGAAAACGCGCCTGCCGGGCGGCCCGGGGAAGCGGCGCCGAAATGGCCCCGGTCCCGCTCTGCCGAGGCGCGGGGAGGGACCCGAGCCGCGGGCGGCCGCCTTGGGATGCGAGCGGAGCGGGATCTCCCGGAGCATCTCCGCTGCTGCCGCCCCCGCCAAGGGCTTTGTCACCCGCGGCTCTCTGCCCTGCTCCCTCTGGGGTGGCCGCCTTTGTCCGCGGGTCCCTCCTGCCTCGGCAGGTTGAAAGAGCTGGCTCCGGCATCCCTGCCGCCTCTCTGCTCCTGGGAACGGCAGATTCCTTTATACCTCAGCGGTGCGGGAGGAAACGGCCCTGAAGTCGCAGACAGCCCTTATTCTTTGGTAAAACCGTCGCAGGTTCTGGTCCTTACTGTCAGGAGGCTGGGGTTCCAGCCTCAATTTCTGCAAACATCGGACAGAACCAAGTAAAGGGCATGGAAAGTTCATGAAGTCAATTTCCTAGGCAACATGTGGGTAATTTTCCTGTATCTTTGCATCACATCCCCTGAGTTTCAGTCTAATGCACTTTTCCTCGGGCCATGATGTCTCTCTGTGGGCTGCCTTTTGGTCGGTCTCACACTGTTAAAACGAAAGGTACACCAGGACACAGCATGAGTATCCTTAAAATGCCCCAGGGAATTGCCAGCTTTGTGTTCCTTAGGAACCTGAGTAAATGGTTTGACTCCAGGGTTAATCCAGTGCAACATCAGGTTTCTGGCCACACTGGAAAGCTGGTCAAGACACCCTCTAGCTATAAAGAGACATCAAATCCGATGCCAGAGCGTGGGATGCAGAGCATATGGCCTGTGCATGGAGGGAACATGGGGACAGAGAGGCATGGAGGATCGCAACTTCTGCCTTTTGATGTTATCCTTCTCAGCCTCAGTAAAACTGCAGTTTCTTCCTGTTTTTCTGCACAAGTCTATGCTGCTGGGTTTCTGAGCCCAGATATACCCTTGGCAAACAAGACAACTGTCTGCTTCCTACTAAAGCAAAACAGCAGACCCTCCCTGCTTCTGGGGGAGCCCATCCCCTCCATGCGTGCTGTTGTCCCTGTCCTCCTATGGAGGCTTTTTATCCCATTACTATCAAAAGGGTAAGAGGAGCTTAGGACAGAGCACGGACACTGGTTCACTTTGTGTGGGGTTTTCAGGTGGATTCTTGGTAGCACACAGCACAGACCTGAAGGTGCAAAGAGGACAATTCTCCCCAGCACAAGCCCACACCAGGGCAGCTCCCTAGAGAGGAGGGAATCACATTGTGCAGCCAGTCGTGAGGCCTGTTTGCACCTTTCAAGGGGGATGGCTCTGAGCAGGTAAAACAGGCACCACGCAGGACCAGAGCTGTGCTCTGACCTGGGTTACACCTTGGTGACAGCTCTCCAGAAGGTGCAGTCCTGGCTGTGGTTGGTCAGGTTTCCTGAGGTTGCCACCTCAGTTAGCCCTTGGGACATGGAAGCAGCAGGTGTCTGTGCCTGCTCCTGGGGTCTGGGGCAGACAGGCCATGGCCAGCACGGCATGGCATCATGCTGTGTCCCACCTCTGCTTCTCACCACCCCGAGCCACAGCTCATGGCTGCATTGTGTCCAGAAGGCACCCAGACATTTTTTTAGCCAAGCCTTTTATTTACAAACATTTAATCATATCCTTCCCCACAGGAAGAGGAAAGTGCTTCTCCCAGACCCTCCCATGCTGATCTGACTAGCAGGTCCCTGGCCAGTGACTGGGGGAAGGAGGAGCAGAGCAGGGGGATGTTGCAGAGCAATTGTTCATCATTGACCAAAGTCAAGACCAATTGAAAAGAGAGAGAAGCCTCTGGCAGCTGTGTCACAGACACAGGTGAAGCTTCACTGTGGCAGTGCCTGGCCCGGGCAGTTTATTGCTGAGCTCGCCTGATGTTTGCTTCATCCCTTTCCCAAGAAAAGCTGTCTTTCCTAGGTGAAACCTTTGAAAATTTGAGTGTTATTGATGTTTCTGCAGAAACATATCTCAGCAGACAGGGGGGTTTCTCAAAGGAAGTGAGGAGATTATTCATATCCACAGAGGAAGTCCCTGTGATGATTAAGACTTGCTTTCAGAGGGTATGTCTGTGCTTTTGGAAATGTCAACACCGCAGATCCACCCTGATGCCATCCACAAGAGTTTGCTGTCAGTGCTGCCATTCTGCTGCCCAGGTGGCTTCTGAGGGATGGTGACTTGCTGTGCTTGGGCATCCAGAGGCCTGTGTGCTCAGGAGATGGCATTGAAGCTGCCAGGTGTCCAGATGGCAAATGGTCTGAGTGGCTGTGACCCGAATAAAGAGGACACTGTGCATCATCACCTGTACTGCTCCCTCATCTTCCCTTCAAGGTGGGCCTTGCAGTGCAGTAGAAGAAAATCCCCTCATTTTGGAAAGGCAAGGCAGCAGTGCTAGGGAGAGGTATCAGAAAATGTCCATGGCCCAGGTGATCATGGGCACAGTGGAACCAAGGACTGGGTGTAGATAAGTCTATAAATACCTTGATAGCTTGGAGGGAAAGGACTAGGTCAGTGCAGAGTGTTATGGTCAATAACAAACCCAGTATTGCAAAGCATACTTTAATCAACACAAATAACACATAATTTTGGGGTATTTTTGATGTGTTCATAGTTTTAATTTTAGTGAAAAAACCCTATTTCCCAGTGTTGTTCAGAAGACATTGTGATTTCCTTGTGCATTTTAGATGAAGTGTAGAAGGAGTTGATAAACAACACGCTATGGATTCCCTCTTGTTACATCTGGCCATGGGGCCTTCTGCAAGCTGCCAGTGAAAAACACTTTTAATATGCATGTTATCTTAAGCTTTTGATGCTCATGTAAGACAGCATCAAAGCCTATCCCTTGCACTGAATCAGATGGGCATTTCCACCCTGTTCAGTCAGGGATGAAATTTTAAAGCGAATTGTAGCAAAATAAGAATTGTAGAAAAAAAATCCCAACAAAACAACTACCAGTAACCTACTGGGTAAAAATGCTCTTGATGTTAACTCCTGAACTCAGCAGGTGATGCAAGAAATGGATTTGGTCCCTGATAGAACACCGAGATACACAGCCTCATTGAAGTCTTACCAAAGCATTCCCTCTGCAGGGATACGTCAGTATTACAGAAGACACCGCCACAGCTCAGAGCTGTGCTGCCGCTTCCCTCCCTTCCCCGGAGAGGGTGGCTCTTCCAAAGCCCACTCTGGGGTGTGGGAGTGGGCAGAGGGGCAGGATTAATCCCAATGAGACTCTCCTGGAGCTTGGTTTTCTGAGGCAGCCTGAGGAATACACACTGCTGCCTGTGCATCCAGTTTATATGTGCCAAGGACCCATCTCAAAGAACACATACTCCATTAATCATTTACATGGGATATACCCTCTGTGGCACTGGTGTTTTCCCATAAATCAGCGCCAAGGCCTAATCCTTGATTAATGTTTTGAAATCCAGCACCCAGATTGCAACAATGGGAGCTCTCTGTGAGACAAAGCTGTGCGATAACAAAAACTGAGCAATGCTCCAAACTCTGCTATCAAGATAGGAACCTCCCTTCCAGCCTGATTAAGCAGTATTTTCAGCCAGAACACTTTTCCAAGTAACAACGACCTGAAGAACTGTCTTGTGTCATTCTTCCTGCTTTTCCCAGATCATCTGAACCATTCTGTGAGAAGCCTTTGTGCCTCCATTTGCCCATCTGGCTGAGCAATGAGGAAAGCACAGTCTCTTGGAAGATTATGCAGCACTCCTAAATGGTGGCTTCTGGCAATAAAACTGGGCCATCCAGTTCATTCTCTCTCCTTATGAAAATAGTATGTTTTACTGGAGGTTTTCATCTTGTGTCCACAAAGCCTTCTTATTTTGTGCCCTGAAACTGCCAGTAAAATTCTCCAATGCACTAACTCATTTAAAGGACTTCAGGCTATTCCAAGAAGGATTTGGGTTGTGACCAGCAAACTCTTTGCCTTGCCAGAAAAACAGGTCCTCCAAAAGGCATAAACATTGCACAAAGAGTACCATCCAAACTGAAGACCAGTGGAGATGAAGAGCTGTTCCTTGAAGGAAAGCATGGAAGGTGTGTGTTCTCCAGATGTGCTTCAAATGCTGGTTTCCAGTCCATTTCAAGTGTCTTGCAGTCACCCAAGAGGTGCACAATCACATGTTGGGTCCAGATCTGCTCTGTGCAGACACCCTTTCAGGGCTGATGGAGCAATACCATGCCAGATCTCTTGCAGTGGCAGCTGCAGAGTAGGCATACACGGCATGTTTGAGCCAAACAGAAAAAGCCCATAAAAATCCCCTCACCCACAGTGTTTCTACCACTTCATTTTCACAGAAGTTTATAACCATTTTGTGCAACCCTAAATATGGAGTCTTTTTCCCTCGTCCCTAATCTGTACATTGGGAAAGGAAATCCTAAGAAGGAGTAGCCAATGCTGCTCCTACCTGGGAGCTGCAGTTGAATGACATGTCCAAAACACATACATAACAACTAGAGCAGAAATTTCACTGCAAATTTAGCGCATGGTGGGGATACAACTTCATTGTGCAGTCAGAAGGCTACATACAATACATACAATATCAGAGTAATTTTTTGAAGTATTAAGAAAAATCTCCCAACTCCACTTACAAGATTTGAATCATCAGGATTGCCAAATGCCTGTGAGCTGAAGGCATGTGCTGGGAAGCTTCACATCATCCACACAAAGAGGAGAGACACTGAGATTTTGGATCGAAGTGTGTGTCATGAAAATAATTTGACAGAACTTATTCTGAATAGGTAAGAAATCAGTAGCAGGAATAAAAAGACAGCCAGACTGGATCCAAGTGCTGGCCCCTGTATTGTCTCTGCCAGTGGCAAATACCAGATGCTGATGAGAATACTGTGAAAAAAACCTGTCCATAGGGTGAGTTTCCTCTTCTCTGCCATGTGGTACCTCTTGGCTTCTACCCAGCAGCATAAAGGTTTACATCCCCTCCAAAAATATTTGCCATCCTATCTAACATGGGAAGAAGGCCAGAAATGCTTGATATGTCTTTGCCTTTTTAAAATACCTCTTTTGTAAATACCTACAACAAGTGTTGCAACAAAGAGATGGGAGAAATGGAAGGTAAGAGTTTACATCTGCCTTGGCATCACTAAACTGCAGCCCTCAGTTACCCTGACTTCAGGATGCATCCCTGAGGACAAATTCTGCCCTAAGTTACACACAGAGCTCACAGCATGGGGGGTCTCTTCATATATGGGGACAGAACTTGGTTTCTGAAGGCTGAGGAGCTTGCAGGAGGTTATTTTGCCAGACAAAAGCACTTTCTGGTTTATAGTTGCATCTTTCCTGAGTGTGTAGCATCCACACACTGACAGGGCACAGGAATCTCCAGGAATTTAGATCTCTATCATTTAAGCCACTGGTAATTTAAACCCTGGCTTTGCCAAGAGTATATTCACATCACGTGCTTTTTTTCTTTTTCTTTTTTTCTCTTGTCTCCTCTATCCTTCTTTCTTTTACAGCCCTAACAACCCCTCAGTTTTGGGGAGGCAGAGTGAATGTTCTTCAATGCTTGACAATGAATTTATAACAGATTCAACTGAATTGTCTTTGACATCATTGGTTAAAAACAGGAGAAAAAAAAATCAGTGCAAGGATAGAAAAATTATCAGCACTGTTGGCAGGGACTGTTCAGTTTCATGGCAAGTGTTTGTAGCCCAATCAGCCTCTGAGCTTGACAGGTTTGCCCTGAACAGTCTGTAGGGGATGGAGCAGCCCCTGGGCTATTCTGGGCTCCTCCACTCCACCTCCACCCTCCTTTTCCCAGCACAGCTCTGTGCTCAGGCTCTGCCCTGCTGCCTACAGCACAGACTCCTCACTATTCAGCAGATGAGCCCATTGGTATTAGCAGCATGAGGTCAATGCAACCTGAGTAACTCTGCAATAGAGAAAATAGGCAATGTTACACTATCCCCCATCTTCATTACACTCTGATTCCTCATTCCTGAACGACTAAATGACCTTTTAAATGTATTGATGCACCAGGGAGTTACAAATATCTGGTTTTATACTATAAGCAGGGCCTGTTGGTACCCTTCACTCAGTGTTAAAGAGTATTTTCTGCTTGCAAGACAACAATGCTGCTGAGGACCTAATTTTGCCTTTTATAGTTCAGTGAAGCCACTGGGATTTTATAGCAGATAAGAGAGTCCTGCCTTAAAATGATGACACCACTTCTATATATCATAGAGATATCTGAATAATTCATAGTGTCAAGCAGCACAACTTAAAGGAACAGTGGCTTAAGTGACAACATCCAGTTTTAGTACATGCTGCACAAAAATTAATACTCCACAAATTTCTTTCTTACACAAAATCCCTTATCAGTCTTTCCAAGGAAGAACTGCAACAGTGTTACATGAAGTGGGGTGATACACAAAACACAGCGAGTTCCTTGTGATTTGTCACATTGCCCATTACCTTTGCCTTGTGTGGTATTTGAAATGGAATGAAATAAAATTTGGCCTGGATTGGGAAAAGGGACAACAAAAAGTGCCCTTCCCTTGGGCTCATCCTGGTGCAGAGATGTTGCAGACCCCAGGTTGCTGTCACAGATTTCCAGGATCACTTTCTGCTCCTTATAGCAAATGCCTTTCAAAACAATTAAGTCCAAACCAAAGGCTGGAGATCAGGTGTTTATGCTGCTGGTTCGTCAGGGATCTGGGAATTCTGAGGATGTTTTGGACTGAAGCCAGACTCATGTTTTTCCAAATGACCCTTACCATCACACTGAATTGAGTGAGGGAAAGCCCTCCAGGAAATCACACTTCCACTTCTGATATAAAAGTAGCACTCCCAGCTTGTCTCTCTTTGCCTGTGTGAAAGTAAAAAAATCCTCTGGAGGTTGCAATCTGTTTTCTACTCTCTTTTTTCTCAGGCCATAGTTTGGACTGGTGACCCTTGCTGGGGCTGATATTTCAGGCTGGGTTGTGGGCAGGTGTTGTGGCATTGTGAGGGTTCCCAGGATGAAGTGAGAGATGAGAATTTGACTCCTTGTTCTCAGAAGGCTGATTTATTATTATGCATTATATTATATTATATTATATTATATTATATTATATTATAATTTTATTATAATTATATTATATTCTAAAACTATACTAAAGAATAGAGCAAGGATACATCAGAAGGATAGACAAGAATGAATAATAAAAACCCATGATGGACTCAGAGAGTCCAACACATGGCTGTGATTGGTCATTAATGAAAAACAATTCACATGTTGGATAAACAATTCTCCAAATCACATTCCAAAGCCGCAAAACAGGGAGAAGCTGAAGCTTCCCAGGAGAGGAAATCTTGGCAAAGGGATTTTTCATAAAATATCACGGTGACAGGCAGGAAATGCCTTGAGAGCACTGACCCCTTGCCTGCTCCGTGCTGTGGGGCTGGCACCGCGTGATGTGCTCGGCAAATGTGAACCAAGTAGGAAGAGGATGTCATTTTGCACCTCCTAACAGGTGATCTCAGTCCACACACCTTTTGGTGTGGCTGAAATCCCCTTCCTGGCCTGGATGACCACAGCAGGTCTGGAGGCAGGTGACTCTTCTGCCCCCATCAGCTGCTGCTGCCAGACAGGGTCACCATCAGCAGCAGGGATGCCATCTGAATACAGAGAGGATTCAGGACACCACTGTCCACCCACAGGAGCCCGGGGGAACTCCAGGTGATGTGGGGTGATCAGATTGCCAGGGTGAGGTGGGGCACCCTTCCCAGCATGGCCCTGGCTGTGGTTGCATTCCCTGCGCTCTGTCACCGGTGGGATGAAGGCTTTCCCACGGCTCGGTGGGTCCCGGCAGCGCTGGCGTGGCTGGGGCTGTTCCCTGCAGCAAGCAGGTCGCCGTGCCTTTGTATCCCCGCTCATTATCTGTCCCTTGCGTTATTTACCCCCGCTCCACACCCGCCCCTCTCGGCCGCCCCCTCATTGTCCCTGGAATCGTTGTTGCCGCAGAAGTGAAACTCTGAAAGTGTGGAATTAATTGCCTCGGGGCTCTGATCATTTTTAGCGGCACGGAGATAATCTGTCAGACACAGGAACCATTCCAGCACTGAGCAGCCAGAGCAGCAAAGATCCCCATATTTATAATTTTATTTTTAGTCTCTTCATTTCCAGAGCAAACAAATTCAGGAATTTACATTTTGGATACAACTCGAGCTTTGTTTTGCAGATACTACTTTTCAGCCATGATGTACATTGATTTTGATAGCATGCAGGATGTACCAGGCTTAATTGATCAGTTCTGCTTGCACATTTGAGCTTATTTGTTGTACTCCCTGCTTTGCCTTCATTAGAAGTGAATGTAATGCTCAGGAAAGTTCCCAGAATCGACAACTCCGGAAACCAAAGTTCCAGCTGAACAGAGCCAATCAAAGCAAATTTATCACGCCCATGTGCTCCCTGCAGCTCAACCCCTGTCCTTGAGGTCAGCCTTAGTGCTGGGATCACCAACAGCATCAACCATGAGGACCAGTCCTATAGATGAGGATACTCTGGTCTAGTTTCCTGCCTGTTAAAATGTGCAGTGGACTGAACAGCCCTCCTGGTGCTTCCAGCTGGGTCCTCTGGGGTGGCTCTCTGATCCTGGGCTGGCCTTCTGGAGGCTCAGGAGCAGAAAGTATGGCAGGGTGGTGCCAAATGATGCAGTGCAATAAGGGAACAGCACACATTGCCACCAGCAGAAGGCTGTGCCCAGTCTGCCTACAAAGCTTCCAAAGCTTTTCCTTAACTCTGCTTCTTTCAATAAGTCTATCTCTGGGCTAGGAATAGTCCCACACAGTGAATTTCTCTGAACCAAGAAAAAGAGTAGTTACTCTTGTACATAGTGCCTCTGTTTTGTTTGCAGCTGAGGTACCTGCAGAGAACAGTGAAGGAGAGAGGCTGTGAGAAAGGAGGTTTTCATGCTGCCTGAACTGGGAGGCATATTTCCACACAAACCCTGTGCAAGTAATGAAAAGAGAGAGGGGAAAAAAGAGGTGGAAGCTTCTTTGGCAGGCAATGTGTCTAGGTTAGACCTAAATCCTCAGGGAGCAATAAAAGTATCCCCCAGGAGCCATCCCAGTGCCTAGGAAGCAGGGAGCAGTGATCAGTCTCCTGATCCTCCTGTTCATGGGACAGCTCCTTTGGCCCCCTGGGATCTGCTCAGCCCCTCAAGCCTGTCTGCTGCCATCACCACTCCCAGAACTGCATATGTGTGAGAGAGATATGTGATGGTAAAAGAGCTCCACCTCCCCTTCCTACCCCTGATCACTCAGCACATCATCATCGTGCATGGTTTGCTGTACTGAAGGATTGCTGTTGCTGCTCTTGCACAGGTTATCCAGAGCAAAGAATTCCTAGATGCAAGTCTGGCATCCTTGAGAGACCCGCTGATCAGAGAGGAAGCCTTTCTGCACTCACTGTTACCCTGCATGGCCTGGGGTCTGCAACTGGGGACCACAGAAGTGACTGTTGTACAAACTGTATAATAATGAAAATAACAACAATAATAACAACAATAATACTAATACTAGTATGCAGAGGATTTGAGAGACATGCTAACTCTCTTCTTACTTCACCACCTTTACTTTAAACCTGGAGCAAAGGTCTCTCCTCACTACTGGGGGCTGGGGCAAGGTGGGCTATGGGAGCCACAGGTCACTGCTGCCATCCCTTCCCCTTCCTGCACACAGCAATGCTTTTGTTCTTCACTTCACTGACAGACTGGAAAAGCTGCCGTGGGGCTTGGGAGGAGACCCTGCCCACTGTGGAGCACAGCCCTGCTGGAAGCAGCATTCCTACCAGAGCAGGAGTTGTTCACTTCCTTAGGCAGAGCTCAGCACTGCCAGGTTGAAAGCAGGAGGAAGGGAAAGAGGAAGATGCAGGAGTTGTTTTTGCATGTAGTGTCTGGAGGTAACATTTTATTGCCATTTCTATCCCAGAAGCATGTTTTGGAGCTTGCAGATATAGTTTGGGTAGTGCTCACTACTGAATACTATCTGGATCAGACTCCTGATAAATTGAAGCCAGAATGTGTTTGGCTGCTGATATTTTCATGTATATCCTTAGAGGAAGATTATTTTGCAGCCCCTGTACTTATCAGGTATGTTAGACAGGTAAGCCTACTCATTTTATTTTCACTGGGTGAGCTGAATCTTCTCTTAGGGTGAATGGGACCAGCTCAGCTAACTTAAATGGATTTCATACCTGTCTATAATTTGGTGCCCCTTCCTTTGTCCCCCAGCTATTTTAAGGGGCCACACATAGTGCTCTTAATAAGAATATAATAAAGACTTTTACTTGGAAGTACAATGGACACTGAGAGGCAAAGGGATGTGGGAGTGTAGGAGCCAAGATGGGATGGACCCTGCAGTAGCTCCCTGTCAGCTGGCAGCCTGAGACAGAACTTTCTGGGTCAGGAGGGAGCTTTTAGCTGCGGGACAGATGTACCTTTGCAAACTTCTTCCTTTAAATGCAAGATTCTGACACTAATGCAATAGACAGCTGCTGGAAAAGAGGGGTCTGGCTCCAGGGAGAGGCAGTAATGAGATAGGAGGCCTTTGTCTCTGGGTTACTGGTTCAAAGCAGGCCAGATAGGAGTGACTGGAGTCATTACTGCCTGACAGCTGCTAAATAGTTGGTGTCAGTGGGGCTGGTGTCCTTGGTCAACTTTCTCATTAACAGGTGTCCCCATCTCAGCACCTCAAAGAGAAACCAATTATCAGCCTCATCCCTGGCAGGGCCTCATCCCTCCCTGGGTATGAGACAGGAATTACTCACTCACCAGAATGAGCTTGGAAATGTGCTCCCAGCCAGGAGTGGGGGGTGCTGGTGGGGGAAAATGTCTTATGCTGTACTGCCCCCTCCCTTCACTGCCCCTGGGATGGACAGAAGCCTTTAGAGATACCAAGTCTTGTTGTTCCAATAATTTCACACACTCCTGCTCTTTACTGTGGTAGTGCTAAAGTGCTAATCTTCTTAAATCTTAGGGAAATTGTCCCTGCCCTTCAGAGCCCTGTGCAAGGCAAGAGATGGCAGATCTGTATCTACAGCAGCCAAACAAAGAGAATGCAAACTAAGGAGATATTTTTTTGATCACATAATTAAGCTGCTTTAAATCTTAGGCCAATAGTTTCATTAAAAAAATAAAGAAACCCAATGCAACACTAAAAGTTTAAAAATCTCAGAAGTGCAACTTCTATATGTTTGCATTTGACAACTGAAATGCAAAAGGCTTGGAACAGTAAGAAATGCAACTATGGCTTTAACACACTGCAAATACTCTTTTGGCTAAGTGAAAATAGGACTTGCTTTCACTTACAGTATGATCAGTCTTACATGAATCTTAAATTCACAAGACAGAAAAAGTGAAATTAGTTTGCAGTTGATAAATGATATAATATATTTTTAAAATGAAAATCATTATGGTAACTAATTATATCATTATTTAGTACAAAACTTGTGATGAGAAGACAATCTGGTGCCTGAGTGAGCTTAATATTTCCTCTTCTCAGGCTCCATCCTACAATCCTTAACTCTTGCTGTGAACCTAAAACACAGCAGTTGAAAAAATGGACAGCTAATGAAAGCTGTTGCCTGTCCACATGCTGCTTCATTAGCAGAATCACCAAATGAGATCCAGGCCTCAGATCAGTCATTGTCTTTCACCTGTCACATACCAGAGGTCAAACCTTGCTGAAGAACCACAGGAAAGATTCTCCCTGGCAGCAGGAACAGCTGATGGGTGAGACATAAAGTCTCCTGCCCCTGAGCTGAGCAAAAGCTCCATCATATAAGTCCATCATGTCCATCAGTCCATCAGTCCATCATATAAGAGGAGCCTAGATGGACTAAGTGGGCATTGTGGGTCCCTTCAATCTGAAATATTCTATTCTATCACAATTTGCACACGCCTGTAACAGTGGTGGCTCATGTCCAAAGCAGGAATAATGTTGAACAGCTCAAAAACATTTTTAAAATAAATAGGGGAGACAACTTATTTCTGCTACAGAAAAATCAAAGAGGAATTAAAATAGAGGGCCATTTATACAGCCTATTTTCTCCCTAAATTCTTAGTGAAAGTTAAATGCAGGACTCTTGCTCTCTTGTTTTTAAATCACTGACTATACTTAATCACCACTAAGAAGGGTGGTTTCCCTGTAAGTGGGTTGGCCAAAAGCAAGCTGAGGTCTCTGTGAAAATGAGGAGGAAAAGGGAAATAGAATAGGATGGGAAGAGAGTGTCTGTGTCACCTGAGGCATCAGGGGGAGAGCCACACTGAAGCTGTCTTTGCAAAATAGGCTCTGAAAAAGAAATCTTGAAGGACAGATCAGCCTGAGGTGCTGGGAGCAGGAGATCCCATCTCCCTCATCCTCACTGCTCTGGCTCTGTCCACAGCCGGGTTTGGGCAAAAAGGCTCTCACCTCACCTGGGGACTAATGGGAAAGTTTCCAGTCTGGGTTTCTTTCTTTTGCACTCCTTCTGAAGGTGATGCTTTCAGGCAGGTTATAATTTTCCTGTAGCTTTGGCAACACTGTAGTAGCATGATCATAAAGTGATTATTACTGTTTGAGAATAGGAAATCAGCCATGAGTATGATGAGCAGTTATCAGTGTCCAACTGATTGTGTTATAACAATGCCACAGATAGGGAAAAACTCATTTAACTATTTTCAAAGTGGCTTATTTGGTATCATTTAAATTCTGGGTTGGTTTTTTTGGGTTTTTTTCTTTTTTTTGTAGCCTTAAAAAGAAATATACCATTTTTTATAGATATATTCTTTTGTGTTAAGAAATGCACAGAATCGTCCAACATTTCTCATTTTTTACAACCTCCCCCCATACTGCTAATTGGGTAATCAGATAAGAATTCTTATTCACACTGAAACAACTATAAAAACAATTTATTTACAACTGCAGTGGTACTAAAATTAAACTGAAGTGTGAGAGCTGCTTCTTGCTGAAGGTCTCTGAATGTCCTTCGAGTTTATAATAAGTTCTCATGGGACACATGAATTCATGCCCTTAATCCATTCTGACTTTAAAAGTCCAGCTTCTTTTATGAAATGTCTCATTATACAAGCTCTTGCTTCAGCAAATGCACTTCCACCACTTTTCTCTGAAGTCTGTTTAATACAACACCTTCTGAATTATTTAATGGGCAAATATATGGATTAAATAAAGCAAACACATCTGCTAGAGCTTCTATATGACTGACAAACTTTTGACCAAAACTTTTAGACATTCAACAGCTGTCATATAAAATCTTTAAGCCTCAGACCTGGTCAGCTTTGTGGTCTCTGTGACACAGGTCATCCCTTTCAGAAATTGTGGCTACAGGTCCTTGAGGGTCTCTTCTCTCTCTGAAAAAATGACAAATCCCAGAAAAGTAGCAAGTCAGGGATCTGATCATGGAAAACCATCTTGAGGCTCACAATAGAATCGATCAGAGCAGCTTTTCCCCTGCCCAGTGATAAGCATAAGGCCAGGTAGGCTCGGGTCATGTCCACCCACTCCGCTGCTCTGTTGCTCCCCAGTCTTTGCTGTGTGATTTTCACCTTCAGCCACAGCTTTTTTCTTATGGCTTACATTTTGTTCAGTGCTCTGAAATTCAATTCTAGATTACATCTCCATGTTTTGGAGTGATGTATAGTCCATGGTGAGTGTTTACCCATGTACGTGTAAGCCAGAGTGGAGTCTGCCTCTGATTAATTTGAGTTTAAATCTGCATTTCATTTCTCCTGACCTTTGAAATCTCCCTCATGGCTACTCATCAGGAAACCTTGATATGATAAATTAGAAATTCTTTTAGATCTTGGATCAGACTGGAATAATAATCACACCACTTCCCAAATGCCAATTTCAGGATTTGTTAGTCTGTTTCCAGAAACTGTGGGTCATTTAAGTCAAAAGAGTTGCAGATATTAAACTGGGAACATTTCTACGTGTGAATTTAAGAGCAGAAAAAAGTTGCCTTCCCTTCCCATGGCTCTTTCAGACATTTAAACCAGACATTCTGACCGCAGATTTAGATTATTTGTGACCCTTTTCTAAACTGTTCTGACCCCAAGGCTTCTTCACATGCCTTGATTAGTTTTATTCATACCTGAAACTGTGAAACAAAAGCAGAAATCAGATGTATTTGGTAAAGCTAAGAAATTGAACGGCTGTTTTATTATTAGCAGCAATTTAGGTGCAAATAAGGAAGATGTGGAAGTCTGAAGAAGATGGGCACAGAGCAGCCAGGAGGGTTGGGACCCTGTGGCAGCAGAACACTGAAGACTGAGGGGAGTGGAGAGTACCCAGGAGGCACATGGGTGGCACATGGCTTTTAAATTATCTCTTTTCCTTAGCAAAGGGATGTGCTGCTTAGAGCCTGTAGCTGACCACCACCAGCCATAAAGCAAAGCTGCTAAATGGGCAGAGGCAGTGGAAAAAATAATTGCACAACTGTAATGTCTCACTAATTCCATTCACTGGAATAATTTGTAACAATTGTCTGTAATTAGTCCATCAGTGAGAAAAGAATCTTAGTGCCCCAGCAAAGGAAGCCAAAGAATTGCTTTCAGTCTCAAGGACTTCACCATCCAAACAACTGTGCTGTGTTTTAGAGCTCTGGCCTATGAGCTGTCTCTAAAGCCCATTTGAATGATACACCCTGACTGCATTATCCATGATCTTTTCCTTTTTTACTGGGTTATTTTAAAGCTTTTTGGATGACAAAGTATCCTGGCTAAAATTCTGGTCCAAATGAAGTCAAGGACTGGGCTGCCCTTGTGATCTGCAGAAAACAGGTCTGATTTCTCACATCTGTATTTATATTGGAATTTTGAATCCTGTTTAGTATCAAAATAGTGGAATTATACCTGTGTTAAACAAGATGTTGGCAGTCCTTCAAGTGAGTATACAGGAGACAGAAAATAATTTCCCCTCTAAATGCCACTAAACAAATTTTCATAAACATACTTCATAAAGGAACTCAGTCTAATTTCTGCAAGTCATGGACCCTTCCTTAATGAACCATATGACACAATTAAATCTTATCACGTAGCAGACGAGGTCAGTTCCAAAATTTAACTTGATGATGCTAAGTACATGCAATTAGCTTCTTAGAAATTCAGCATTCTTGGTTTGATTTGCCAGTTAACTTTACATCTTTACAAAGATATCTTGAATCCAACATCCCAGAATAATGCAAATAATAAGAATGGCTTAATTTGGGAGTTATTAGAAAAGTAACTTCACTTGATCTTTGCAACAAAGTTCTTGCCCTCTGCTTTTGCAGCAGAAGGTTGCTCCTTCTGACACTTAATGTAATATTTTACTTTAAGATCTTAACAGTCAATTATTTGACCTGGGCAATTCCAGCCCCACCAAATACAGTGAAAAGACAGGCTTGAAAGCAAGGTTTGCACCTTGGAGTTCAGTAGGAGTTTTGCAATAAATGTCATAGGTTGGCACTTAAAGGAAAGACAGTGTAAGAATACACTGTGTTTACACTGCAAAATTATCCTGATATAAAAATCATAATTTCAAGCATTTTTACAATTTTTCAATCTTTATAGTCTATATATATTTCATTTATTATTCTATTCCATTCCATTCCATTCCATTCCATTCCATTCCATTCCATTCCATTCCATTCCTCTCTGTTCCAAGCTTTTTTAATCTTTTCAGTGATGTGGTGGATTCCTGTACCTTGCTGATATCCAGGACAGGACAGAATTGTGACGAGGTGGCACTAGATTGGGTGCATTTTATGCCAAAGTCCTGGTCCTGGAGATTTCTGGTCAGCAATTACAAATGTCATAGAAATATCACAGAACTGCTGAGTGCATCAAAACTGTGTATGTTGTATGGTTTAAATTCAATCCATGGGGCTGTGAAGCCTTTGGAATGGCCCCAGGTGATGTGAAAGCTCAACCCTGACAAGGTGGCAGAGCTCGTGTGACCCAGTTTCAAAGGCTGGGTGCTGCCACGGGCTGGGAGGAGACTGGCAGAGCCTCCTTTTGCCCAAGCCCAGAAGAATTCCCTTTGCATGGGAGGAGTTGCTTGCATGCATAGGAGAGCTCAGATGTATAATCCAGAAGGATGTGGAATTAATAGAGGGAAATAGGATGTCAGGGATGGATGGAGCATGCGTTCGTGTGTGTGCCCCTGCGCAGGAGGGAGAGGGCTGGCTGCTCCTGCAATTTTGAAGCATTTCTCTAATAGCAACAGACAGATAGCCCAAGCATATATTACTGCTCCTCTGCTTTGTTGCTCATTGCCCAGACAATCTGGTGATAAGCATGGAAAAATGCCCAGGGAGAGAAAGGCAGGAAAAAACTCAGTGTCCTTTCCTACGTTCACATCTCTTCTGCAATATTATCCAAAGCAGACAGATGCCCAGACATCATCCTGTATCAGCCCACCCAGAGATCTCAAAGCAAAAAAACCAAGAGTAATTGTGAGGCATGAGGATGTTTTGTTTTGCATGGAGGGTATTTCCATTAGGATGGTAACCATTTTAAAGTCTGGAAGAATTTTGCACTCACTAAGCTGATTTTACAAGCAAAGAGAAGTGCTTGTCAGCAAAGGTTAATGTAGCTGTCACTGCAGGAGAGCCCTGTGGGTAGAAAGTCTCATCTGGCTGTTTTTTAAAGGGCAAGAGTCATCACTGTGAAGGAAGAATTTTTCCATTTCTAGGAATCTTTCACATCATTGTAGTGAACTGCTGCATCAGTTACAACTTCTCTACAGTTTCTCTGTTTTTATGATTATCAATATTTGTGTCTATTATATGTATTTTAAAGTCTTATGAGATGTTCTTGTCCAAAATGAATAAGTCTTTAGTTGAGAAGATGAAAACAGAACTTCTGTGTATTTTTATGGCTTGCACTGGTACAATACTAGGGTACTGTGAAGTATAAAAGATCTGTCTCCCCTTTTTATTGATGGAAACAGGGGAAAAGAAGAGATTAAGCACTGAAATTAGGCTACATACTAGCCTTCAGCCTTGGGTATCTTGAACACCTTTAATTCACGGTGGTCTCAGCATAAGGGAATTGAATCCAAGTGTTCAGCATGGCTACCTGCTTACTGCTGGGTGGGCTCAACCCTCCCTAAAGCATCAAAGGTGAGATCTGTACAGTTATGGGCTAAATACTCCTAATTAATGTACTGTAGTTGCAACAGATAAATATTTGGCCACATCAGGCTGGCCTGACCATGGAAGGTCTCACACTGGAGGCATCCAGACCCTGTGGTCGGCTTCCATTTACACCTTCAGGATGTCACTGGCACAGCCAGGGGACACGCACACTCCATGTAACAGCAAAAAGCCAAGAATGATCCTGGGACTCCCAAAGAGCAGATGGCTTTATTTCCCCCTGGTCACCAGGAGATGGAGTCATGCCACATGAAGCATCAGTGCACGCAATGCTTTGCCTCACAGAGAGGACCTTTAGTTGAAATATTCAGGAAATTTTCTCTTGGAGCTTACAAATAAGGGAGCTGGCAATGCTGAGTGCTTGGATGCAGAGGCATGGAGGGGAAGAAGGCTAAGTGTGGGCATTCCCTTGTGAGGACAGTGCTGTGAACAAGCCAGTTTCCCAAGCTGATAGAGGCTAATAAGATGCCATTGGATACAGCTCACATGGCAGCTATTTGTGTGGTAACAGCCCTTAGGTGTTACTGAACTAGATTTGAAACAAAGACTCCGAGGTGAAAACCTGGATTTGGATCCACCATCCGGATGTCACATAAAGAATAGAGAAAAGTACTATTTCTTAACCCAGATCCATCCCATTGTGTCTGCCATGTCAGATACAGGAAATATCCATATGGTAGCAGGGTATGCATTGGACACCACAATTTAAGTGAGAATCTGTTGACAGAAGAGTTTGTACCTTGGCAGAACTTCATGCATGAAAGCTCAGAGCCCCTGCAAGATTTGCATTATCCCAAGAGCTCAGCTGTCTCCTCCAGTGGAGTCCAGAGGCAATCCACCCAGGAGCACCTCAACGCCTTCCTTGGGCTTTGAGTGACCCTGAAAGGCACCTTCTCTGCTCCTCAATCCACAGCATTTAGGAGCAGTAAAGAGCTCAGAGGCCCTGAGAAGCTGCTATCAGTGAAGGGATAAATGGTGGTTATTTCATGGAGCACTGCCTGGGTTGCATAAAACAGAGTCAGCATTTAGAAATAGCATGGGATCCTCCTTAGCTGAGGAATAGCCAAAGCACCAGGAGCAGGGATGATTTTTTCACTGCTGATGCTTGCTCAGGGGGGATTTCCTTCTGCTCCTAACCCAGATGTTGATACAGTGAACAGGGCTCTGCTTAGTCTAGCTTGGGTTACTGCAGGATGCCCCAAGGGCATCCAGAAATAGCAGTGCTGTGTGATCTCCAGTGACCTCCCAGTTATCTCTGTGTGACAATCAGGCTGTTAATTTTGACACATATTAGCTGTAGTTAGTTCAAGACCTCCTTATCTGACCTCCCCCTTGCTGGACTGCTGGGGCTGTGGGAGGTGATCAGACCATCATTTCCCAGATATGACCTGTTCAGGGCTTGTGACAGGTCACTGACAGGGAAAACCCCTTTGCTCCTGAGCTTTGCTCCTTCCTGCCTGCAACAGCCAAAGCTGACAACTCCTGACACCCATCAGGTCCCCACTGAAAATGCTGCAGCCAATGCTGAGGCCAGGGGAGAGCCAAGAGCAGAAACTCTTTTAAACCCATGTACTCCTACAGCAACAGATACTATTGCTTATGAATTAAACATCAAACAAATACAGCTCTAATTTGCAGTTATTTCCAGCAGATCTTAGAAAACTCTGCAAAAATAAAAATTCTGCACAACACCTAGAGTTTGTGCCTGTTGATGTGGTTGTGCCTTTTTGGCTTTCACAGCTTTGTTTCTGCAAAGCTTTTAAAGTGCCACATCTGCTTTTGAGCATTTTGAACTATGTCAGGTTGACTCATAAATCATAACTGATATACAGACTATGAGACATTTTGCTTATGGCAAAATAACTCTAAGTGTCTGAAAATGCCATTCTTTCAAAACTTAGGAATTAATTCCATTATTTAGGTCAATAGGACTTTAGAGCTGGAATTGCAAAAGTCTAGAGGCACTTACAGACAGTGGAAATGCCAAAGATGTAGAAGCACATCAGACACTGACCCTGTATGGACAGCAGTGGCAGGCAGGCACCTAACCCACTTGGATTTGTAAAAAGTCCATCATGAACTTCCTCCAGAATTAGGCTGCGAGAGAATTTAGCAGTCTGCAGTACAGTTGCTGCATTACAGCCTTTTCTGTGGGGCAGAACAGCAACAGGAAGGGAAGCAATCAGAACCTGCTCAGAATCTCCCCCAAGTTTCCAGGTGCTGCCCCTAGAGCAGGTTTTAGTTGCAATGTTCCCAGACCACTGCAGCATTTGCTGTTACCAAGAGAGGTGTTTGAAGATACCCTACAGTGGCAGATACCCCACAGCAGTTTGGGGACAAAGTCTCCTCAGCTTTGGGGAGGGAAATGACCCTGTGTTTCTTCTCAAACTTGCCCAGAGAATGTGAAAGAAAAGGCACCAAGTCAGTGATGGAGGAGCCTGGTTGTCCTGGCCCTTAAATGCAATACTACTACAAATAAACTGAAAATTTGCATATTCCCTTAGCAGAGAAAGTTGTTTGAGTATTTAATGAAGACACTGGATTTGACTGGAAACCAATGGCAGTGTGGTTACTAGATGCCTGCTGGTACTGGGGCGGATATACAAGGGATGTAACTACCCAAGAGTTGCCAGATTGGTCCAGGATTCTCCAGGTATCCTAAAGTATGCATGGTCTACACAGCCATGATCCCTTTTCCTCCAGAAAAGAGCTCACTAGAATATCCACAAGGACTTTTTGCAATTTCTTTTTTTTTTTCCTTTCCTATTTTGTCCTTCCTGAAAATTTGTTTGGCCTCTAGGTATGTTTTTTATGAAATACATGTCTGAGGGCTTGGTTGAGCTGCCAGTGTTATACACCTCATTTCTCAGAAAGGTTTCAGAAATACTAAATTTGTAATATCTCTGGGTTTAGACCAGCATCCATTCTTTGCTGCATAACCTGATTACTTTGGGGAAGAGTCTTTCAAGTTCCAGCTGGCTTTTATTGGCTATGACTTGTATTTTCAACCATTAGAAAATATCTGAACAACCTGTTTATTAGCTTTTTGTCCTTCAACAGGG
The DNA here is from genome assembly GCA_024362935.1 of Setophaga petechia. Taxonomy (NCBI): domain Eukaryota; kingdom Metazoa; phylum Chordata; class Aves; order Passeriformes; family Parulidae; genus Setophaga; species Setophaga petechia. Next base: position 9,294,888 of record JANCRA010000003.1, on the reverse strand, counting down.
GTGGTGTAATAGCAGCATTGGCTGCTGCTAGCTTTCTTCCAACAAAGTAACATTTTTGTGGTTCTTAATCAAAAAAACCTTATTCTCTCCAAACTAGAGATGGAACTGAATGATCCTGGGACAAATGCCTGGATCCAAATGGGATTTTTTCCTTTTGAGTATGAGCTCAAGCTATGATTAATCACCTTTTCTTTCAGTGGAATATACTAGCTTCTGTAAGTGAGCTTTTTCACCTCTCAGAGGGAAATGAAAAAGCGGGGTATTTTATTATGCCTTGGATCACTGATGAGGAAAGGCTCATTTGTACAATTCACTGAGCAAGTCTTTTGGTCTATTTCTTGTTACAGACAAATTATATGGTTATATGTTAAGTTACAACACAAAATATTCAGATGTTACATAAAATCAATACAACACTTTCTGAAAAGAAATACACATTTTAATGTCTTTATTTCTCTTGTGACTAAAATAAAAAGATCCATGTACTATAAAACAGAGAGAAGCCATTCAAGGGTTGTTACTTATTGTTCTATTGCTGTTACCGCAGGGAAAATAGTAGTAATTTTAAAAAATCATTTCTGCATGATCTGCTTTTGTGTGAACTGATAAGAAAATATGTTCTTTCTGCACATGCAACACATAAGGAATGTTTACTGCCCATATGGTCTCTTGAGGACTCTGACATTAGAATTTCTATGGTAGCAAGTTGAGAGCAAAAAAAGCAATTATCTGAATGCTGTGAATGCTGTAAAACTGTGGTGCTTTCATCCTGCCTGTGCATAAAATGAGCATAAGAAGGACAGGAAAAGCATTTAGCAATGTGTCACCTGTATGGGAATCCTGGATATTATACACTATGGTTGAGCTCTGCTGATTTCCATCCTCTGCAGGGTTGCCTCACTGCTTTGTACAAAAATCTGCCATGACACATGACACAGAGCCCAGAAATGTGCACCAAAGGCTATTGCTGAAGGTGCTTCATCACAGCACGACTAAAGGATGTGATGGACTCGCATTGTTCCATTAGAATGAGAAATTAGGTCTTTGATGCTGCAGCAGTTCGTTTCATTCCACATCTGAGTCATCCCAGCATGCCAGGGCGCAGTGGGAATTCTGCTTATGGAACCCTCTGCCAGTGTTCCTGATCTAGCACACAGTGCTGCCTGCACTGGGCTGGCTCCCCAGGATTCCTGCATTAAACACTTCCCCAATATCAGTATTGATAGGCCTGTCACTGCCAGTGTGACTTCAGCTACTTGTGTTCCCTGGAAAATCAGCTTGAATAGAAGATGCCCATCTGCTTTTTCCTGTGCTGTAAAACTATTCTTTCATCTTTCCTCAGGCTTAATACATTTTTTCAATTGTTTGTGTAGAATAGTAAGAGCTGTGTGTGAATGAGCAGCCTCCATGCCAGTGGATCACAGACTGCCTAGCATGGGTCCTGTTCTGTTCAGGTCTTGGCTCACCTGCATTGTGGGTTTGTATGTACAGGCACACACACATTTTCCTTTATTTTATTCTCATAATAACAATCTGTCCTCATTATCTCCATCAGTCAGGAAAATAAAACACTGAGAAGACAAATGAGGAGCAGAAGGGTTTTGTGACCAGATGAGCATTGAGAAAGCAAAGCCTAATTCCTTGGAGAAGAGCTATAACCCTGTGTTTAATTCCTGACTGTTAAGTTTTTAGGGATGGTGTTCACAGATGACTTGGGTATGAGCAGTGTGTCCTTTGGCTATTAAAGCTCAGAGCATTAAGCTCCCCTTAAGGATGGACTTCCAGATATGGGGTCTAATATTGGTAATTTTATCAAATGCAATTTGTTTACATTTTTAATCAATGTGCCCACATTCACTCATTCATGCCCACAGTCCCATTAACACTACCAAATTCTGATGTATGCAGAAAGAGTGAAAAAATCTGGATGTTGCACATTGAAGGAGCTCAGTCTGAGGTACATAAGGAAATTTCTTTGAGCTGCAGGGTACCTACAACTATCAGTTCCTTCAATTGTCACTAAAGATTTCAGGTTTCATATACCAAAACAAACAACATTTTTTAAATGTAGTTTTTTTGTACCTTAATGTTGTGTTGTTTGCAAGAAAATACTGCATTTTCACACCTGGCTTCTTCAATTTCATCCATCAATAAAAATTCTAATTTTGAGAATTAATTAAAGTCAAAAACTTCAATGTAAAGTCAAAAAATCCAATATCTTAACAAAAAATATCAATTAAAAAGCCACCAAAAATAAAATAAAAGAAAAAAGGACTTGTTTCTAATAGCTGATATACAGCACAAAATATTTCATTGATTGATTCAGGCCATCAGGCACAAGAATGAATATTCAAATTAACCAAATTAAAAAGTGAGTCATTTTAATACAAAACATTCTGAGTACAAAATTCTCAAACTACCATATGATCTTGGAGAATACTGCTTAAATCAAACTTCATCCCCATTCTGTGACTGCTGCACAGATGCATGTTCTTGCCCCTGGGTAGGAGCAAGGGCAATCTCAAATTTAGCATGTCAGGTCAAGGGTAACAGTTCCCCTTCTGAGCTTAGTCTCTAGCAATGGCTCAGCAGAGAACTCATAAAAAAAGAGAAAAAAGGTGATTAAAAATATCAATAAACTACACCTTGAGAGCTTGCCATGGGGCGGATGAGCATTCACTGCCCTCATTCCATGAATGGGAGAATCCAGGCAGAAGCACAGTACCTTGGGAATAGTAAGTTAAGTCGCCAGGCAGAGCTGGGAAGAAAGGCAGAGCTGTGTGCTCCATGCACCACACCACAAATCCCTCAAATGCAGTCCAGGAGCTCCTACCTGTGGCCTGGCAAGCCTCAAAACTCAGCTGACAATAAGCTTTAAATTAAGCCATCTTTCATTGAATGATCTCACTAATAAACCAAGGCAGCTCCAGTCTCTGCTTCAGAGCCTTGCCTGTGAATTGCTGAGCAGTTCCCAGCCTGAGGGGTCACCAAATAATTGCCCTGCCTGGAAGAGCAAAACAGTGGTAGCTCTGGCACGGCAGGTGTATTGCAAGTGCTCACAGGACTTCCAGAAGATATTTTATGCTGTTTCACGGTGATGAGCAGACCTAGTCTGTAGTTCTTGTTCTACAACTCACTGCTAAATTTGCTCAGCATTTAATTTTCCTTTCATTTCTGAAACGTTTCATGGATGCCAAACTAATCAAGAACTCCAATAGCAAATCAAGAGGCTATAGGATAAATCTCATTATCCAGAATATGTTTGGCTACTGCGATCCATTCTTTATATATTAAGCATTGTTTCAGTGTTAATTAACAGTGTCTAATAATCATTATAAACACTGAAACAACAGCCAGTGTTAACCACAGGAATAAAAGATTAGCTGGGCTGAAGAGGGAGATGTCTTTAGATCAGGTTTTTATGCAATATGGAGTTGCATAACTTCATACTCATTTTTTGCATGGCTCTCAAACTTTTCAGGGGCAGTAACTTGATCATGTGCTTTCCAAAGCACTTGCAAACGTTGTCCATGAAAAAAGTGGTTTTAAGTGACCAAAAATAAAAGGGCAGAGAATTCTCAACTGAGATCATTGGGTATTCTGGTTGCCTGCACATTTGGAGAGTTTGGAGTGACCTTAACAGTAGTTACATAAGCATATGGAGAGAAAATAAACTTGTATTAAATGTGTAATGCATATGGTCTCCTGACAGGATGCTCCAAGCCACACAGTGATTTTTTATTCCACGTGCACTGTACAGTAGTTCTTTGGTCTCAAAGTAGGAGTCAGAAATAGTCTATCAGCATGAACTCCATTCTTTGTCTTTGAGGGGCAGTCGGTGTATTAATATTAAAATACACAATGTACTTTGGCTAGCTGTGTTTAATAGCAAAAAAGTGCCATCTTACTAGCTGATAACACCACACATGATATGGCTATATGATGTGCATGCGGAGTAACTATTTTCCTGGGGTGTGCCATGAGCAACTTTAGGGTAAGGAAAGTGTCCTCAGCAGTTTTGTTTTATTTTGTTTGGGCAAGGGAGCACAATTCTGAGTGCTTCACAGAGCAAAGTATGTCACCTAGGCTGCCTAGGGTGTAGTGACTACACTAGACCTCTTCTTTCCAGCCTCAAAGCTAAATCTAATCAGTGTCAGCCCAGGATGAGATTGACAAAGGACACAGAAGCACTAGTTGTACTAAGTTGGGTTTTCTTGTTATTAAACATGTCCATCACACGCATAAACTCCGAGTGCCATTATTCTGTCGTGTCTGGATCACACAAGAGCCTCAGCGGCAGAGCCGAGTCCGGCAGACATCCCTTGAGGAGTCAGTCTAAGGAATCAGTTCCCAGTAGGATCCACTGCGGTGCTGTGTGACACCCTGTGCCGGCTGTCCAGCCAAGCACCTGCCCGGCTGCGCTCTGAGCGGAATCAAAACAAAACCTCCCGTGCAAAGGCACCGCGGAGACCCGCGGGTGCGGCGAGCGGCGGTGCCGCCCGTGCGGGCGCTGCCAGCCCCGGGGCCGCGGGCGGAGCGGAGCGGGGCGGGGGCAGCGCTCCCTTGGCCGGCCGTGCCCCGGCAGAGCCATGCGGGGCCGGGCGGAGCGGGGCCGGGCAGAGCAGGGCGGGGGCAACGCTCCCCTGGCCGGCCGTGGCCCGGCGGTTCCCGGGCAGAGCCATGCGGGGCCGGGCCGGGCGGAGCGGGGCGGAGGCAGCGCTCCCCTGGCCGGCCGTGCCCGGGCCGTGTCCCGGCAGAGCCATGCGGGGCCCGCGGGCGGCCCTGGCGCTGCTGCTGGCGGCGGCGCTCGCCCCGCGGCCGGCGCGGCCGCACCCGCAGTGCCTGGACTTCAAGCCGCCGTTCCGGCCGCCGCGGGGCCTCGCCTTCTGCCGCCGCTACGGCGAGTTCGGCTGCTGCGACCCGAGCCGCGACAGCGCCCTGCTCCAGCGCTTCTACCGCCTCAGCGCCAGCCTCGACGAGCGCGCCTACGCCGCCTGCGCCGGGCATCTGCAGGAGCTGCTGTGCCAGGTGAGACCTCTGGGAGCCCCTGATGCACTGAGGGATCTCGCCGCGCAGGGCTCAGCCACACTGGTCAGCCCTGCACGGAGCTCTGGTGTGGGCATGGATGCTTCTGCCCCATCGCGGTGCTTTGGCTCATGAGTGTTCATCTACTCGTGCAGAGCTGCATCAAGCCCAGGTGGGGATTCTTTGGCCCAGACAGGTGCATTGATCCCATGGGTGCACTGGTCCAGGCACAGGAACTTTGGACAGTCCAGGGGAGTGTGAGCCATGATGTGAATTCCCAAGCCCAGACCGGAATACCCTCCAGCAGGTACATCAGCCATGGCATTGGCACCTGGGCACAGGCATTCATACATCAGCCCACACATCAGTGCATCAAGGATAGCACAGCAGCCCAGGCATGTTCTCCTAGGCACTGGAAGGAGTGACTGTCCATCATCATGTACCCCAGTGGACTTTATGTTCTTTGGCAGCTGTCTAAAAGAGGAACAGGGATGTTACTCTTCTTTAGTTTAGGAGCAGCAGTCTCTGAGGTAGTAAAGTGGGCAGTTACAGTTTGCACACTCTCCTCCCAGGATTAGGATACCAGATCTGGTGAAGAAACCCACAGGGCACCTGCCTGCACAAATCTTGCTCCTTGTTATGACCAGCTGATGGGATCAGGAGCTTTTTTTTTGTATTGGGTTACAGCACTTACAGCATGTGCCAGGTGCTAATAGTCCTGGTGATGGGTGCAGAGCAATGCCTGTGGATGTGGCCTAGGAACCTCTGTGGTGGCCATCCCGCACAGGGGGAATTTCTACTCAGAGCTGGTGTTCTGGGGCTCGATATGATAACGGGATGATCACAGTCTGCACAGAGCAAAGTGTCTCACCCTATCATCAGTGGAGGCCTCGCATGTATGAAAATGCCCCTGAGACAGAGCAGCTCAGCACTGTGCAAGTGTAAACCTTAAATTAATTCAGACAGTGGAGTCTTGTCTGCTGTGCTCAGATGGGATCAAAATGGCTTTTCAGAAATCGTGCTCTTAGCGTTTTGCCAGTACCTCTTGGGTTGCTTAAAGTGTGAAGAGAAAGACAGCACTTTTCCACACCAGGATCTAGAGAATTGGCTTCTATTTCATCTCACATTGTACTGGAAGCAAAAAACATTTGAATATATTCCTGCAGCAAGTGTTGTCTAAGAGTCCATTCGCAGATAGGACACCAATTAGCAATGTGTGCTAAGCACTCCTGCTTCTGGAAGTGATAACTAAGTCTCCTGTGTTTGTCAGAAAGCCAACCATTGAAAATGTCTTCAGAAACAGAGAAATATTTCCATGTGGGAGCAATGATTCACTGAAATGTTCTGATGAGCTCAGTGCATCACCAGCCCAGATGTGGCTACACACCACTGCCTCTGGCTGCACAAGCATGTCCCGGAAGTTCAGTCATTGCAAACACTCTAGAAAACATTCTCCTTCTATACATTCATTGTATATACAATTTATATCCTAGACCTGAATTACCTGTGACTTACTCATCACACTTCTGTCTCTTTCTGCTCACAATTCATGATTTCTCTCAAATGTGATCAAATTATTTTGACAAGTGTCTCAGTTTGTACTTGTGGATCCCTGCCTTTTCCTGAATTCATAGAATAATAGAACAGTTTGATTTGGAAAGGACCTAGTCCAACCTCTCCTGCAATGAGCAGGGACAGCTTCAACTAAATCAGGTTGCTCAACCTGCCCTGGAATGTTTCCAGGGATGGGGCTACTATCACCTCTCTTGGCAACCTGTTACAGTATTTCCACCCTCATTGTAGACAACTTCTTTCTTAAATCTGATCTATGTTGACTCTTCTTCAATTTAAAGCCATTACCTCTTGTCCTATCACTACACCTCCCTGTAAATCATCACCATTAGCTCTTGTCCTATCACTACACCTCCCTGTAAATCATCCCTCTCCACTTCTCCTGTGGAAGGTGCCATGAGATTACCTTGGAGCCTTCTCTTCTCCACCAAACTGCAAGAGCAGATGCCTCACTCTGCTTCTCAGAGAACAGCTTGCTTCAAGGCTTGAGTTTCCAGATGGAGGTGGTCAAGAAATGTCAGGGATATTGTGGAGGTTAAATGCTTTTCTGAGGAGTCCTGTTGCTTCCTCCAGGCTGATAGCAGCAGTAAATAAGACATTGCCTGATGTGGGTGTTCCATCAGACTGTTGGAATTCCCCAGATAAGGAGCTGCCACTGAATTCCTGGAACAGCCAGGATGCATTTGGTTAGCCTGTCTTAATGTGACTTGTTTTGTTTCCTGATGAGTTATTTTCATAGTACAAACTTGTTCCAGCCCTACTGAAGCAACTGATCGTCTGCCCAGTAGTTTCCTCGGTCTTTGGACCACATCATAGTTTAAAATTAATAAGCAGACAGCATCATTTGGAAATTACAATTTAGATCTAATATTGATTCTGGGCTTTGACTACGAGTAGAGCTTCTTGGTATTTTGAGTTATGTGAACATGACAGGATGATATGAAGGCTAAAGGACCACAACATTTGCTTCCAAAGGAGAGAAATTCAGCAAAAGGCATGAGGCTCCATCTCTTCCAGAATAAAATTTGGAAAATAATTCACATGTCTTGAAAATACCCTAGGACATGCTTAGGTACTTTCAGGCTAGTGATAGGTCTCTGCCAGTGTAATGCTGCTGTAATTAGCTGTATGCCACCAGGAATGTTGTAAAGAGGGAAGAAGTTGCCCAACACTCCTATTCAGACACACCCGAGGCCGAGGCCGTGGTGAACAGCCTGCAATGGCAGAGACAGGGAATCCTTGTCTCTGGGCTATTTTTAATTCTGATGCTGAAGCCAGGGCATTGCTTTGTAATGCATAAGGTCACTGCTTGCTTTGAAAGAGGCTTTCACAGAATGAGGTACACCTGAGTACTCGAGTGAGGGGCCTCCTCTCTCTGAATGGGAAACCTCCATAGGCAACAACAGATTGAGCTCCCACCCAGCCCTCCCATCAAATTCTCTTTCTATCTCATTTCAACTTGTTTTATAAGGCAATTTTTTCAGTCATTACAAGCGAATTGACAAATGCTCTGTCTCTTTCTGTCCCTGGCACACCTCGTGTAACCAAGCCAAGTGTGTTACCCAATCTGCCTGGGTAATTTCGGTGTTTTGTTTCACAAGCAATCTTCTTTTTACCACATTAATTGCTGCTCATTTGGAAACTTAATAACCTTCATTTTGCAATGAATGGCTTGACATTCCAGGAGGAAAGCTTATTGTACACTAATGATCTGTTATATGGCCTCTCAGTTTATTATGGTATGTAATGGAAAATAAAATAAAAATTAAATATTGTGTATGCTCATCAGCTAATTTAAACAGTTCGGAATCTCAGATGTTACATCTTTTCAGCTTTTGAATAGAGTTGTAATCTGCATTAATAAATGTCTCCCTATAGATCTAGAAACAGCTCCCTATTTTTTTTTAATTAAGCTGGCATTGCTTAGTAAAAGAAGAAGCAATGCCAGATAGGAATTAAAGAATACAGAATTTATTTAAATAGTGGTTTCTCTTCTGACCTTTGTTGCCTCAGGTATTTACTGAAATATAACTTTGAAAATAATTGAGCTTCCACAGAGTCATGTTGTGTTATTTGAAGAGCACTTTTGAAGCGCTGGAAAATATTGTGTTTATTACAAGCAAAACCCTTCGAAAACAGAACTGAGTCACTTTGGTCAGTTTGTAATTTACTGACAGTTTTACTGAATTGCAGCTTTTTCATAAGGAAAATGTGTCTGTAGGAGTAATCATCATGGAAATTACAATGAGCTGTGTGAACTTGATCCAGTCCTTAAGCAGATTTCCAAGGCTGCACCTTCCATAAGCAAGGGTTGAGCTGCAGCTGCTGCCAGGACCTTGCCTGGATTGTGGCTATTTGTGCTCACTGTCTGAAATCCTGTGACCTCAGCATCCCTCACAGACCTTGGTGACCCACGTCATGATCATGAGATGCCTTTCCCCACTCCTGACTGGGGATGTAAACTATCTGTAGGCAAAGGTCCACCAGCAAAGGCAGCTGAACGCAAGCAAGGATGGTGTCCTCCCCTCCTCCTCTACTTTCACATCCCACTCCTTCCAAGCTGTAAATCACATCCATGTTTGAGGTCCATGCCTGGATTATCAGATGATGAGGTATGAATGCCCCAGGCTTTGGCCCTGATGGCCTTTCCCATTCTATCGTCAGTGTGCAGGGCCTGAATCTTCTCAGCTAATTCTTTGGTTTCACTTATGCTCTGTGATTATTCTTATTATTTCATAGATAGAGTCAGAGCATCCAAGGAAGAAAAGTCTCTTTTTCGCTAGTACAGTCTGCTAGGGTGATATAGCAACATAGGCGTCATTGCAGGGTTTTTTGAAGAATTCTGTGGTTAGAATAAATGAGTAACAGCTTGAGGAAGTCAGCTTTCACCAGGAACACTGAAGCTAATTTCCATGAGTGCTGAGACAAACCCCCTCTCTAAGATCTTTCCCTCTGTTAACGTATCTTCAGAGTAAACCACAACATATCTTGTAATTAACATGAAATATCTCCAATTAGTATCACATCTCCAATTAGCATCACTGCTCAGCTGTTTCAAATCTGGTCCAAGAAATGACTTGAACCTTTTTCTCCCCGCCTCTAGGAGTGCTCTCCATATGCAGCTCACTTGTACGACGCTGAGGACCCCTCCACCCCCGTGCGGACGATCCCCGGGCTGTGCCAGGACTACTGCACGCAGCTGTGGCACAGCTGCCGCTCCATCTTCCGCGCCCTCTCCGCAGACCCGGAGCTAACGGCGCTGGAAAACAACGCGGCAAAGCTCTGCCGCTACCTGTCCCTGGAGGACACCGACTACTGCTTCCCCCACCTGCTGGCCAACCAGCACCTGAACCAGAACCTGGGGCTGGTGACGGCTGACGCCGAGGGCTGCCTGCAGCTCTGCCTGCGGGAGGTGGCCAACGGGCTGCGCAACCCCGTGGCCATGGTGCACGCCAACGACGGCACCCACCGCTTCTTCATCGCCGAGCAGGTCGGCCTGGTGTGGGCCTACCTCCCTGATGGATCCAGGCTCGAAAAGCCATTCCTGAATATCAGCGAGGCTGTGCTCACCTCGCCGTGGGAAGGAGATGAGAGAGGGTTTCTGTGCATTGTCTTCCATCCTAAATTCAAATTTAATGGTAAAGTGTACGTCTACTACTCAGTTGAAGTTCATTATGAAGAGAGAATCCGAATCAGTGAGTTCAGAATTTCTCCTACTGACATGAATGTCTTGGATCATGGTTCTGAAAGGTATTGTGAAACACACGTTTCTCTGGCAAATGAATCTAAGATGTTAGAGGGCCCCTTGTGCATTTTTAAAGACCATTAATGAATGAGATTTACTTAGCTTCATGTCTTTGCATTCCAGAGTTAGTCCATGCCTAGTGTATTGAGGTACAGAAGATGTGTGTCCTCCATGGCTGAACTGCAAGTGTGCAGGGGTAAAACATGTACAGTTCTCAGTTCTGGCATGTCAGAGGCTTTAACTAAACATGGATTAAACATTATTTATAGTTAGTGTTTTGAGGTTATTGTTGGGTGGGGCTTTGAAGTTTGTTTGTTTTGTACTTTTGTGATTACCCTTTAAAATAGACTTCTGCAAAGAATGAGTGAAATTCATACCAAAGCCAAAGGTTTCCAAAATTAGTATAAACAAACTAAGTGATACCAGACCAAAGATGGATTTGGTCCCATGTTTCTCTATCTGAACAACAACTCAACTCTTTGATATTACAAATTTAATATTAAATTAAATAAAACACAAGTCATCGTATTATTACAGAGTGCATTTTATTTGGAAATGCCATTTGTTTGAGTCTGGTCTTGCAGTTGTTCCACACTAATATGCACAGATGATGAGAGACCTGTTTGTGGAATCAGGCTCACAGATTTATAACCTGTTGCAGAACTATGTTCTACAACATATAGAACCACTGTTCTATATGTTAGTTATGTATAATATGTATATATGTAACTATATCTGTATGTAGTTATAGAACCACTGTTTTAAGAATTAGTAATATTCAAACCACTGTTTGAATATTACTAATTCAAAGATTTTTTCTTCATTATTTGGATTTTATTAGGGGCTTTCCAAACACCCAGCTGTGGATGATTCTAGCTCAAAAATTCACATAACCTAATGATAGAGGGGATACTGGTTTATAAAGCAATTACAGCAATCCAGTGTCACTAGCCCTGTAGATGACAGGTAAGGGGAATTACAATGTGGCACTCAGGAAAGTGAATCAGAAACCTGCAGATATCAACAGCCCATGAGCTGTCTTGTTTAAGAATCCTCAGGCTCTATGTTTGTAACAATTTCTGTGCTTACTTAGCTTATGGTTAGTACAGCAAAAGCTTAAGAAAACAAAGTTGTGGTCCTTTTGTGCTTGTGTGGGCTCAGGGCCCACTGACTTCATCCTGAGCTGCTGCCCAAGAGGGAGCTCAGGCTGACATTTGCTGTGCACTGCCTTGGCTTAAGTGCATGTGTCTGTTTATCCTCAGATGTTTCTCAATGAATTTTGGTTTTTTCCATCTTCTTTGGGAGGCTGAGGAAGATTCACCTTTGTGTCCATACAGGATCCTCCCTCACTCCTCCTGTCAGCTGGAACCTGTGCACTCTTGCACAGTTACCTTATCACAGAGGTGCTGACATTTAACAGGAGGTGACAGTAACTCCATAGCTGGGTCCCTTCCCACAACTCACAATAACTATCAACATTTCAGAATTGAAAAAAGCTGTCTAAAAATTAGATGCTTTAAGTAAATATTATAATTTGCTTTTATAGCTATTAAGATGCACTGCCAGATGAAATCTGGACTCTTTTAGAAGCTGAAAATAATAAACTTCAGTTGTTATACTTAGGAACCTCCACTGCATGAATTTGTGGCTTTACTGTTCTATAAAATTACACTTTATGTATTTTCCCCTTTCATACTATGGAAGGGATTCCAGGGGCATAAAATAAAAAAATAAAAAAGAGAGTTTGGGGTTAAAATTAAGGTAAATTTTGTTGATACTTCTTTAAATAACCTTTGGTAAAGTCAGTTTGTTTTGGGTCTGCTTTTAACTACTCTTTAAACTCAAAAGGTCCTGAGTGTGTAATTATAATTTAAGGATTCTTCTCTCTTTAAGAATTTAACTATTCCTTAATGTTTGAGAAGTTTTATGTTCGCCTTGAAAGTGCCTGGCAGGACTCTGCCAAAAGCTGCACAGATGTACAGATGGACTGGAGTCCTTTCTCTTACAATTTCCAATTGGTTATAAGCTAAGATGCCTTTTCTTTAATAAGTTTTAAAGAAAAATAAAAAAGAAGATTAACAAGGAGGAAGAAAGAATCAGAGGAAAAGTTTAAGCAATTAAAAGTATATTTTGTCATGTGATTTCCCAGACTTTCCATATTACACAATTTAGTGTTTCTGTAATCTGGAAAATATGTTGAAACTATTTAAGGTTAGAAAATCAGCTGTGCCCAAGAAAAATTCAGTAACATGGATATGGAGGAATTTCTTTCAAAACCAATCTGTAGCTGCTTCCATCTGTCAAGAACTACATTGTCATGATGTTGCTCTCCCCTTTTCATAGTGCTTCTGCAGTAGGAAATTGCTTTCTCCCTGTTTTCACTTAGGATAATCCTTGAAATAGAAGAACCTGCTTCCAACCACAACGGAGGAGAGCTGCTCTTTGGAGATGATGAATATCTCTACATCTTCACTGGAGATGGAGGCATGGCTGGGGATCCTTTTGGCACCTTTGGAAATGCCCAGAACAAGTAAGAGTGTACTGGAATAATACCAATATAGCCGGACGGGATGTGCTGAGCTTGTCTGGCCCTTGGTGCTGAGCCCAAGAGTGGCAACTGTGGTGTTTTCACCCCAGAGACACTTCTGGCTGGCTGGATGCTGCACCTGGGCACGTGGAGGCAAGTCCAGGCATGCAGGAGCTCCAGTGGCTGCAGAATGGAGCTTCCCCCCATAACAGGGTCTGTTCCTCAGGTTTACCTCTGGCGGAGAAGCTTTATGGCCATGGTGAAGGAACGGAGTCGGTTTGGATGGAGGGTTTTGATTCAGAGCTTTATTCCTGGCCCACAGGCCTCTGAATCCAGCAACAGCTCCAACAGAACTCCCCGAACCACGTGGTTGCTGTTCCTTTTAACCCCAGGGAGAGGAGGAGGGAAGGGGTAGGGAGGCACCAACCAGGTACATAGAAGGAGGTCTTAAGGGACAAAGGACACCTGGGTGGCTCAATGCTCCCCCAGGGGTAGAAGGCATCCTTTGAATCTGCCAATCACTCAACGCCCTTCTGGAGTTCCAGGACTGACAGACAGTGCTGGGAGGGCAAAGGAGATGTGACTGACACTCCTGGGATGCAATTATCCAGGGAGGGACCCGAGGTTCTGAGGTAAACCCTGAAATCACAATGCAACAGAGTGGATCCATCCCTATGGCATCTTCAGGGTGTGGGAAATCAATGCCGTGAAACCCTGGACGTTCCAACCCCACCCTCTCCCCACCACACTCTGACTTTTTCCCAAGGTCTAGCCTTGTTTCTTTCTCTTTTTCATTTCTTCTGGCAATACAGATCAGCCCTGCTGGGCAAAGTGCTGCGGATCGATGTGAACAACAACGACCGTGGGCCCCTGTACCGAATTCCCCCCGACAACCCCTTCGTCAGCGACCCCACGGCACGGCCCGAGGTCTTTGCCTATGGAGTGAGGAACATGTGGCGCTGCTCCTTCGACAGGGGGGACCCTCACACCAAGGAAGGGAAGGGGCGGCTCTTCTGTGGAGATGTGGGGCAGAATAAATACGAAGAAGTCGACATCGTGGAGAAAGGGAAAAATTACGGCTGGAGGGCGAGGGAAGGGTTCAGCTGTTACGATAAGAAACTTTGCACCAATTCTTCCTTGGGTAAATAGATGTGCTCTTGTTTTTGTGGTATTCACATTCTCTGAACAGAGAGAGGCATAATTCTCTCTCCCAGGGTTTTTCCTGGGGAAGGCAGTGAGAAGCACAGAGCGAGAAGAGAAAACAATTCTTATCTCTGCTTGCTGCTCCTGTTGTTTGGCACGTGTACAATGTGTTATGGAGATTGTTTACTGAGAGGGATTTGTTAATTGCACGCCAGTGATGGTTGTTTTTGATTGGCCAGTTGGGTCAAAGCTATGTCATGACTGTCTGGAGACAGTCACGGGTTTTTCTTTAGTTTCTCTTTAGTATAGTTACAATATAGTATTAGTGTAATACAATATAGCTTAATAAAACATTTGTTCAGCCTTCTGAAATCATAGAGTCAGAGGACGTTATATACATTGGGGTCACCCTGGATCGATACATTTTTTAATTCCTGCCTTCAAAGCCTGGCTGCTTGGTGGCAAACATGCCTTTTTGAGATGTGAACCTCTACCACCCCCCTAGAAGGGAACTGGCTTGGGCATAAATACTGAAAGTACAAATGTTACCATTTCTGAGTTAGGAGGAAAGTGAAACATGCTAGCTGTTGTTTTTCTAGGTGATTGGTGTTGTTAGTGAAATTTCTTTGTGATTCTGTGGTTTAGAGGGACAATTTCGTCTTTGCCACATAAAATAAGCTTTTGTGCAGAAGCAAGAAAAATTTGGAGGAATTGCATTTTTCTCCATAACTCACCCTTATTAAAAAAAAAAAAAAAAACAGAGAAAAAACATCAACTGATCAACCCTTATGCATACTCCCTGCTCTGCAGGTAACTGAATGTATGGTGTATTTTCATTTCTTTTAATTATACCACAAAGGAAAACCTCATTTCATTTTCATTTCTTTAAACTGTTCAAAACTGGATTGAGGATGTTTGCTGACTGACTAAATTCCAGTGAACATGTGAAGTCAGAACATATTGAATTGCAAGGGCTGATGTGGACCATGTCCTGTGCTGGAACCTCTTCTCAGAGATTCAGTGGGGCAGTGGAGTGGGCTGACACTGATTTGCATTAGCTGAGATTCTGATTCTTTTCTCTTCCATGTGCTGTGTGTTGTTGTTTCATTTTCTTCCTAATATTAACTCAGTTTAAATTCCTTCCTTTTATTAGCTTTGCTATAAGTACAAGCGATTAACTATTTTTTTATAAAAATGTCAAGAGCAGGGAGCAGATTTTTTGCACTCCCTTTGCTGAAGCAGTTGTCAGAGAGCTCATTTATTGCTCTCCTGTGTGACAGTACCCACATGAGCATTCATGGCAGACACTTCACTGAGGTCCCCAGGGATTCAGAGCAATTTTTGATGACTTTAGAGACCCTTTGTTAGAACAGTGAAATGTCACAGCCCCTTTAGAATGATAAGTACAGCTGAAGTGTGGAAAACACCTGTTTTAGAGGAAATTCCCCTGGTGCAAATTCCTTGCTGGCAGAGCTGCTGGGTTTGCTACTTCCAGCATCTGCTACATGGGAAGGAGAAAGGCTGTGAGGATGAGGAGGAAAAGGTACAATGAGGTACCTGTGAGCCAGGAGTTTCAAAAGAAAGGGGAGGGAACATCTAATGGAGACCTTCAAAATCAGGATGTCTCTCTCCATTTTACATTTGTCTTCTGTTTTACCTTATATTTCCCAGTGAATATGCCTGTACTACATCATTCATGCCTCTGCCATCCCATAAATATTTGATGTTCCTTTCAAGTGGCTTCTCCATCTCAGAGGAACAGAAGCTATTTGTGCTGACATCTGACATATCTTTTCATCAGTGCCTGCAGTCTGGAGTCACCCATGACTTTTTTTCCTTTTACCACCAAGACAAAGCTGCATTGGGCAAACATTTCCTGCATGGGTGCAGTGGCTCTAGGAGTAACCTGTGAATTTGCAGCTAAACCAGACAAGTTCTGTAGAAATGTGCCTGAAGTGGCACTAACAGAGATGGATTGTAGTGGGAGGAGAAGGGCTCAGGAGAATGCTGAGGTGTCTTGGTGAGGGGCAGGGCAATCAAATGTGATTCTGAAAAGGTGAAAATCAAACTAAATACAACTCCATTGGCAATTCATTTAAATAGAAGATGGCACCAGGGAACCTGATTGTACTGCCAGTCTCAGAACAATCCAGATAAAGAGCTATTCTGCAGCATGTGCAAAACAACTCACAAATCTTTTCTGCCTTACAGATGATGTGCTTCCAATTTATGCATATCCACACAAAATGGGGAAATCTGTTACAGGAGGCTACATCTATCGGGGTTGTGAGTCTCCAAACCTGAATGGCCTGTACATATTTGGTGATTTTATGAGTGGGTAAGTAAACACTTAGGGCACTCACAAAGTTGTACCCCTAGCCAAAATACCCACCAAAATAGCCTGACAGCCCTTCAACCCTCCCCTCTTATTTTTTCATGGGCTTGTGTTGCCCTTGAAGACAAGGGGTTGCAGGGTGTATCATATATTTGGGTTAATATTAAACAATCTTTCACTCAGAGAAACTGCAGCTCCTATTGCAGCTAGTGTGGGCAGGAAGCATTAAATATCCATTCAGGTGTCCATGCTAGCATTCATAAATCATCTGGGTCAGGCTGCAGAAGTGTTCTTTTGCCTTGCAGACGCCTGATGTCTTTGAAGGAGGATCGTGCCACTGGAGAGTGGCAGTACAGTGAAATCTGCATGGGGACAGGACAAACATGCATGTTCCCTGGGCTTATCAATAACTACTACCAATACATCATCTCCTTTGCTGAAGATGAAGCAGGTATTCTTTTACCTTTGTGTTACACTGAATGGCATGTTTCTGGTTTCTCTTCAGAATAAAACACCAGAGAAAGGATCAGAGAGGGCAGCAGGTCGTGGAGAGGCACAGCACAAGTCTTTAAGATGCCAGATTCCTAGCATCTCCCAAATACCAAACCAAAGTTACAATGCTAATTTTGAGGTCTGAGTGCCATGCAGTGCCTGCAGTGGGAGATGGAGAGTCAGTTGCCTTGGGACTGAGTCTGGTGTGCTGGACATGCTGCTGCCCTTCCCTCTGGAGAACATGGAGAAGAGGGGGCAAGTAGGATAAAACAAACTTAGAAAAGAAACCTCATTCTTCACAGTGCCATGCCAAGGGGAATGCAGGCCTGGGAGCCTGAGAAGCGGAGACCCAAGGGAGAGCAAGTCTATCCTCTTGTTAGTCAAGAAGGCTGTGGGCATTATTAATGGGTACAGGGAAGCAGATGTCAGGAACAGCAATTATAGATCTGCTCACCCTGGGCTGGGGTATTTGTACCTCTCAAGATGAGGCAGAACAAAAGCCTATGTTGTGTCTTGCATTAAGCATCAGCAAAAGAGTCTTTAAGTCCATATTTTATTAGTGCCAGCTGGGATTTTGCCTTGCATAGGACTGAAGGATCTCAGTAGAGCTTTGCTCTGTTTTCATGACTGCACACATTTTGATTTCTGGAAGGGAGCTGCTGCTGTGATTTGAAGAGGAAGAAATAAAGGGTCCTGGGGTACAGGCTGGTGGCATCTCCCACTGTTTGTACAAGCCCTGCAGAATGTGCAGCCCATGCAGCCCCTGGCTGGGGGCAGGCAGAGGATGAGCCCCACAATGTGTGCTTCATGTGTGACCCAGCAAGGCAGGAGTTGTGCTCTGCCCTGCTCCAGGGAGGTCTTGGCTCGTGATCACAAGCACCTGCTTCCAGAATGCCCCAGCTTTTAAACATCTGTTTTTTTGTGCAGATTATGTCAAGTTTGGATGTTGCTCAAATCATATAAATGCAAATTTTATCGTGTGAATGCAAATCCTCCAAGTTAAGTATTAGCTTGAAAGTTTGATTTTTTTTTTTTTGAGTTAAATTCAATTTTCTTTAATGGTTAATATTCATGGAATTTACAGCTATTTCACAGTGCTGTAGTGAGAAGGATATCTTAACCTACAATCAAGTAACTTAGTTCAAATCAGCTTTGTGCCAAGTGCAATATCAAGCTGTTGATTGCAGCCCTTGCTCATGCACATGAGGATGACCTCCCTCATCCTGTGCTTGTCAACAGAGTCTGGACAAAGCAGGGGTGAAATGCTGCCACCCTTTTGCTCTACACTGTGCTTTGCATAAGTATGATAGAGCTGAGTGGAGATTTGGGCTGGAATCTTTTTTCAGAGGCAGTCAATTGCCTTGTGTTTGCTTTATAGTAATGGAAAGAAATCTGTTGATAACAGTGTGGTGAGGTTGCTTAATCTGCTGTGAACAGTCTTCTCTTGCACCTTTTTTGTGTACTAGGAATCTCATGTTTTACAAGTTTGCCACACAGTTTATTTTAGCAGGGTTTTCTTCACAGAAGCATTGAAGTTTTGGAGTTGTTGCTCTGATGGGTGTTAATCTACCTGCTGCAGTGGGTGTGTAAATGTCGTGGGGAGATCTCTATTTATGGCTCATTGCACAGGAATTATAAAGCCATCAGCCCCATCCCTGGCCAGCAAAACCTGTCAGAGACACCCCAGGCACTGTGTCTGTGGGTCACATGTGTGTAGCCTGTGTGTTTCATGGCCTGAGCATCCAAACTCCTGCCTGGTAACGTCGAGGAAAGGGGCAGGATGTAAAACACACATCATCACAAAACTCAGTGCCAGCTGTTTCCTGTCCCCATTTGGACCAAGGCTGCCTCTGGCCTGTCATTAATGAAGCTGACCAGAAAAATGAAGAAGCCAGTCAGGGGTAGTCAAAGGTTTCTGCCCTGGGATTATCCAGGAGCTCAGCCCAGGGTAGCACAGGAGAGCAGGAAGGAGGACGCACCCTCACCTCAGCTGCCACCGACTGCCTACACATTCCTTTGCTCACACTGACCTCTCTGTTCCTTCCCCTCTTCCCCCTGAATTACCCATAGAACACCCAAAAAATCTCCCTTATTCACTAAGCAAGTCCACAGAGCATCTTTTTCTATTTTCTCTCATTTTTTAAATGTTGCAACTATATTTTTTTTCTCTGATCCTTTTTGTTGCACTTCTCAAGCACTTGAGCTCTCAAAATAGTGCCAGAAGGACTGTTTATCCTAGTCTCCCCTGCACAACAGGAGAAGAAGGATAAAAGTGCAGTTAAGAGAAAATAAGTCAAATAAAGGGTGATGGACATTGTTTGGTTGAAGGTTGAGCCCTGCACAGGTGACCTGACAGAGCTGTGATGAATCAAATGCCTTTTGTCTGATACGTCTCACCCTGTGAGTGTGCTAGAGAAAGCAAAAGCAAAATCTTGTTGTCCTGTAATTCACCCCAAAGGAGCGCTTCATCCAAATGAGCAGAAGACAGTGAACTTTCTTAATTTCCTTTCCTTTCATTTCAACAAAAGTAATTCAGGGTTTACCTGTTTTACATTAGAGAAGTCAAAGGACGCAGATCATAATGAGATAACAAGGAAGGTCTGGGCAGATGAACCTGCAGTGGAAATTTGTCCAAATAGTAATTCATGAAAATTTGTAAAAGCTGCCATTCACTAAGAGTATTTTATGCCAATGGACTGCAGATGACTCTCAGACCCATGATGCAGAGTTAATGCCTTTGTGCTGTAAAGGACAGAAACTCCATGGACAGTTTTCATGGGTGTGTCTGTTTTTTGTTTTTGTTTTTTTTTTACCAGGGGAATTGTACTTCCTATCTACTGGTGTACCAAGTGCCACAGCTCCCAATGGAGTGGTGTACAAAGTGGTGGACACCTCCAGGTATGTTCTTGTTGCAAGGTCTGGTGATGGTGCAGTGAGTCCTGGTGTGGATGTGATGGTGTGGATGTGATGAATCATGTTGTCTGACTAATTAACTCTTCTCCCAGGCTGGGCTCTTCTGGGGAATTCAATCAAGGAACATCTGGAGCAACCCATTGTGGGTCTGCTTTGCCACTGCAGTCGTGGGGGTCTACATGCCTGGTGCCAAACTTTTATGGGGCTTGTTGGTGTTATGTAGGTTTGGAGATTTCCTGAATGCTAAAGAAGTATTTTATGGGTGGCTTGTCTTTCTCTGGCAAAGTTTCCCTAGATTTCTGCCCAAAAGGAGGCACTTTTTCTCAAGGTGTTTTTTCTGAGTTCCTCCCCATCCTTTTTTCATCTCCCACAAGAGCCCTGTTCCCCCAGACCATGACAGCCAAAGCTGGATCAGCATGACCTGCAGTGCTTTCTTGGGCAAACCAGACTTGAAAAGCAAAAAATACATTCTTCTTAACGTTTCAAAGAGCTATATGGATTGAACAGGAAAAAAGGACCATCATTACACCTCCTGGATTCCATGTGCCTGTATCTGAGACTGGGCAAGGCAGGGAATAGCTGTGTTTTATGGGAAGACTTACAGCTGTTTTTTCCATCTTCCTGTTTTTAAAGTGTTACTATTATTGGCTGAACACCAAGCTACTTTCAGCCAGAAACTGAGAGTGAAATTTTTTATAGCTTATTTTTTAATGGATTAAATTTACAGCTTTAGCTATCTGAGGATTTTGAACCGAGCCACTTGTCTAGTTTTATGTTTTATGAAACCAGTCCCCAAAATGAAAAAGCCCCCAGATCTGTCATGTGTTTCCTCCAACTCTCCTCTGTCAGGAGCATTTTCCATTATCTAATGCAACAGAAGAGTTCCAGTAAACTGTGTATGAAGGAGCTGGTATTATGCAACCTGTGCAGAAACAGAGAAAGCAGGAGTCAAACACCAGCCATGAATTTAATTTTTAAAACAATAAAAAGCTCCATTCATGTTCAGTTCCAAAAAAAGTAATTGGAAAGTTCGTAAAAGTAGGGAACATCCTTGTATAGACAGTTGAGAGAGAAGCTCTCTGCCTTCCACAGAAATGCAAATGCAAACAATCCTAATTGCCCAGGAGTTATACCCTCCAAATGCAAACATTGTGCATTTCTGAACCAATTAAAAAACCTCTGAAGAAGTCTGAGGATTATCAAGACGGCTGTCATAGGAATAAGTAGTGATGAGCTGGATGTGGCTTCCCAGAAGTGAGATACATCTCTGTGGCAAACAAATTGTGTCAAAATAAAGCACCATACTAAGACAAAGCCTCTGAGGAGACACTTAGAGTTCTTTTCTGAAACTAATGCATTTTTGGCACGACATTTGTTTGGGCTTTCTGTATGAATAATAGTGTGTTATTTTGCTTCCGTGAAAACAGTCTGAAATCTTGCACACACGTGACCTTTGTGTCAGATGTTCAACATATACTGTCTAGTTTTGTAATTTTTATTTTCATTTTGATGAATCTCTTTCTGTAGTGCCTTAACCTGCCAACGTTTTATTTCCTTAATAGCTTCAATAGGGTCAACTGAAAACACAGACAGTGGACTCCACTGCCTTGTGAATATTTGGACTTTCATCAATGGTGATCTGTGATTCTTTAGCTATGTTTTCTAGTGTAAGAGATTAGTTGCATCATTTAAACAAACTTTTTTTTTTCCCATAAGAATTATGTTCTTAGAAAAACAATAGGAAGCAAAGTGTTGCAATGCCAGAGGAAAGGAATTAATTTTGCAGTGTATGTGTCCCTTTCTTTCAAGGACAGCACCACCAGGAAAATGCCGAGTTGAGCCATCGCCAGTGAAAGTCAAAAGCAAGCGCATCCCGTTTGTGCCAAAGGAGAGTGAGTGCAACTCTTGCTGTTTATTATTGGTTCAAGTTAGCTGGCAGTAGGTACAAACTCCAGACTTGCACTATCTGTCCACATGTGCGGAAACTACCCAGAACTTCACTCTTCAGGGTATCCTCAAAATTAAATCTTTCCAGATGTTTTGGATCTGAAGAGTTGTTTCAAATAAGTCATACAGTATTTCCCCTTTCCTGGCCATGTGAAATTTCCTTTGTAGTTTCTTACCCTGTTCATTTTCCCTTTTTCATGCTACACTGTACACGTTTCATTACCACCAGCTGGTTTCCCTGTAACTGTGCCTGTCCAGATACCCTGTGATCAAAGATGCTTTTCAGTGACAAGTGATTTTTTGCAGTAACTTCAAGTAGTGGAGAGGACATGATGGGTAAAAGGCTGGGAAGCAGCTCATTGAGCAAGATGAGAGCTGAGTCATTGTTAGTTGAAAGTGAGAAAATATGGGATGAGAAAATGCTCCCAAAAGAATCAGTGATCACACGCTGAGGTGAACTTCTGGCTCACCTAAACCCTCCAGGGCCTTTTGGTTGCTTCATGCTGCATGAAGTATTGTACTGCTAAAGCTGGAATAGTCAGTGGAGCTGAATCTGTAGCAAGCCAAGTACTCTTTATGTGAGGTACAAAAACCTGAACACAATATTGGGATCTCAAAACCAGACTAGGCAGTATCACTGCTCTTTTCCCCTGTGCTTTTAATTTACACATTTAGGTACCTAGGCAGCGCCCCAACAAATTCCCTTTCAACTCAGTGTAGTCCATGAACTTTCATAGTCCATGAACAAAGCTGATGGTACTGCAGGAACTTCAAAGTCAGGATACTTTTATTTAATTTTTAATTACATTAATCACGTTACATTGCATTTGAGTCACTAACAGTTCCTACAGCTTTGGCTTCAGGGAATAATGAGGGCACTCAGCACCTTGCAACACAGAGTCTTTAAGGTGGAACAAGCTCTAAGGCTAATTATTGACTGCTGACATGCCTGAGCACTCAGTATCTTCAGAGATGTTCCCCTTTTTCAGCTGTGCAGGCAGCTTCCAAATATTAGTAGCTTGGTTCATGTTCAACCATTTTTGTCTGTTTCTGCTTATGCATTATTCTCTTTGCAAGTCCAAAGTTCAGGTTTTTAAACTATACATATAACTAAATCTTTTGGGCTTTTTTACATGGTAGCTTTTGTCATAAATTAAAACTTAGAAATGGTGGGAGAGATTCTACCTATTGTGTCAAGAGCTACACTCTTTTTTTGGTGAAAAATAATCATGGCCATTTTGAATCAGAAGCATACAAACAAGGATGTGTAGCTGTAAATATTTATTGTTTTGGTTAGCATTTAGTCTGTTATTTAGTTTTTTATTTTGGTTAGTATTTAGTCTGAATGTAACAGAATCACCAGAGCATGTGCCTTGTACTACCTATGAGTGCATTTTTTGGAAGTGTATTTAATAAAGAGTTTAATAGAGAGTATTATATAATGACAATTTGACCCAGTGAGGTGAAAAGCACTCCCAGGTGGCCATTAGCTGTCATGCAGTTCTACACAGCATTGAATCAGTCCCAGGGTTTTCAAGTGCTTTGCCAGACCAGGCCCCAGCAAATGAGCTGTGCACAGGTAAGGCCTTCAAATCTGTTTCTTGCCTTGAGAACCACAGCTTTCAAAGGAAGGAGATATTTTCATGTCATGAACACAATTCCTTTTCAAAGACCTTATTTGGAAAAACATGGACCCCTGTGAGGGTATGTCTTTTGGGGACAATAGATACTAAGCACAAATAAGACAGTGATATTTTTCCTCCCCCCTGTACTACCAACAAAATGATGAATGAGGATGCATAAATCTGGGATATAATTCAAAGTCATGATGTCTTTGCAATTGTCTGTGACACTGTCCCAGCTCTTATGAATGTTATTCCATGAAATTCTGAATTACTTCCTTCTGGCAAACTAAAACTTATTTTTAAGCTAAAAATAAAACACATGTGAATAAGTAAATCCAGTAACACCTGGAAACTGTGACAGCAAAGAATTTTCATCTCTTCAGAGTTCAAGGCTCTTTTATTTTTTTTCCTTTTTTTTATAAGGAAGAACAAACCCAACCCCAAATCCTGTTTTATGTGTTGTCCTGGCAACTCTGTTCCTCTTGCACATTCCAGTTGCCACAGAGAATTGATTTTGAATGTTCCTGATTTCAGCTCCTCTGAATAAAGCATGTGGCCCAGTGGGGAGGCCACGCTCTCCTCTGGTAACGATCCAGCCCTCAGTAATGAAGAGAAGAGCAGAAACAGAGCCTGTCTGTAAAATGCTTTCGGCGGCTCTTCACCAGGATATGGTGAAGAGCTCCTCTCCTGACTGTGAAGCTCCAGCACCTTCCCTTTAAGGGCCAGGCTGACATTTGCCAGGAAACCTCTTGGAGCTTCCTTTTTGGGAGAGGCTTAGTGTTGGCATTGAGCCCTGCAGTCCTCTCTGCTAGCTAACACCATCCAACATTTTCACTGAGGAAATACCGGGTCGCTGAGAGTGTTGTTGCTTCCCAACAGGACCAAGTAGACAAATTCCAAGAAATCAGTTATACCAGTAGAAAATCAGCACTGGTTTAGTGAAAAAGGGGGGTCGGTGTCCCCCCAAGCCCCCAGGCCTCAGATCGGGCTTAACCCCGAGCAAGGCAGGCCTATCCGTATAACTCAGTCCCTTTTGGAGACAGAGTGCCTGAATACCCAGTCAGCTCGTAGCCGCTGGCTACCCTAAGCAAGCTTAGTGGATTTCAGCTCTTTAGTGATTCTCAGCTCTCTTAGGATTTCAGCTCGAGCTTGCTTACTTAAGGCGCCTTTGGGCTAGGGGTAGAAGCAGACGGCGAGAGAGGAGAAGGAGGGTCCTGGCATTCCACAGCGATGGTTTATTAAGGGGTCTGTGAAGGGTTCCAGCGACAGCTCTTCTTCTGTCGAATGGGCTAAAACAGCCCCTTTTTATAGGGTATAGGGAGATCCAAACTCGTCCAATAGTAAGGGTTAGGGGAAAAGTGTCCTATGGTGTTACAGAGATAAGCTATGGGTCGAGACAGAAGACAGGAGCTTATTTTGCTGTCTCATCATAACTCAGCAGTTCCTACTGTTAAGTCTCAGCACGCCACAGAGCCATAGCAAACTCAGAGCCTGCTACAGTTTCGTATAGTTGTCTTCAAGCATTGCCCAGAGACTGACAGACTCACGGTTCTCTGCCTTTTCCCCCAACAGAGTTTATTATGGAAACACCACCACCACATCCCCGCCTGCAGACCACGACCGAGGCCCCGTGGGGAGGCGTCCCGGACCCCCCGACCCCAGCGCCACCGGGGACCCGACCCGGGCCGGGCAGAGCCCCCCGGCCGGGGAAGAAGCGGGAGGAGGAGAAGGAGCAGGGCAGGAAGAAGAAGAAGAAGCGCCCCGGCAATGGCGCGGTGCGGCTGATGCGGCAGGGCCGGCGCGGGCGCGGCCGGGGCAGGCTGGAGGTGTTCATCGACGGCGAGTGGGGCACGGTGTGCGACGATGGCTGGAGCCTGCCCGCCGCCGCCGTGGTGTGCCGCCAGCTCGGCTTCCCCCACGCCGTGCGGGCCGCCAAGAAGGCGGAGTTCGGGGAAGGGAGCTCGCTCCGCATCCTCCTGGATGATGTGCAGTGCTCCGGGCAGGAGAGGACGCTGCTGGAGTGCTCCCACGCCGGGGTGGGCACGCACAACTGCAAGCACGAGGAGGATGCTGGCGTGGTGTGCAGCCGGGAGGAGGTGACAGGCTGGTGACAACAGCCAGCTGAGGGACTTGGAGACATCCCTCCCTTGTCCAACCCTCTAAACCAGCTGCAGTATTGAGGAGGGTGTGCCCTGCCATGGGGATGCTGCATCTGTTCTAAGTAATTTTATGTTTTCTTCATGTTCGTCCCCATGCATTTGCCTCAGAGGCAAAAAAAAAGAAAAATGAAGCACTGAATTGAGTATGTTGTGGGGCAGGAGCTGCATTTCTGTGGGGTTTTTTGTAGGGAGAAACCCCCAAGCATCAGCCTTTATAGAGCAGAAAAGAGATACATCCTGTTGCCCTTTCCCATTTCAAAATACAGCATTCTTCAGCTGTGCATCACAATGTTTTGCCAAAAAATAAGTTCCCAAATGACTGTGTTTCACTCTTATGGAAGCATTCACATTGTTTGCCTTGCTTTGCCACCTGCAGCTCTAAGCCGAGGTTTCTAAGGATGTGCCTTTCTAAATCTGTGCCTTTGCAAATTACAAAAGTATATATATTTTTTTAACCTTCCACTCACTAGTTTAAAGGAAAATTATTTTTCTGTAATGCTTTTTATTGGTATAAACCTATTGGTCATCAAGGATAAGCAAAATCAGGTGATTTAGAAGAAACCATAGTGTACTGCATGGAAAATATTTCTGCAGTTTATATTAGCCTAAATAAAAAGAAAATCTAACCCCTTTTACATGAACAGGATTGAAAATTTGTCCCTTTTTAGATGCACAGAATCATTATCCAGTTCTGAAGATATTTTTGTACATGTTTTTTCACTTTCCCAAACTTTATAACATGTACATGTTTTTCCATTCAGTTTTTCACAGGTGTGAATAACTAGACAAGAGGTAATGCACTGGGGCAATAATCCAGTAATATTTACCCCTTTTTAGAGGATATTAAAAAAAAAGCAAACAAAAGCAACCCTATTTTGTCTGAAATGTGTTTTTCACCTGAGTGACAATGGGAGACACATGTCTTATTAAAGCATTTGGCCTGGTTATTTGTTTTCCCTGCTGTAATCAGGATAGGTTTTGTCCTGCTGCTCACACAAGAACATGAGAAAGACAAAAAAATAAAAAAAACCCTAAACCCCCTCAAATGTAAAATGACCAGTGTGTCTAGAAAAGTTCACAAGCAAAACCTTGTATCTAGAGACCTTACTGTGGATATTTAATTTAACCCAATTTCAAGTTGACAGTATCTTCTTAAGCCTAAAACATATATAGGGTAAATTAATCTGTTTTAAATATTTTTCCTGAACTTCCTGATAAATTCTCATTAAATTGTTTTTGGTATTAAAGAACACCTTCAATACACAAAACCAGATGATAAAAAAAAAGTATTTCTCCTTACTTCTTATGAAGTATAAAGGAGGAACAGATGCATAAAGTGCCTTTTGAGAAGTACTACTCTCATTTTGTTTGAAAACCTACAAATGCCATCACACACCAGACTGTTATCAGGCCTTTCCCTTTGCAGTGAAGTTGTAAACTTATTTGTTTCAAGTGCAGAAATTCACTTCAAAGTGTTCAGGGAACAGAAGAGTCCTTTGTAAATTCTTCTGTTAAAAGAGTTGGAAACTATTGAGCTGGTGGAACTAGAGGGCTGGAAGAAAATGGAAGGTGAAGATACAATAATTCTTTTTCCAAATTCCTAATCCACTTCTTTTGAACCCTTAGCCAAATTTCAGCTCCCTCTGTCTAAAACATTCTAAAGAGAACCTTGGTCATAGTTATACTTGAAAACTTCTGGGTAGAAAAAAAAGACCTGCACAATAAAAGTTACCCTAAAGGAATTGAGGTGATTCCAGGATGTCTGCCACAGACAAATTAGGCAGGAATTTCATCAGCATTTCCTAACTATTAAGTATTCTTTTTCTAATTTAACTTAGTTACCCTGCACCTGCTTTAGTCTGTTTGAACGTCCTGAGAACAAGCAGAGGCCACGTACATCTTGAATATTGCTGGTGGGGATTTCCAGCACCCCTGGCTGGCAGGCAGGGTGACACACAGGCTCTGGTGGCAGCCAGGGGACAGGGGAGCCAGCTCTGGGTGAGAGCAGCTGTGCCTGGCAGTGCTGGCACAGAGCCCTGCACTCCGTGTTTGCTGGTGAGGTGTTTGTGATGCTGCTACATGGGTGCTGCCAGATCCACAGGGAAATATTTATTAGCAGAAAAAGAGACAAGACTTGCTAAGTACTGGGCTTTTTCCCCTCTTATCCCTTCTCCCAGCCTGCACTGAGTGGGGAAGTTGTTCAAATAGGATCGAGCCAGCTCAGCACACATGGCTGTGTGTGCATGTTTGTGCCTGCCAGCTCAGTGCACTGCTGTGATCTGGCAAAATATTTCTGACCATTGTGGTCCCTTCCAAGCTTAAAATATATCTGTTCTAACTCCTGGTATCTGTCAGTCTAGTTCACTGGTATTTAAATGATGAGCCTGTACTATTTAAAGCACATAAGTACGCATGCATTTAAATACCTGCTATCTCATCTGTTGTTTAATAGGATTCTTAGTGATATCATTTTTATATAGCAGGATGTCACACCAAGTAAGCATTAGATAAACTAATAAGCCTTGCTGCTACACTTGAACATGACAGTATACTTCCTGGATGCTAATTTAGGATAAATCTTAAACTAGCCCACAGTGCAACCAGACTTCCTCCTGTAGTTCCTTATGTGGCAGTGCCAAAGTTTTGTCTAGTAGCAATATCATTTATTGCCTTGACTCCTGATTCAACTCCGTGACTGAAACTGGAGCACCTGCATTTTTCCTTACATAGCTTTCCCTAAGTTAGCACAGCTGCATCGCATAGAGGACCCAGCATATCTCTAAGGGAACAGTATAAACTCAACCTTTCCATGTCTTTACCTCTGAGGCAGAGTAGCTCTGCCCGGAGCTCAGGAATTTCACTTACATCTTTGTGGTGCCCAGCCTCCAGCCTGAGCCCTCACTGCCATGTTGTGTTGCAGCCTGCAGTATTGACATTATCTTCATTTGAACTTACCATGCTCTTTCCAAGAAATCCAATACATAAATCTTCCCAACATATTGAGGAATAATCTTTAGAGCTTGCTGCTCAAGCAGTGGAAGGATAGTGAAACAGGTAGGGTGTTGTATCAGGAGCTCCCACTCAAATGCTGGCAAAACTCTCCTGGAGCTGAGCCCTGGCTGGAGCATGCCATGAGGATATCCTCCATGTCAGGGGGGTTGTGGCTCTGCCCAGGTCAGGCTGCAGGGTATGAACAGCATGAGGCACATGTATCACATTAAACAAGCAAAGAGAAATCCATTGACATTGAAATTGTACTGAAGACATGGCTCAAGTTCAGAAAGCTCAGTGGTGGCACTGTGGGTAGCACTGGCACAGGGTGCAAAGGTGAGCCTGGGGCCACAGCTTCACGTGCTGCCATCGTGTTTCTCTTGCCTTTATCTCCCCTATCAGCCTCTTGCCAGTTAGACCTTTGTGTTGGGCTTTATGATTGCCAAGGGGGAACAGCAGCTCTTGAATGCCTGCCCTGCCCCAGGGCCCAAACCACTCCCAGGGCTGTGCCCAGCTCAGCCTGCCTCTTTCACGAGTTAGCATTGATGCAGCTGTGGGGGGAACAGTCCCCAGCACAAATCCATCCCTCTGTAGGAGAGCTCAGCCTGTCGCTGTTTGGGTGTGGTCAACATAGAAATTCAGAAGCACAGAGGAGAAAAACAGTCACAAGTATCAATATCCAAGTCTGATTTTGTATTGGAAACATGCCAGTAGTCCTCTGTAAAGGCCAGCTTGGCATGTGAGATGCATTGGCCCTCTTAGATACTTTCAAACATAAACACACATTTTTCTATAGGAAAAGAGATGTAAGCATCTTTTGACAACTTCTAACTGTATTCCAAATGTAAGCTTTAAGAAAACATAGGGTTTTTTCCTCTGTAAACCAATAAAACAAGGAGCCCATTTGATGTGTGTTCATACCTTGCTGCCTCGTACATGACTTTCCCAAAGCTCTCATGTCTGGGGCACAGGTGCAGATATAGAGATGCCTCGAGCAATGTTTCAACATTGTCAGAAAAGCAGCTATGATGGAAATGGCAATCACTCCTTTGCAATAATGTGGTAAATAGGGATGCTATTTTTAACCAAAAAAAAAAAAAAGGCAATAAAAAAAAAGCTGTAGTGTTCAGGCAGTTGTACAAGTATCACATCAAGTAGTTTGTTCCTCAGGGGCATTAGCTGTTGGCAATCACTAAACCCTTAGACTGTTCCTAATAACATCTTGCCATTCACTTGTCCACTCCATGCTGGAAATTTTTATTGACTGAGAATGATCAGGACCTCAGTATATAAGGGCTGGGGGACAACTGACTCAGGGTGAAAATCACTGCAAAGGGCTGTATTTGGCATTGCTGGGTAAGTAACACCTAACCCACTGCAGGTTTTGTTTTGACTCCTATACCCAGCTATATCAATCTGTGGCTAGAGGTCTGATTTTAGATCAGCTAATTTTTCATTATTATCATTACTAACTTGTTATTAGAGTTTTCCTGTCCACATCTGCCGTGGTAAATTCTGAGTGACCAGGACGCCCAGCCCTCTGGCTATTTGTGTGCCGCTGAAGGCATTTCCCAGACAAGAGCTGCCTATGCTCTCCTTCTCCTTGCTGTCCTCACTTACAACTTAAACAATGCTGCACCTTCAGAGACAGAAGAGAAAGTTTTCAAACCTAGATAGCTATGCAAAACCAAGCAAAAGAGAGTAGGAGTTCGGATCAACCCTATGTCTCACCAGCTTTTCAAATTCATCTTGGAACTTCACCTAAGAGTTTTCAGTTCTCTGCGCTTGTGGTCGGCTCCCAGATCTCTCTCGCTCCTCGCCTTTTCCCGGGAATGTGCAGGTTGGCAGAATGTCCACGCGGTGGCAGTTCAGTCCCCAGCAGCACGGGGACGTGCGGGAAAGCTCAGCCCAGCCCAGCCCAGCCCAGCCCAGCCTTGCTCCCAGCCTTGCTCCTTCCTCCCAGCGCAGCGTGCGGCTCCCGGGCATATCATAAACACAGGAGCGTCTTGGGATCATGTCCTTCACTCGAGGATATAGAAACACGTTAGAATACAAAGGGTTGTATTACCGTTTGTTGGAACAATAACAAAAGCTTTTATTGAAGTTCATCTTTAAAGCATGAAAAATAAGATAATTTCTGCGGTGTATCCAGGCTGAATACTTAGGGGACTTATCAGGATAATTATATTTGCCTGAGATTGTGAGAGTGTACCTGATTTACTGAGGGATTAGAACTGTATTACATAGCCTCTCTTTCCCATAAAAATGTATAAAATACAAAATAGTTTATCACCTACCAGTTAGCTGCTCACAAACAAGGTACAAGCAGGACTTTTTCACAGGAATTATTCTGAGACTGATTCCAAATTAAACAACAACTTACACATAGTTATGATCTGTTCTTGAAGTATGCTGAAAAAACATTGATGAAACTCAGAAAGTTCATTGAGTGTCTTTAAAACCATGGTTTCATCAGCTAGCTTTAGTTTTTAAACATCGGCTAGCTTTAGTTTTTAAACTTTGTCTGGGTAATGCTATTCTTGCTATCAGCTATATCTTTCCTAGTGATGGATACTCATACTGTGTTATCATTATATGCACTGCCTGACCAGTGGGAAGGAATGGTAGCTTTTTTTTCTGAAAACAGGCAGTTTTAAAACCACAGTCTTAACAGGGGAAAAAAACTGGTCTTGAACACTTCCAGGGATGTAGAATCCACAACTCCTCTGGACAACTTGTTCCAGTGCTTCACTATCCTCATAGTAAAGAAATTTTTCCTAATATCTAATCTAGATCTACATTCTCTAAGTTTAAGGACATTCCCCCTTGTCATATCACTACATGCCCTTGTAACAAACTCTTTTGCAGCCCCAGCAATAAGATCTCTCCGAAACCTTCTTATTCCGTGGGCTGAACAGCTCCGACAGTCTCAGCCTGTCTTCATAGGAAAAGTGCTCCAGCTCTGTGAGCATCTCCGTGTGTTCCTCTGGACCACATCCACATCCACACACGTGCACACACACAGACACACCCACCCACTCACTCACCCACCCACCGCAACTCACCCACACCCACCCACACACCTACACACCCACACCCATCGGCACACACCGTGCGCCAGTGTTTTACAGGCACCGCGCCCCAGCGCAGGCCGCCGCCGCCGCCGGGCTCTTTAAACGGGGCCGTCCCCGCCCGCCCTGGGGCCTGGCCCGGCCCGCCCGCCCTTGGCTTCTCGGGCGGGGGGAGACGCTGTCAGCCGGCGGGGATGGAGGTGCTGTGGGCGGCGGGGGGGGTGCTGCTGGCGCTGGCCCTCCTGGCCTTCGTCCTGTACTGCTGCTACGTGCACTACATCCACGCCAAGTACGACTACATCCCCGGCGCGCCGCGGGAGAGGTAAGGGCCGGCCGGGCAGGCGCGGCGGCGGCGGGCAGGCTCGGTG
Organism: Setophaga petechia; assembly: GCA_024362935.1. Classification (NCBI taxonomy): domain Eukaryota; kingdom Metazoa; phylum Chordata; class Aves; order Passeriformes; family Parulidae; genus Setophaga; species Setophaga petechia. The sequence continues at coordinate 9,262,975 of JANCRA010000003.1, read as the reverse complement.
GCTCCGCTGCCAGGCCGGAGCCGTGAGGCGGCCTCAGAGCAGGAAAGCAGCTCTCCAGCCGCTGTCCGTGCGAGCGCCGGGCAAGGGCGAGGGGTCACGCAGGCTGGGCACAGCGCTGGTGGGTGCCCGCTGCCCGGGCATCGCTGGGATCCCTCAGCCTGCTCGGCAGCGCGGCCTGCCCGGCCGGAGCTGCGTGTCCTGACCTACACGGCCGCAGCGGCACGAAGGGGCGCTTCAGAGCCGCCCGCAGGAGCTGCGCCATTGCTCCTGACCCTGCAGAGGGACCTGACAGCAGCGTCAGCCGCGCAGGAGGGACCGCACCGCCGCCGTCCCTCACTGCGCCTGGAGCCGCCCTGACACTAACTCCACCAGGCACCTTCCGTGCCCTCCTTCATAAGCCAGGTGTTTAGCTTCTGCCAAAAATAAATAAAAATGTCGTAAGTGATAAGGGGTGATGAGAAAGCTGCCAGCAAGGCAGTGGCAGCGCTGTCACAAGGAGTCACGGCTCCTGCAGGAGTGTGTGAGCTCCCCACTTAACCTCACCTGTGGGTGCACATGCCCTCCCTAACATGACACAGGAAGAGACGCCAGCACTCATACACATCCTGACAGGGACACCAGCACTCTCCTGCCCACCTCCAGGCTTCAGCCTCCTTGTGTAATCAGGGTCAGACACCAAGAATAGAGAGAGGATGATCTTGTCATACCTGAACCTGTTCATCCTTGGGTTCATTTTGAGGTGTGAGGTAACACCGTGGTGTGATGGCACACCAGAGGAGCCATAAGTGGGACCTTGTTTCCTGTGCTGCAGATAGAGCAGTTTCCAGAGCTAAAAACGGAGTTGTGTTGTGTTTCAGGCTTTCACATCTTTTTGGGATACAATTACAAAGGAAGACTCAAACAAGTGGAGGATTAAAAGTTTCTGTAGATGTTGAGTAACTTTTTAGAGTTCTTGTTATTTTGAGTGCCTCCCAGTTCCAACAGTAATAAAATAAGAGCCTGTTTTTCCCCATAGCTTATTTATACTGAAAAGGATGATAACATGTCTCTCTGTCTTCAAATGGAAAACAGATCTTGAGTGCAGCTTGCTTCATTTGGAGAGGAGCTTGGCCAAATCTTCCCTCAGATTTATGCCAAGCCAGTGGGAATTCACCATTCACAGTTGAAAGAAGGAATTGATGTCTAAGTTTTTAATGCATCTATATTTGAAGAGTTAACATTTTTTATTAATTTCTTCAATTTCAATATTACCAGTAATTATCCTCCTCAGTATTTGAAATTATGCAGTTTGGGACAGGAGGAAATGATTCCTAATTTCCCTTAACAGAAATCCATTGACAGAAATGAAGTTACACTTACCAGGGATAAGCATGTATTTAAGGAGCATTTAATGCAAATATCTCTTTCATGTACAGCAATGTAACAGCTGCAGTCAGGATTCACTCAGACAGGCAAAGAACAAAGCAGTTCAAGGGATTTTCCATCCAGACCTAAACATCTCTTATGATACAGCATAAGAAAAAGATCTCATCCTTCTTCTCTGTGCTGCTCTTCCTGAGCAGCAGCCTGTCTTTGGTGCCCAGTTCACCAGCTTGGTGAGGGCTGGGCATTGGCACAGCTCAGAGTTATTTTCATCTTCCCTTACGAGGAAAACATGAGCAGCACTCACTGAGCAACCAAGATTACAATCCATGCAAAACCCTATGCTGGCATCCTCATGACACTCTTACCTTCATATTCTGCAGCTTTTTATTTGGACACCTGCCAATCATATGGAGAATGGTGAGGAAACAAGAGTTCACACCAGATGTCTTGCTGCAGTGGTAAGTTGAGGCACATCAATAACATTGAATGGGGTAGTCCTGTAGCACATATGGAGAAATCAAGGCACAAAGACCCTTACAGAATTACATAGTTAGCATCATTGAGAAGGTTGGCAAAGGAGTTAGAGAGAGAGCCTTGATCTTTCAGATCTGATTAGATATTAGAAAAAACTTTCACTGGAAGAATGGTTAGCCATTGGAATAAGGATAGTGGTGGAATAACTTCATGAAAATGCTCAAGAGGCATCTGGATGTGGCACTTGAGGATACAGTTTAGGGGTAATTATGGTGGTGATAGGTTGATGGCTGGATCAGATGATCTTGAAGGACTCTTCCAACTTTGATTATTCTGTCCTGTGATTCTCTCCTAATGGCTTTATTGGCTGGGGAATGCAGTAGTTCCCACTGCAATGTGCTCTGGTCCTTCAAGGTTATTAGGTCTGAGCTTTTACATGTTGGTAGTTTGTACCATAATTCTCTTTTTTAAATTTTCTCATCTTACAGGGCAGAGAAATATGGACCTGTTGTACGAATTAATGCCTTTCACAGAATCTCAGTATTGATTGTGTGTCCTGAAGGAGTGAAGGTACTGAAAAATAAAGCCAAATCAATGGTGGGGATAGGCCCATCCCTCCATAACAGAAGAGCTGGTGCCCGATGATCAGAGCAGCACAGAGCAGTCAGTCTGTGGCTCATGCTGGGTTAGGAGGATGAAGCGCTTTGCTCTCCAGACAGTCCTGATTTTTTTTCCTTGATCAGTTAATTTATTTTGTTACTTTTATTTAAACAGCACATATAACAAACATTTTCCATTTGTGAAAAGCAGGCTGTCTGCAAGAGCTTAGTATCTCAAATGAATGGGGCACAAGAGACCAAATTTCTTTCTCTAAATCTTTGCAGTTACAACAGAGTGAGATTTCAGGTCACTGGGCAAAAAAGTGCTAGAGGGATGCAAAGCAAGCTAGCAGCACAGGAACTGGGGAATCAGGGCATACCAAATAATTAATCTACTCTTCAGACTATAGCTGTGGAAGAGGAGAGTAGATATGTGTGAGTGAAATTTTGTGTTTTGTCTGGGAAACAGATTGCACACAGTATTCACTGACCTGAGGTTTGATTTTAGGAGTTCTTGATGTCACCACAGTACCCAAAGGATCCGACAGTGTATGGTAGTCTCTTCAGCCTGTTTGGTGAGAGGTAGGAAAAACCCATCTGAAGCCACTGTGATCTGAAAATAAATGCAAGATTAATAATATCAAAGGCATGTCATTTTGACTCAGATCATTTACCTTAGTGTGGGGATTAATTTCTGATTCCAGACACACGTAAGCAGCATGTACCTATTAAACTATATGTCAAGTCAAATGTCTTCCCAGTAAGGGAGGAGGATATGTTGGATTTTGTTTTACCTTGATCATGTATTCTTTTTCCCCCTGGGGATGTCCAGTTAGTCTCAGAGCAGTCTGCTAAAGACCATCATCAAAGTTCTCAGATTTTAGAGCACTGATTTTAGAGCACTCCATAAGGCATGGAAGTTTGCAACTTCTAAATTCAATTCCAAAAAAAAAAAAAAGGGAATTTTTCTTTGTTAGTCTGAAGCTTTTAAAAATAAAATAATCCAGTTATAATATTTATTATTTACATAACGGGTATAATGAACCAGCATCTTATTGAACTCAGTAGTCCACACCCACCTGGAGAAATAAATCTGTGGTTTGGTTGTCATCCACAGTGATGCAATGGTTGCATACTCAAAGGTGCTCCCTACACATGGAAAAATTAAAGAAAGTAGATGTGAAAGACTTACATTTGTGACTACATGGGGTTCAGCAGGCTCCCTTGCATAAACCTGTTCCCTTCCTTGTTTTCCTGTGTGCTAGGTTTCTAGGGAATAGCTTGGTAACTGTTTGCAACCATGAGCACTGGCACAAGCAGCGGAGGATAATGGATCCAGCTTTCAGCCGAAGGTAAGGCAAATACTTCTGGGACCATCTAGCTGTTGCTTCTATTGTATTGTCATGCTTCTCCCTGTCATTATTTGATATTTGGATGAAAAAGACCCCAACATTCAGTGCCAAAATCATATTTAACATAGAATCCAGCACTCCATTGCCATCCTAAGTATAATTTGACCAGACTTCCCACAGAGCAGTAACACCCCCATGAACTTAGCAATGGCAGAAAGGTCCCAAGGTTGTGTATCCTGGAGCATGGTTATGGCTGCCTTGTCCTGTTGGAAAAGAGAAGGCAGAGGGTTGGTCTGGTTTGATGCATTGTGTATGGGGTCCAAAGATAAAGTCCATGTGCAAAGGGCACAGGCCACTGCCCTTTGCCATGACACATGTTAATTACATGGCAGGGCAGAGCAGGACTGATGTAAAAAGAATGTAGCTCATTCTATAAGCTTGCTTTTTAATGTATTAAGGCAAATTAATTGTAAATTTTAAAAAACTTGACCACTTTCTATGGAAAATAACAAAGGTTATTTTGACTGAGCAAAGATCAGAGCCCCCATTACTCATCTTTATTGATTGTTCAGCTACCTGATTGGTCTGATGGAAACATTTAATGAAAAAGCAGAGGAGCTGATGGAGAAGCTGGAGGAAAAGGCAGATGGAAAAACAGAGTTTAGCATGCTGTCAATGATGAGCCGGGTGACTATGGATGTCATTGGAAAGGTACCAGCTGTCCCTTTCTTGTTTCCTCTCAACTGACAGGAAGGGATGGAAGTGATGCCTACCAGCAGCAGAATGGGATCAGGAGCTGGAGGCAGGGAGAAAGACCTTTACCCAGCAGTTCCAGAAGACCTGCAGGACTAATAGTGCCACTTCCATTCAGTCCATGGGAAAGGGCAGGTAGGGAAGGGTATGCATAGTCTAGGTGTGGCCTGCAGGATGGAAGCACTTTGCAGAAGTCTTCAGCCTCATGCCTGCCACCCCCCCCAAGCCAAAAGGGACACACCAGGGCTCTCCCATGGTTGGAGGTTGTATTATTGCCATTGCATGTCAGCAGGAAGCCTGCCTTATGCTGCCTTTTCCCTTTCAATGCAAGCCAGTTTGGGAGGAATGGAGAATAGTGGTAAATTATTAATCCACTCAAATAAGGAGAAAATGTAATGCTGATATTGGCCACCCCTTGCAGCCCTCCTGCAAGGTAGGATCCAGCCTGAGATATTTTTAGGGGAAAAGGCAGTGCTGTGAGGCTATCCTGCTCTTTCACTCCCCACCTCAGCAAGTTGCCTTTTTCTCTCCTGCTTTTCAGGCAGCCTTTGGCCTGGAATTGAATGCCCTGAGTGATGACCAGACGCCTTTACCCAACGCTGTGACTAAGATCATGGAGGGACTGAACAAGGCACGCGACCCCTTCATAAGGGTCTGTACTCCCCTCGCTTCAGTCCCCTCTCCTCACATTCAGCTGCTCCTTCTTGAGTTCATGGAGCTGTGTCCATCTGTATCAGGGAAACTGTCATCTGTAGATCTTTCCCTCCAATGGGCATCAAGATAAAATTCATTACTGCTTTTAAAAACTCAGAAATTAATTTTGTTCCCCTCTGCATGTGTCTCCTTCTGATATGGTTTTATGTTTTTGTACCCATTAAAAATTGAGATTTTTGTCATTTGTCCATGAAGGATGGCCGCCTTCACTCAGAGTGGAAGAGCATTCTTGCTGTGAAAAAATTAAATTTTCAACCCAAAGTCATCTACCAAATTCATCTGCTAGAACATGATGGATGTAATATGAAATATTTAAGTAAAGAATTATTCCAGTGTCTCATGAAAGCTGTAGTTCAGGCTTTTAGAGCTCCTGTTTTCCTTTTTGAGACGAGGAGTGAGATTCTGCATTGCATGCTGCAGTTTGAGAGGTGATGAATTTTGCTCACAGTGCCCAGAACATCAGCTCTGACTCTGACGAGACACGACATCAGCATGCACAGATTGAAATATTTCTTATTTCAGCCCAAACCCTTTATCCCCCAGGCATTCAGTTTGTTGCATGGAGAGCAAATGTTTCTGTGACAAGTGTCATTTAGTGCAAAACAAGGTGCTCACATGTAAAATAACACTGACATTATTTTTTACCAGCAAAAGGAATAAAATGACAAGAGAAATTCTGTATTCAGTTCATGCCAGGAAAGCAGAAGATGCTAAAGGAGACCAGGGAGAGTGTGAGACTGTTGAGACGTGTGGGGAAGCAGTGCATTGACCAGAGGAGAGAAGCCATCCAGAATGGGAAAGAAGCCTCAATGGATATTCTTACACAGATATTGAAAGGAGATGGTAAGAGACACCTTGCTGTCACTATTTGAGTGAGTTTCTCTGTGGTATGTTTTGCTGTGAAATTCAGGGAGGATTGTGTAGGGGATCTAAACTTGGATCATCCTTTAAAGTTGTTTTCACATTGAAGATAGTGAGAGTTGCTTTGAAAATTCCCTGTTTCTTTGTTTTGAATCAAGTACTGGTCACAAGTCACCACTGAAGTGCCCACTCAGCACCCTCTCTTGATGCCTCCTCAGCCAATATGTGCCCAACAGGGCAGAGCATTCTGGCTGGTCCAGCTGGGGCACAGGAGCATTTTCTGATTTCATTTGTTTTTCTATCTTGACAGCTCTGGAGGAGACTAGAGATGATGAAAACATTCTGGATAACTTTATTACTTTCTTTGTTGCAGGTTGGTAGCTGTTTTAATGCTTGGGTATGTCATGTGGGAAGCTGTACTCATTCTTGAGCTGTCTACAAGGTTAAGATTAACATCCTTTTTAATCATAATTAACATCATGATTAACATCATCACTCCATGTTGTGATGATTAACATCATCACTCCTGCTGCAACCAGGAGTCTCTTGCTTGGAAGACCAAATATTACACTGGCATAGGACCAGCTGGGTGAGGTCTGAAGAGAATTCTTAATTTAAAAGGCAAATGACATATTGTCCTCTTTCAGTGATACCAACCCAGCAAATAATGCCAGGTTGTTGTTTTCCAACCATGGCTTCCCACTCTGTGTTCCAGCCTCTGTCTTTCCACTGCCCACTGGGGTGCAAGGCTGTTCCTTATGGGGTTCTGGCCCTTCCACCCAGATCCCACTAAACCCCACCAAAAACATCTTTTACATGTTCAACGTGTCTTTGCATCACCTCATCCACATGATTAAATGCCATTCTTGCCTAAGTAGAAGAAGGCACTGTCAAGCCAATCAGAAAATGTATGGGCTGAGTAATTATATGAGATAGTTGGGGTTTTTTTGCAGATTTTGCAGATCAAGATGATTTAGATTCACAAAAAGGTGTAGTCAAAATGTTGTTCTTTAGCAAGAAAGATGTTATTGCAGCAGACATCTTTGCAGAAGTCTGTTTTCTGTAATGCTTAAAAATAGTACATGTGTCTATCCATGAAAAAAAGGGAAAAGTGTCCACATCAGAGAGTCACAAAGTGGGTAAGGTTGGTAGGGTCTTCTGGTCCAAACTCCCTGCTCAAACAGGGTCATCCTAACATGTAAAGCAGACCTTTCAAAGAAAGATGATAAGAAGCTCTGTTTTCCCTCAAAACCAGCAAATCCTTTGTTTTTGGCAGAACTATGTGTCCCATAATATGACAAGGCAAGTCTTGGACCTCACTGGCCCTCCTCTTAGAGAGCTCATGACCAGTAGGTGCTGAATGCAACCACTGCAGCTTTGCTTGGCCTTGATGGGTCATATCTTTGCCAGCTGTGTCCTTTTCTTGTCATTGTTGAAAGCTCTTTATGTAGACTTTACATACCTTTTATTATTTCCTTTATTTTCGAGCATATTTAAAATAAAACATTCAGGGTTTGATATTTAAAGCTTCCTATTCACAATCACCTTGTAGACCGCTTTTGTATCGTGTTATTATTTCATACTAACTTTTAAACTGGTTTCATTAGGTCATGAAACCAGTGCCAATCAGATGACATTTACAGTAATGGCACTGGGTCAGCATCCTGAAATACTGGAAAGGTATGTGTGCTCCAATTTTCAGACCCAGCTAGATGTTAATTTCAAGGTGAACTTAATTGTAAGGTTATTTAAAAGATAGGATCATTAAATTCTAGCCTCCCTTCCAAAATAAACAGCTTCCTAGTACCATTGTATCCAAAATGTATGAAAAGAAAAACCTTACAATGGATTATTCCAGTTTCACCTAGGTGATTTTTTCAAAGCCTTTATACATGCAGGTCCCAAATGCTCCCTGATTCAGCTGCCTTGTATGCGCATTGCCTCATCCTGATATGAGGTACAAGTTCAGGAAGCCTGGATGGGAATTGGTTGGCATTTTGCCTGAGGATGGGTGTTTAAGTCCAACTCAGTGTCTGGAACGTAAAATAATGTGATTTATCAACTTGCCTAGCAAGAAACAGGCATCTGCATCTCACAAGTTTTAATTGACCTGCAGGGCTCAGGCTGAAGTGGATGAGGTTCTTGGTGCCAAGAGAGACGTTGACTATGAGGATCTTGGCAAGCTCACCTACTTATCCCAGGTACTGTAGGAGTGAGGTAAGGTACCAGGCAGAGCTTTTGGTAGCACCTCTGACATGTCATGGAGGAACCCCACACTTTTAAAATTTTAAAAACTATGCTAATATTTTATCCTGATAGTGTTTGTCCCCAGAGAGTCAGTCAGCAGGTAGCCTGACACATTTGCAGCAGCCCAGACTTATTGGGAAGATGCTCCTGGAATGTATAGATTTGCTCACTGCTTTCCTTAATTATTACCAGTCTGGAAGCTAGACTAGAGTTTCATAATCCCTGTCTGTTTAAGGTGAAACAATGGCCCTAATTTTAAGAAAGGTGTGCAAATTTGAGCCCAACCTGTGTGTGTGAATCCCACACACTTTCCTTATTCACTGCTCCATTTTTGTTTGTTTATTGTTAAAGCATTTTCAGCTGTGATCTCACCATATGCAATAAAGTGGGATTTGAGGATAGCCAAAAATAATGGCTGGGTTTTCTAATGTCAATTTTTCATTATTAAGTCTTGAAACCCTCTTCAGTCACTCAGGGGTGGTGAGGGAAAGAGTTTGGTCCTAAAAGAGATCCTGTGTATAGAAGTGGTGGTTGGTAATGAACTGCAAAGCCAGGGTTGGCTATTAGCCAGTGTTTGCATTGCATTTCCTTTCTTCACAACATGGGGGACACCAGTAGCCCTCAGGAGAGGCTGAATTACAGTCCTGGCAGCTGTTCTGCATAAATTGCCCTGGGATTTTAGTAGTCCACCATGATCCTTTTTGTTTTAAACTGCCCTGCTGAGGTGAGCAACAGTGTTTTAACATTTGGCATATCCCATCCCACAAATTACTGTGCATTGATAGCAGATAGATTTCATAGGTCTATTTCTCATAAGGAAAAGGCAATTCTGTGTGATTACAGAAATCAGTAGGCTTCCTTAGGCTTCTCCAAACACCATCATAATTATACCACTCCAATTAGGATGAAGTATCTAAGCCTTTGAGTTTTAAAACAGATCACATGAGAGCTCCTCAAAGCAGACAATTTATTTAACACCACAATCTTAGATCTGTACAATCAAAATCAGTCACCCTTGGTCATAGCCAGTCCATCACTGGAGTATCAGAGACTATGGGGCTCCTCTCCTGTTGTTCATGCAATCCTGAGTCCTTTTGTCCAGGTTTCTTTTCCATTAGTCCACTCGTGCATGCACACTGTTAATTGCATTTTCAGTGTGATGCTCATGTGCACTGTTAATCAGGTTTCACTTTGATGAAATAAGCCATTCTTACAGCTCACTGACACCAAAAGAAGTGGTCTTTTTCCATTTTTTTCTCAACATTCCCTATTCATTTTCCTTTGTCAGGTTGTTTTTTCTCCTTTTGGGGCTCTGACCTGGCTCAGCTCCTCAAGCAGCAGAAGCAAAGGCAGAAGCAGACAAAGGCAGGAGCTGAGGGTGGGAAGGAGGTGGGAGCAATCACCCACCCTCATGGGAGCCAGTGCCCGGAGCAGCTCATCAGGGGCAGGAGACTTCACTCTTAGATATTCCCTCTGAGTTTGCTTCCTAATACTTTTTCACTTAGTTGTTCATCTGACTTGAGGTGTTAGATCTGTTCCAGGATCTCTTCTGGGTTTTGTGTCTTTTTCTCTCTATTTTACCAGGTGTAAGAAAGAACCAGGCCTGAAGGAGCTGACTTAGCCATATATTTTGCCCACAGGACTCCAAGGCAGATAGACCAGCATCCATTTAAAAAGTCATAATCTCCCATTTAGCAGAAGTGAAAGGCCGCTGGGAGATAATTAATTTTACTTCTGCTTCCTGCAGTGTATAACTAACTGACCTCTTGTGCTTCTTGCTGCCTCAGGTTCTGAAGGAGTCGCTGCGGCTGTACCCGCCTGTCTCGGGGACGCTCCGCAGGCTGGAGAAGGAGCACGTCATCAATGGCATCAGAATTCCTGCCAACACCACGGTCTTTGTGAGTCCCATCCACCTGCAGCAGCTTGGAGCTGCCCCAGTTAATGTGGATGAGAGGGCCAAAATCTTCCCTGGGCATATTTATACTTGCTTCTCTAAAATTTTGACCAAAACTGGGGTATGGATTAAGACTCTCAGTTGGGACTGGAGAGTGGGAGGCATTTATGGTTTTATACCTCTGACAGCAAAGAAGCATTTTCAGTGTGTTGCTCCTGACTAACAAAAATAAACTCTTTCTTGGCAGCTTAACACTTATGTAATGGGAAGGATGGAAAAGTTTTTCAAGGATCCACTTACTTTTGATCCAGATCGATTCAGCAAAGATGCACCTAAGTGAGCTTTTTTTTATTCCCATGTTATTAAATATGTATTAAGAAACCATTACAGGAAGAGATTTTAAGGGAAAGAAAAGTAGAATAAAACTCTTTTTCCATTCCAGTATGAGTTAAACTAAATCATCCAAATGCAAATAGAGAGCAATAAGCTTTTGTTCAAGAATTCTTTAGACTGCATGTTACCTTAAAAAAAAGACCAATGTTATTGTTATTAATTGTTTATATTGAGGTCAAAGCTTTGGGCCCAAACCAGGTTGGATATTTGCCTTAGTACATTGCAAGTATTTAATGCATGACAGCCCTGGTCCCAGGGTACTTGAAATGTCTCCATATTAGACAGGGGAGAAGGGGCTGAGGGAGAGAAGATGCTGTTCAGCCATGTGGGCAGGCAGCCTAAGTCTAGTCAGTGGTCAGGAGTGCAATAGAAGGAATCAGTGAGTGACTACACAGATGCAGAGATCAGCACCAGCTACTTCATGAGTCAGAAGTTTTCCTTCAGCCTAGGGTTAGTCTGGTCTCCTAAACCAAACACCCCCTCACTCACATAGTTCAGAGAGCAATAATTGGGCAGATTGTGATGTCCTCATGACAGGCTGAAGAGCATTTAGAGTGTGCTTGATATTCAGCTTTGAAATAAGGCTGGCTTGCATCAAAACAGCTCTGGCAGCTGAGCCATGCAGTAAAGAGAGATGACAAGGAAATGTGCTGCTGAGCTGTATTGCTGCTCTGAAGGAAAAAAGAGTTAATTTGGAGACTGCTTTAACAAGTCCAATAGGTGAGGGGATATTTAGATAATTTCCTTGCTGCTGTGATGAAATATTTGCTTGTTTCTTTACATCCAAGTTGTCAGAGTGACAGTTTTGAACATTTTTCTTTGCAGGCCATATTACTGCTATTTTCCATTCTCTCTGGGACCCCGATCCTGCATCGGGCAGGTGTTTGCACAGGTGAGTAGTGGCCTGGAACAATACTTGGTTAGCAAGCACTGGGCCAGCTCAGGGTGTGCTGACCATGAGTGGTGGTGGGCACCAGGGGTCACACTGATGTGCACTGCCCCTCTTCTCAGAGGGAAGATCTCCCCCGTGCCCATGACAGGCATGTCTCTCAAATGCTGCCACAGGAGCAGACATCCATGCTGCCAAGGTGTCTGCAGGGAGGAGCAGCAGGCTGCACTCCTTCCAAACTTTCCTGGGTCAGCCTGGTCAAATCCAAACCCCTTAATGGGAATCACAGTCAACATTCCTTTGCCAACCAAGGTCAAGCACACAGGGGATGTGCAGAGGGTCTTGGGCATCATCTCATGGCTGCCACTGACAGAATTAAGGCAGGGAAAACAACAGCTGGAGGAAGACACAAGCCCACAAGCCAGAACTGGCACAGAGAAGGTGAGGAAGGGGCTTACATGGACAGAAGGAACAATTTAATGTGTATGAGCATGGCAGAGAGCGTTTCAGGACAGCCAGAGGCCAGTGCTTTGGGTCTGTGCTGTGAGCTCATCTAAGCACCAGTGCACAAAGTGCTTTAGTTTTACAGTCTAACTTCCAAAATGGGTTTAACACATCAACAGAAAGACTGATCTTAGTGCCTGTCAGTTGTCTTCAAATCCAGGAAGTCCCAGGTTTCCTGCCCAAATTCAACCAGCTGCATTAACAGAGTAACATTTAACTTTCAAATCTCTGTATTGACAAAGCAGTATAAGATAGTAGGCTGACTTTAAGCTGTATTTGCTGTCACTGACTTCTATTTTCTTCTTAACAGATGGAAGTAAAAGTGGTGATGGCAAAGCTGCTGCAGAGGTTTGAAATACAGCTGGTACCAGGACAGAATTTTCAGCTCATCGAGGCTGGAACCTTAAAGCCACTAGATGGAGTAATATGTAAATTAAAGCCAAGGAGCTCTGCAAGACGCTGCCAGGCATGACTGCTCAGGGAGGGGAGTGTGGCATGCTACTGGTAGTGTTTCTTCTGATTTTGAAAACCTTGGTACTAATCAAAGGTTAGATTTTTGTAGACCCCTTTAGAGGACTACTAGACTGAAATTATTTCTAAACTTCCTTATAATTTACTGAAGAAAACATAGTTTCCACTAGGCTTATATACAACACAACATGGTCTAAGTAAGCCCTTGTTTGGGGAGTTTCTTACTTACACAATGAAATCAGAAAAGAGTAGAGCATAGATTTGGGCTGAATTTAGGAAGAGATGTTTGGAGATAGTCTCTTGGTCAAAGCAATTTTTCTATCCCTGCTCCAAATGTGAATAAGAATTGATAGGAACAATCTGAAAAAAACTCAGAAAATCAGAGTCCGAGGCCACTACTTTTTCCTCGTGCTACTGCCTGATTTTTATTCAGTCCCTTCTGCTTTTCTTTTGATATTATGCAAAGCATAGATTCCCAGTCCACCCTATAGAAAGGGACTATCCTGCTTCCTCCTACTCTTCCACACAGCCTGTGCTCATTCTTCTGAGACACTCTTCTTTGTGAGGAAGGTCTTGCTGTGTTTATTTTAACCTGGATTTTCCCCATATTGTTTGCCACAAAGCTACAGTAACAGTTAGACCAGATGGTCTAGCAGGTACCGGAGGGCTGCAAATAAGTGCCTGAACTAAATGCTGCTTAAAATGGTGTTGCCACTGAAGAAATGTGTCTGCAATTTGAGCCAGAGACAGGAAGGTTCTGCACCCCCTTCTGCTGCAGATGTGCCTGAAGGTGTGTCTGTGAACACTGCATGTAGGCTTGCAGCTGGGCCCTGCTAGGGAGAAAAAACTATCATTTGAAAATGCTGCCTTCCAGAAATGCGGATACCTAATAGGAGTTGGACCTCCTCTATCATGAAATACAGAGAATTAAAGGTATTTGATGCTGCCACTTTTGTGTCTTATCTTTCTGAATTAAAAGAGCAAGAACACAGTCTGTGCACTGTCACGTTCCTGTGGTGGTTTCCATACCAGGAGGGTAACATCCCAGAGCTTCTCCTGACCTTGCTGCTGTTGTGCACCATCTCATTCAGTGCAGCAGTGGGATAGCAGGCCCAGAAGGTTGATGCTACAATCAACACCTCACAGTGTAATAATATGATTTTCACTTGGGGTACAAGTACATGTATTGCAAGGGAAAGTTTAATCCATCTATCAGTAGACCAGCTCTTCAAGACCATGTGCTGGAAATCTGATTATATCCTCCCAGACATTAATGAAAGCTCATTGGGAAGGCTGAGGACTCTTCAGCTGGACGTGTGTTCCCAGGAGCTGATGAAGGATGTCCCATGCCGGGCAGGCTGGATGTGCTGGTGGCATAACAAATGCCTGAATCCTGGGAATATGCCAAAGGCAGGGCAGTATCTTGGGGCTGTGGGGAGGCGGGGGAAGCTGTGACAGGAGTGGCATATGCTATGAACAGCACTCAGACAGCTCAACAGACCCTGGCAAATTGTGCTGTGGAAATGTGAGATGCCACCACACCAGGGCTCTGCCCAGTGCCAACAATGAAGTAGCTGAGATCCATTAGTGACACACACCTAAGTGTCTTCTGCCAGCTCTGCAATGAGGTCAGGCACCTCCAAAGAGGGCTCACAGGGTGTAAGCATGTTAAAATTCTTCAGTGAGTTCTGTCAGCCCTCATATGCCCAAGACCGGAGCTTCCTGACTGCTTTGTGATTACCCTCCTCAGAGGATACTCTTCCTGCTCTCTCTGCAAGCCCAAATGCCATCCAGCTCTTACAGGACCACTGGCCCAGGCCTTGCTCTTTTTCCTGCATCCAGGAGTGTCTCCTGTCAGGCTGATTGCCTCCCAGCAGATGGCAAGCACTCACTGCTGATGCACCCAACAGCAGCAGCACTCCTCAGCCTTCACAGCTCCTCTCTTAGGTCAGGCTCTCCTCATACTGGAGAAGATGGTGGCCTGTGGGGCATGCAAATGCCCTGCAGTGTTCTCATGGTTTCATCCTGCACCTCTAGCCAGGAGGTCATCCTTCATCTGACAAAAAAAAACAAAAAAAAACAAAACCCAAACAAGCAAACCAGAAAACCCCCAAACAGAGCAGGTTCAGGAAAGCTACTTCCTAGTGCCCTGTATGCCAACTGGGTGCTGGCATGAGCTTTGCTAATCCCTGTTGAGAAACCTCAGACCAGAAGTGTCTAGGGAGACAGCTGTGCCTGCCATGGGCTGTAAAAACACCTGGGAGCTGCAGCTGTCTTGGACACCACAGAAAAGGACAGTTTTTCTTCCTGCTGGGGAAGAGAAACATAATTTCAGTTCTAGGGCAATCATTATTGCACCAAGCCCTTGGCTAGGGTTCCTGGCTGGTAAGGCAAAAAAGCAGAGCAAGGTCTGTCTCCCTAGTTCACCTGCTTGTAAGAGGGTATCATACCTGCATCTGACTTTCTTCTTACCCTCTTCCTGGCTCTTGGGCAATACAAAGAGAAATCTGGAAATGGCTGCTGGGGTGTTTTTTTCTCGGGTGCCACCCAGGCATGGCCACACACAGGCCAGTCAGCGTTGCCTGCCTGGAGGCTGGATGCAAGAAGCTTTCTCAGTTGACATGGGAGTGCAAAGCCAGGCTGCTCAGGCTGCCCCTGCACTCTGCAGGGAAGTGCCTGCCCTCCAGCAGCTCCTGTGGCTTTCACCCTGCCTCAGATGTGCACACTTGGACAGGAACTGTCTGGAGGGAGCCAGGAGCTCAGCTGGCAGGAGTCAGGGTAACTGCTGCCCTCAAAGGCAAGGGCACCAGTGATGACATGCATTCCCAAGAGTCTTTATTAGAGCTGTCTGAGTCTTCCTCTTGTTCTGAAGTGGCTGCTGCAGGTTTCTTTGATCCCTCTCCCAGACCCATAAACTCCTGGCCTCCCTCTTCTGGACTGATGCCCAGGACTTTCATGTATGTGCTCAGAGTGAAAACTTTCCCTCCAGGATTTCTCCCCAGGTTTTTTATGCTAACCCAAGAGCTTCATCCTATCCCTTCTAGATCAGTGTCAGAGGCAAGAAACAGGGAAATGCTCGTGCCTAGATCTCTTGGGTTAGGAGGGAACCAGCTAGGAAAATTGTACCCAGAGGTGTCTGTCTGTCAGAAGGCAAACACTTTCAGTGTTGGCATGGGAAAATGGGATGCTTTCTCACCCCAATTAGTCTGGAGCACAGGAGACTCCCATATTTTCATCTGCACTTCATGTACAGACTCATCACGTTTTGAGAAAGAAGCCCAGCTAGCATTACTGCCAGGACAATTTTTCATGAGAGGAATCTCATTCCAGCCCTTACAGGAAGCCAGAAAAAGCTAAGAAGCATGGGATTCAATCAATCTTAACTTATAAAGCACAGTCTGATATTTTCTGAACAGTGGACAGCCTTCTGTTCCATCTATAGCCTATAAAGGAATGAATGTAGATAAGAAAGTGTAAGATACTGGTGGGCCCAGGGGAGCACACAGGTTAACCATGTGTGGATTTGCACTTGGAGGGGTTGTATGATGAGAGCTGCAACAGGAGGCCTTCCCTGGATTTAAGCAGCCTCTGCTGCTGAGACCATACAATGAGAAAGCAGATATCTGTAGCATGTATCCATGTACTCCACACAGAGCTCACATGTTATCAAAGGCAATAAGTTCAGGCAGAACCCTCAAAGGAACTAAAAGACACTCAAATGACCACAGACTCCATTGCTACATCCCTGCTGCAGCACTTTGCTGTGTTTCCCATTTCAGGTGTCAGCTATGTCAAGCAAGGCCACCTCTTGTCCATAGTCTGCAAAAAGCCTTGCACAGCAGAGCCGTGGTCTTGGCAGGAATCCCTAAGTGCTACTGTAGAGCAAGTAAATAATCATGTGTTGTTATTTTTTTATGTATCTGTGAGTCTTCTCTAATAGGTTTTGATGAGGACAGGCTGAAATGAGATTATAGTACACACAGCTGGCATCTATTCCCTTGGAAACACAGGTAAATATGTATTTAATACCTCCCCAGTGACAATGAATATTCATTACTATGACACAGATGTATACTTGATTTGAAAATAAGAACAGTAATTAAAGAGCTATTAAGGTTAAAAAGCAACAAAGGAAATTCAGCTACTGAAAGAGCTGTTCTGGGATCAGCTTCTGACCTGTCTGTGCATGGGTAAGCACAGGAGGCCTGAGATTTTCCCCTTGATTATTTTACATGGCAGACCGTTTATTTTGCTGTCCCTCCTCAAACTCAGCCATCTGGAAATGACCTGAGTTCAGAGTTCATTTCTCCTGTTCTCTTGCTGAACAGCTGTGCTCTGCTGAGGCACTTTACTCTGCCTCATTGGCTGCTCCAGTGGTATTGAACCAACAAGAAGTGAAAGGGAAACTTTCTGCAGGCTTTTGGGAAGGAAGCTATTTAAAAGTGATCATTTATATACATTATTTTTATTAAAATAGCCTTAGGGATCACCAGTCATGATGGCTGACTTGCTGAAATCTCTGGAAATCTCCATCCCACTGGCCATGACATTGAATTTGAATTTCTCAGGGATGTTTTACAAAGGTTCCTTTGCAGGGGTGACTTGTGGCTGTGGCCCCAGCAGTGCACACAGAGTGTTATGAGTGAGCCAGGAGAGAGGCACTGGCACTGCTGTGCATGGAGGGGGGAAGATGGAGCAGATGTGCCCAAGGGCAGTGCAGCACTGCAAGACTGAGGCCCCACTGCTTGAACACAGCCAGGGCACACTCTGTGCAGCCTCACCCACTGTGTGCCTGTGTGTGACCTGCCAGAAGCTGCAGGCTCTCAGCAGGGCCGTGTCGCAGGAACAGGGCAGCAGCCTCCTCCAACCCCAGCCATGCCATGCATCACCTGCTCCCTCTCTGGGGAGGCTCTAGTGGCTAGTTATGCCACTGAAAACATTGGGGCAGAATGAAGCAGACCAGGTGGAGAGGCAGACTATTATTTTAATTTTTAACTCGGTAGCATAAACATAAATAAAAAACTGAATCCACCCACTTGGGTGTTTTGGGCTGCTCAGTGAGGAGAGTTAACTGCATATTGCCTAAATTAGAAGCAGACAAACTGCATCTGCCTTTGCCCTAAGCTAACCTGACTGACTGGCTTTCTGCACAACAGAGCCCGGTGCAGACACGTGTCTAAAACCAGTGACAGAGCCGCGGCAGGGACCTGTCCTGCTTCTCGCACCCGCGTCGGAAACTTTCCTGTCCCGCGCAGGTACACGTGTGTCACAGAAGACAACCCTGAGCTGTGTCACCGCGCCGATCGATCTCATCGCCCCACAAATGACAGATGTGTGTTTTCTGCCTGCATTGGCTGGCTTTGTTGGAGGATGGGTTCGGTTCGATTTTTTTTCCCTGGAAAAAATTCCAATTTCGTGCTCAGGCAGTGTATTACTGATTCAACCTCATAGGGTTTATCCTTCTAATAAGAGAAACTGCCAGTGTTTGCTCTTCTTAGAAACCGAACCTGAGAGTTTTAAGCGGCAGGGAAACGCGACATCCCAGTTCTCACTGATTTTAACCCGTCGTACATCCCTCGGCTGTAATCTGCAGTGCCCTCTAGCAGGGCTGAAGACATTCACGCCCGTGAAACCCGCGTGTTCTGCTATGAACAGCCGTTGTCGGAGCGTGGCCGGGTGTCTGCGGGGATGTGGCGCTCGCACCCGGCACCTCTGCTTCCCACCCCGGGCCACCTCCTCTAGAACCGCTCAGGCTGCGCCGCCGCCGCCTCCCCTCCCTGGGCGGTCCGTGCCACCGCTGCCCCGTGCGCCCGCGGGGCCGGGCCGGGCCGGGCCGGGCCGGGCGGGCGGGGTGGGGGCGCCGGGGGCCCGACACGCCCCCTCGGTGGCGCTCGGCTTCCCGGCGCGGCGGAGCGCGGGCGGCAGAGCGGCGGAGCCGGGCGGGCAGCAGCGGAGCCGGGCGCGCAGCCCCGCTCTCCATGGCAGCGGCGGCGGGGCGGGCGCGGCGCGGAGCTCGGCTGAGCGCGGCCGCGCTGCTGGCGCTGCCGGCCCTGGCGCTGCTGGCGCTGCTGGCGCTCCCGGCGCTGCCGACCGGCCGCGGCGGCGGCGGCGGCGGTGAGGCGCAGCCGGGCTTCTCGCCGCCGCTCCTGCTGCCGCCGGGCTTGCGGGAGGAGCTGCGGCAGAGGCGGCGCGACCTGCGGCGGCTGGAGGCGGCGGCGGGCGGCGGGGAGGCGGCGGCCGCGGCGGGGCTGGGCTGCGGCGACCTGAGCCGGGCCACGGCCGTCAGCGTGCTGGGCTGGGGCTTCACCAAGGTGGTGGCGCGGGCGGCGCTGGCGGGCGGAGGCACCGTGGCGCTCAAGTCGGTGCACGGGGCGGGCCGGGAGGTGCGGCGCTGCGTGCAGCGGTACGGGGCTCCGGCCGGCTGCCGCCGCCTGGCCGCCTACAAGCTGCTCAAGGAGGTGACGCTGCTGCAGCGCCTGCAGCACCCCGGCATCGTCAAGGTACGGCGGGACGGGGGCTGCGGGAGGCGCTGCCTCGGCACGGCGGGGCGGCGGAATTGCTGCTGGGGATGAGCCGGTCCGCCCGTGGTGCCCACGCTGTCCCCGGGCGGCCGAGGTCTGCTGGCGTTGGCAGCGACATCGCCCCGACCGTGGCTTCTGCTCTCCCGCAGCTGCACGGCCAATGCTATGACAACAGCGGAGATGCTGAGCTACGGGTCACAGCCATGCTGGAGCTGGGATCCCCGCTGGAGATGATTCAGCTCCTGCAGACCCCCTGGGAGGAAAGATTTAAAGTAAGAAAACAAAGAAAAGGAGTTTTATCAGTCGCTTTTAGACCACAAACTGGGCAAACCGGCGAAGAGCCGGTGGTGACCGCTGGGACAAACGGGATTCTCCTGCTGACACTCTGTTTGATCCCGCAAACTGTAAATCGTTTCCTTTTCATTCCTTTAAAATCACATTAACACAGCCCTGGCTTGGTATCTCACGTTTAGTTTCTTTCTCTATAGAACGGTCTTAAAAGAACTTCATCTGGGAGGAGATAGACACAAAATCATACTCGGTGCTGGGGCGATGGTTAATACCTTCGATTACGCGATAATGTTCGTTTTGCACTATATTCTGTATATATATATATATATATACACACACACACATGCAGAAGGGCTTTGGTCAGGATGCCCCTCGGCAACCCGAGTCTGACTTGGGAAAGCCACATCACCATGCTCGAGTCTGTGGTTTGCTGTGTGTTACCTGTTCCAGGCAACAAGCTGAGCAAACTGACCCTCATCATGTGTTTATGTGGTGTTTCTTAATCTGACCCTTTAGGAATTGTTGTAGTAAAATCGCTACCAAATTGCTTTCCTCCTGCAGCAGGTGCTAGGATTGCAGCCCTTCTAGTGAGATCTGCCCCATCTCCTAGGCATCCTGCACACGGACCCATATGGTCCCCAGGAATATAAATTACTTGAGACATGACACTTACTTTGGTTATAGCTTGTTTTACAGTTTGCCTCAAGGGCTCAGTTGGGGGTTCAATACTACTTGTTTGGGTGCCCGGAGGGAAAAAAGCATAATGTAAAAAAGCAAGGGTATCTTAGTGTCAGCAAGAAATGCTTTGGGCAAAATAAAAGCACAACAAAAGTCCTAAAATTAAATTTCTGTCTGCATGTGGTCCTGAATGTTGAAGGGGAGCCTTGCCATCTGAGCCAGAGGGGGAGTGTGGCAACCGCTCACTCAGCTGTGGGATGCAAAGCTGGGATTCTTATGATTGCTTTCCTAAACAAGTTAAAATAGCATCAGAGCTTCCACAGTCATTTCTCTTGGCTTAGGGAGTTTTACTTTCTTCAATTCCATACTGGCTTCTACATAGCTTTCCTAGCACCTCATCTTCTTAAGCATGCCAAAGTCTCCCATGATGCTGCATTAGCTGGTGGTAAAGTTTGGTATGGTGGCATTAGAGATTTTAACAACCTCTTGACTGCAGAAGACACTAACTCAGAATTTACCCTGGCGCTGTCTAGTCCTGTTTCCTAATTAGGGTGTCTAAACATATGGGATTCCCTTGTTGTGAGCCACATCAGATACCAGGGATGGTGCGAGCTGTTCCAAAGGAAAAATCCCTCGCGCCTGCACAGATCGCTATCAGCAGTGGCGAGGGGTGACGTGGGGCTGCCTGGCACACCCAGCTGAGGATGCAGTTTGTTTGATGCCAGGGCTCCTGATACTGAATGGAAACTGCTGCAAAAAACTGCTTGAGCAAAGTGCTAGTGCAGTATAAATGCACTTCTCTAGCTCTGTTTTTTTTAAAAATAATTTACCAAGCTTTCTGCTGGGTCAGGTATTGTCTGGCCTTTCACTGCTGCCAGAAAGTTGTCATAAAAGCAAAAAAGCTGGCAATAAATACATTGCAAGCCTTGACTAATTCTTCAGAAGCATGATTGTGTGCCCAAATTCATACTGCTGAGGGGTGCAGCAAGGCATGAATCTGGTATTAATGACCATGGAGCCTCAGTCTGTATTGAGCAGCATGGGGGAAGGGAGGGGAATCTATTAATTTTATGCCAGACTGGGAAAAACCCTTCTGATTTCAACTGGCAAATCAATATAGCTCCTGAAACATGAAGACTGCTATTGTTTTCCTCACAGCTTTCTCCTCTAGCTCTTCTAACTGCAAATGTCTTTTTTTGTGTACACACATTTTTAAAAAATGTTGCTAAACTACTTACCAGTCAAATCCTGTGGCACTGTTGATAATAAATTTTGTAGCATACATATAATTACCTTTTAAGTTCTGTATGCCTTTTTTCTCTTTTAATTTAATTGAATGCCCTCCCCTTTGTTCTACTTCCAATTTAATAGCTGTTTTTCATCTGTTTTTTTTTCCATGCATATTCATCTTCTCTTTCTCAGATTTGCCTGAGTCTTGTGAAACTGCTGTTTTACTTGGCACATTCCCCCCTGGGTTCAATAGCCCTCTTGGATTTCCAGCCGAGGCAGTTTGTTATGGTGGATGGAAACCTAAAAGTGACAGACATGGATGATGCCAGCACCGAGGAGCTGTCTTGCAAGGAAGATAATGACTGCACACTCAACTTCCCTACCAAAAGTTTCCCTCTCAAGTGCTCTGTGGCTGGGAAATGTGAAGGAATAAATGAAAAGAAGAATCTGTTCAATGCGTATCGGTATGTCCAGCTGCATGGGGGAAGATTTGGGGTCTTTGAGCTCACACCCTGCCGTGTAGCCTCTAGCACCTTGTTCTTCTTCCATGTGGTGATTCCCCTCACCTCTGTCAAAGGGTTGTTAAGAATCACTTTGAAGCAAGTTATTTTCCTTATAAGGCAGGAAAATAGTGCAGTTGTTGTCTGGTGGGAATGAAGGCATCTTTCTTCTGCTGCTCCCTTTCCCCAACGCCCTCTAAAAACTTGCCCCAGAGCTTGCACCTGTAAATTTGCTGTTTGCCAAACAAACCCTGGTGCTTGACATCCACGGGCTGTGCTTGCTGAAAGCAGTGGCAGTGCAGGCTACCTGCCAAACCCCACCAGCTGTGAGTCCTGTTGTTGGAAACAGGCTGGCCAGTGCTTCCCTTCATCCCCAAATTTCCCTGTGGGCTCCTATGGGAGAGCAGGGGGCAGGTAAAAGCAAGGGGATGAGGCAGCTGAAAACTCAGGGACTTTTGCTCACCACTGATGCTTGGCAAGTCACATCCTGGAGGGAAGCCTTGGCAGCTGGATATTTACACGGAAGGACTTAGCAAGGGACCCTGCATTTCCAGGATTCAGTGCTAAAGGAGAAATCCCTACACAGATTATTGCAGCCTTGCGGTTGCCCCTGTCTCTTGTGCACTTGTTCCCTAGGACAAGAATTTTGTGGAAGGGTCAGGAAATGAGTCATTCTGACTTTTCAGGGGCAATAAGAAGGTCAAACCATTTCAGGGCAAGAAAAGGATCTTGTGTGAGTCTTCTTTAGTCTTCTTTTATACAGGTCTTTTTTTTTTTTGGTGGGAAATACATTTCTTAGTATACAAAAATGGCCCAGGGGAATGAGGGGAATCTTTATTGCATGAAGCTTTGCAAGGTAGATTTCATGCAGCAAGGACCAGGCTTTCAGCCCAACTCACAGGATCCATCTGAGGCACCAAGATGTGCTCAAACATAACTTTGTAACCAAAGCAGACTTACTAGTTGCATATGGATAATCAAGTCACGGGAAAATGTAGACAACTTAATCACCAGGGAAATGAAGGCACTGTATTCTAATCAGCCTGTGGGATTTTTTGCAGGTATTTTTTCACCTATCTTTTGCCACACTCTGCACCACCAGCTTTGCGGCCCCTTTTGAGCGATATTCTGAATGCAACAGGTACCAGCTAATATTCATAAACTTCTTTATTTGAAGTCTCTAAATTGTATTCCATGGAATTTTTAATCTTTGTCATCTTTTTCCTTAAATGTAGGTGATTTACGATATGGAATAAATGAAACCCTGAGCGCTTTTGAAAAGGTTTTACATTTGTACAAGTCTGGACTCTACCTTCAGAAAAGACCTCTTCTTTTAAAAGGTAGTTGATTTTGAAAGCTCTAAGTAAAGTAACTACTGAGGGAGTGAGGCACTTGGTGACTGGTCAAATTCTGATCTCCCCTACATTTAGGCAGTTTATAGTCACTAGAAAAAGCATCAAAAGTGTCTTTTTTTGAGCAGGCTTTTGGCTTTTTTTTTCCATGAGAGCTATGCATGGTTGTGCTGCTTTGCAAAGTAAAAGCAGTGCAGACAATCTGCATGGACATGTGTTTGCACTGCTTCTAAATACTCTTCCCATAATGAACATCAGTGTTTCAAGGGAACATATTTGGGATACAAACTGAGTAGCTCCTGTCTTGGGATATTCTTATCCTTTGGGCCAACAAGTCAGTTTTCTGGGCTGATATTCAAACTTCCAATTTGACTGTGTGGCTTCTGTCTGCTGAGCACAGGTTATTATGGAAACATAGTGTGGGGAGGTGACAGCACCAAGATGAGTGTGGTAGGGCATCTGGAGCCTTCGAGCCTTCTGAGTTCCTTTTCTCAGAAGATCTTTCTATTTGACCTGTGGATGGATAAATGTGCCTTTATGAGGTTCAGTCCTCTGAAAAGGACCCATTCAGTGGTAGAGATGAGGCTGATCAAAAGGAAGTTTCAAAAATGCAGTGGTTACTGTGGCTTGCGTTTTCCTGAGCATTCACATGAGATGGTGGGTGATGGTGGCTTGCAGAAGGAAATCTCTTTACATGTGAAAGAACTATAATTTGCACTGTTACAACAAAGATACCTGGTCATTTGCATGGAAGGACCAGCAGCTATAACAGGAATTACTGGTATTTTCCAACAGCACCTGTCTATGGCTTCGCACTATGCCAAAATGATCACCATCCTAGAGGTGTGGGAAGGTGGGGAGAGACTCTTAGCAGTCAGTGAACAATAGCCTGAACAATACCTGCTCAGGCTTGTCAGGTCTTTTGTCAGGAGCAGGATCTGGCCTCCCTTTCCCCAGTGGGGTTCCTCAATCTCCTGTTTCTGTGAGTGGCACCGTGATGGGTGGGTCAGTTTGTGCCCCATGTAGCTTGGTGCTGGATCTGTGATGATCGTCTGCTCTTGAGGCTGGGGTGTAGGAGAGGCTGTTTGGAGTTTGGCTTCTCCAGGGAAAACATGGAGAGCCTCTTCCTCTTACCCACCCCTACAGTGGCACCCCTCTCCCTTCGCCCTTGAGACCTCTGACCTTTCTCCTGCATT
Source organism: Setophaga petechia (assembly GCA_024362935.1). Lineage (NCBI taxonomy): Eukaryota > Metazoa > Chordata > Aves > Passeriformes > Parulidae > Setophaga > Setophaga petechia. The sequence goes on along the minus strand of JANCRA010000003.1, from coordinate 9,238,691 downwards.
TCTGGGGGAGTTGCTGTCCTGTGCTCCACTGCAGAACCAAAGAGCAAAATCTGGGTTTCTTTTAGCTTTGCAGCTCCACCTCACTCCACCTTGGCAGGTCAGCTCAGTCAGTGTTGGAATTCTATTGAGAGTTTCACTGATGAAGTGTGTAGTGTAGCCAGTCTCTGAAAGTGCACCTGGAGTGTTTTCCCAAACACCCTCTTTCTGTCCCCAGACTACATCTCCCTGAAGGGTTTCCGGACGGTGGAAGGAGAAGGCCACAAGTGCTGGCCCTCCTACAGCCACCTGGGCTGCCTGCTGTCCATCCACAGCGCCGAGGAGGCTGCTGCCATCTGTAACTCCCAGCTGCACTGTCAGAGCTTCATTGTCACCCAGCACAGGACCTGGACAGGTGAGCTTGGGCAGCTCCCGGGAGTGCTGCAGTTTATTGCAGCCCCGAGATATGTGAAAAGTCTCTGTTTCGGCCCATGCGTTCAAAGAATGAATCGGAGCTCTTCAGTTTTTGGTCTCAGAGTTGTTTATTATATCTTATCTATAAAAGTTCTTCTCCTGCCCAGCTGAGGTCTGCTCAGCAGGACAGCCAGCGGCACTCTGACCACCCTCAGGGCAGTGTTGTCTCTCTATACTACAAACTACGTATAACATGTTTGCCATCACTTTCCAACACCTATCACCTATGTTAGACAGTGAGATTCTATTCTAAACCAATCCTAACGTGCCAGCATCACAGCAGAAGATGGAGATAGAGAAGAAGAAGAAGAAAGGCTAGACATGCCGAGGTCCTTCCATCTTGTTGCCAAGACCCCCACTCTAAAAATCCCAAAATCTACCTTTTCACCCAGTGATAACTTTATTATTAAACTTCTGTGGCTTTCAGGTCTTCATACAAAGCTGGCAATTTGCTCCATAATCATACACACAGGTCATAATCAAACACACAGGTGTTCTGGGCTGTGTGCCAGGGTCTCCGAGCCCCCTGGCAGGGGTCCCGGCAACTCTGGACACCCAGAGGGATGTCCTGAGTCCCGACAGGCAGGGTGACAGGGTGCTGCCACGTGGTGCTGCTGCCTTCCTCCATAGTGCCTTGACCCTACAGGCACATCTAAAAGCTGCCTTCCTTATCCTCAATCTCAGATGGCTGCCACTGTGGGCATCCAGAAATCCCCTGAGTGTTTGTAAGGAGACACAAGAGCAATTATGTTCTCCTTCTGCACCTTTTTTCCTCTACAAACTTTGCTCAGGACTGCCAGGTATTGTTAAACACTTACTCATTTCTTGCAGAGATGGCTTCACTTTGGTGTTAGGCTAAACAATCCCTGTGGTATGTATAGTTTGCAGAGCTGTGGGGATTTTAAAGATGAAAGAAGCTGTGTAAAAGAAGGTGGTTACTATTGTTATAATTAAAAGAATCATAGCTTACAAGTTGTTATCCCCTATATCAAAACTAAAGCCCCAAGCCAAGGGATTTCCAGAATGTCCCTGTAATTAGCTCTGATTATAGCCTCTTACAGTTAGCATGTTTTCAGAATTATTTTAAATTATCCCATTTAGCTGACACTTCAAGCGTGGGCTAAATTGTTTCTTGAAGTAAAACACTAAATGAGGTAAATGAGTGTTTTCACTCACAATGGTGCTGAAGAATCATGTTTTGTCAGTTCACATGACATTTAAAAAACCCTCTAGACTATCAAAAATGCAACTTTTCTGAGGGCTTGTGTGCAATTGGCATGTGGCAAACTAGTTACGTAAGAGCATTTACACGGATGCAACATAAATCTCTGAGCCACCAAGTTCCACACCAGCAATGGATTGTGCGAGTTGTGCCTAACACAGCACATCTGGCTTCCTCACAGGGCAGCTGTTGGTGCTCTGTGCAGTGCCTGCCTGGAAGGAATCCTGCTTGAAACCACCGTGAGGATGCAGGAGAAGCACTGGGACAGGGACCCTTTCTGCAGTGCCTTGTTGGGGTGCTGATCCCTGAGGTCCTGCACCATGCCTGAGTTCTTTAGTGCTTCCCTTCCTGACTTTTTTCTTCCTTGCAGTTTCATGGCTCATCTTTGCAGCCAAGGATGCCAGAACTGTGTGACTGAAATGCCAAGTGCCTAAGTTTGCCAGCTGGATTAATGAGAGCTGTGGGAATGTGCTGGTCTCTCCTAAGGCTGCTTGGTAAAGCAAAGCAAGATGCAAAAGCTTCTGGGGTTGGATGATGCATTCCTTGTGCACACTCTGAGCATCTGGAATTTACTGGGAGTGTAAAACACATCTATGGCAGGGCAGAGTGGCCCTCCATTGAGCAAGCAGTGTGTTCCTGTGCCTTTTGCAATAAATAGCATGGGTCAAGGTGAACCTCTCTCCTCTATTAAACTTGCATTTTTATTTCCTTTCCAGGACGCCCACTCGCCTCATTCCAGAGTAGCTGGACTGATTTAGTGCCGGATACTAACGCCGTGGTCTATATTAAACGTTCAGCTTCCTCAGGGGAAAGACTTTAAAGACAATGAGATCACATAAAATGATCCTGGGAGGAACAAACTGCTGGGGAGAATTTCATCTGCTGGAAAGAATGACATATTTTATTTTGCTTTGGGATGGGATCTCCCTGCCAGCTCAGATAGAGTCAAATGCTGCTGTCTCCTTGATCAAAGCTCAAATTTCTCATTGCTGCTCCACTAGCTTCTTTTCTGTTCCCACACTGCTGTTCCACATAAATGGTCTCAGTTTTAGTCAGATGTTGCTAGACTGTGCAATACTTAGCTTTGCTGCTTTAGCCAGCTTGTCTGCCAAGAAATAGAAATAGCTGCAAGGGATCCAGCTTGGGTAGGCTTAGTTATTTCAGTCACCTCCAAAAATCTACAGATGATGCACTTTGGAGAAGGCAACGGCTCTTTCTGCAGCTGCAAACTGGGTTTTCTTACTACTCCAAATGTAAAGGGCTGGATTTCAGTGATGATGCCAAGGTTGCAGGGTTGGGATCCATAACCAGAGGTTGATGATGGGGGTGGTCCTCCAAGGAGGGTCCTGATTCAGTTCCTTCCATGCAGGGGAGGGAAGTGGTGTACAGGTCAACACTGGACCCAAATATCTGTGTGTTTGGATGCAGGATTTGGGGTCAATCCTATGTGATTTCTAATACCAGCTCCCATGTATCAACCTTGAAGGTTTTTCTCTGTTACTTTCCATGAAAGAGCAAGACATTCAAATTATTTATATGTAAGATGTGACTTTGTATGATAAAGAATGACTGTCTATTCTAAGCATGCTGTGAGAAGTTTTTTTTCTTTAATTGCCTAAGTCTTTACTGTAACCAAATGAAGAATGCCAGTGTTTCCTACCTTCAGCTCACCTAGCATTGTTGCCCACTCCTGAGGCCAGCCTGTGAGTGCTCCAAGCAGTCTATGAATGTTCCTGAGCCCCCTTGGACACCCCAAGGATACTGTGGCTGTACTTGCAGGCTTCTGAGCATAGAGGAGACTGTATGGTCCCAAGAGCCTCCTGCAACTGCCCTTTGCTAAAACTGTAGATGTGGCCTCTGAAAAATAGCTGGGGTTAGTATCATTTCAGACTGTAAGAGATGACAGTGCAATGTGCCACTGCTGGGAGTCCCTGGAAGCAGTGACTGTCCAGGACCTCTTCTGGAGGGAAAGCCTAAATCACCACTGACCTCGTGGCTTCTAGGGAAGGTCCCTGGCTTTGTGCAGAGGAGCCACACCACAACAAATAGTGTGATGCCACATTGTTTTCTGCTTGTCCTACATGGGAAATTACAGCTTTTGGGACATGGCAGGAACCATGCAGCCATTTCCATGTGGGACCTTGTGGCAGCTGGGGACCCCTGCACGGAAGATGCTGCAGCTCTTGCCTGGAGTCCTGCTGTGCTTTTGATGGTCTCTCCCAGTGCAGGAGCCCATCTTTCAGCTCATCAGTACTCGATTAGCCACAGCAATGCCTTTGCATGTGTCTTTCTCATGCACTGAACCCCTGCTGCTTACTCTGGGGCTGGGAGACTCATAGTGATATCAATTAGTGAGAATTCCTAGTTAGCACAGCAAGAAGGCTCTTGTGATGATGACATTGCTGCAGGCTTTGTGACAGCAAGGCTTTTTAAATGGGCAGGGACAGATCCCTCTCTCCATTCCAGTGGGTCCTGTGGAAGTTGAAGGGAAGGTCCTGCCAGGGGTCTGCTATTGTTTGACACCGACCCAGTGAGCAGGGCCTCAAACACCTGCTGTGCTCCACACTAGCAAGAGGTAAAGGGCGTTTATTCCATATCTCCCAGCCTCCTGAGATACACAGCAGAAGTACTTCCCCCAAAGCAGGGCCATGCAAGGGCCAACCTGGGGTCGTTTCAGAGGAAGAAACAAAATGCAAAGGTTGAAGTGGTTCCAGTTCGTGTTAGAAAGACATTCCCATCTTAAAAATTTCTCCTGGTAAAAAGAATATTGTGTATTTTAGCTGTGTGATGCTTCTTTCACGTGGTGGGTTTTTCTGTCAAGTACTCATTGTAGGATTGCTGCCAGTCACGTGCAGACCCTCAGATGCAGATGGTGAGGTTGCAGGGAATGCCAGTGTCACTTGTATAAATGCAGCTTCCAGCATCAGACCTGCAGTTAGACCCTGGCACAAGAGACCACCGATCATGTCCTGAAAGTTTTGAACATACAGTGATTAACAAACAGTAATAAAGTAAAAATAAAAATGTAAATAAAAAAGGAAGCTAGGCTTTAAAGAATTACAATGTTTGCTGCTGCCACAGAAAGTGGCTTTTGTAGGACATTTAGACCACCCTGTGCAAAGGAGTAACCACATTCTTACAGCATGAACCCTCCTTCATCTGGCTGTCACAGAGAAGTAGCCAGGGCACAAGCACACCTTTATGACCAATGCTGTTCATGTGCTAGAGACAGAAGTTGCCACATCTAGAGCTGTAGTTTGACACGCATTTGAGGAAACACAGTCCCTGGAAAAGCAATTCCCACCCTGCTTTTTCCCAACTTCTTGCTGTTACTGTCTGCTGAGAAACTTTTACCAATGGTTGTTCCAGTTAAAAAGCATGTAAGATTATTTCTCTGCTATTTTGCAGTGAGAAGCTTGTGACCCCCAAGTTTCAGCTGCTCACACGTGGCTCAGGTGCTGGGTCTGTGTGAAGCACCCAAGCTGTTCCCAGCCCGAAGGGGAGGCTACAGGAGGAAGCATCTTCTACACAGCTTTTGGGTCCATGTGGCTGGTTTGTAGTGCACTGTCTTTATGCCCCATCTCACTCAGTCAGCCTTTATTCATTCTATCCTTTTACTAAATTATAACTGGCTCAAGCAACTTTAGACTTTCAATGCCACTGATATTTTCAGTGCATGCCTAAAAACTGTATTTCAGTAACTACAGTACATAAAACCTCAGATATAAACATGTACTGCCCTTAAAACTCCCACTTGCTGGAGGCAATTTGTCTCTCTATCGCTGATCAGTATTTCAATCACCACTGTGGAATATGTAACAGAGGAAAGTGCTTGGAAGGATACAGCAGGGGATCAATTGCAATGGAAACCATGTGTGCTGGAGGAATGATATTTACCTAAATGTGTCTATCACATCTTCCCAAAGGATGCTGCCTTTAGGAGAGAATGGATATGAAAATATTTCTCCATAGGTATTTTTTTTAGACAAAAACTTTAATACTCTTAATTAATTCTGCATTGTAATAACAGATGCTGCATTACTCATGTTCAGTATGTTAGCACAGACATTTACATGACCATTGACTGCATGACAGATTGAAAAGCAGAGTGAGGCAGACAGAGTCCAATAATGAAAAATCAACTCTTGGTGCATCAGGCAGGGTTCAAGTACTGATCAGTGTCATACCTCTATTTTCACATGGCATATTCTGCAAACTTTAATGCTCTAAGCAACGCACAGATGAAATTTCAAATTAATTTAGGGGAAGAAAAGCGGAATCTGTCACAGTCAGCTGGAGGCCCAAATGACACATCTGGATTAACACTGATTTCTGTGAGGACATCTGTAAATTGGTAGACCAAGCACTGAATTTTGTGGCTAGAAGTCAGAGCACTTTGGTCCTACTGGGTTGAAAGAGCTGGGTCTGGGCTCCAGTTTGAGGAATCAATGAAGTGCAACTCCAGTATCCAGAATGGCCCCTCATGATGGATTGGTAGGACTTCAGAGTGGACTGTTCTTGCTAATTGTAGTACTTGGAGCAATCTTTCCCCTTGGTCCCAGTGTCCCAGAGTACCAACGTGTCACCACCAGCAATGTGGAGATGGGAAAATTCACAGAAGAGAATTTTATGAGAGGTAACCACGAGCCCCTCTGCCTCCTCTGTAGCATCTGCTTAGTTCAGGATGGTGGATTTTTCCTTAATTATAGTTCTTGGCTAATGGGAAAATGTATCAGGTTACACCAAACAGGTCTGGGTGTACCAAGGATGGCTGATAGCTGAAGGGAACAGCTGTCAGACTCCTCTGCTTGGAATTCAGCTCCTGGCTCTGTGTGAGAGCTCCAGGCAAGGGCCTGTGCCTTCAGAGCCTCAGTCTGCCTAGCTGGGCAACTAAGATGGCAAAAGTTCTGGGGTTACTGGTACAGAAGACTTCTTGGCATAGCTGTGGAGGAGATGGAGATGCTGGTAGTGTTTTAAGAAATTAATATACTTGGACTTTGTGGGCACAGAATTACATCCCTTCAGTGCACCCACTGCCACAACAGCCTTATCCTCACTGCTCCCAGGGACCACTACCACTATTCTCCCCCAAGCTCAAACCTACACACTCAAATCTCTCTGTCCTGTCATTCACTCCTGCTCCCCATGTGCCATCCCAGCACACCTACTTGTTAACCCCTTGTAGACCCACACCCTCAACACCCACACATGGCCCCACTGCCTCTTACTCTTACAGCCAACACATGGATTCACAGAATCAGGGAATCATGGAGGTTGGGAAAGACCTCTAAGGTCATTTTGAGTCCAACAATTAACCCAGCACTGCCAGGTCTACTACTAAACCATGTCTCTAAGTGTCACATGTGTTTAACACTTCCAGGGACAGTGATTCTGCCACTTCTCTGAGGAAGTAGTACCACACAGGGCTAGGGAGCCCTCATTTCTATTTTGTCAGAGGTGAATTAGCCCTGTGTGCAGCAGGAGGCCACATCTGAAAGGTGCAACCACAAGATCAGCCTGCCTTTGATTTGTAACCTCTCTTTTCATTTACCATCGATGGTTTCTAGATTAGCAAGTGCTAAATACAATGTAGTAATGGCTTCCTGAAAAACAACCAACTTTAAAGCTGTCCATTAAAATCACATTGCCTTAACTACATTGCATGTCACATGGTGCATCACACCATCCAAATCCAAGTCTAGACAAGGCTTAGGAAAATGCAAATTCTGACATTATGTTTGTCAGTATTTGTCCTCAAACCTCATCAAAATCAATAGGAGTCTCAAGGGGACTTTTTGGCTAAAATTTGTTGTCCTACTTACAGTACTGGGAATGTAAGATATAGCCTCAAAACTATGTTAAGCACCAGCAACCCCCAAAATTACAAAACAAACATCCAAATTTTCAGATTCTTGTATCTGTGAGTTATATCTCCCATGTAATGTATTTAGCAAGTGAATTGTTTTTCTTTGCTGGGAAAAACCCTGCTGCAAATTCCCTCGCTACTTCAGATGACAGATCAGAGAGCTCAGGTTTAGATTAAAAACTTGATAATGAAACCTAAGGACACAAGTTTATCACCACAACAGATAGATGGAGGAGTGCTTTATGAATGTCTTGGAAACACTGGAGCACAAAGGAAATTCTCTTGCACCTCCAGTGGAAAATGTCAAGAAATATTTTGGCCCTGCTGCTGTGTCCTGTCCAATGCTGTTCCTCATTCACTTGGGGAGGGAGTCATTTACTCCCACTCCCAATTAATCTTGCCCTTGTTTGTTTGTTCTGATTCTTTAAATACACAAGAAACAAACCATTGTCCCTCCCAGTGGAGTTAAGGCCATGGTTTGCATTTTTCTGGGCTTGACTCTTTCAGTTTGTCTAGCAAAACTATTGTTACATAACTATATCAATTAACATTACCTCTGAAACGAAGCAGTGGCATCCACCTAAATTCACTTGAACCCCAGAGTTGTGTCAAACCCCACAGTTTTACTGGCACTGCTAAAGAGCAGGTTAAGATGTACTCTGGAAATTGCCTAATCATTGAAATTTATTTATTTGTTTGCTTGCTATATGAAAACAACAACTAAAACCTTTATCAAGACCTTTATAAATCAACAACATATTGTTTGACCCACCCAGAGAACCTTTGGTAGAAGCTGCTTTCAGCACAGAATTATTAAATTTTCCTAAAAAGTGTAATGGTGTTTAAGGACTGCATCTCATTAAATAATTTTAGATTTTATTTTAACAGAATGTTTCATCTTTGAAAGAAAACTGTGAATCAGTGTTATTTTAACAGTGCTTCCTCCATCTTACTAAGACAACACAGAAGCATAAGGATCAGTCTCTCATCCTCACCTTCTGTTTTTGTGCTGATAGAAGCTGTCATTCCATGCTAATGGAGAAGCCCATGTGCACATGCCAGTGATGCCCCCAGGGAGAGGGAGGATGGTCTGCAAAGCCTCACTGCAGGACCCTGCAGGATGTCACCAAGGCTGTCAAGGGAGCTGCCACTCTCGGGCAGAGGAGTTGGACGCAGCATCCCCCCACCACCGCACCTCACAGCACTGCCCTGACTCTTCCCCAGCACGAGATAAGGCAGTGGCTGCCGACAGTGACTGGGATCTGTCCATGGAGGAGTGGAGGCACCTCATGGAGGGACTCAGCCCACCCAAGGCTGTCTCTGGCAGCATGCGTGGAAACAGAGCAGGGGTGGGTGGGACTGGGACCAGCTCCCCGTGCTTTGACATCTTTTCAGCCCATGATCTGAAAGATCACTGTCCTAGGGCTGAATCTGATGGTGACGTGCTAAGAAAAGCATCAGCCAACATGTGCTGTAGCTTCTGTTTGAAACACAGATATCAGGAATTCTTTGTTTGGAGCCATTGTTTAGCAAAGCAGCTTCATTCCTGCTAGTCTGTAGATGAGCTATCTTGGGAAAGGGGAATTGTTCCCACGCCAGGAACCAAATCAAAGTTTTGCCTTCATGCTTAGAAGTGCAGTTTTACCTTGCCTGACCCTCCCACCCTGCGGAGGACCCCACGCTGGAGAGGCTGAGCCTTGCACGTTCATGCTCAGGAAAAGAATAGGGAGAACAAACAAAACACCCCACCCTCTTCCACTCATGGGAGATCAGAAGGAGAGTGTAGGCTAAGCCCAGAGGACTGGATTTATGGTTTCAGAAAAACCTAGTTATTAAAATGTTATGAAAGTTTTCCTCTCCTTTAAATGCATAAATATGCAGATGAAAGGAGCCATGTGATCTGGCCAGTGGCCATGCTGCTGCAGGCTCAGTCTAATTATCAGCTGCCAGCTCTGCTGCATTTTAAGTGGTGAACATGATTAAAGATACACAGACAATTGAAGAAAGTTAGATCAGTTCTTCAGGCCTGCTTCTATTTTATAACCACATGGCAGCTTGGCCTTGAGACTAAATCTGCCCTTAGATGCTGAGAGAGGAAAGTTCTGCTGATCAGATGGGTTTTTTCAACCACAAGCTCCACGTGCTCTTGAATTCATCATTTTCATGGCAAGTTATTTGCCAAGTCAGACTGTTTCCCTTCCCCACTCTGAGCAAAAGGGGCTCTGAAGGGGGGAAAGGATGCAGGTAGGACCAGGTGTGTGGGGGGTCAGGCACTGCAAATGTGTGGCCAAAATACTCAAACTCTCCCAAACAGAGAGGTGAAAATTTATTTCAAATGAGTTTCAGAACCAGCATTTCCTGGGGCTTCTTCTTTCTTTTGGGACTGGAAATATCATCAAGAAACCCAGATGGTCTCATGCTTTTGGGGGAGAGCCACAGTCCTGTGGGCAGGACAAGGAACTAGGGCTTCTCTTCCAGAGCTGCCAAGTTTCTGAGTCGAGTGTCATTGCCATTGCAGTGACAGCAAGGCCAAGCAGTCTGGCAGCATCTGTCCCTTTGTCATTGTATTCACCAGGGGCCAGGGCCTGGCTCTGCAAAGTGGCAGACCTGTCAAATCCCACACACTGGGTGTGAATCTCACACCATGGGGTTTTGCCTCAGTGCTTCCCACACCCATGGCTGGGTCTGGTGCTGTCCCCAAGCCTCACCCTGATCCCAGGGCTCAGCAAGGTGGATGCATCTGCTGGGCTCTGCCTGGGAGCTGCTGTCCAGCTGCACCATGCCAGGGACTTGAAAAGTTGCAGGCCTCTGTGTCACTTGTTTTAGTGCTGTTTTTTGCTTTCCAGAAAGACATTCCTTTTCAAAATACAATTACCTGGTTGTTTTTTAGCATTTCAAGTGTGGCACAGCTATCCATACAGTCCTGGGAGTGAGTTGGTGTCTGCATATCTGCCCTGGCCCACTCCAAGAGCAGCTGGAGCCATTGCCTGCCTGCACATCCCTCGAATGGGCACAGCATCTCAGTCTGCTGGAGCAGTGCAGAGCAGAATGGTGCCCATGCATTTGGCATCTCCAGACAAGGCTGTTTCTCTGTTTCTGAAGCCAGCTGAGCAGTTGGTGCTGGAAGGGTGCACCTTGCTTCAGCCTAGCCCAGACATCCTATTTCATGCATGTTCCACTGTTGCTTCAGCAGGGCCTCAGCTTCAGCTGGGATTTCAAGATGCCTCAGATATGCACTGGCTACGTGTGCAGGTTCCCTGAAAGGAACAGGTTCCATGTGGATCCCAGCTCCTGAGCAGCCACTGGGGCCTTCCTGTGAGCCAGCTTGGCCAAGGGCAGTGCCTCAATGCCACCAAGCTGGGCTCCAGGGCTGTCTCTGTGAGGAAGCTGAGGCTCTCCCCAGCCACGTGCCCATGGGCCTGTGCTGTATTGTCAATCAAAGGCGACTCTGATGTTGGTGAGGGAGAGAGAATGATGCATCTGACTCCATCATCAGAAGGCTAATTAATTACTTTATTATACTACACTGTCTACATTGTATCTAAACTGAATCTGCCCTGCACTCCCTCCTGCTCACCACTGCTCAGAACTGCACTCATCTCTGATTCTCCCGTGACTGTCCCGTGACATTCCAACACACACACACACACAAACACACACAAACACACACACAGACACACACACAAACATACACACAAACACACACACACACACACAAACACACACACACACAGACACACACACACACACAAACACACACACACACAGACACACACAGACACACAAACACAGACACACAGACACAAACACAGACACACACACACACACACACAGAGACACACACAGAGACACACACAGAGACACACACACACACACACAGACAGACACACACACACACACTTCTTGGCCCTGCTAGGCCAAGGGAACAAAACATCCTCACTTTGGGTAAACAATCTCCATATTGCATTCTACTCTAGCACAACACAGGCACAGCAAGTGAGATAAGAATTGTGATTTCCTTCTTCTCTGCTGGTCTCACAGCTTCTCTCTGTTCAGAGGGCATGTGAACACCACAGTGTTGTGACAGTACCAAGCTGCAGGTGCTGTGTCCAGACACCTCAGTACAGCAGGGACATCTCAGCAGAGCTTTGTGGGCAGATGTGGCAGAGGCAGCAGGCTCAGCACTCCTTGCAATCAGCAGAGAGCAATGGGCCCTTTCTGGGGCAATGCATTTGACCCCGAATAGATACCTAGCCCTGCACAGGGTGAGTTACATCCTCAGAGCACTATTGATCATGGAAGCTGCCCAGGGTGACCAGTTCAGACACAGACTTGTGAAATGAATCTCACTCCAGGAGCTTGGTGCCAACACTTGTCTGTATAAGCTAAGAGACAGGGCTGGTGCCCTCCCTGTGCTGCTGGAAATGTGACCCTACCCTGCTGCTGAGCCAAGGTCCTCAGATGTCAGAGGCTGGGGAGCAGGAGCCAGGCTGTCTCCTTGCTCCCTGATTTATGGGCTAGATGCTAGCAGAGTCACTCCATCCTTTGGAAGGGAGCAGCACACGAATGCATGCAGCTCTCTCTTTCCAAGGTCGGGGCCTCCTCCAGTTTCTTGCTGATTTTACCATCACACATCAAACCAATAAACTGAAGGGAGACAAAGCTGGCAGATAAAACTGATCATTGTGTCTCACATCTGGGCAGCCCCAATGGCCCCCACCCTACTGCATGAGATTTGGGGTTTTAGCCTCCTTATGTTGTATTTGTCAAGACATAAACCAGTCAACAAAATGCATCTCCTGTGTGCCAAGTTATGCCTGAGGGAGCCCTGCTGTAATTCTGTGCTCCCCTCAAAGGCTGTTTCACTTGTGGGACTGGAGCATGGCTGTTCTCAGACAGCCAAGGATCCCCAAAGACACAGCTTGTGATTACAGATGGGCTAAGGTGGGAATTTGCATTTTCCCTACTCTGCCCACCCTGCATTGCTTCCCAGATCACATTCCCTCTTTTAGGAATAAAGAAGTAGCATTGTGCTCCAACTGCTCACTAAAGGCTATTTCAAAACATAATCTCTTTCATTGTTTGACATGAAAAATAAACATGCCTCTTCCTGGAGATTGTTCCATTGCAAAAGATAAGCAAAATGGACCAATTATCAGTGCTAACTCTCCTGTAAAGACCATTCCATACTGATCCAATACACACAGTCAGGCCACAGAAGTCTGTTTTTTCTGACACATTAATAATGCATAAACATGCTACTCTTTCTGGTCTCAGCCAGATGTCTCTGCATTATTAGCCTACTCTCACTAATATATTCTCTGGTAGAGGAAAAGAGGATTAATAGTATGCAGAGAATGGCAGGAATATATATATATATATATATATAATTTTCTGTTCTCAGTATTTGCTTGCATTTAAACATGAGGACAGGATGGGAAGGGATTTCTTGTCAGCTCCTCTGCTTCTTCAGGGCTGCCCCTGAGGTAGAGCACAGTCAGGACTTCTGAGATCCTCTGCCCTTGAAGTAAAATGTTATCTGTAGATTTGCATCTCAACCCTGCTATCAACTGACTGTTTATCCACACTGCAGTCACATAATAGCATAGGTTTTGAGTTAGGGAGCTGTTAAATGGATTGGTTCAGAGGCTGGGAGAAAAAAAAGTGACTACATTTACAAGCCCAATTCACATTTAAAAAACTCCATTTTTATCAGTACAGGAAGGAAAGAACACAAATAATTAAACTGGAGAGAGAGAACAAACAGGAGCATCTGAGTTCAGTCTCTCAAGCCAAAGCAGCACCTCATTATTGCTAAGAGGGTCTCACAAACTCCTTGTCTGCCCTTGACTGTTCTTCTGCCAGGTACCTTGAGCTCCTGCTCCCTGAAAACCAATTTCACCCATTAAAATGGCAGAAAATTTTCTGAGAAAAGAAATTAAAATTAGTGTATGAGGTTAGTGAGAAAAAAACCTGTCTGGATAAGTGCCAGAGGAAGAGGGAGGTTGCTGATGGGTTGGAATATGTTGGTAGAGAGAGGCTGGAGAATGGGCAGGGGGACATAAAAGGAGAAAGGGCAGAGCTGTGGCAGGTGGAAGCAACCTGGTACAGGAGCATTGTGGTTTTGTGCTCCACTAAAGCAAATATTAATCTGTGTTTCTGGAAAGGCTTTACCACCACTTCCCTTGCACCATCCCCTGCAGCAAGGCAGCTTCACAGCCAGCCAGACCAATAGGCATTAGAGAGACAGAATTGAACCTGAAGGAGGCATTAGAGACAGAAATGAACCTCAAGCAGATATTAGAAACAGAAATAAACCTCAAGCAGGCATTAGTGCCAAGCCAGGGATCTCCCTGCTGTGAACATGTGGTTCATGAGTGTGGTCTGGAGGCCAGGGAGGCAGGAGAACGTGGGTGCCAGAACCAGGGAGCTGCACAGACCCCACTTTTCCATCCATCCTCAGTGCAGACTGAGACTGACTCACCTTCACTGAGAAGCTGCCCTCTGGCTCTCCTCCCTGGGGCTGGGCCTTCCACCCTGAGGCTCGTGTGCTCACAGCTGCTTCTGAATTGTTTTAATGGGACACAGAGTAATCACAGAATGGTTGAGTTTGGAAGGGATCTCTGGAGGTCATCCTGTCCAACCTCCCTGCTGAAGCAGGGTCACCTGCAGCCAATTGCACAGGATTGAACCTAGGTGGTTTTTATTATCTCCAAAGAGAGAGATTCCACAACCTCCCCAGTCAGCCTACTTGCAAACACAATGTGAACAGCACAAGTGCTCATCAGCTCTCTTCTACAAGGGATTTCAGGGAAGATCTCAAATCTGAACTTGTGAGATACTGCATTTCATCACCCTGCCTGGACTCCTCTCTCTAGTTGTCCCATTGTGTGAAAGGGCAGCTGAAAATGCTCTGTCACATTGCTTTAAAATTACTTTAGTCAGCACTGGCATGGTCCCATTCTTGCCTAATGGAAACACCTCCCCAGATGGAGATGCCTAATGGAAACACCTGCCCACCCTCAGAGGCACTCCCATCCCCCAGACGCTGCAGTGAGCCAGGTAGGTAAGCAGGAGCTTACTTAGCAGAAAGTAATTCTTTTTTTTTTGCCAGGTCAGTTTTCTGCTTGTTTAATTTCCTGAGCTGCCTTACCCCATGGTCAGATAAGCATCATGCCAGCAACTGGGTATGCAGGAGGGACTGGGACAGCACAGCAGATGAAACACTTGGTTACTGATGTTTAACTATTGTGCAACTACAGCTTGCACAGTTCAAGTAAGTAGTAGCAAAGCTCTTGGCCTCAGAAACCCCAAATCTCTAAATACAAGACTGCACAAAGGGATTCTGCAGACCCATTAACTTGGATTATGAAAGCACAGTGAGTAAGGCCAGGATGGCAGCAGTGCTAAGCATTTTGCATGACTCCAGGTGTAAGAGTTGCATCTCCTTTGTATTTACTCTTGGCCCGATTACTGGTGGCAGGAATCTGCTCTCTCACAACAGCAGCATCCCCAGCTGTGGGGGCCCTGCCAGGCTGGGGTGATGGCTGTTGGGGAAGGGGCTGTCATGCATTGCCCTTGGTGAAGCCCCAGAGAAGGTCCCATGAGCCCCTGAGTGCTTCATACCCTGGTTATTGCACTGCTCCACGTTGCTGGGAGCTTTCTTCTAAGAAAGGGCAGAGCTCTGCACGAGCCCTTTCTGTGCTCACTGTGAGAGCCAGGCTCCCATGGGGTTGTGTCCCACCCCAGCCAGCAGCCACTTGCTCACTCCCCCACAGCGGGACTGGGGAGAGAATCAGAAAGGTAAAAGGTAGAAAACTCTTGATTTGAAATAAAGACAGTTCAGCTGGGGAAGCCAAAGCTGCACAAACAAGCAAAGCACAGCAAGGAATGAATTCACTGCTTCCCATGGGCAGGCAGGTGTTCAGCCACCTCCAGGGGAGCAGAGACCCATCACACATGATGGTGGCTTGGGAACAAAAACACCACTCCAAATGACCCCTCTTCCTCCTTCTTGCCTCTGCTTTATGTGGTGCACATGATCTGGAATATCCCTTTGGTCATTTGGGGTCAGCTGTCCTGGCTGTGTCCCCTCCCAGCCTTCCATGCACCTCCAGCTTCCCTGCATGGCAGCACAGAAAGGAGAAAAGGCCTTGGCTCTGTGTCAGCCCTACTCAGCCATAACAAAACATCTCTACTACCAACCCTGCACTCAGCACAAACACAAAACAAAACCCCATAACAGCCACTGGGAAGGTTAACTCTACCCCAGCCAAAGCCAGCATACATGATCATAAGTCTCCTTTTGGCTTGTTTCACCCCTCTGTCACCCTTGCTGGTGGCAGCCAGTGGCAGCTTTGTCACTGTGGTGCATCTTCCAACAGCTCTTCCAGGACTGGGGGCAGCTGAGGCTCCCTGAGAACTCAGATTTTTGAGGCATGCTCAAAATCACTCTTAGTGGGTTTCATTTCCTCATAAGACATTTACAATTTGGGTCTGTGTGACTCAGGGTAAATTTGAAGCATGATGGGTACAAATAATTTTGATCACTCAGCCTTCCAATGGAGATGAATCCTTCCCCTCATATGAGTCAGTAGAAGAGAATCCACAGCCACGACTCAAGCCCACAGCTAAAAATAACGAAGGAAATGTTCAGGAGTTAAAACAATCAGAACTCCAGGCCTCTCTACTAATTTCTGAAGAAATATAAGGGGGAAAAAAGGAAGGACCAGATCAGCAGGTGGTGCCAGGAAGGACAGCTGTGGATTAACACTGATTATCAGTATGGGAAAAGCACCTCAAAAAAGTTGGAAAACTGAAAATAGCACTCTGCACAAATGAAACGAATGGATGTTGTGATGCATAAACAGCAAAAAAGGCAGGATTTAGGAGAAACCTGCCTTCTGTGCCCTTTTTTTTAGCCCACCCTGCAGCAATGTCATCAGGCCTCCTTTTACTGTTCCTGCATGTTAACAAAGGAGGCCCTTCCAAGAAGACTTGCTGGAATTTCCAAGCTCTCCCGCTGGCAGTGCTGTGGATGCAATGGCCCCGAGCTGCATTGCTGCTCCCCTCCTTGCCCAGCTGGCTCAGCCCCCCAGCAGAGCTGCATGGAGCTGCATGGCTCCCTGCTCTGCTGCTGGCTGCACAAGGAAAGCAGTGCCTGCTACAAAATCACTGTGAGGTGAGATAATTAAACTGATACCAATCTCTAATGTAAACACAAAACAAGAAAAAAATGTATCCTTGCTTTAAATCCTGTGTAATGTAGCAAATGGATGGTAAACACAAGGGCAAGGGAGGGTGAGCTGGCTTGCAGGTGCTGAAATTTGGAGGCTGCACGCAGTGCTTGATGCAAAGGCAGGAAAGCTGCTGCCTAGCATTGGCAGAAGGGAGGACACCAAAAAGGCAGATTTGTGACAGTGAAATCATTCTTACTATTCTTGTTGAAACAGCCAAAATATCAATTTTCTATGGATTTTAGTGTGAAATTAGAAAGTTTCCCAGAAGAGGTGAGAGGAGAAAAGAAGATGGTGCCTGTACTGGTTTACTGCATTTATCCCAGCCTGAGGAGTACAGATGGGGAAAAGCTGCTGTGGGGGAAGAGATGGGGGTGGAAGGAGGGGGGAGAGGAAGGGGCAGGGCAGCACTGGTGATGCTTTGGGCAGAGGCTGGGCTGCCTGAGCTCAGGGGAGATTGCTGCCTGGAAAGATGTGGTGGGAAATGTTGCAGATCCTGCCCTGGCAATGATCACACTCTGGGAAATGCTTCTCACCTTGGTCTCAGGTGCTGGGTATTTCAGCTTTTCTCTCTCTGCTGCTGCCCTAAGACCATGGAGGCTCCAGTAAATGGTACAAACACACGAACTGGAAAGTAGACACTCACAGGCTTTCTGCTGCAGTCTGGGGTGAGGTACCGTGATCTTGTTCCTTAAAGACCATCTGCTGTGCTCTCCAGACAGGCACCTCTTGCCAAAAGCACCATATGGAAGTTTGATCATGGAAGACATGCCAGGGAGTGGGAGAAGCCCCAGGAGAGGCTTCCCCGAGATTGAGGGAAGGATAGATTACATGGGCTTTGCCACTGGTGTGGGAGGCAGAAGAGCACACAGGATGAGAATGTTTCCCTGGCATTCATCCAAAATTAGCTGTATCATAGTGCTCATGACTTCTCCAGGTACTGACACAGTGCTGGTGATGGGTTTGGTAGGCCCTGTGTGCCATCTCTGGTGCAGCTCCATAGGAAGGAGAGAATGCTCCAAGGGGGCTGCACTGCAGCTCCAGAACTCAGCATCTCCTTCCTGCTGCTGCTTCTTGCTGTGCCAACCTGGTCCATTTCCTGGACACACTGATAAGGCTTCAGGTGGAACCACAATGTGCTATCCCTCACCAAGCTTCATCTGATTCAGGGGACAATGTGGTGCTTCCTGTCCTCATTTTCAAGCCAGATTTGACAGAGCAGCCACATTGCTATCAGCCCATGGCATACCCACATAAAAATACAGTCCAGTCTAACCAATGAGAAACAGGGGTAGTTTGGGGCAATTTCTTTATTTGCTGTAGTGAGTGAACTAAAAATTCACTAATTTAGATGATCCTAACTTGTCCATACAGGCAGTCACCTACCATCACCCTATAAGTTTGTAGCAGAGCTAGATATAAACCACAAATGCCTCAAGGTATTTTTGCTGGTGTTTCCCAGACTGACTATGAGAAATGTTTATTAACTTCAGCACAGAGCAGTGCTAGCAGTAGCTGCTCATCTCCTGACTCACAGACACCTTGTGCCTTTGCATCATGTGGCATGGAGGAAACAGAAATCTGTCTACAAAAGATTGTACAGCTATCACTGATTTCTGGTCTTAAGCCTTCTTTGTGAATTTAGGTTTTATCCCCATTGCAGGTGGGGTATCCAAAAAACCCTGATGTTGCTGGTAAAGTAACACCTGAACACCTACTAAAGCAAGTGGTTATGATAGAGAGGAATCATACCATGCCCTGCAATAAAATGTGGAGAAAGCGTCCTTGCTGGGGAAGTCATATACTTACTTAAAGTCTGCACCTCAGCACATCAGAGGAGTCATACAATTAAATGATTTCACTCTTTCCACCTTCCATTTAGCAATCAATGAAAGTTCTCCCTCCAAGGAAAAGCTTGATGGGGTGAGCTCTTGGCCCATTGTTTTGCCTGGGGTGCCAAAAAAGAAATACATCATGATTTATATGTTAATGAGGAATTCTCTTTAGGCAATGCATTCTGCAAGGTGTTGCAATGGGGGACTGGGAGGTTGATCCATCAGAGGAAGCTAATTCATCATCAAAGTGACTCAGGGAGCTCCCTGGTGAGAGCTGTAAATAGGGCATTGGGAGAGTGACAGATCTCTGGGTGGCATGTGTCCCCCCCATTAGCACTCCCACTGACAGCCCTGCCACTGCCAACTCCCGGGCTCCAGCTCATGCACATTATTTATAGAGCATTTCGCATTCCTGGTTGGTATCCAGCCGATGTTGGTTTCAATTAGAATAAATGCTTATTGATTGAGAGGAGATGGGCCAGCTGATTAGCTCCTTGGGAAGCAGAGCACGGCTGTGGGGGCAGGCTGGGCTCTGCGCAGATGCAGGAGTGCGTGGGGCTCTGAAAAGCTGTCAGGGAGGAGAAGTCTTCTAGATTAAATCAATTCATTGAAGAGTCCATCTAATAAAGATAAGCGGCTAACTTCATTAGGGAATTAATGATAGGCCTGATTAAAAATCCCTGTGGGAGCCCTGTTGACTTCAACAAGCTTCAGATCCAGCCCAATATTTGCCTTGAAGCCACAGTTCCCCACCTCTGATTAAGCTGCTGAACGCTGTATTCCTACAGCCAGGCACCATGCCCTGCTCGAGCTAAGAAGTATCTAGAAAACAAACCAGAAAACAACTGTATGTGCATTAAGGAGGGATTCAAAAAAAAGAAAAAAATACCTTTTTTTTTTTAAATGTTCTCTGTCACTATAGGACATGAAAGAACACAAGCGCACACGGCTGCTCTCAAGGTGAAGAAAAAAGGGAAATTTATTTTCTGACCCCAACACTTACGTTTTCCAGAAGTGACAGTGGATTGGAGGGTGACAGTGCCACCTCTCCAATGACACTGGACAAACCAACAGTCCATCAAATTTCTCCTCCTCCATAAAGGAATGCAAAACAATGAGTTATTTACAGAAAGTGTGTGAGAAAGTTCATTACAACAATGTAAACATCAGAAGGCTTAGAAAATCTTCAAAAAATCAGGGCGACAGTTCTCTGAATAGGCGTCTTAGCTGGTGGATAAAAGCTCCAGAAGCGTGAAATCAGAGCGCATCATCCCTTCCCCATTGCGTGCGCACTGCCATGGGCACAGAGAGATCGGACGCACGTTCGGGCAGGTGTGACCGGCGGAGAGCCCCACGCCACGTGTGGCACAGCCCGGGGGTGTCACAGCCCTCGTGTGGCACAGCCCGCGGGTGTCACAGCCCTCGGCTCTCGCTCGGGTCACGGTGTCGGATCGGGCTGCCCGCATTTTGTCACACCTGTGAGGAT
Organism: Setophaga petechia; assembly: GCA_024362935.1. Classification (NCBI taxonomy): domain Eukaryota; kingdom Metazoa; phylum Chordata; class Aves; order Passeriformes; family Parulidae; genus Setophaga; species Setophaga petechia. Next base: position 9,218,596 of record JANCRA010000003.1, on the reverse strand, counting down.
GGTCCCGCTGCGCTGCAGGGAACCGAGGGGTCCTGGCAGCTCCGTCCTTCCTGCAGACCCTGCCCAGGGCTCTGCCGGTGCCCCCATCCCCCCGTGTGGGGCTGGGCACAGCCCTGTTCCTCAGGAGGGACCGGGAGCCATCAGGAGCTCTTCCATCCCCCAGAACTGGGCACAGCCCTGTTCCCATCAGGAGCTCCTCCATCCCGCGGTGCGGGGCTGGGCACAGCCCTGTTCCCTTCAGGAGCTCCTCCATCCCGCGGTGCGGAGCTGGGCACAGCCCTGTTCCCATCAGGAGCTCCTCCATGCCGCGGTGCCGGGGCACAGCCCTGTTCCCATCAGGAGCTCCTCCATCCCGCGGTGCCGGGGCACAGCCCTGTTCCCATCAGGAGCTCCTCCATCCCGCGGTGCCGGGGCACAGCCCTGTTCCCATCAGGAGCTCCTCCATGCCGCGGTGCCGGGGCACAGCCCCGTTCCTCAGGAGGCCCCGGAGCTGCCCGGTGCGTGCGGCAGCGCTCCCCTCCTGCGGCCGGGAGCGGCCGGTGCAGCCGAGCGCGGCTGGGGCTGCCCCGACAGCGCGGCAGGGCAGGGGAGCTGGGGACATCTACCGAGCAGGGATGGATAGGGGGAACAGTTACATTTTAAAACAGTTTTAACTTTCTATTTTGATTTTTTTCCCCCACTTCCTTTCACTTTTTCTTTGAAGAGTGCACATCCCTTTAGGTTCACGGCTAGGCTGTACTTGGAAGTGTGATTTGTGGGCTTGGGCAGGGATCTCAGAGTGGATGAGCCATGGGCTGCAAAACACTCTCCTGGTGTGACTTCCATCCTAGGGACAGCATGACCTTGCCAAGCTCAAAATGCTCAGTGGGATCAAAAGAGAAAGATTTCAACATGAGTCTCTAATACTGATGAATCCACAGGAACAGCTTTTCTGTAAATGATTAATGAGTCCCTCCATTATTCATGCCCCTGTCAGGTGCTGCCAGGGAAAGTCCCACTGCAATCTGCCATTGCCTGCCTGCTGCTGCCACAGGTGCAGGTGCTCCAGGGATGCAATTTCTGGGCAGTTTCGCTGTGCAAATACCAGATGAAGCGTCAATGGCACAAAAGTGCTGCTCAGATACCATTGCCTTTTTATGGATCTCTTTTGCCATTAGTGAATAGGTTTCAATGTTTAATAGAGTCAGGATATTCATTAGCAGCTTCTGTGGTACTTCATGCAGCACACAAACTGAAGGACAATAATGGGATTTCTAGTGGTTAAAACCTAACAAAAATCAAACCTAACAAAAATCTCATCTACCATTTTGTTTGCAGCCACAACAATAAGGGAGGAAATTCCTTTGGAGTCCACACACATAGGAGGAGTCAAATCATTTGAGCAGGACTTCCCCTCAGCTGCAGGATTTTCTCCTCTAGCCCAAGCCTTGGGAGGTGAGGCTAGGATGCTCTGCCCAGGAGGGACTTTCACAGCTCACCATCCTAGCTCGCCTACCCTGCAGCCAGAGCTCTAATTACCCACGTCATTATCTCAGCCTGCCCTGCTGGAAATGTTATCTTGGAGTATGGGGATTTGCTGGGAACACTCCTTCCAGTGTAGGACAATGTAATTATTATTGCCGTCAGAGAAGGGAATGACTAATAAGGACATTCAGAGAGCATTTCCTTCATCCTTTGCTCCATGGCTTCAAAGACAACTTTAAAAGGCATAATTAAGCAGCTCAAGTGCTAAAACTGCCTTGGCTCTTTTAGTTAATCTCTTTCCAATATCAAGACATGAAGTGGACAATAATTTCCCAGCAGGCCAACAGCTCCACCCTTAATGAGCTAATGGATCTTACATCTGCCCACTCTCATGTTTTGCTTTTGCTGTGCATTTTTGGTGCTCACTTTTCCCCCTGCTGATTCCAGTAATACTGCCCAGGAGAGGTGACTGGCCCATTTTCATCTCACTCCAAGCCCTCTTTGCAGAGGAGCTCCTCACAGCTACAGACGAGTGCTGGGGTTTTGATGCCAGTCTGCTTGAGAGATTAGTTTGATTAGGCAAGAGATTTGAATGTGCTGGTGTGTTCATCACTCAGCACAGGTTTATTTTGTAGAGCATGAGACATCCTTCAAGTCTTTCTGGGCCTGCAGAGAGAAAAGCTGGACATAGCATTGGTGACTATGGCAATTTCTCCTGTGCTACCTTGACCGGCCATTCTTAATATGAAGCCACAAGCTGGCACTGTTATGTTACACAGTGCTCTTTGTTTAAAATATTCTACTTACAACAGTTCCACATAGTGTAGAGGTTCTTTGGGGGGGTTTTATTGTGTTTATTTTTTTGGTTTAGTTGTTTTGTTTCCTGTAAGGATGACTAAACCACAGAGAAGTCCTGTGTAGCACATCCATTAGGCTCTCAGAGTATGACCATGTTGTCCTGTCCCTTCCCAGACACCAGTGCTCACAACATCAGTGAACACCAAGGAGCTCTCCCAGCACAGCTGTGGTTTAGGTGGTGACATCTGCTCTCCCACCCTATGGCTTTCAGCATCCTTACCTCTATTAATAGGAAAGAATGATTGCAGCTCACCCCTTCCTCTTTTAGTGAATTTTTTCTTGTGGTAGTTCCTGTAGTATCAATGTCAACTTTTAAAAACATGCATAAACCTAAGACATAGCCAGGCCCCTAATTCTCATTGTTTCCTAGCATTAATTTAAAAATATAGTGCTCTTTTCTATTAAAGCAGCTAAATCTGCTTTAGGTTTTCTCTTCAGTAAAATGCCTTAAAATGAGTTACTGTAAATAAAAAAATTTGGAAAACTAAAAAACAAAGAATGTTTAAGTAAACCCACACATGCTTTTCTGACCTTCCTGTATTGAAGTCAGCTTTCAAAAATAGCAAAGCAGGTGTCTGGTACTCCTTTATACCTCTGTGTGTCAAGGGAGGCTGTTAAAATTAATGGTGTAGTACCAACATAAAGGAGGGATAATGAATTTTATTGGTTTTATTGCTTCACCCAGTGCTATTGAGAGGTGCTAATCTATTTGCAGAAGATGTTGCAAGACGCTTCCAAGTGCTTAAAGAACTCAGCCAATGTAGTACTGAATATGGGGCAAACCTAATGAGCCTTCTAAATGATTAATTACACATCCTCTTTCCCACAATGGAGACAAATTAAGCATTTTAGTACAGTAGTCAAAACCGGACCAGATATTTTGATGTGATGTGATGAAATCTGACTTTTCTGCTCTCCAGGTGTTTGGATGGGATTTGAGCAGCCTGGTCTGGTAGAAGGTGCCCCTGTCCTTTGTAGGAGGGGGGGAACCAGATGATTTTTAAGGTCTCTTTGAAGCCAGGCCATGCTGTGATTCTGGGATTCTGAGTTGCCCAGAAGAAAAGCTCATTATCTGCACAAAGCAACGATGCTTGGTTGCAACAATATGAACCTTTACTGCTCTTGGTGATCTCTTCTCACCTGGTTATAAGAACTCCTTAAAAGTGAATTTAGACAGAAACTAGGGCAATCTTCTCCAAACAATTAACATTTATAAAAATATGAAATTTGCTTTTATTAAAACTCCTTATATTAATTACTTAATTCTTTACAGAGAGTCAGCTCCTACGTATGTTTTTTGCTGAACCTGCTAAAAAATAGGTGACAATGGCAATCTGAAAAAGCACAATAAATTTATGTGTATCCTTAATTTATTCTCAGTCATTGCTATGATTTATGTTATATATTGAAAGGGAATATTATAATTATGTTATATAAGAAAGGGAATGTAGCTTAGAGATGCGTATACTTGCACCAGTTACTAAAATGTTTTTTAGTAAATCTGGTAAGATGATAATACTAGTCACTGTAAAAAGAGCAGGTATATTTATGAACTGTTGCATGGAGAAGTAGATCAGTTATAACCATGCTCTTAGAATAGCAGAAAATTCATGTGTTCATGCCTTTGGTTCATAGATAGGTATGCAGTGCATATTACACATATAGAATATAATTTTTATTTACATACTACATACATGTATATGTGTTACACACAGGTCCTATACATTAAACTCCAAGATAGCAAAAAAAAGTAATTTCCACAGGTCTAATGTTCAGCTGGTTGGAAAAATGCAGCAGCAACTCCATCATGTTCCAGGAGAGGGCAGTCAGATATGTCCACAGGGTTTACAAACCATTTGTAAACCCAGAGCATATATAGGGCAACCTAACAAATATGAACATTCATTTCTGCTTTCATGGCCTTACTGATTACAGTTCAGACTAAAACACAGCCCTGAACTTTCCAAACCACCAGTCTGGGATCAAAAATACTCTCCCTAATGTTACAGCTAGAGTTTTAACTCACCTCCTGAAGGATGCCTCTTCAAGCAGCTGACAGACATTGAAGCATTGCACCAAGGCAAATTTAAATACTGTGGGGCAGTGATCCATGAGCATTTCTCTTTAGCATGGCTTCTTCAGGAAGTCTTGTGCTTGGGGAAGAAGGACAGTGTTGCTCCTTCCCTGCAGCTCAAGCATCCCCCCAGCAAGTGGGTAATAGCCCAGGAGTAGCTACATCCCTGGGAATCATCTGAGAGGTGCTATTAATCTCTGTTGTTGTGCTAATGGAAGATGCAAGTCAACAAAAAATATTAATTGCAAACCTATTCAGTTAAAGTGCTTAGTGCCAAGCAAGCATGGTAATACAGCTGAGAGGCTTTGTGTTTTATACTAATTAACTCATCTAGAAAGGCAATTGAAATGAAATGTTTTCAGTTGTGTTTCCCAGTACTAATCAGCTGCTTGTTATCTTTAATCACACTGGCGTTGCTGTTCTTTTCCAGCAGGTGACAGAGGGACCGTGCAGGAGTGTGGTGGTGTGTGACTTGGGTGAGGTCAGTGCAGCCAGGAGAGGATGAGTGGGGAGAAACCCCCTGCCCACGTGGAGAGAGCTGAGCCCTGTCACCGGATCCACAACCTCCATCGCTGGCACCCACCAGAGGAGCAGATCCAGCTGCTGTCCTGCCATTTCATCAGCCTGTGCTGCAGCACTGCTGGGCTGAATGGTGAACATTCTCCAGGAGGTCACACAGGCCATGCTACCACCAGGCAGGTGGGTTCCAGCCTTCCCTCTCCCCCATCATCCTCACAGGCACTGATGGCTCTACAGGTGGCACTGCACTCACAGGGATTCTCAAATCCTCGTGCATGGTTGCAAACCCCACCCTCTAAGGGCCACTCAAGGCAATAGGAGCTGCATAGACAGGAGCTGCTTTCCAGCTCCCCCAGGCCTGCAGGGAAGCAGGGTATGAGCACCTCTGGTCCCCTCAGAAGCAGGCAGGGTGCCTAAATCACTCAACAGCGTCAAGCCTGAGAGGGCAATGGCAGTGACAGGGCTCTCTCAAGCCTCTACCCCTGTCCTCAGGGCCTCTCCCTCTGTGCACCATCCAAGGGCTCTCCTTGACTCTCCAGCTGTGAGTCCAGCATCCCCAGGGTAACCAGAGCCACATCCCCTGGGCTATAAAATGTGAGACTTTGAACTCTCACTGAAGTTCTCATAGCTTTGTCACTCCCTTCATTATTTCCCTACATCTTTATTTCTGCACAGCACAGGGTGGTTATAGGTTAACAGAGTGACACCTTGTTAGTTCCTGTAGCTTTTGGGTATCAGATCCAAGTGGCCTTTTCTATCCTGAAATCATGTGTTTCTGTTGACTTGCTGCTCTGTCCTCTGAGCTCCCCATGTCCAATATTGATGTTTCTGTCTCTGTCATGTGTCCTTTGTCACTGACTCAATAGCCTGTGTCACCTCACCATGGAGTTGTATTAGTGCCTGTGCTTTCAGAGTAATTTTGGAAACATCAGGCATCTATATGAGTCCCAAAATTTCAAAGTTTGATCATTTCCCTTATTCTTGTGTGTTTTATATTTTGCAGCATTTAGTACTGAAAAGATCAATGATGTTACTCAAAAGAACTATTTCTAGGGCTATAGATATGAGCTTGAAGCAGTGTTTTGCTGTATTAAATTATATAGTAAGAGACCTGTAGGTAGTGGATAACAAGGTGTGGATAAGTCAACCAAAAGAATTAAATCATTCTTTGGAAGATCCAAATAACAAATTAAACCCAGATGCAATCTAGAAAGAGGGCCAGATAAAAAGCCAAGTTTTTGCTATGGTTTCATAAAATCTCATCCAACAGTTTGAGCTTACAGAGCCATCCCAAGTCTGAGATTTTATAGAATCATAGAATGTCTAGAGTTGGAAGGGACCTTAAAAATCATCTAGTTCCATCTGCCCTGCCATGGGCAAGGACACTTTTCACTAGGCCAGATTGCTCAGGGCCCCATCCAACCTGGCAATGTGTGTATGTGTCTGAATCCCTGGTAAGGAGAGATAGCAGTGCTGCCAGATTCCAGATGAAAAAGCTCAATACAATGCAAATGCAGATGATCAGCAGGATAAATTCTAGAGACAGAGCAACAAACATGAAATTCTACTTTTGGGTATTAAAAATCTTCAGGGGAATGTACCTGGTCTCTAATCTGGCTGTATTACCCACTATTGGGGATTGGCCCAGTACCCTGAGAGCTGGTGGCAAATCTCCCACTGAGCTCAGCTCTTCCTTGCCCAGCTGCTGGGTGGCTGCCCAGGCCCTGGACAGGCAGAGTCTGTGCAAACAGGCTGGACAGAGCCTGGAAATGGTCCCTGCCACGATGGCATGTGTCCCTGCAGAGAGTGCTGGCCAACACTGACGCACCCCACGGCCCCTCAGCCAGAGAAACCAGGCTCAGCAGCCTCAGCTTCCACATGCTGCAAAAATAATGGGAAAAGTGAAACCTATATTCTTTCCTGCTCAAAGCCCAAGATCCATAAAGCAGTGTTTGAAAGCCCTTGGGATCCTGTGGTTCAGACCACCTCAGTTCTTCCTGGAGTTAATGTCAGTGCATCTCCATCCTGCTGCAGGCTGACTTGCTGTGTGATGGATTCAGTACACATCGTTTGAGCATGTGTTACACCCGGCAGATCTTCCAGAAAGGTTAGCACTTTTTGTTCCCTTTTTGTTTTTCCCAGTTGATTTGGTTAGAAAAAAATATAGCTTGTCCAATATCTGGTAAGTACATAAACCTAACTGCTGATTTGTATTTTGACAAATTCTGCAACTTTCTCATAAAGACAAAGGTAAATGACCATCACTGCTATGAAAAGCATGGGGTAAATGACCACCAGAAATAGCTGTTAGGGATGGCAGTACTCAAGAACTGAAAACTCTACACACGCTGGGGCAGCAGGCACAGCCAGAGCACCTCTGTTTGCATGCCTGTGATGTATTTCAGGGTTCTTGGCCATACTGTTGGATGCCACGTAAGGCTGGGGGTCAAGTTCACTCCTGGCATAAGCTCAGTGAAATCAAATCATCTGCCTTTGGGTTACTGGTGCTGCACCAGGGACTAATTTGGCCCTTGGTGTTTCATTTCGATCGTATTCAGTTGGAATTAGCATTGATCATTTCACACAGCAGGCAGGCTTTACAAACAGGAGTTTTCTCTTCACCTCCTGCTGTGTGCCTCCCCACATGTCTTCTTCCAGCTTTGAAAAATTATTCTCTTTATTCCTATTGTATCTGAGGGAAGTATTCATCAATGGAGAGAGAAATGCGGATTAGCCTCACATCTGCTCTCCTCCCTGCTATGGAGTGGGGTGAGGCTGAGCAGTTTTGCCACAGGAAACAGTAGCAGAGAGCACTGTTGATGTAGATAGAAGTAAAAAGTCTGCCCTGAGGACAGCTTGTCAAATGAAGCCTCCTGTGCCATTAATTACAGTTCCAAGGTGCAGATGAAATATGTATGTGATAGAAGAGCTTTGCCTTTTAATGTATGATTTGAGCAAATTTTTAAAGAGACAGCATCAAGCCAAGCCTTCTCATCACACACAGAGGGTTTTCTTTTCTTGCTGCTCACAGACTCTTCTCATTTCATTCCTGCAGTGAAAGAGCAGGGCTGGTTACACCTCCAAAGACTGACTTCTTCCTGGGAAGCCTATGGGAAGGGCTCTAACACTGACAGACTGTTTGTGGTCACATCAGCTCTCACATCAACATTCAGAAGTATGAGAGTAATCCCAAAGTAATGTTATTTGTTAGAGAATTACAACTAATTGAATGGAACTGCATACAAAATTAAAAAGCATATTGTGAAGAGCTATAATTATGCTCTGGTTAGTATTTTTGTGTTTCATATCACAAGTGTAACAAGAGCTTTGATGAGAACAGACCATGACTGTACTGGCTACAGAAGCACCCCAAGATCTAAGCCAGGGCAGGGGCTCCAGAGACAGGAGCAGCATGAACAAGCTGCAGAATTGTATAGACTCCCACCCAATATGATAAGTGAACAAGCTGCAGAATTGTATGAACTCCCACCCAAGGCAGGTTACAATTGGGAACTTTGCTGTCTGCAGAGGGAAACCGAGGCAGGGAGAAATCTAATCTTTGATTAGTGTTGGAGAGGTGATCCCTGGCAGAGGCAGGAACTAAACTTAGCCTGCTGAGTCTTGGCAGCAGCAGCAGCCCTTCCCTGGGACAGGCTGCATTCCTCCCCAGCACCCTGAGCAATAAATAGCAGCCAGCAGGGAGAAGGGAAAGGAGAGAGGGAGAGCTGGGGCTCTCCCCTGGGGTTGGTGATGACTTGGCAGAGCAGTGAGATGGCCAGGGAGGAGGATCCACAGCTGGGGAAGCAGGGCAGGAGAGGGACAGTGGAGACAGGAAGGTGAGGGTGATAAAGGTGGCTTTGAGAAGCAAAGAGGTGTGTTTGCAGCTTCCTCCTGGGAGGGCAGAGCCCTGCAGGCCTGGGGTGAAGCACTGCCTGGGGGCCAGGGCATCTCTGGGCCCTGGGCAGGGTGATGGCAGCAGCCCTTGAACCCTGCAGTGCTGGGGAGCACTGGCTTGCTTCTCTCCGTGTTTTTCAGCTGGAATGACTCCTTTTTTCCACCCCAGGCTCTACAGCACCCCCAGCACATCACAGCAGCCCCATGGCCACTCCAGCAGGCTCCACTGTGGTACTGCCTGACTCTGCAGCCTCCCATTTTGGATCCCCCCTACCCCTTGTGTCAGTGCAGCGCTGTGTGTGCTGCTGGCAGGGACAGAGGTGGCACTGCAGGGTGGCTCTGGGCTCTGTGTGTGCTGCACAGCCACCCTGGCCACATCAGTGGCTGTGGGTCACACTGCCACAGGCCTCTTCACAGAATGGACATGTGTGATCCTCAACCGCTCCAATTTCCTCTCTTTAAGGAGTCCCAGATGCTTTCTGGAAGCTGCAGGAACTTTCATGTCCAGTGAACCTCATTTTTACTTGGAACTAGGGACATGGAGTGAGGATTTATTACCAAAGGCACTGTGCAAATCTTGTTTCTTGAGGAAACAGCAATGGAAAAGAATATTTAAATGGCAAGAAAGCACCGGGACAATATCTCTCTCAAGATACATGGATGGGAGTCTTGGTTATTTCAGTGCCAAGCACTGTGAGCCTTTCCAAGGGCTCAACTTTTATCTGGCAAAGGTGTGGCTGGCCTGGCTGGGCCACAGGGAGGAGTGAGGAAGGGAGCCATGACCTTTTAAAAATGAGCAGCCAGATTTCTGAATGCATGTGTGCTGAAAGGAAAAGCTCACTTTACTTTCTCTCCCTTCCCCTCCCCCTCTGAAAAACTCAGCTCAAAGGAAAAAACTTCTCTGCAAATGGAAATACAATTGCCACACTGCCCTTTGCAAGAGAAACAACTTGACATTTGACCACACGTGGAATTTCCTTAGATGTGGGCTCTGCTGCAAGACAAATTTCTCTTGGGCTTCTGCTGCTTTCTAAATTAAAGGAAAAGAATATCAGTGGTGGCTTTATTCTCAGCTCTGCAGCCTTTGGGGTTCTCTGGTCCATTCCATACCAATTTTAACATCTTGCCATTAATAAGGTTTAGTACCTTTTAAGTGTAATATTGCAATAAAATGTAACTAGCTATAGACTGATGAAGAAGGCCAGGATCCCTGATCAGCTGCTGCAGTGATGGCCTGGGGATGGCCCTTCAGCACATCTGGATCTGCTCTGCACACATAATGATGATTTCATGTGCCAGCCCTGTTGATTAGCTGTAAACCAGGTTTTCAGAGGCAAGCATTCACCTGCTACTTCTAATTCCTGTCATTTATGTGGATTGATAAAAATATTGATGAGGAATGGATCTGGGATAAAGCAGAACTATTGGCATGGGTTTGTGCTGGAGGAGAATAAAGGCACAGGATGGACAAGGCATCTCTGAGAACTGCAAGAGGCAGCCCTGGGGAATGTGGAGAGGCAGGAACAGCCCTGGCTCTGCCTGAGATGAGAGCCCTTGGGTTTAAGTGCATGTCAGAATGCTGGCATTGGCCTCGCTGCTCCAGGGAGGGCACACTGCCTGTGTGCAGGAAAGGCAGAGGGGGAAATCCCATCCCCACAGTCTCCCTGGATCACAATTGGAGAGGAGGAAGGAAAAAGCAGCTCCATGCATCAAATTAAGGAACTGCAAGGAAGCTTGTCCCTCCAATTTTAAAGCACAAAATGTTTGATGTGGATTTCCTGAATGCCTTCATCTCCCTCCTGTCCCAGGACAGGCTGGGACATTTGCTCATATGTTGAAAAAAGCCCTTGCTGCTGGGCTGCTGAGTGTCTCAGGAATGGTTGTAAGATGTTTCAGGCACAGAAGGGATTGCAGCTCACCAGAGAGCAGCCAGGTGGACACCAAGCAAATCACAAAGCTGCCACAGCTCTGTGGGGATGCAGCAGCTGCAGCCAGGCTGGCAAGCATCCAAAGGGCACTCCTGGACCAGCTGCAGCACTTTAGTACACCGAGGCAGAGGTTTGGGCTAAGTGAGAGGATGTCACACACTTAAAGCTCATTTCCAGCAGTCCTGCTGCAGCTGTACCTGTCCAAAGCCTCAAGAGATCAGTGCCAGGTCAGCCCAGCCCACAAAAATATTTTTCCATACATTCATTTTCTTCACTTTTAATAAAAAAGAAGAAAGGTTGTTACACCTTTCATGAGCATTGAATGGAAACAGATATTTTTTCTATTTTATTTTTTATAACAATAAGCAAATCAGACTTTCATGTTTGCAAGCAGCACTTCAAACTGATTTAATGAATTCTTTCCTTTGCCTCCTGTGGAACAGGGACCAGGCTCACTGATCACCATGCCGCAGACTCACAGGATGACCCCAAGGAAGTCACTTAACCCCTTCCAGGATTTCCTCATCACCCTGCTGGCAGGGGGGATTCTGATTCCTGTCAGGAGCCTGAGCTCAGCTCCAAGGCAGGCCCTGCTCTGCATCTTAGCCCAGGCTTGCCACCCCCAAACCCAAGAGTCTGACCGCACCAGGGCAGTCTTGAATTTCTTCATGAGATAGCTAGAGATGCCTATAGTGAAAAACATCGATATCAGAAAACCTAAACCAAATATGTCCTGTTTTTAATGAAAACTGTTGGGAAAAACTACTTGTGTGCTACTTAAGCAGTCCCAAGCAAGCTTTCCTTTTAACCCCAGCAACATGCCTCACCTACAACGTGACTGAGAGAGGTTACTTAAGTGGTAATAATCTGCTTAATTCACTATTCCCAAGGAGTCTTGTCCTCTTTGCAGAAATTGCCAACAAGGTCACCACTTCCGTTCATTGTGCCTGTGTTTATTATAGACTCCAAGGCAGTGAGGATGGAAACTCCTCCCAGATCAGTCCTGCTGTCAAACACTGGGGACAAATGTTTGCAGAAAAGCAAATGAAAGTGGGGTGTAAAGGGCACCATGGTACAAACTTCATAGACACTCCAATGAATAATTGTCTCTGCTGTTCACCCCTGATTCCATTATCAACTTTTTAATCAATTCTGTCTCCTGGCATGGCAAACCTTCAGTCAGTGTTCTGGGGACAGCAGTTGCTTTGCTAGAGAAAATCAGCTGGACATTATGAGATCAGATCTCTCTGGTGCTCTGTTTCTGTTGCTGGTCATTCCCAAAAGCACAGTTTGCTCCTGTTCCAAATTTGGGATGAAAGCCTGATCTCTTGGTTACCTGTTGTAGCTAACCTTGGTCAGTGACTATTTTATCATTTTATTTTCAGCTTGGTGAAAACATCTTTCTGTGCTTGACTTAGCACAGATCAAGGATAAAGTCTTGGGAATGAGAATGGAAATGAGATGTAATTTGCCTGAAGGCAGGGCTGTGTTTGCCTGTTATAAATGTTCTGCCTTAGTTTGGTGCTCTCTGGGGCTGCCTCTAGCACAGGTAGGTGAAGGTGTGATCTCTCTCTGACCCGCAGTGGACAGAGGATGCTTTCCCTGCCTCAAAACAAATTTCAGAGTTCCTAGGATGAACCAATAACTCAGTGTGGCTGACACCTTGCCTTCCTTTATCATCAAACTGATATCCTTGATCACAGACAGCTGAAATTAGTCCGCAGAGCACTGACAGTACATGATGAGCACTGTGGCTCTTGCCTCCCTAAAGGATGACGCTCTGCCTCTGTCATTGCTCTCCAGGTTTCCCAGCTCTGAAGCCTTTGTCAGCTAACCTTGGATACACAAGCTGTCTGGGGAAGTTATTGATTCCTCTTGTCCCCTCCTCTTCCCTGTCCAGTTAGACAGATTTATAGGAATTTTGTTAGGAACCGCTAAAATCCTGGCAGAGCTCATTAATCTGTGAATCTTTTGAAGACTTCCCTCCTTGCAGAGGCCATCTGTTTGCCTGAGTTCTATTTCTGCAGCTGCCAAATCAGGTTTGCAAGACTCTCACCTTCTCCTCAAACCCACCACACGATACTGTAATATTTACATTCAGGGCTCGACACTTTTTCCTACCAGATCTGTGCAGAGCAAATGCAGCTTCACCCATATGTGCAAGACTCAAACCCAGTAAAAGAAACAGCAATAATGCCCCTAAAACCAAAAGCAGCAAGATCAGACTGAATCATATAATTTCTCTTGGCTTTCCATGTTCACTGGGAGACAATTCAGTAACACCTGAAACCTCTGCAGAGGGAACTGCCAATAACTGTAATTACAGCATGAAAATCTACCATGTATTGATGGGAAAAGAGCTCTGGGCTATGTCCCCTGTTCTGGGTGGCTCCTGCAGAGCTGCCCAGCAGAGAGCTTCTCATGTTTGTCAGCAGATACCAAAATCTGGCCTCATGCTGTCATGCTTACCTTTTCTACAACCTTGTGCAAATGCATCTCACCTGAGTGCCACAGCAAGCTCATTTTGGCTCAGTGTGTCAGAGGACATTGTCAGCAAGAGCTGTGGCAGCTCAGAAACCAGTTTTGTCTTTCAAATGTAGTATTTTTGTTTCTTCACATCATTGCAGTGGCCTTTCATAACTTCCCCCAAGAGAATGTAACCTTTTATAAATTAGATGGGATGAAAATGCCATCAAGATTCAGACTATCAATTAATTTATTTTTTAAGATAAATCCTCTTCTGAATCTTTGATCTTCTTATTTATTGTATATTTGCACATTTACATAAAGTATTTTCTCTGTGAGCCAGCAATTATCACTGGTAAGGTTCACATTTCTTGGAGACAGCAGGAATTTCTTCCCCATTTTCTTTTTGAATGTGCAAAATTATTTCCCCTGGCTGCTGGATTTATATCACCTGACATAGTTAATCTTCTAATCTTCTCTCTGGGGTGACATCAGAAGAGATGATGGAGACATTTCCTTTCTTGAATACAAAGCTCAGATTCAATTTTTACTAGTGAAAATCTTGCTAATAACATTAAAAAAATAGAGATAAATGCAAAATTATGGCATGCCTAGTTATTTTGGGGGGCTGCTATTACTCTTGTATTTGTTGCTTCCTAGAGGGCTGTTTTAGCTGTCAGCTTGCCTATTTTTACTCACTCTTCCTTCTCTGGATGAACCCACACGAGATCTTGTCAGAGCATCAGCTCCTCTTGAAGTTGCATTGTTACACTCCCCATCCATCAAGTTGAAATGCAAAGAGAATGTGTCAGAAAACAATGATGAAATAAAATTCCAATAATTGGGACTTCCTGGGCGCTCTGCTGCTCACTGGGGCTGGTTGCTTTTCCTTCTGCTGTACAGAGGTTCCAGCCCATCCGAGCAGCAGCTCCCTCCTCTTCCTCGTGTCCTCATGGCACAGCATCCCACTGGCCCTGGCTTTGGCCCACTGGCCCCACAGGTGCCTCTGGGATCTCCCCAGGGCCCTGGCAGTGACTCAGGGGAGGTGGGGCTGACAGTGGGGGCTCCCCTCTTGCTTCTCTGCCCTTTAAATGGGTGCAATCCAAAAGCTGGGGTTGATTTTACCCCTTATATTAGAGGGCAGAAAGGCTCATTTTATCCCCACCACTGCAGGGCTTTTCAAGGGGGAAAAACGTGTCTCAACTACCAAATTCCTAACATTTTGGGCTCTTCAGGGCTCTGAGAGAAGGTCACCCCCATCCTGATGCCAGCCTGCTTATATCAGCCCGCAGTTTCTCTTCTAGCCCCGTCCTTCCCCTCCCCCGCCCGGGCTGTGAATCCTCCGTACACAACAGTCAGGAATCTCTTCACACGGCAGGAAAAACCCGAGGGAATTTGCATAAATTAGAAGGGAGAAGCGCATTTCAGGCATTCTCTCTTTAAACGGCGTGGAAATCACGCTGATGGCAGATAGAAACGCCTGCCCGAGCGGGCAGCGAGGAGCTTGCTGCAATCTCATGGAAAATTGCAGATTTAATAATGAGATCTGGCCTGGTTAGCTAAAGGAATAATTCTCACTTCTCACGATTTCCCTCTGCCAGGAGAGAGAAAGGCAGAGGGAAGCAGAACAGCTCAGCCGTGCAGCCCACCCTGGGTAGCACAGCTCCCTTGTTTTCCTGAGAGCTTGGGATGAGGCTGGCTCCATCCATGGCTGAGCAAGAGGCAAGACAGCAGCAGGAAAAGCTCTGGCTCAGCTGGGAGCTTTCAGGTGGACCAGGCTCTTTTCAAAGTTCAATTGCTGGGTCAGTCAGGTTGTGGGGAAGATGATGACCTCCCCATGGGATTCAAAATCCTAAAGCCCAGATTTTCCATGATATTTAAACACTTAGGCACAGATCAGATGGGATGTGTAAACATGTAGATGAGAAACAAAGTCCCACTACATGTCTTACTCGTGTAGGTGACAGTATTTGGGCTCTAAGGCAACTGTGTATTTGTGCCCTGCACCCAGGTTTCCCCAAATATTCCCTCTTTCCTCAGGCAAATCCGCTCAGTTTCAGGCCTTTTGTATCTCAAAAGCCCTTGGCATTGTCAGGACTGGCCTTGAACATGTCCAGGGATGGGACATCCACAACATTCCTGGGCAGATAATTCTTCCTGGAAATCTCCAGGGAGGGGGAGACATCATAGCAGCTGCTTAAGTATTCCAAGATGCAGCAGGAAAATGCAGCTGTCTTCCAAAGGAGACTAAATGGTCCAGGAGAATCTTCTTTAAGAAATACTCCAGTGACTTCCTTCCATACTTTGCATTTACTACCCCACTCATGGTACTTGCCATGGATTTATGCAGACAGCTTTCTGTCAGGGAGTAGAATGAAGCAAAGATATTTATAAATGGTTCTCTCTGCATGCTGAGGGATAAGCATCCTTCAGGTTCCTTGGAAAGCCTAAGTGAGAGCAGTTATTGGAAAATATTTAGCCCATTTCACCTGTTAGTGTAATGCCTGCTGAAATAATATATGCTTTACCTCTTACCCTTTATTTCAGTTTTTGACTTTTGCCTTTTTTGCCCTGACAGACACCAGGCTAATTCATAAATGTCCAAAATTTTCTCTGTCAGCCTTAAATTTTCCAGGCCTTTTTTTGGCCTTTTTCCAGAAGCAAACATGGCTCTTCTCTTTTCAGGCTGAGAAATGGGGGAAGCTAAAAGAAATATTCTGTTTTAATCAAAGAAAAAAAAAAGTCTTATTATTTATCAAAACCCAGCATTATAACTAAAGTATCCAGGGATCAAAGGTAATTTTTTGATTGAAGTATCCACATCAAAAGAAGATGTTTGTTTGTGAGTATTGTTGTAATAATTAGGTCTGATCTGTTCAACTTTTGACCTGCTTTAGTGTTTCACTGAAGAGCTCTCCCAAGGCCAAATCCTAGTGAGGGCTCTGGCAGATGAGCTCTTGCCAACTTTGCTGTAATTGTTTAAGATGTATTTGTCCTTCCCCCTCAGTCCTCTCTGCCCCTCTCCCACCACCTGCAGCAGACAATAGTGGACAATAGTGGGGGTTACTGAGGCAGAGACTTCTTGAATTCCTCTGGAGGATGAGGCAGTGCTGAGACCCCAGTCTGGATTTGGCATGGCTTCCCTGCAGGCACTTGGCCAGCTCTGCTGGAGGGCTCTAACCTTCAGTGCAGGAGCACCAGCACACA
The DNA here is from genome assembly GCA_024362935.1 of Setophaga petechia. Taxonomy (NCBI): domain Eukaryota; kingdom Metazoa; phylum Chordata; class Aves; order Passeriformes; family Parulidae; genus Setophaga; species Setophaga petechia. Next base: position 9,202,186 of record JANCRA010000003.1, on the reverse strand, counting down.
GCTGTGAGAGGTAACTTCAAAACCAGCTGCAGCTGCTTGCTCTGAATACAAGGAGAAATGGTGAACCCTTAATCCTGCAAATACTCGTGCATGTGTTTATAACTGTGAGCAGTTCCAGGAACTTCAGCGGGGCTTGAAGTGAAATTGGCACGTAAATGCTGCAGAGCTGGGAGCCTGCATTTGCACAGGGCCGAGCTAAGAAAGCTTTGATTCTCACACATTGGAGCAATATGTCTCTGCAGGCAGATGACACTGCAAGAAAAGTCCCCCAGTCTGGTTTAGGCCTTCTTCCTTTCCCAGCTGCATCCTGAGATCAAGAGCAGACACCTCCCTGAGTGCCAGAGCAGCTAATGGCCACTCCCTGGCTCTGTGGGTGGCAGCAGGATGGAGAGGTTGGGCATGGTGCCCTGCAATTCTCCTTGCACAGCCCCTTTGGCAGAGAGCACAGCCTGGGGCTCTGCTTCTCCTAGAGCTGCCCTCCAGGTGAGCCTCACCCCTGTGAATATTTCCATGTGTGCTGCATGAGCAGATAGAGGAGCAGGCGCTGACAAGGGCTGTCCTGACAGAGCTGTGCCAACAGATCCTCGGGCTGGCCAGACACTTCTGGCTCTGCTTGCCCAGCCCTGTGTAGGCAACCCGAGGAATGGTTTTGGGAACATGTCACAATCTACTTTTGCAGCTATTTTTGCTTCTTAGTCAGAGGCCTGACATCCTGAATTGAATCCGTGGCTAGCTGTGCTGCTGAGTAACCAGCAGAGTATAAAAAGGCTTCTCTTCAGAGAGAGCTCTGGCAGATCCAGCAGTGCCAGCCTTTGGGTGCTTAGGCTGAAGCATCTGAGTAAAAACAACCCATACTTTTCAGAGGTGCTGGGCACCCTGAGCTCCTAGTACACTTCATGTAATTTATGCTTTTTTCCTTCTTCTTCTTCTTCAAGGCATATTGAAGAAAGGTATTCCGGATGGCTGATTTTCCCCAGGGGCTGTCTCTGGCCACATGGTCTGGAAGTGCTTCCCAAGGACTGCTCCCCGTGGATCCCCCCCTTGCCTCCTCCGGTTCTGGGTCTGAAATCCCGACATTTGTGAGGAGCTCAGACACTGAGGGTCTGAGTCAGGCCAAGCCCAGGCTGCTCCTGACCATTCCCAGGACAAAAAGCGGCAGCAAATCAGCGCCCCCGGGTGCCGAGGCTCCCACCAGGTCCCGCACTTGTCTCTGCCAAGCCCAGCCTGGCTCTAACGCTGCCAGAGCCTTTGCTGGCACTTCATTAAGGTGCCTAATGAGCACACCAGTGTGCAGGGGTACTCTGCACTGACTGCGAGTCTGGGAGGCTCATATCCAACAAATCCCACATAAACATTTCCAAAGATTAAAAAAATAAGTTGTAGAAACAGCCACTAAACTGGCATTAAACTGGCATCTTTTAAGCAAGAAAACCCATGAAGTTACAGAGAAATCTGCACTCGCGATATTATTATAAACTACGACACAGCCTTTAGTAACAGTGTCACAAAACAATTTTTCACATATTACAATATAAACAAAAACCTTTTTTTTTTCCTTCCTCCTTAAAGAGATACACCCTGGCTTCTGCCCCCTTTTCCAGCAGTGCTTGTACCCGGACCCTGCAGAAGGAGAAGGTCCAGAGGAAGCTGTCAGAGCCTCTCCCCCAGCCCATGGCTCCCCCCGAGCCCCCCGGGAAGCCGGAGCGCCCTGCGGGTGGCTCCCAGCCCCAGCCCCAATGCACAGCAATTAACTCTGTTCTCCCGCCAGGATTTGCGGCTTAGCCCTTAAAAGCCGTTTCATAAATATTCGATGGCCTTTCCGACAGGGTAATGTGCCTCTGTGACATTAAAGAGGAAACTCTGCGAAGGGGAGGGATGACAACAAATTTATCCACCAATAGCACACTCTTTTGGCACAAAAGCACATTCTTATCTCCACATCCCATAATGAGAAGGCAGGGACGGGACTGTTGCTACAGCTCTCTGGGTGGGTAGATGTGCAGTGCAAGACAAGGGTGGCTGTAAACTGTTTGATATTTTCTCCCCCCTTGCCTTTGCAAAGAGAAGGACCCGCGCTTGCGGTCCCGCAGTGGTTTCTCTCCCAAGCCCCCGGTGAGGAGGACTGCCCACACCATGTCAGACTGCGAGGGACTGCCTGTGGGTAAGCGCCAGATTTATATTTACCCCGAGTCCTGCCGGGTGGCTCACATTCTCAGATTGCAGAGGCACACGCGGAGCCGCAGCAGGGAGAGCAGAAAGTCCCCGAAACCACCGCAGGTCCGGGTGCCGTGCTCAGAGTCCGTGTGGAGGGTGGGAGGGTGGCACCGCCTGGGTTTCCTCCGCAGGAACAGGGGCTGGGCAGGAGGAAGGGTTCTGGAACTCCGGCTGATGAAGGACTGGAGGGTCACTATCCGCAGGGATGATGGTATCGATGTCTTGAGCTCACCGAGGAGAGTTTGTGGGGATGGGATGGGTGCTGCAGGAGCAGGAGCTGTGTGTGGGTCCTGTTTGTTCCTTGATAAACCTTCCTGGATGGTAACGGACACAGCCAGGGCAGATAAATGTAATGCAAAGGGTTTATTTGCTGAAAGGAAACAGAAATGTACATTGCTGTTAAAATAAGGGCATTGGACACTTTGCCTGCATCTGGGAAGGAATCCTGTACTAGAGCTTGGGGCTGTATCTGTCAAACTTCACTGAGCAGAAGAGCATGTCAGCAAGAAGCATGTTTCTCAGCTGATTTTTAAAAAACTTTTATAGGAACTGTAAACATTATCTAGCCTGCCTGTAGAAAAGGAAACTCTTGTCAAAATGATAGCCTAATTCTCTGCCAAGGCATTTTACTAATAAAGAGATGGACTACTGGAAATGCCTTTATTTTTTATTTTACCATGGCAAGCATTTATCTTTTCATGTGAATATGTATATGCAACACATACTGTGTGGCACTCCTGTTCCATTGGTCTGCGAAGGCTGTGCATCAAAGATGAGGTTCTGGGCTAAAAAGTGTGGCTGGGGAAGGAGAAGGCTGCTGCAGTGTTTTTCTTCTTTCCTCCTCTCTCTGCTTCCATTTTACAGAGCAAATCCAAGGTCCAAAACGGCTCAGTCATAACTAGAGTGGAAAAATATAAATTATGTATATGGTGCAGAGTGAGCTGCACCATGCACAATTCCATGGGCTGTTGCTATCAGCTAAAGACAGGAGAGATGAAAATGAGTATTTCCTGCCTATCTGCTCAAATGGGTGAACTGTTAACCAGCTAAGTTTCACTTTTACAGGCTTTGATTTTAAGGGCCTGGCCCCAGTTTGCTTATTAAGCACTCTGAGTTGGGGGTGGGATATTTCAGGGTGACAGTATCAGTATCAGCTGGCATCTGATATTAATGATGAAACTGATATTGAGAGTGCATGGCATCTTGTGTGCAGAAATTACTGATATCTCAATTACTTATACTGCTGAAAGGACCTTTGAGTTTTCTTCCAGAAAAACATTCATGGATGCATTGAGGGAAGGAAGCAATTTTCTATGGACAGGAATGAAAAATAAAGTGATGTATAGTTGTGGATTAGAAATGTGCCAGAAACAGAGCAAAGGTTTATTTCTCTATGTTCCCCCAATAATTCTTCCATGCTGCTGCTTCCAGGCCTGCTCCCAGGAAGCAGAGCTCACCTTGCCCCATGCCGGGGGAACCTGTCCCAAGGGACATCTGCTTCATGGACCTGGCAAAATATCCTGTACTTACAGACATGTGGATGCTTTATTTTAATATAAAAATGTGCACCACACCAGCAGTGGAAAGAGGAATGGTGGTACTCCATCAGAGTTATAAAGTAGTCTTAGTGAACCAGTTGCTGACAGCTTGCTTTTCATGTCAAGGAATTTTGAAATAATTCTCTTTGTGGCTATTGCTCTTTGACTATCTAGATCAAAGTTTAAAACTTTAGCCATTTAAAACTTAACACTCCATAAAAGAAGTTGCAAAAAATCATCGTCAAAGCTTCTAATACACTGCTTGTCAAAGCTTCTAATACACTGCTTAGTGCTCACTAGTGCAGAAATGCCCCTTTGCTGAATCCAATGAGCACAGCAAGGCTGGAACTGTACTTCTAAAATCCTTGGTTTTGAATGCAGCCAGATAATACAGCTACAAAAAGTTGGTGCAGTGACAGATATCATTAGCACTGCAATGTGGCTGCAGTCCAGGGCCCTGCTTCGAACACAAACCCTACAGCCCCGTGCATGCACCCATGTATACACATGCACAGGGCTATAAATAAGCGTGGCCAAAGCTCAATATTAGTGTCAAGTGTACGTAGTGCTTCAGTAACCTCTTTGCAAAGGGTATGCCTCACGAACAACCTGGAGAGTTGCACTTTGTAATCATGGGAAATTAATGCCAGAGTTTCTAGGCTGCTTGCAGCCTACACAAGAATGTATCAGGAACAGCTGTGTAATTGTTCCCTCAGAAAAGCAGCTTGGGGGGAATGGCTGAATATAATCTTTGGCTTAAATAGCTGGATATGAACGGTTTGATACGCCAATAATTTTTTAAGAGACTTTATTCAGTAAGAGTATCCTACTTCAGTGCTGGAAATGGTTATGCAATTTTTCATGAGGAAAGCATTGGGTGTTTTTAAATTACTGGTTTCTGTTCGATTCCAGCTTGGCTGCACCCTTTCACTGTTGTGGAATGGAAAATTAAACATGTGATGCAAACAAAGTTTTATTTTGTTGTTTGGATGTAGTACAGAAGATATTAAAATAGGATCTTAAATGCCAGAATGCAGATTACATGTAAGCAAGCATACAGTTCAATTCTGGATTGAGTTCCTATTTAAAAAAAAAGACATTTGAAAACCTTTTGAGATTTGAAAGTGAACAGAATTCTAAAATTTGCACTAATAATTTCCCATTGTAACACAGGGAGATAAAGAAAGAAAGATCAGGCACTTCAAGACAAATGTGCTCCTATTTCTTCCTCATTAGCAATTATTGACATACAGATGCTATCCATTAGTGCCAGCTACATAGATTTCTTGTCACTCCTACAAGCAGATAAAAGAAAAGCACATCAATTATTTAAGCGCTTCCCCTTGTGTGTATTATTTTCCTCTTGTAAAGAGTCGTGGTTCAGTCTCTGAACGACTGAACAGCTTTTCACGCACCCAGCATTTTGATTAGGAATATATGAGTCATGATGGTTCTGCTTCTTAACACAAACCTTTTGACTTCAGAAAAATCTCTGAAGTCATGCAAGGGTTCTTCAAGTGCCTCTTTTCTTTCTTTCCCCTTTCAGCCACAGACTGGCTTTGAATAGCATGGGTAACTTCTTGTGGATAACACCACTGTTGAAATAACACAGGGTATTGAGCCATAACAGATGAAGATTATAATGCTGAAGAAGAACACCAGGAGTCTCATATATGCATACTTTCTCTGTTATTTACTGCAACAGGGCTGAGAAGGGAAGAAACAGAATTGATGTAGCTTGTTCTGCAGCAGGTGGCATGCGAATCTAACCAAATTTCCTTAAAATTCCTCCAAACTTTTTATTGGTCTTGTTTGAGTAGAGGAGGAAGCAAGACTTTTCATCTGAAATATGTTCCTGACTCTTTAGCTAAGTACTTCCTTTCAGAGCTAAAATTATATGTTTCAAACATGTCTTTAAGACAGACTGGAGCCAGTTGATAAAATTGGTGTTTTCAGAATTAGGATATCCCAGAAAAATACGGGAATTTAGCTTTCCTGAAATTCAACACATTCTGCACTGTCATGGAGAGTCATTTTATCTCAGCCAGAGAGCTGTTAGTGAGCAAGGCCTCCAGCTCCCACGCTGGACTGTGTCTAACAGCTACTGGGAATAAAAAATATGGTCCATATGCATTTCTGTAGCAAACAATCATGACCCAGCACACACACGAGCACTACTCTTGCCAAATAAAATTGCCTCACTTTCACATAGGACTGTTAGCATAATATTAGCATAGGACTATGCTTGAAATTCACATTTCTTTAGATTTGGTAAAGAATGTCGATCTTTTTGCAGGTAAAGAGGGGGGGAACCACTTCAGCATCACAGTTTGCAGGGTGAGACTCTCAGTAAGAGGCAAAGGCTAAAATTACCTTGCAGAGTGGCTGTGCAGACTGCAGCTAGTGCTCAGGGATAAGCAGAGAAGTGGGAAAGTTTTTCCAGCATATCAAGCCAGTGCTGTAGCTTAGGAATGGAATGGAATGACTGGAGCATCTCAAGAGAGGAGTCTGCAGGATGAGCCATAGCTCCTGACTGCACTAACCCCACCAACGCTGGATTGCTTGCACAGAGCTCCCCAGGAGCACCCCCTGCCAGGGGAAGGTGAGCCCAGGGTGCTGGGGTGATGAGCACTGGCAAGTATCTGTATCATTTATCAGGTTTTGGGATGGATAAACACTTCACAGAAATTCTAATCTTAGTGTATGGACCCCTTGGCAAACTCATTTCCTTCTGCATTTGGGAAGTCAGCTTAGGAGATGAATGCTAGCTATTAGAAGCAGTCACCCATTTTCCAATAGAGTGTTCTTTCATCACAAAATACAGATGTCACTAATTCAAAATGTAGCATTTTGTTGACAATGACAATATTTTAACACATTTCTAAAGACCATATTTTTGAAAATGGAAATTGAGTGGGAGCAAGACAGAAAGCCTTTGGATGCTCAGGTAAAATAAAATCAAATATAATATCAGGGAGTATTGCTCCAGTTTGATGAAAATGGAATAGAAATACCAGAATTATCTTGGCAGATGGGAGTCCTCCTTCTGACCAGCTCTGCTGCTCTCCAGAAATTCCATGTCTCCTCAGTCTGTGCAAGCATTACCTTGAGCAGCAGAGGCTGTGAATTCAGGAGGCAAACACTGATGATGATGATGATGAAGCAATCATGGTTTAAAGCTTTAGAGAAGGTTTGGAACACAAAGGTCAGACAACCACACAAGGAAAAATGAGTGACTCTGGTGCCCCATAAATCCATGTTTTGCAAGAAAAACCCCAGGAGTAGATTTATGGTGATGAGCAAGCCCCATGGAGACACCAGGTTGGGAGCCTGCCAGAGGTGTGCCTGGAAAGCCCTCTCTGTTCATACAGTATTTAAAGACAGCCCCATGAGTCAAAATATTCAGCTTACTGTCCTTGAAGAGTTAAAATCACCTGGGTGCAGCCTTCACCTGGGTTAAAGAGCCTGCTGGGGAGGGCTTCCCACCTTCAGACAGGGCTTTCAAAGCCTTGGGGCTGTATGGCTCAGCTGTGCTCTCTTCCCATGCACCTCCCTAGATGTTTTGTTGAGGGAAAAAGGGTTTTTCCATTTGGGAGAAATCTGAGGCCTCCCAGACCACAAAACATTTGCTTCAGACAGGGAGAGAGCTGGGAGAGGGACAGAGGGCAAGGAACAACTCCACATTTGCACTTGGGGCAAACGTCACAAATGGCAAAGCTAGTTCTTAGTCACCAAAAACAAATATGAAAGAAGGTACTGTCTGTTGCAGCCCAGTCTTAGGGGGTTCTCAATAGGGGTTCAGCCTAGCTTAAGCAAATTTAGTGTACCTGTACATAGCTGGGTAGTACAACACCCCTGTGCCACTCATGAAGTGACATATTTCTGACAACTAGCTTAAAAGTTTGCAGCTTCTGGAATTAAAAAAATTGCAATCTCTGTTGTTAGCTCTGTTTTTCTCCTCCAGCATGGGTGTCCTGCCCCTCAGGCCTGGTGGCAGTTCACTGGGAGCTGACCATGTTCCAGGAGTGTCCTGAGCACAGGCACTGGGTTAGTCTTCATCTCCCACCTCTGCCTTTAAAGTAGCAGCTGAGGTTTCCTTCTACACTAACTGGACTGGAACGAGATACTGGGCTAATCCAACTCTACAGCTGGCAAGCAGGGCCTGTGCCAGTTCACTGCTTTTCTGAAGCAGGACGTGAGTGTGTGTGCTATGTGCTGCAGAGGCTCCAGCTGGGGTATTTGACCTTGCAGACACATTAACACCCATTTTCCTAAGAAAATGTTTATGTGTTTGTTAATTTGTTTGTTTCTTTGTTGGTTGGTTGGTTTTCTTCCTCTGAGGAGGGTGCAGAAGGAGGAGAGCTCTTTCATGCTGTCAGTAGAGGCAGTAGAAGTTTGCATGAACAATTTCTGCTGGTGGTTAAGGATCTGGTTAGGAAATACAGAGGATGCTGCATCTTTCCCAAGTGCTCCTCCTCTCCTCCCCCATCCCAATTTGAGGATTTTCCTTATCTGCAGAAATAGTTGGAAGCTGTAGTTTGTCCCAGGGTCTGTGAACAAGAGCACTTGCACTGTACTGCTCATTTCTGAACTGTCTTATTCCATGAAGTTTGCAGGAACTTAAGGCATGCAAAAAACAACCAGACTGTTTTTTCTCCTCCTCTCCTCCATCCCTCATAACATCTGCAGTATTTCCAACATATTCGGTGTTAAGCTATCGGCATTTAGAAGCCATAATTGCATTTAACAATGTCTGGAACCTTCTCTTGCTGCAGACCTGTTATACAGGCAGTAATTTAGAGGGTGGGGCCTCCTTTCCTTCCTTTGCCATTCAGACTGCAAACTGAATGCTCAGAGTGCCCTCCCAAAAACCTGGCCAGTGCCCAGCCTCTCATCATCATATTCTGTTCATTTTCTGTCCCTGTTATTTCTTTCCTTACAGACTGTGATTAGCTCCCTCTCCACACACTTGTGGCTTCCACAATTAAATTTGTAACATTAGGGATTACCTCACATCTCAGACCTCCTCTAAAACTCACATAAAAGACTGTCAGGATCCTCCAAATGCTTTCTTCCTTGTGGGAAAGAAACTCTGGGGCAGAGGAATGCGTTCCTGTCAGATGCCAGGTGCTGGATGGACACATTCATAGTGCCCAGGCTCAGTTCCCTGCAGGAGTCCTGGGTTTCATGGAGCAGCTGAAGTCACCCTTGAGTCAGCAGGGCACACAGGGACTGGCAGAGCTGCTCTTTGCCTCTGCACACGGTCTGTCACTCACACAAATTGCTTTGGGAAGAAAAGCAAGCCCTTGCTTGGAGGACTCCAAACTAGGCTCAGTGAAATCGTTGTGACCCTGGAGGAATCACAACAAACTCTGAGAAGACTTTGGGAAGTATAATGCTGTCTCCATCACAAAAGCCAGAGCATTTCAGAGATTTATTTCAGGCAGTTTTTCCACACTGCCCAGGTGGGAACCCCCCAGCCCCTCATCACTGCTCTCAGCACTGTTCGTATGGCTCAAGCTTCCACTACCTCAGTGCTCCTTGGGAGAACACAGGCTCATGCCCATGAGATATTATGAAGGCATGAAATTAAGTTTGGAGAGATGTTTGTAAGGTCCAAAATCCCCTCAAAATACATTGACACTACCTGCAAACTTGGCATTTCCTATGCAGTGATTCTTACCTACCTTGCAGATAAATACACACTTACACACATATTCCTTGTGATGTGTTCTTTGTGGAGCTGCAGGATGTGCTCTGGCTTTGCAATCACACAGTGCACCCAGGACACTTCCCAGTGACTAACATAGTTACTGTGAAAATGGTAAAATCCTTGCTGCTGAACCACAAGGTGAAAAGTCTTGCAGACAGCTTGCCTGAACTGCTGAGGAAATAAATGAAAGAGAGAGAGAGAAGAAAGAAAGAAAGAAAGAAAGAAAGAAAGAAAGAAAGAAAGAAAGAAAGAAAGAAAGAAAGAAAGAAAGAAAGAAAGAAAGAAAGAAAGAAAGAAAGAAAGAAAGAAAGAAAGAAAGAAAGAAAGAAAGAAAGAAAGAAAAAGAAAGAAAGAAAGAAAGAAAGAAAGAAAGAAAGAAAGAAAGAAAGAAAGAAAGAAAGAAAGAAAGAAAGAAAGAAAGAAAGAAAGAGAAAAGCACACTCACACATAAAGAGCTGCGTGTAACACCTCTGAATACCTGAGTAATTTTTTACAGAGACTCAAAAATCTAAAGCAGTGCCAGCAAGCTGAGCATCTCAGGTTGCACTTGATCATGTGATTATGAAGGACTTGACTTCAGGTTAAACTCATAATTTGCACATCTCCCGCTCATGCTTTGGGACCACGACCCAGATTCTTTGAAATCAAGCCTTTCCATTCAGTCCAATGAATTAGGATCACAGTTCTCAGAAATGTCAGCAATATCTTCATCCCCCTGATCCATCAGTCCAAGTTATGGCTGGATCAGTTCATTGTACTCCTCAGAGCAGCAGCCTGAGCCCTGTGCTGTGTGGTTGGTGAGATTTGCTGGGTGAGGCCCCACCAGCAGGCACTCCTGATGCATGGGAAGCACCAGGCATTAGTCATACTTTGTCACAGCACAATTGCTCAGAGAAATGTATTTATATTAGCACTAATCAAAACTTAGTGAATGTTTCATACTTCCCCAACTGAAACATTGCTAGATATGACTCAGCAATGTCACACAAAGAGCCATGGCTGCAGAATTATTCAGAGTTTATCTGTGAGGGACTGAGGCACATCAAGATTAAGCCAAAACCAGTTCCCTGTGCTGTGGGTGTGTAATTGGAGATGCCAAGGAGCTCCTGTTTCAGAGCACCCAGCACACCACTGTATTTCACATATTCAAGCTCCATTGGCAGCTGTGAGCACTGGGCATGTCCATATATAAGACCTGTGGTCTCTGGTGCAGCATGAGGAGATGAGGAACCTGCCATTGGTGACCATTTGGGAAAATCTGGCTTCCCACAGCTGCTCCATGGACCAACTTCTCCCTTCAAGGGCTGCTCCATGGCTGCAGCACAGATGCAATGCACTTCCCAGCAGAACTTTTCAAGCTAACTTAACCTGAAATTATCCTTGATCTTCCTGGAATGCTGTACCTTACCATGTTCAATATCTTCAAGAGGTGAAGCTGGGATGTTATGATAAACAGCATGTTGGAAACACATATGTCATGAAATACAAGATACTTGGACTAGATCTCTAGCAATGAGTATACTTGTCGTAATTACAACTTGATATTTCAGCAATTGCTTGGAGATGCTCTGCAATGTCAATAGCCTTACACTCAAACACTTCTGATACAGGAAACCTGTCTTTGGGACACTAAATCTGTAATTTTCTGCAGCTCTTTATCTCAGATCAGAGGTTCCCAGGTTCATCTTGTTGCTGTGATAGTCAGCTGGCCTTCTGACACCCATATGACTTAGGCATGACATTGCAATCTCTTTGTACTGCAGGCATATGGACCACATGTGGAAAGGATTTTGAGAAGGACACTGTTATTTCCTGCATCTACCATAAATTCCAAATGGTATATTCAGGCATAACTGTTCAAAACCAGACAGTGCATTGATGAAATGGAAACAATTTATCTGGGAAACCTCATCTAAACTGTTTGATTATTTTTAGTGCTGCCAACTCTTTGATGTTTATCATGAGCCTCTTAAGACTTGTTTTAATTTTTTTTTTCCTAAAGCCAGGTTTCTTGGGACACGATTTTTTTGTGTCTGTCAAAATATCTATGCACTGTCTGTTTTCACACAGCCAGCAACACATGGGGCTTGTTATGCCACTGGAGACTGGGGATTTATTTGCTAAGATGTTTTGGTCAGGTATTCAAACATCCAAGGCTTAGGGAGAAGCATCATGTGGGAAAGTGTGAGAGCATCTGCAATGTCTGGAACAGATATGGTAGACTGAGGCATACAGTGCTCACATATGCAGGATGGAGAATAATGTTTCTCTAACAAAAGCTGTCTTTCTAAACACCAACCACATTTCTGCATGTTTTCATTTTGAATCATTTAATGAAAAAATTGGAAAACTCCAGGGAAAGCATTCAATCTGCTCACAGTTGTTCACAGGAGGAGTGTTTGTTTTCTCAGCAAACTCCTCTCCTACAATTATTTGGTTTTTCCTGGCACACAGAGGAGCTGGAGAGTCTTTTTGCTGTCCTTTTCTATTCCTTGCCTACTCTGATGTCCAATAAAGTGGGAAGACTAAGAAGACATTTTCAATATTTTTCCACTACACTGGAAGAAGAAAACCACTGAAAATTGACCAGATGGCATATTTTTGTTGAGGCACGGTGAGTCTCACTCCCTACTGTAGGAGTTTCTGTGCTCAGGCCATTCAAAACATAACCAATACCAGCAAGGATGCAGCACAATTTTTTGCTTTGGGGATGCAGAGGGATCATCAGACCCTTAGCAAGAGCATCTCCCTGCTTCATTCTGCCATTGGGATTTCAGCAGGACAAAGCCAGTTCCCCAAGTAGCAGATGTGCTCCTGTGCCACATCTCTCATTCCCAAGGTCAAGGGTCCCTGCAGAGGAAGGGAGGCAGAGGAGCACCCAAAAAGCAGGAGAAAACTCACTCTGGCTATGAGACACAGCCAGCCAGGAGCTGAACATCTCAGTTTTGTCCAAGGGGATGACACAGGATTAGAAAATACTTGTTTGTACTGAACTGATTTTATTTTCTTTCACAGAGTTATGCCTCAGAGTGGAGCATGTGCTTTTGCTTTCTTTTCCTACTGAAGTTCAGCAGCTGGGTTGTTCTAAATAATGGTGCCAAATCTTTAAAGATTTCCTTGTTCTGAGATGATTGCTCAATTGACAGTCTGCCTTGTTAGTCAAGCTGCCTTGAGGGACAGTGGAGAACTGGCAAGTGGATGTTTCAATGAGTCCCACAGAGAGTGAGACAAGGCTGTTGAAGGAGCCTTGTCCATCCCAGCACGGCCCCAGGCCCACCCAAAGAGCTGCTCTGTGCCACCTGGAGTGCCTGGGTTCCCAGAGCTGCTCTGTGCCACCTGGAGTGCCTGGGTTCCCAGAGTAATCCCCAGTGGACCTGTTTGTAGTGAAGGGCCAGCACAGGGAGATCAAATTTATTTTCTAATACTTGACACAGTGCCTTGCCATGGGCCACCCTGCTCACCAGTGAGTCCTGGAGAATGCCAAGGGGTGAAGGCAGCTGGGCAGGCACCCTCCAGTACAGCTTCTGCAGGCTTGGCCTTGCCCTCCTGTGCAAAATCACTTGTTACCTGTAATGAGTCCCAGACCTGTCCTCTCAACAGCTCATAGCATCTGATGAGCCCATGTACTCAAATTTCTGTGTTGATCCAATATCAAATATCTATAAAAGGTGCAAAAAATCATCAGCAGTGCTAATTAGTCACTGAGCTCAGGAAGTCTTCTTTTTCTGCCCAGAGAGGGAGGTTAACTTTAGTTCAGTAAGAGGTTATTAGATCCCTGTTTCTCCTTCCCTTATTTCCCGAAACCACTTACCAGAACTGAGTTATCTTCCTTCTCTAAGTTCTCTGGCTACTGATGATGTTTGGCTGCCTTGTCTGTACTTTCAAGGCTTTATGCTAAATTTAGACAAGGAGGAGATTCTTCTCCTCTGGACCTTCATTTTTGGGTTACTCACTGAATGCTGCAGGCACAGTGTGAGTTAAAATCCTATTTGCTGCACAGCCAAGTGGGTTAGGGCTGGAAAATTGATTTCTTCTTGCTACCTACTAGAGCTCCACATGCACTTCACGTGAAGGGCACATGCTTTGTGCCCTGAGGGATGCTGCTGTGGGCTTCCAAAGAGTCAGGACCACCTCTTTCTTTTTTACATGTTACCTAATACAGGCACTTAAAAATTCTCTCTTCAACTGTGTACGGGGACCTCAGGAGAGTCTAAATAAATGATAACTGTGCTGCAGTGTGGTGCTCCCTGGAGACTCTTCCTCTGAGACCTCTCTGACCTTTCTTCACTTCTTCGAGTCCTGCCCATCTGCTGCTGCCTTCCTTGTCCTGCCCACCAGCAAGCCTTGGGAAAACACCTTGATTTTATCCAGAGAGGAAAGAGGGAGCATCAAAACACCAATTGTGAGAATTCATGGGAATAATGTTTTTGCATCTGAATGCTCATGAAGTAGAAATGCAAAGTGATTTTCTGTTCTCAGTGAAGATCATGAGAAAATTCTTTGTACTTATTAACAGAAAGCATCTTCTATTATTTTTGCATCTTTAATAAAGGTGTGTTTCTCCAGTTCTTATGTGATAAGCATGGAATTCTACCAAGTATCCAGTGATGACACAAACTACAATAGTGAAATATGATCCCTTGCTCCTGTCACTGAAACCTCAGAGGGGAATTACAGCTTCAGCAGGGTTCATTTGAGGTATACTGCTTAAGGTAATAGGGCTGGACAATCTCATTAAGATTTATTTCCACCCCATTTAAGCATGGGTTCAAAAGTACAGCTGGAGCTGTACTGGCTTTATCTTTGGCTTACAGAAGAGATTGGAAAAAGAGGTAAACAGAAAACACTCAGTCAGCCAGGCCATGAGACTGCAATATAGAGCAGACACAGGCTTGTGCCCAGGCTTGGAGGCTGAGAAAATTGGAACAAACTTTTCATCCTTATTACATTGCATAGGCTTTTCCCTTCTATTTCCCCTGCCATGGAATTTAGGAGATATTGCATCATTCCATTAGGGACAGGGAGGCACAAAACAATTGCATCTGCTCTTCTTTAATGGTAGTTCACCATGTTCACTGGATTTCTTCCAGACCTGAGTTTGTCTGTACCCATTAGGGAAATGTATTGGTTAGGAAAAATACATTTTCAAACATTTCAGCTTGTGTTGCACATTCCCTAAGCAGTCTGAGATGTTTACAAAGCTCCCAGCACATCAGGCTTGTCCTCCCACAGACCACAGTATTGATGACAGTAATCCTTCTATCACACTCCAAGTGCTTTTCCTTGCTTCTGTTGAAGCCATCCAGACTGTGAGTTAGTTGGCAGCATTTCTCCTTTTTTTCAGTGTAAAAGAAGCAGAGGAGATCCCACCTGGGAGAGGAGAATTTGCTAGATAGCAAATGCAGCAGCCCCTGTATTTCCTGCAGTGCCTTTTTGGTGAGAGTGAATAGAAACACCCAGAAGCATCAAATGCTCGAGGCTGGCTGCTCCTGCCCAAACAGACTCCTGGTGATGGTGTCCTGAAACCCAGGAGCTTTTGGGATCAGACATCCTGTAAACCACAGGCAAAGCTCAAATTGCCAACACTGTCCAGCTCTTCCTACTGCAGGCAGCATCCCCTGGCTCATCCTGGTGAGAGGGAGGATTGCAGACTGCAGCACCAAGGAGAGCCTTCAGCAGGCAGGTGATGCAAACAGCAGAGGACATGGCCCCAGGCATGTCCTTGGTGTTGTTCCACATCAGCCTATCTGAGCCCTTTGGTCTGGGAGTGGATTTTCTTGTTCAGATATTGCACTCTCACCCTTCTCAGATTTGGACCATCCTTTGTGGTTTACCCAAATCCAGAGTAAATGAGTACATCCAGAGGCCCCTGGAGAGTACTAAGACAGGGAAAAGCATTTGGCTCTCTCCAACACTTTCTGTGAGAGAGTCAGCTGAGAAGTAGATCCAGCATTGCTGTTCCCTAAGTCTGATTTCCTTGGCACTTGTTAGATGCACAGAAATGTACAATCAACACTGCCATGTAGACAGGACTAAAATTGGAATGTTTGGAAGAAAAATAAGGGATTGAAGAGAAAGAAAAATGGAGTCGGCAGTTCTAAGGATCCATCACCATAGCATCAAGACATTGTTTACAAAACTTCTTTGTTAAGAAGTTTCCACATGCTCTTTCTTTCAATTTCAGTTAAACTCAGCATAGTCACTGCTCTGGATTTAAACTGTGCCCTGAAAGGCCTAAAATCTAAACATGGAAACATTTAAGTCATATGCTAAAAGAAGAAAAGTGAAGCTGCATCCAGGGCTGTGTGAGGACCCCTGGGCTGATCCTGGAGCTGCAATGGCCCCATCAACAGCGAGGTAAAATCCTCTTACAAGCCCCAGAGCTGCCACGATGGAAGGAACACCCCAACATGCCGTTGTTCAGTGGGGAAACTCTCCTGCTGTTGTTCTAGGTAGAAACCCCCCTGCAAGCCCCAGAGTTGCCATCCTGGGGTGGAAATCATTCTGCAAGCCCAGAGCTGCTGTCTCGTGGGGACAACCCTCCTGCAAGCCCCAGAGTTGCTGTCTTGGAAGTCCAAGGCTGGGCCAGAGGTAACAAGAGCTGCCCATTCAGCTTGGTGAGCCGGGACATAACAGGACCCCTCAGTCCCTGCAGCTGCATCTCCAGCTCTGCCTGGCACATCCCTGCCCTGTCCTCTCCTGTGTGATCTAGGTGTGCTCCAGCCCAACAGCAGCAGAATAAAGCCCTGCCTATTTACAGTGGCTGAGTTGTGTGAAATGCAGTTCAGACTCTGGCACGAAAGGAGAAAAATATTTGGGTAGTCAAACTTCATTTTCTTTAATTTGGAGTAATTAAGAATATTTCTATTTTTAAACACAATGTTTAGCCTGACAGCATCCCATTAAAATGTTTCATATAAGCTTATTAGGAGCTTCTGTGCAGTACTATATTTATTGCAATTAGCAAATATTAGTGGCTCAGACAAACTGCAAGATATATTTTCTGCCCTGCTCCTATTTTGTTTCTCACCTCCTTGCCTATCATAACCTAAGCCTAGCCCAGCTAAGATTCTTTCACATATCAGCCTTTCTGTCTGACAAGCCTTAAAGAAGGAGAAATAAAAAAAGGAAAATGAATAGAAAATTAACCATTAAGAGCCTCTGAGAAATCAAAAGAGCCTTTTAGATTAAGTCTCTCAGTGTTGTCAAGGCTAGTAGCAGTGCCAGTGGCATTAGTGGCACTAAGTTACTTAATTCTAGTATAATTCAAAATCATTTGTAACTATGAGCTTATCCAGAGTAAATCCTCATCCTCCCAGGTCTTTTGTTTGCAATCTCTTGACAAGCTATATTGCATAAAAATGAGGTGATGAAACATGTGAAGGAGGAATATTTTTTCATTTGTATTGAAGTTTCATGCGTGCAAATGCTACTGTACAAATATCAGTAATGAACAGTATTAGTGGTTAATGAACTCAATCCTTATTTGGGCTTTGTTTTGGGGTTTTGTGCCCTTACACAGATATGAAATATTGAAATGAAAGGAAGGTTTCCCTGAATAAGGACAGAGGCCAATTTTGAGAGATACTTAGATCTCATTCCAGTCAGTGGCAGAGTGGCCCAGCTGTCCTGTTCCAACCAGGATGGATATCACAGAATGGCTGGCGTTTAGCTTCAGAGATCTTTCATGGTTTGTGAGCAAATCACAGGCTGCTGAGCCACTTTAAGCCCACAGACTGTCCAGAATCCCAGGGAAGAGCAAAGATTTGGGTACCTGAGTCTCAAAGCCAGAACATGTGCTAGAACTCTGCTAAAAGGGCTGGTTCAAACCTTTCCGGAGAACTTGACACTCCTGTGTGTACACACAAATGCCTGAGCCTTGACACTGATGAGCAGATAAGTTCTGGTGCTCATGCTGCAGCCTCCTGAGAGGATCCAGGGCTGTGGCAGAGGCATCCTGGCTGCCTGGGCCGGGGGCTGTGCACAGGAGGGGTGGAGCAGCACCTAGGGAGCAGGGCAGAACCTCTGCTCCACCCTCCACCACCGACCTTGACCTTTCCCTGGCAATGCCTGAGGCTGTGCTGGGAAGGGCTGCTGAGCCCCTGGCAGCCCTGCTTGGCTGGGGTGCAGCACGAGATGCTAATGCTCCTCTGCCTCTGTGCTGGCCTGCACTCTCCATGAGTGATGATACCTGGGAAAAAAGACCAACTTTTTTTGAGGCTGTTAGAGGTTTTTTTACTTTTTCTGGAAAGGGGGAAAATAAAGGTGTCCATAAAGTTCACTTACTTGCTTAACAGTTAGACAAAAAGGTATCCAATTATTATCTTCTTGATTTGAATAGATCTCACTGTAAATGTGCCAGGTATGTGGAACAGCAATCAGTAAAATGATTTTTCATTAACTGCAAGCATCAAAACTATCACACAAGGGTCAGAGATCAGTTCAGAGAATTCATTTTGTGGGCTTGGGCAATGAAGGCCCTGGTTTAAAATGCCATTCTTCAGCTATTAATTACTTTGATTTAAGGACCCAACTCACAGATATTTTCTAATTCTGTTCTTTTGTATTGGAGTTGCTTCGGTCTCTGCTTCTCGTCCCAGCTCTTGCTGCCCTTTCCTCCTAATGCCCTCCAGTGGGACAGCCTGCTACTTCACCACTTGGGAATCAATCCCAGTGAGTCTCTTGCAGGAGATACACTCCAAGTGCTCATCACTGGATAAGCACGACCCCTAAAGGCCATTGAACTGTGCTATGTGTCATTGCTACCAGCAGAAATTATCAGCTGCAGGATGTCTGGAGCTGATTTGCATTCCCATCTAGAAATATTCATGCTGGTCTCTCTCATTCCTCATGTTTTCACTGATTTCAGGGAGCTCAGTTTGGACCTACTGCTCGGGCTGAACCCATGCTCCTAAAACCTCAAGGTCTCATCTATTTTATTTTTCTTGGAAGTTTTTTGATCCAAAAATGCATCAGCTGACAAGTGTATCTTTGTCTTGTTGTGCCTTGTACAAATGTAATCTTTATGGCATGGCTGAACTGAAAAATATCACTGATGCCTACTTCCACTGCCTTTCCAGGAACTGATTTAGGACACATTCTCAGGATTAATGTCTTGGCTGATGGTGAGGAGCATGAAGAGTGGGACCAAGATAGGGTCAGATTACAGGAAAGGAGAAACACTAGCTGCAAAATCCACTACTATGCAGAAGAGAGCAGAATAGCTCATGGATTAATTTACCAGCATTTCAAAGCTGCTCTGCTGGAGATGGAGCCAGCTAGAGCACTACAAACTGGAGTCTGCATTCCAGTTGTTTCCTGTGATCATGCACTAGTTGGTTTACAGAAAATTTAAAAAGAAGGATAAATATTGCCTGTAAACCCTGTTGCCAAAGAAAGTGCAGGAGGTATTATTTTCAGCTGCTTACTCATTAAGAGGGAACTGCAGCACTTGAGTCTTGCTTGGCTTTTGGGCTGCTGGGAGCCAACAGTTTTCCTCTGTGAGTGTGGAACTGTGCACACCCAGCTCTTGAAGGAAAACAGGGATAAATCACAAGTTTTCCAAAGTTACCTTGTTAAAATAATATGTATGGCATAAGCATGTGCAATCATAAACATGCAGTTGGAAGGGAAAGGGGTTTGGGGAAACTTTTACAAATTGGAAGATGAATATGCTGGTATCTCTAGTTGTGCTCCAGTAAGGACATGCACTATTATGTGCAGATTGCCTGAAGACATCGCTGCCTTTGCCAGGGATAACAGTGTTTCCTAACAAAGACAGATTGTGCCTCCAGGGAAAAATAAAAGAGGTGGCTGCCAAATAATATCAGTGAATGTATCGAGAAAATACTATTTCTTACAAAAAACCACAAAAATCCGGTTACGTGGCTTGTCTAAACTGAAGGGACTAAATTGTTGCTAAATAAGATTCCTTTCAACCCAAACAATTCTATGGTTCTATGAACTAAATATAACTGCCCAAAGGATTCATTCATTATTCCCCAGTTATCCTACTGCAACTTAAATACCTCACAAAACAGTGCTTAGCAGCAAAAATTAAAACCAGCTGTGCTTTATTAGTTACCAGTGAATCTGCTCATCAAAAGACGGGAAGGGAAGGGAAGGGAAGGGAAGGGAAGGGAAGGGAAGGGAAGGGAAGGGAAGGCAAGGCAAGGCAAGGCAAGGCAAGGCAAGGCAAGGCAAGGCAAGGCAAGGCAAGGCAAGGCAAGGCAAGGGAAGGGTAAGGCAAGGCAAGGGAAAGGAAAAGCCATTAACCCCAGCATCCCAGATTCATTCCTCTGAAGATGGTGTTCATGGGCACACTGATTACTGAGTGGTGGTTTCAGCCTGACGCAGCCATGTGCAGCTGCAGGGATGCTCTGGAGGAAAAGCAGGTTTGGCTCCTCTGTGGTTGGGATTCACATCAGTAACATCAACATACACTCATTGTCTTGCCCTCCCAGCTAAACACCTCTGATTTACCTGCCCTTCACATTGGGGCAGATATAAGGAAAACCATTGGGCAACTAAAGAAGCATCATGTTCCATCATTCTTCCTAGTGCTCTTAGTGGTGGGGTTTGCATACAAAAAATGAAGGATATGTCCAGGAATATAGTGATATTTTAACAGGTAGTAAAAAAATCCAACAGCTCCAAACACGGCCCATTTCAGGTTCAAAATGCCTATCAACAAGCTCAGTTACACATTCATAAATCATCACTTGAACTACGAGGATGTCACCAAAGAGCCCAATTTAATTTCCTCCCAGCCCATGACAATTTACAGGACTCTGATTTAAAACCTGGTCATCACCCTAAGTGGGTATGCTTGGGGGCTGGGAATTTAAGTCACATGAAGCTTTCCTTCTCACATGAAGCCTTCTTTAGCTGTAGTTCTAGAAGTCATCCAGTGCAATTATTTATTTCTTGCATAAAACAGAACAATGCAAAGAGGTTTGCTACTGAAGTTTACCAGCATAGTCCTGTTTCTGTTATTATTCTAACATATAAGCTAAGAAAGGGGAAATTCCTTAGCTTTGTTTGTTGGGGCTTATTTTCTTATTATTTTTAATTTGGGGGCGGGGGGCTGGGTTTTATTGGGGGGTGGGTTTTTTTGTTTTTTGGGGTTTTTTTTACAATGTTGTATGCTCCCAGGGAAAGAATAGACAGTGATTTATTTATGAAATTCCTACAGCAGGAGGAAGCCACGCTTGGGTCTTGCTGCCATGGAGGGAGATAAACAAACTAACATATTTAGCTAAAGAATATGTAACCCATAGGAAAACAGACTGAACAAGACTGGAGAGACATATACAAGCTGGCAGAGGAGATACTGAGACAGGGAACAGAATGTTTAGATGGAGGCACTTATGGGTACTCCCCACCAACAAATGAAACATCCAGGGCATAAGTGGCTATTTTTAGCAGCAGTGTCTATGTTACTTTTGCCTTTTACATTGAGAAAACTGTGAAGCACTACACAGGAGATGCTAAAAATCCGTGCAGGGCAATGCTGGGCTTCCTTGTACAGATGGGCAGGACTCAGAGTGCTTTTGGCCTGGCTGAGCAGTAGACCTACAGGATAGATAGACAGATAGATAGATAGATAGATAGATAGATAGATAGATAGATAGATAGATAGATAGATAGATAGATAGAAGGATGGATGTGAGTGGAGGTGTCTCCATGGAGTAGAAGTTCACTCTCCCAACACACATCATCACCAGGTGGCCAGAGTGAGAGTCCTCAGGCACCCTTTGTGCTGTCAGCCTCCACTTCCATGCTTCCCCTCAGCTCCTCTGTGGGGATCAGGGAGATTGCATTTTCTGATATCCCAGTCACTGCTCTGGGCAAAATCCTTTGACTTCAGCTGTAAGGATCATGATTTAATCCAACAATTTAGGCCAATAATAGAAACCAGCTGGTAACAGAGTATTTGGTTTTGTCATTATGTTCACCACTTGGAAGTCACAGGGTGCAAAGCCCCTTTGATTTGTGGCGGAGCATTCCATTAACACATCCATAAAAACAGCCAAGATGTTTCCATTGACAGCACTTAACAATTTTCTCTATTCTTTGATGAGTGTTCACTTTGGATGGAAAGTGCTTTTCTGCACCACTGAAGCACAGCCAGTACATAACCTTGGAGCACTCAGAAGTGCTGAGATGCTACAAGAAGTAACTCTTAGGAGAGCACATCCCCTCTTTGGCACTCACTGCCAGGCCCTGCACAGCTCCCTGCCTGCAGCATGGCTGTGTCATCCACAAAGCAGGACAGAATGTGCCCTGTGACATTGAGGGGGGAATGGAGTTCATCTGCCTTCCCCTTTTGCATGATTACCAAGTCGATTTTGCATTCAATTCTTTGTATACAATTCATGGTAAAATCTATGCAGGTCTAAGCTTGTTCCCCAAGCTTTTATTGGATAGCACAACAGTGTGTACTTGTCTGGTGGAGGGGTATATAGAGACTGTAAGTTGAGAGGCTGGTGTTCAAACCCAGCAGATCAGCATAAAGGCCTCAGGATATTATCCTTGCTGCAATTACAACTAACAGCTAAAGAAAGGGTAGGAGACTCACGTAGTGAATAGAAATGTTTCTCTTCATTTGCTTGTATGAACACTACAGACAAGGATAAATAGTTGTAACTGTACAGCTCTCAGTGAAAAATTGATCCCCATTTGTGTCTCTAGCTGCCTCCAGCTTTTCCTTATGGGAGGCAGTGATAGGTCATCAGTGTGGTCATTTTAAGCTTGCCACAAAATAAATCCTGATTCAAGAGTCTCCTTGAGTGACCTTTGCTTATAAGCACGAGAGTTTCTCATGCAAAGAGCCCCAGTGATGCTGATGCTAATAGGTAGATGGTAGAGACAATTTCACAGTGACTGCTAGAGACTGGAGATGAGGAACAAAAGCTCCTTTCTGAGAGCTGCTCATCCATCTCGAATGCTCTGACTCACTTCACCTCGTGTTGGACTGGCTGCTTAGAAAAGCCAGCGCTGCCATCTTCGTACCACGCGGCCAGGATCACAGCCTTAGCATACACAAAGCATTACTCATTGCAGCTGATCCCATTAACGCTGAAGACACAGGCTTGCACTTACCCTGGACGAGCTGCAGAAAAGGCTTCTGTATGAGAGGATTATGGCTACTGGTCAGATGCTCAACGTTTCCTAGTTAAAATATTTCACAGTGAAGCAACAGCACCATTAAGTTTGCAATGTATCAGTATCTGTTTTATTTCTTCTGTTAAAGTCTTGCTAAAGTTTTTGGGTTTTGTAAAGCTGCAATGAAACAAAAATGAATTGTTGCTGTTCTTGATTTTACAAAACTACTTAAGAAATAGACAAAAAAATCTCTAGCTCAGTTGTACAATATAATCAGAGTACCAATGCAAAATGGCAGTGCAATGCCATGTCAATGGAAGCTGTAAGATGAGCAGATTTCTGGTTGCCCAACATAAGCCTCTCTGAGCATGCTTGTATGCAAACACAGTCAGTCTGACATAAATTAGATGAACTATGTTATCTTGCATCAAAGTATTTCCCCAGCTCTCTGTGTTTCCAAATATATCTAATTTATGCATTTCTGAGCATATAGTGTGTATTGCTTAGATTTGAAGCAGGTGTAGCAGCTCTTCCCCTATTTAAATCAGAGATGCTGTTGCATATTTCAGTGGATAGAAAAAGTATTTCTCCAGGTGGTGCCAAGTTTGAGAAAAAATTTGACAAATTCAGAGAAGGCATCCAACACAAGCCCTCCAAACTACAGTCTTTTACTGCAGGACATGCACTCTCCCTTTCCAGTGACCTTGCTATCCTAGGCATGTTCTTATGACATCACCTTAATGCTGTGGCTTAAAAACAGCTTAATTAATTTAGTGTCTGTGCATTGCTGTCTGCTGCCATTGTAACATCCACATAAATAAAAAGAAGAGCAGGCACTCAGCTGCCTCTCATGCAGAGCCCTTTGAGTCCTGGCCATAACCCCCCAGCTGCTCCAGGGGCATCGCTGAGGAACATGAAATCCATCCCCGAGGAACCAGCCCAGGCAGACCACAGTGGAGCACCAGAGTTCTGTGCAGGTCATTTGCTTCCTCCTTTACTTAAACTCACATTGCTGTTAAAATGATGATTGACTTATATTTTATAACAGCTGGGATTTTAACTTAATTTATAAAGTAATTAATTTTCTTTAATTGTGATGGGGGCTTGCTGTTAAGTAGTAAGTAGACAGGGATAGTACAATGATGATTTCTGGGGTCTGGATGCTGGAAGACAGTATCATTTCTGTGTAGTCAGATTTTAACTACTACAGCAAGTACTGCAGCAAGAAGAATTGTTCTGATCATATGCTCTTTATATGTATTACCTGTTCATGGTGGCTAGTTTAGTCTGAGTGTACAACAGAAAATAGCTTTCCTTTTCCTCCAGTACAAACTGGAAAGAAGACAGGTGGCAGTAAAAAAAAAAAAGACTACAAATCTAAAGCAAGCTATAATGCCATTAATGGTTTAAGTTACTTTAATAAGAAAGGATTTGTTGCTTACTAACTTGACATTATATATAACTGCTTTCAATATGTAAGGAAAAAAAATAACAAGATAAGCTGTCAATATAATTAATTTTAAATATATTTCATTTTCCTAAGTAGTAGACTTATAGATCTTTTCTATTTTACCCATTAACAAAAGTAATCCACATCTGAGATCGAGACAAGAAAATCCAAGACTAGAGTTCATGCAGAGACTAATCTGTGTAGATTACAGCACACCCCCAAACCAGATTTTAAACAGAAGGATGTGTTACATTTCTGCCCCAGACTAGAAACACCAGCCCTCCTGCAGCAGGGTGTAGTGACTGTCAGGACAGGGAGTGGCTTGGTGCTCTGCAGGTGTGATCCTGCAGGTGCTGTCAGTGCCTGCTGGGTACTGCTGGTGCCCTCCACAGCACAGAGCTGCCTGAGCCTGGCAATGGGCACCCCAGCAGCAAGGGGCTTTATCTGTGTCACACACCAAACCTGGGCCCGGCACAGTGAGAACAGGCTCAGACCTGTCCTCCTGACAGCCCCCCTGCTGCATTTCATGGCATGAGACCCATTAACTGTGAGCAGCTGAGACAGCCCAGGTGGAAAGGTGCTTTTGGAGTTGGCTGCTTTGCTCAGAGAGAGCTTCACAAAAATGTTAAGCTTGATCGTGTGGAATAGGCACACTGAGGATGGAGGAGATCTGTTGAAGAGCCAAGACATTTTATCCTGGCACACACCAATTGTGGTGCTCTGTCAGACATCCAGGAGCTATTGAAAGGCAGAAGTACCTGAGATCCCTACAGCTATCTGAGGCTATCCAGATGGGAGCTTGAATGCCAGGGTTTGTAGAAGATAGATAATTTTCATCTTTAACAAAAGTAGTTTATGATAGATGGTGTGATGAATCCATCCTCATGGGTTCTTTGTGCTCAAAATAAAGAGATAAGATAGCTGCATGTGCATAAATAATACTACTTTTATCATACTGCTACAGATCACATGGCCCAGCATTTGTGGGTTGGGAATCCCCAGTGTGCAGGGGACCCATGGGAGGTTGGGACAGTGGCTTTTGGAGGTACCACAGACCTGTGCAGGGAATGGTCAGGCTGGGTTGTCTCCTGCACATCTTCTGGTGTCGACACTGAGCCATGCGTGCACCCAGGCACTTATCTGGCTTTTATTGCATACTGATGTTCTCCTCCTGGCCATGTCATCCTCAAGATGTTTTTCCATCTCCTCTAATCAGATTAACCAGCTGCTCATGCTTTAAGGACACCAACTCTGTGGGATGTACTTCAGACCATGGTCTGTCTCATCTTCCTATTTACTCCCTTGACAGCTGTGTGCCTGAAGCAAGGGGACTGCATCTGTCTTGAATTTCTGGGGCACCAAAATTCCCTTTTCTCCTTTCTGAGCACGGTGCTCCCTCCAAAACAGGGCTCAAGGTGGTACCTTCCCTGGAGGCCTGGCAGGGACAGACCTGTGCTCTCTGCTTCAGCTGGTATTATCTTCCAGGGTATTTTAAGGGATGATGCCTTTACATCCCTCAGGGCACTGTGGGATGGCAGCAAGTGATTGAGATGGTACCTCTGAAGGGAACAAGCTGCACTGAAGCTGAAGCTGCTTGCTTCTTTGCAAGGATGTTGTTGCTAATCTGCTGTAAAAAGGAAGTAAAATGGTTATGTGAAAATGACCTGTCTCTGGTAATGTAAGCCAAATTTTTCATTTGTGTCTCCACAGTCCATATACACAGCAGTAGATGTCTATGCAAGGCAAGGAATAAATGTTTCCATTGTTGTGCTTACAGTCTGAAACAAAGACCCCAGTAATCCTCTGAATAGTATCAAATATATTCAAACTATGACATAAAAGACTTCCATAAATATATTCATTTCAAGGTGCCTGAAACTCTGCTCTTAAAACACATCCAGAGTTAATTTGCCAGTGAAATCAGCAGTGGCCATACCAACCAGATGATCAGCAAAGAGCTAACACTGTTTAAAGGACAAAGTCTGGGCTCCACTCAGCTTCACAACTGCTTAGAAGCAGTTGCCATCACTACTTTTTTTCTGATATTCTCCAAGTTCTTTAAGATATACAACTGGACTTGTGAAGCAGTAGTTACTGTGACTATGCATAAATTCCCTCATAAATTATTTTTGGAACATGTTTTAAGTTAGGCAGCAAACATATATGAACTAGATGAGCTGTGATTGTTGTGTTTGACTCACAGGTATTTTTACTGTGGTGCTCATTGCATCATTAAGGTATTGATTTTGTTCCCCTGGTCAACAAATGAGGTTTTTAATATAAGTTTATTTGCATAAAGCTAATATCTGTGATGCAGTGTTTGTTGCTATATTGTTTGTACAGCAAACATTAGCTGCAGAAGATATATAAAGTATCTGTATCCAGCTCCTACTTGGCCATACCAGAGCTGAGAGCATGACCAGGTTCATATTTACTGCACTTTGCAGAGCTTTTGCACAGCTTTTCATTTGCTATCTGGCTTTACATGGTCTTGTGCTTATAGCACTGCAGGTGTATTTGTGCTGTAGGCAAATTTGCACTTTAGAAAGCTTGGATAAGTGGTGATGGGATCATTACCTATTTTCCCTAATCATAAATGAAAAAGCTGGCCTAAAATAAAATGAAATCAGGATTGAGCTAGCTAGTCTACAAAAATACAACTGTGTACATACACAATTTTCTTTCTGCCTAGAAATTAAAATGTTAAATATAATGGCTACTTATGAAAAGAATATATTTTTTATTATTTCGTCCTCTAATAGTCACTGACTTTTTGCCAGGAAAAAAAAGAAACAGAAATATTTTCATTTTATAGTCTGAAAAGTGTTCTGGAGACACAGGCTTGTGTTGAAATATTTCTCAGAATAGTTCTTTAGATCCATCTGTCAAAGGAAGATATGAAAATGGGCATTCTTTATCTAAATATATATATATGTTATGGGCTTAAGTTGACACATTTTTCTGAAGCACATTTCCTGTTGTTTTCATTACACTTCTGAAACATAGATGACACCATGTAGGAACATTCCCTGGTACATTTATTTACTTTTTATTTGCATTTATTTACATTTTATTTATTTTTGGCTGATTAAATTCTCCACATCACACTTTCTAGGCATATGTGCACCAGTACTTAGCAGTACCAACTCCTAAGTGTAATCACATCATCGGCACTAACTCAGAAAGATTATCAAACATTATCATACCCCCTCCATCTTCCCTGCTCAAGTCTCCCTGCCAAAATTCAGGTTTCTTCCATAGGTGCTTGTACCATGTTCTTTGTTCACACATAGATGCAGCAGTGTGTCATTTCATTCCTGAAAAGTGCTGGTGGTGAGTGGAGAGGGGAAGAAGCTGACAGTCCCTGTCTTTCCCAGCCCTGCTCCTGTACCACAGTGCAAGGGAATGTCACAGCATCCTCCCTCTGGAGTGGAGCTGCACTATCAGCCCGAGCACATCACCTCATTTGAACTCCTGCAGTATAGAAAATGAGGAAAGAGGTTTTATTCTATCCAAGAACATCCCCATGAAAGGAGTGTAAAGTAATTTCACTGATTAAGAAATCTCTGCCATTAAACACTTACTCAAGCAAAACTATTGATGGGAAGATCCCTATTACAGCTTGAATACTCTTTCTCATAATAACAATGAAAAACCTGATACATATTATTACATTTTGAATGAAGGCTTCTATGCAGTAGGGTTTTAATGACCTCGCTGTTGCCAAGTTCTGCTTTCAGCATTCCAGTGGAACATTTTTACCAGGCCTATTAAGTAATGCACACAACTTTCAGGCACAAATTTGGTATCTCCTATTCAAAGTCCTCATGCTAGACCTTGCCAATGTCACAGATGTTCTTTTTCCATAAATTCCATCAACCATGGTCTAGAAGCTGTGGTTTTTGTTGTTCTGTTCATCACTGCTTGTGTGCATTTTTTATAGCTGGTCATTACCCCTTAACAAAAACATTTCTGTTTCTCTTCTTTTTAAAATAAAATTTCTGAGGCCAATTGAAGAAAGACCCTACTCTGCTGTGGGCCAGTTTTGATCCTTTTGTAAGCATCAGGAACATCTTCAGAATTTAAGATGAGAAAATGTGTATTGTCACAACAAGTGAATGAGAAGAATTTTTTTCCCCAAATCTCAGAACAAGTCAGTTATACAGATTTTGGATTGATTTCTTCTTACTGGCTTCTTTCTAATGGGATAGTTCACATTTTGTCAGCTCAAAAGTGGAAGCTTTAAAATTTATGAATCTTTCAAGTGCTATTTTCCATAGGACATTAAGCACTTGGTATTTTCCAAAGATTTGGGGCTCCCAGGGCCATAATAAATATATTTGACTCCAAATCAGTTGTGTGGAAGTCGTGCCCTAAGAAAAGACATGAACCTAATCAGTGACTGCAGTCTGGGCTGACTCTCCAATCCTCAAATAAATGATTGCCCCAGAGCATCTCAGCTGGGATGGAGCCTCAGGGCACCTCAAGGCTGCTGTCACTGTTTAAGGTTCCTGCTGGGACTCCTCTGCCAAGGAACAACCAATTCATCTGTTACAGTGGATCCTTTGGTCATCCCTGTTTTATTGCCTTTCTTTCAGTATTGCTTAAGAAACAGTCCTTTACAAACCAGAAGATTAATGACATCATCTAATTGGTTTTGCTATCCTTAGAGATGATGGGCCAAATTAATCCCTGTTAGAGCTCCATTAATCTTTATGGATTTACACCCAAGATTAATTCATCCCCATGATACTAATCACTTGCTGTGTGGTCTGTGGAAAATCACTTAACTTTGCATGTTGTTTTTCCATCCCAGATAGAAAATGGGGGCAATAATTCTGAGTTCAGTGAAGAAAAATGCTCTAAACACTCCTAGGACTGGTTAAAATGTAAGATAGTTTTTAATAAAATTAACATTTTCTTTCTGAAAGCTAGTTTGTACCTGTATTCTCACTTGTATTCTCACTTTTTAGTGAACCTTGGATAAAAACATTTCCCTGTGGGGTTATGGATGTGCCTCATATTTATACCAAGAAAAGTCTTGATACCATAGAGCTTGGTGAGAATTTATGTGCTGATTATTCCAGACCCAGGGTGTCACACTTCAGGTTTTGCTGAAGTCACACGCTCACACCCAGAGGCAGAATTTGGCCTTTCTCATTTCTGCTTCATTTAGGCCAATTTTTACAGCTGTTCCCCAGTGACAATCTCACTGAAGATAGCAGGAATTTTGCTTAAGTGAGGATTACAGGATTAATCCCTCTATCTCCAGTCATGTTTATTTTGGCAGTCATTTAGCTTGGAGATCTCCAAAGCTCCCAGCTTAGGTCCTCTCCATTCTGCTCACAGATACACATCTAACTGCACCTCTCATGGGTTAAAGTAGCCATTGCATTCACCAGGAAGCCTCTACATTTGCAGAAAAATGTTCTGGTAATGCCATCAATTAGATAAAATTGGGACTTCTCACATATAATCGAAAAGAAACTACTGAAAAGTGTTACAGCAATTTATTTTAGCTGGAATGCTAGAGGTGAGTAACAAGCAATCCATCAGTCAGATGACAGAAAGTACACTTGAGTTTTACAACCCATTCTCTTTGAATAACCCCAGGCACTATTACTCAACCAGAAAATATCAGTGTTGAAATCTGTTCTTCTCTATTTATGCTTTTTTAATGTGTTCAATTGCCTATAGTAGCAAATATAGGCATAGTATAGCAAATAAATAGTATAATAAAGTAGTTGAAAGGTTAGTTATTGCAGTCTTTTCTAAAGAGAAAGTATAAAGTAAGATTTAATAATTTTTGCAAAAAAAGAAGTGTGTTCAGTAAAGAAATAATTATAGGATTTGGACATTTATTTGATTCAGCAGCTTTGAGCAATATACAGATTGTAGTGCATCTTATTTTACAGCCAGTATTAGTAATTTCTTCTTAATTCTAGGTATATGAAACTGTTTTGCCTCCATACTGGAATTTGAATGGACATGCTAAATATACAGTGAAATCATCATCAATTATTCATTTGACTTGGCAAGGAAAAATATTTTTAAAGTTTAATGAAGCCAGCAGTGACACACAGTTTCATGTTGCTGGGCAACAGTACTGGTGGCCAGCACTTTTAAAGTGAGGGAATACAGGATAATCATGTTGGTGCCTCAGGACCCCCTTGCACCTCCCCCAGTGAAACTCAGGGGAGCAGGATCAGAGGGTGCCCAGGACTGCATCAGCTCACTGCATTTCTCACGGAGAAGCAGCAGCTTGCAGGTCAGGAGGGGAAGCTTAGGGACAGTCCCAAAATTCCACAGGTCCCAGAAGGAAGGAAGCTCTCACCTCCTTCAGGGCAGAAATGATTGAAGGAGTTGAGTTAAATTGGAAAGGAAGCTTAAGACAGATGTAGGAAAAAATTGAATGCTATAGAGAGAGCATTTAATCTGATCTTCTTGGAGTTCAAGGATAAAGTGTCATTAAACTAAGTATATAAATTTGATTAAAAGACAGGCTTTTGCACAATGCATAACTGACCTGTGGGACTAACTATGTCAGAGTGTTACTGAGGCCAAAAGCATAAATGATTTAGAGAATGACTAGTGCTAATACAGGCCCACAAAATCATCATTAGCTGCAAGCAGTAGAAGATATTTTTAAGCAAGGAAAAAAAATTATGTATATAAATATATCTACTTGAATTTTTCTCATACCTATATATATATATATATATATATATATATATATATATATACACACATATTTATGTTTCCTGGGACTAAATATCTAAAGATGAAAACTGGGGAGGAAAGCTATTTATAAATGCCTGTTGTGTGGCAAGCTGAAGCCCACCTGGTACTGGGCCAGTCCGAGCACTGGTCTGGGTTAGCCTGGGAGTATGCTCTGTAGGAATGTCTGTAGGAATGTCTCTCTGCAGGATGGCTCTTACCTTGGGCTACTGCCTTTTTATTTGGGCCAAATCCCATTTTGGTGGGACCCAAGTCAGTGAGACAGGGGACTTCACACAGGAGCTTCCTGTGGCCTCTGTGGTGTCAAAAGTGAAAGGAGGAGCCTTTCCACTTGGAAAGGCCATGGAAGTACCACACTGACTTGAGGGAGTCTGTCCAAACCTGTCCCTTACTGATAAACACACTTCCAGCCACGTAGCAGCCCTGTGGAGAATGCTGCACAACTCAAAGGAGCAGAGCAGAGTCCTGCTGCTTCCTTCACCACCAGCTTCTGTTTCCCTCTGATAATAGAGGGAATGAAAACAAGCAGCACTACAGCTCCTTATTTATTAATTGCATTCTCCAGTAAAAACACTGGGGCAAAGCAGAGGCAGATTCTCTTTGATTTGTGTGTATTTTGAAAAGTGTACTCTGTGCCTATTGGGAATTATGTTTCTGAATGTTCCTTTTTCTGTACTGTCTGAGTCATATTCCCTTCATTCCTATACCTCACAATATTTTCCCATTGCCATAGAGACAGCCTGTGAGGAAAGCACAGCCGAATAACCTCAGGTTTTTACTGAGCCCAAAGTGCCTGCCAGGCTGGACCTCTGCTTGAGTTTATCTTACATCAAGAGGTTGATATGAAATAAGTAGTGCTTTTTCTTTTTAAGAGCTTCATAGTTCCCTTTCAAAACAGAGGTGATATTGTCACCTGTCTGATCTAAAAATCCTCTGATCTTAAATTTTCTAAGCAGGTCTGAATCTGTAAGCAGCAGTGACCCCACACCTGAGTTCTCAGAGAGCAGCTAAAGGAATTGGGTTGCAGTAGTAAAGCATGTGTTGCTCACATGCATCTGCCTGTGTCCTTCTCTCCCCTTCTGCTGAATTCCTTACTCTTAGAAAGAGTTTGGACCAGAGCCGTGTTTCTGAACACCTCCCTCTGTTGGACACAGATCCAAATGCCACAGCTTTCTCAAATGTCACACTACTGTCAAATGTCAGGTTCCAAGCAGAACCTGAGATTTTTAAAGCGTGAAGATATAATTTTAAACATTGTGGTTTAGGTTCAGAAATATATAAAAGATTAATATATTTAATTGCTTTAAAAGCGTGTATTAGATAATGCAAAAGCCAAACTTATAGAAAAGACTTCTGTTAGTACTGCAAAGTGCAAGTACAGGAATTAGACAGTCTAGCCTTCGAGGTAAATAATCAATTTCAGTGCCTGTATAGGAGATTGTGCCACTAAGATATAAATCATATTAGGTCATCACTCTTTATGAGGGAAAGGGAGGACAGAATGCCTTTATGTGTAGGTGTGTGTGAATGCAGACAAAAGAGATGCATAAATGCCTTTCATTTCATACAAGGGAGTAATACAAACACATCCAACATCCAATTCTGTCCCTAGCAGTACTTTGTGATATGAAGACATATATAGGCTAAACGCACTTTAAAATATTTTCAGATGTGCTGATTACAGATGCTCAGGAGCTTCAAATGCCATGACAGCTCTTCTTTCCATAGGTGTTTGTGTTTGCCTGCTAAGCAGCAAATAGTGGCTTTTAACTGAAAACAAATACTTCAGTCAGTGTGAATTGCCTTTCCACTTCATCAGCTTGTCCACAGGAGCATTAAAGGAGTGGATCCAAAAAAGGGAACAGAGTAGAAAACTGAAATCCCAGGCATCCCATGTACTGCTAGGGAAGCAGATAATGAGGACACCTCAGTCCTAAAACCTGCTCAGGCTTTTGGCATTTCACTGTTGCAACTGTGATAGTGATCTTTTGGCCAAGTTTTGACTCTGTTTTGTATACACACAAGAATGAAAGAGTCATTATCTCATTTTATAACAAGCACTAGTGGACTGTGGTTGCTTCTTGTTGGCGTGACCTGACACACACCAGTGACTGAGGGAAGAAAGGCTGATTCTCCATCACTAGCCCCCACAACAGTAGCACTGCACATGAGTACTCAGTAAAGTGACTTGTCTTTTGGTATATAAACTTTGTTTTCTGGTCTGTTGTAAACTAAACTGTTTTCTTCACCACATGCTCTTGGAAGTGGTAGGAATATATTATCAATGACTTAAATGGGGAAAAATTTATCTCCTCAGGACACACAAAAACCAATGGAACAATATTGTAATTTATATTCCAGTTCCATAGTAATTGAGATTTCTTTTTTAAAAAGTAAATTGGTATTATTTGAGGTGCACCAGTCAATTACTTGTGAACCTCATGTGAAAACAACAGCAGAGCTCCCAGGCTGCAACCAGCTCATTTACTGAATATGTCTCCTGCTTCCTTTTTCAGTCACTAATGAAAAAGGGGATTGTAGTGGTACTAAGGTGGAAGATGTGCAGAAAAATATTTCATACCTACTTCCATTTTGTGCCACTATTTAGGTACGGTTACCTCAACAGTCTTAGACCAGTTTGAACAGGTGTAGTGGGGTCAGCAAGGCTGTGTTTCCTCATTTGCTTCTAGAGGATCAAGCTTCTGATCTTGATCCTCTGAGATCAGAGGATTTGTCATGAGTGTGCAGAAAGCCTTATGGACGTTGAGTTACATGACACCAACTCTCTTTCCACAGC
This sequence comes from Setophaga petechia, assembly GCA_024362935.1. NCBI lineage: Eukaryota > Metazoa > Chordata > Aves > Passeriformes > Parulidae > Setophaga > Setophaga petechia. Next base: position 9,168,629 of record JANCRA010000003.1, on the reverse strand, counting down.
ACAATACAGGCATGGCAACAACTAAGCTGGTTTGACAGACTTTGTTCTTACAATGAAAACTGAATGCTACCCAGTTCCCTTTTATTACATAAGCACTCATAGCATGTATGTCTAAAAAATCCTAAACTTCGGAGCAGAAATTTAATTTAATCAACTGATCAATAATCTACTACTCTTTTTTTTCCTAATTTAAACTACATGTCCCATGCTTTCCTACTTCTGATCCTCTGACACATTAAACATCCAGTAACTCAGAAACTTAATCAGTCTGCCCTTTAAGCATCAGAGGATGAAGTTAATACATCTAGGTAATTTAAAATAAAACATTGATTGTGGTGGAGCTAAGAGATGGATCAAACTGCAGAACTAATTGATCTTAGTAACGACCACCTATTTGTTGGATTAATTTTCAGCTGGAGCAGTTCCCCACGCAGATCTCTGCACACAGTTACAGATCACTGTGACTGAGGGATGAAGGAAAGCAGTGAGGGAGTGGAACGAAGCAAGGAAGGTGTAGCTACGTGTATCAGCAATAGGGTTGTCTTACTATGTTTGTTGAAATACAGCTTTACTGAAGACAGATACAAAAAAGTCATCAATGACTTGTACATTGCTCACATCATCTGTCATTAGCTGCATCCTGAGTACTGAACCAGCACTCTCCTGGCCTTCCTCCTCTGCATTTGTAGCATGACATCTTGTAGCCTCACTGTCCCTGCTCAGATCTCATTTTGTGGGTTTTTCTTTCTGATTTCACATAAACATACTTCTGCCATTCATCTATATCCTGGATAGTTCAATCCCTTTCCACACACTTTCCCCATGTCAGGTCAGAAAGGGGCTTGTGATGAAGCCAGGAACTTTATTGCTACATTTCCTCTCCTTCCTCTACACTGGCAGAACTTGAGTTTCTGAGCTCCAAGGGAAAACATGCAGAGATGGAAAAAACCTGGGTTTCAGATTTCATATGCCATATTTCCTAATTTCACATGGAAGGAAATGGTGAATGAATGACAGAGCAAGCACTCTTCATCAGACAAATGGAAAACATTAAAAATGCTAAATCATATCAAGACTCTCCCTTAACTGTACCACTTGAATATGAAGTAACTCCAAGCAGAATGTAGCCTACGGAGGACAAGAGCAAAAGAGAAAATGACATTTTTTTCTCCAGCCCTTCAGCAGTTCTGATCTGCTCAGCAGAGCTGAATAGATATTTTGCTCTGCCTCTGGCCTCTAATTGCATCATTTTCCACAAGTTCACATCTACAACAGCTGTAAATCATGAGTCACATGTATTCTTTTCCAGCATAAACTATTATTTACTCCTTACTCTTGGATGGTCATAAAATGGCATTTAATGTCATTCGTGAAGTTGGAAAAAAGTCCTTTACCACAGTCTTGTGTGGGTTTTCTGTGAAACATCTTACTTATTTGAAATGAATGACATCAACTTCTTTGAAATGTCTTTATTTTCTTAATTGGTCGTGCAAAAATAAATTGCATCAATATTGCAAAACTCTTTTTCCCCTGCTGAAATGAGTGCTGAATGAAAAATATCTGCTGATGTCCTGAAAAGACGTCATGAAAGAACAAGAAAATTTTAAGGATGCTTAAATCTGAAAAATCTGGACCCAGAATTTTGACTTTGCCAAAGGACTGTTTAGCTGAATGGAGTCTCTGATGAACATTCAGCAGCTAGGTTATTTGTAATTATTTCTGTTTAGAGTGCCACAAAACTATATAGCACTTTTTCTAATAAATAAAAAGGAATGAAACCAAGAATTCAGCAGAAGCTGATGGTGCTCTGCAAGGTTACACATGAAGAGCTGGCCCTTGACCTATTTTACCCACCCCTTAGTTTAGGGAAACTCACCTTAACATGGGAATCTTTGAAGGGTTGGTTTGAGCAGAAGATGCAAAATTCTTCAGGGCAAGATTTCTCCGACATCTGTAAAATATACCATAAGCTGGTTACAGCCAAAATAATCATTAAACAGCTACTGAGATTAAAAAAAAAAAAAAAAAAAAAGGGAAAAAAGGAGCTGTTTAAGAGGAAGAATGCAAAGGAAAAGATGGCAGACCCCTGCATAACAGGGCTGCAGGCTGATGTTTAGGGTAAGATCTTAGCTTGGACTGCACGGTGGTCACAGAACGTCCCTTGGCAACTCCCAGCCCTTCACCAGCCCATGTACACTGCAGGGGTTTTATGTTCCTAATTCTCTTGTTCATGGCTGCATCTGCTTGTATAATTTATGGCACAAATACACACAAAAATAATATTTTTGTTTTGAGATTCACTCTATTATTTATCCTAGCATTTATTCTGTCAGAAACTGAGTGGGACAATGAGGGGTTATCCATTGAAAAGCAAAAAAGAACTTGTCTTCTTGCTCTCTTTTCCTTAAATTATGGCTGCTAATGAAAAATCATTTTAGTTTTTCTTCTTTCAGTTATCTGTAGTTCTGATTTTCTCTTGCTTCTTTGAAAGCTTGAGAGAGAAACATCAGGTGGTGAAATACTTAAGAATTAAAGGGCTGCATCAGGAAACGTTTTGAAAATTAGGTAACTTGGTATCTGAGACAAATGTACAATTGTTCTTCATCTTGGATGGCTGGCTGCCAGGCAGCAGGGCTGGGCTGGCTCTCAGGGCTTCATTCAGACGCTGCCATTATTGCCCCTATTACTTTTTCCTCCTCCAGGACTCTCTTGAATGCCACCACCAAAGAGAAGAATGCCACGCATGGCTTACCCTGAGGAGGATTAGTAATCCTACACCTTGCACTGGCTGGCAGAGGTGTTTTAAGAACAACCAGAATTCTTTCACCAAAGCCAAATATTTTATTAATGTGTGGACCTGATCCTGCCATGTAAAACCTAATGCCTATTTATGTTCCTGGGCAATTCAGTGAAGGTTTCTTTGGTTCAACCACTTCCTTTCTTGCATTTTATTTCTTACATTTTATATGTTTAAAGGAGTTCAAATGTGAAATTTATCTAAATTTCTGGATGCACTTGCTATGAACCTGCAGAAAGAAATTACTTTGAATAAACATATTTAACACAGAATTGCTTTGATCACATTGTGGGCCTTGGGTGATTGCACAGACCAGAACAAAAAAAAAAGTTTCTTCCAAGGCAAATTCTGTTCCAACGTAAATAAAAAAGTTTAATTCAGAACTGTAGTTACCAAAAAAAAAAAAAAAATAAAAGCTACAGCCTATGCTGGAAATCAGTGTAAAGTAATCTTGAAAACTGTAGGAAAGGATTATTTCCTATTGCTTGTTTCTCCAGCCAGCCAAGCTTAGATTACCGGATGATTTAACTGTTTCCTTGCATCCCCAGGTTGTGTCTTGGGATCTTAACCTGGGAAAGCAGAAATAAGCTGTGGCAGCAAAAGCAGTGGAAGGATGAAGGTCTCAATGTAGGTGGTCTTAGGCTCTTCTGTAAGATATCAAAGGAATCTGCAAGTGTAGTGGATTGGAATTCCTGCCTAGCCCTTGTAGGTCACACTGCAATCCACTCTCGTGTTCCTCCACCCACTCAAGGAAAGCTCATGGAAATTCAATGAGTTTGAACCAGTGGAGCTGGTATGGTCCCCTGCAGAAATAACCCACACCATACAAATGAAATACTGTCTTCTTTCTTCCCTGCCTCTTTCAACATAATTAATATTATATTTGGTGAAAGATACAGGTGGACGGATAAGTAAAACTTGAAGTTAAATTAGTTGAACTGGTAAATGGGCTTATGTGATGACAGGAGTTAAAATTACAGGTAAACTCTCTGCAGTTATTTCCTATTACTTGTTTAATAGCACAAATCAGTTTTTCCAATAAATCACTCACCAAAAGCAAGCATAACATATGAAATCACTAGAAGAAATACATTATTTTTTCCAGCTATCTCTCAGAAGACATTTGCCATCATTTATTTTCCATATCTGGGCAAATTTCCAGTAACATAACTGCAAATGTAGAAAGTGCAGTAAATGAGATTGTCTAGCCCCTTCTAACATTAATATATTGAACCAACATGGTGCTTTGTCTTACCTATACATTTTTATGTGTGCTTTGTTATCTACATGGCTGACAGTAAATTCTCCTGGTACACATCAGTTCCCATGAGATGCCCTTGAATGTGCTGGATCCCAAAGCCAGTGAAATAGTGACACAGGAAATTGGGAAAATTTGAATATCAGTTCTGGTAAAGTGCAGGTTTAAACCACCATCCTACTGGCCAGAGAATATAAAATAGGGCTAAGATCCTTCCCTCTCATCATAAGCACTGTGGGTACCTGTTTGCAGAAGAGAGAGATGTCTTTCTCACAGTGTACCTGATGTGTCCTTTGGACAAATATCCTGTTTGGTAAGTCTGGGTTTTACATGTTCATGTGAATTGTTACAATCCAGTTAAAATGTTTCTTCTAAAAGAACAGCATGGGTACCATCAAACCACTTTGTTAAAAAATGGCAATTTTTGTGGACGTCTTAAATTATCAACTTACTCTGCTGTTATTTAAATATTATTTTAAAGAAATATGTCTTTATTATAGCTTACTCTAGTCTCATTCTTCTCTAATATAATTCAGAAGGCACAGATTTATGTAGCTGTGGCTTTATATAACAACTCAGACATTAAATTTTAACAAAATATTATTTAAATGTATGCATAAAATAGATCTCTGGAATATATACTGTTGCAGTAACTTCTTTATAATCATAGCATAGAAATTAAAACAAAACTACTCATCTCAGCTATGTGCAGAAGGGTGTCAGTGTGCTGCAAGCCACACAGAAGCATCACTTTTTCATACTTGCCGAAAGCATTTCCCCATACCTACATTCTAGGGGCTCCCTGGGGTTGGAGTGGGTGCAGGAAAGATCCTTCTGCTGGGAGGGAATTCCCTCTGGGAAGTGACACAGACCTGTAGGGACAATCCTCCTGTGCCCTGAACAGTGAACTGGTGAACATGTGTCAAAGCTATTGTAGCTGGAACCAGAGATGCCCCTCTCACAGGAGGTAGGATTTGTGTCCCTGGGTACATAGATCTCATAGAGTTCTGCTAGCAGAAACTTTCAGGCTCTGTTGGGGGCTGCAGCCACCAAAAATAGGGTTGCAGAACTGAGTTATAACTGAAAACTTCTAAGGAGTAATTTTGAAGGGTGGATGGATAATTTTGTGTGATGCCATCCATCACTGTGCCTCTTCACATCAATCTCACAGAGTATTAATATCTCAGAATTGCTGTTCCCATCTGCAGATTGCAATGGAATATGGAATAGGAGCTGCATTCCTGTGTTTCTGTAGCACATTTTTCTTCTCATCAGTTTCAAATCTCAGTGTCACAGCTGTGGATGTAGTAAGGCTGCACTTGGCCATTACATACATTGATGTGCATTGAACCCAACGTGTTAGGGGGCCTTGCAAAAATAAGAGTATTTCTACCACAGGCACTGTGCTTGAAAACATTTAATAACAAACTGTACAAGTAGTATCTTCAGTGTTTACAGGCAGGATATTCTCAGTAGACTCATATTGCAGTTGGTGCAATAACTGGTAGTTATTTTGGCTTGATTCTGTCACAGACTTCCCAGCATGACCTTGGCTGTGTCATGTTTTTCTTCCCATTTTCCAAACAAGCAAATAAAGCCAACATTTATTTCAAAAAGATGGTGCAAATCCGAAAGCATCAGTGTTTGCTGAGCACCCTCCCCTCTTTGAACAGGAAGAGTCATAGATGTGGAAAGCATTATTCTTTTCATCTTCAAAGTCTTTTCTTCGTATTTACAAATTAACCAATCTGCAAGAGAGTATTTTTTTCCAGGGCAATATGTTTAAGACTATTCTTATTAATTATAGGGAAACTTCCATAGTTCCAATATATGTAGTTCAAAAGAACATGATATATACAGAAATATTGCGACATATTTTCATTTGGATTGTTAAACCTGCATAGCTTTGATGGCTTCATCCCACATTTGCTATATTGTATTTTTAATGCACTCAGACTGTGCTGGTATAATGGTGATCCTCCTCTTATACCCCATCTTTCCCACATGCATGAAGTCTGCTTTGTAGTGACATTCATGAAGCTCCCTGCTGTGGCTGAAACACTGGAGTCCTGCTATTTAGAATGAATGATTATTCCAGTGGTTGAAGTGTTCTCACAAAGGAGACTGGGCAGCAAGGCACTTCTTCCTTTCCTACCACACCAGGAGAAGAAATCCTTATTTGAGCCTATGATGGGATCCTGACAGCCAGTACCTGCAGATAGTCTTAGCAGTGAGAAAAAGCCACTTCTGCAAAATGAAGACAATATATTTCACTGCATGAAATTCTCTTAAAAAATTCAAACATGCCTGCTGCTTTCTGCATAGAAAGGGAAAACAAATAAACAGGGTTTGTTGGTTTTTGTTGTTGGTTTTTTTTTTTTTTTTTTTTGGTCAGTATAAATCAGGATTCCATCAGATTTCAGGAAGCTAAATCCAAAACTTAGCCCCAGAGCTTCTCTCTGCTAGGTGTTGGTCTCATCCTGCTAGTTCCTAAACCATGCATTGGCTCTTCCTTCTCCAGGGCTCCTGCTGTGTGCAGCTTGCTGCTGCTGCTGCTGCTGGGCATTGTGCTGCTCAGCCCTGGCCCCCCGCCTCTGTCAAAGCTCTGTGTCTGCAATGCAGGGCACTGTGCCTGTGCTATGATGCCAGCTTTCAGACCATCTAACTCTCAGTGCTGGGGATGAACAGCTGGAAAAGATGTCCATTTCTTCTGTTTTGAACGAGATGATTCAGGGAGAAGCACACACATGGTACCTTGTGTTTTGGATTGCAGTCTGGGCCCAGGCACCAAGTGTTGCAGTGCTTCAGCTTTTTAGTAGATGAAACTTCTGGCTCACAGAGGAAAAGCAAACCTTGAACAAGCACACAATTTAAAAGCTTCCAGGCTCAAGCAGAGACCAACTGCTGCATTAAGTAAGACTGTGAATGGTGAAATGGACTTTTACATGTTAAATGGAAACACAGTGAGCTACAGAAATGAGCTTAGCTCCCTTTGATCATGCTGCAGTAAACGTGACCTATCAAATGATTGCTAAAGAGCTTGAGGGGATCTTCAAAAGTTAGTCATGGTAAAATAGATGCTATAATTATATCCACTGATAAATTTTAGCAAAACCAGCACATTTGCTGATGGTGCTAGATGCTTTGCCTGATGAAGATTTCTCTAGTTACAATGTACACTCAGTGTGCACAGCAGCCATCCAAGCTTCCCTGATCTGTTCAGCAGACAGGCTTTGCACTGACCTGAAAGAAAAGCCCTCCAGTGTCTGTGGTGAACTGAGCCTTCACCTCCTGTAAACTCTGCACAGAAGGGCTCATCAGCAGCTCTGCACAGCAGGCTTTGCCACTGACAGCCAAATCCCAGCGTCCTTCCCACAGCCAGTGCCATCACCTCTCCCCCCACAAGCCTGCTGGAAGCAGGGGCATTCAGCACACACCCAGGGGGCAGCTATGGAGGTCAGGCTGTCCAAGCTACCACCGCATGGTGAAAGCAGCCTGATCCGGTTTTCAGGAAGAGATAAATGGAATATCAAAATTTGCAGGAGTTGGACTTCAGTAGATCCTAGTGAACACCTCCCAACTCAGAATATTCTGTGATTCGGTGATATTTGACTACAGCATATTAACAGGAAGTGAAAGCAAGTCTTCTTTGTCCTAATATTGGAGTATATTAACTCTTGAAAATTCATTGAGGGATGGGTAAAAATTCTTTTATTCTCACTTAGTAATAGTTATTTGCATTACACTACTGAAGATGAACAAAAGTTAAATCATTAGGTATAAAATACAGCTTTCAAAAATGTAACATCATAGAGTTTCTGACTGCCAGCAGTCAGTATGCTCAAGTGTACAGCAACAAATCCTTTCCTAATATACCAGCCTCATTGTAGTGCTCAGGATGCCACATTCCCACCTTTATGGTTGCACACTTACCACAGAACTGCCTTTGAAATGTACAAATTATGAAGGCCACAGTATACTGAAAAATGGACAACTAGAAGTTTTTTTGTTGTTTCACCATACCAGAAGAATTCCCAGAGACACATCAGTGCATCCTTCCAATCCATTGTCCCATTGTTCCCACAGCCAGACAGAATTTCTTTTTCATTTCGTGCCTTGTGGTGCAGTTTAGTATAATGAGATTGTTACAGGTCTCAAAATCATTAAATTATGAAAGTGTTTCCCTCTTCTAACCCTTGCTCTTAGAGTATAATGGAATCATAACAGCATCTGGAGATTGGAGCTGAGACCATTTTCTGTCACATCTCTGAGCTGATTTGCAGCACGCTGAGCTGAAAGGCTTCACAGACATCATCACTGTTAATTTCAGTGGGAAATCTATTGCAAGGTTTTACATGTTGCATCTCTCTCTAAGAAGAGATTAGATTTGAGTTTCTAAGTGACTTTTAATTTCTACTCCTGAAATGGAGCTGCATTACCTCTTTCTGGCCTTTCTCCTACTTTGACAAACCTCATAAAAGTTACTGGGCATTATCTTCTCTTATCTTTGTAGCAATCTCTCTGACAACACAGTTTTTACTACAAACATAATACTTTTAGATAGCATAGGCTCAATATTTTTGTTTTCCAAACCTTAGAGGTGTTTGGAAACAGAGGGAGGGAGGTAGAGGTTAAAGTAATATTGACATCTTATGGCAAGCACACATCTTGTCTCAAGATGGTGGAAAATAAGCACATTAAAACATTTCTCAACCTCAAAAATAATATCCAAATGATGGAAATAATGTTTTAAAATGAAGGAAATTTTAAATCAGAATTTTTACTGAAAATGAGCTTCACTTTTCTTTTGTTGCAACTCGTCTGCCAAAAATCCCATATGTCTTTCTGTGTGTGTACAATGTTTTAGAATAATATAGCATCTTTGAAACATTTATTGGCTTATGAATGAAAAGGTCATGAGAAAACCTAAGGACTCTGTATGAATTTTCAAGATTAGAATGAATCATGACTTATTTAAACACTAAGATTACATATATGCTTTTGTATTTTTGAAGTAATTTTCTAATTTTTTTAAATCTCTGGTTTTGATTTTTTTTTTAAATATAGCACCAAACTCCACAATTTTCTGTTATTTATAGCCCACAGCTATAAAATGCAGTTGGTTTTGTCTGGTACAATTGAAGCACATCAGGCTGGGGAAGTGCTTGTGCTGGACATGACTTCAACCCAACCAGCATTGGCACTGGCAATTCAGGAGGGAGCACTTTTCACTCTGCTTTAACATGGAACTGATATCTCTGCCTAATTTTATAGCATACTTTTGTGTTAGCACTGCCATGGTTTAGTGGTTGGTGAAAAGATTCACATATACCAAACCCACGCCTGTAAGCAGATCCACATGATGGAACTGCCGTGCAAAAAGCTCCTGGAAGGACTGGGGACTGAAGGCATGATGTGTTAGGTGCTTTGGCATTTTTTAAGCTGAAAGGGGCTATAGATGCACAATGAACTATTTCCCTTGAGTCTCTTGAGGAGCTTGAACTAAAAATGTCTTTCAGTCACTGGACACTTCAACATTCTTTGCACAGAAATTGAAGTCCAAAATGCATCAAATAATTTTACAAATATTACTAGCCACCAGTTTTGGACCACTACTTCACAAACGGACATTACGAATATACCTAGACAAAAATACATTAAATAGTTAAAGCTATTTTAGTATCCTGTATTGGGAAAGTGTATCACTCTTCGAACTACGTAGTTTAAACTGTATAAAATGGCATAAGGAATTACAGTGTGTATAATTCTTTTTGGTTTTGTAAGAGAGTATCAGCTACGATGTTATCCTGACAGCTCCATCCTGTAGCCAGGAGAATCGCCTCTGAAATCAGCGGAGGGCATAAGGTGCAAATATAGGCAGGCTGTTGCTTCAGAGGAAGAAACGAGAGGAGCCCGGCTTAGGCAGCCGAGTGCAGAGGCAGCAGGGAGGGATGCTGAGGCTGTGTCCGCGGGGCTCCTCGGCCGCACAGCTGCACCGCAAAACCCCTGCCCCGCATCCAGCCCTGACCGAGCCCATCCACGGTGGTACTTCTGGTTAATCCCCGGGTTATGGGCGGGCATCTCCCGCCGCAGGGCCGGGCAGTGTCTCTGCTCCGCCTCGGCCCGATCGGGACACCCGGGTCTCGCCGGGCCTCGCGGTCAGAGCCCGGGCAAGACACGGGGACCGCGCGGCTCGTCCTTCTCCCAGCCGCGGCCCGGAGCTGGCGGCTCTGACGAGGAGAGACGGCCGAGCCGGCCGAGGGACGCGGCTCCGCGCCCGCCCCGCCGCCCCAGGGTCCCCCCCGCCTCCCGGGCCGCGCCGTGCCGTGCCGGCGGCCGCCCCGCCCCGGCCCGCCCCGGCCCGCCCCGTGGCTCTCCCCCCGCGCTCGGCGGCGAGCGGAGCGGAGCGGCCGCCGCCCCAGCCGCGGCGGAGTGAATGGGTTGCCATGGCAACTGAGTGAGGCAGGCAGCGAGGCCGCCGCGGCCCCAGCCGCCTCCGCTCCGCAGCGTGTGGGCGAGCAGGCAGCGGGCGGCCGCCGGGACAGCCGAGGGGACGCCGGGAGCGCAGCGGCAGGATGGAGGACGGCTTCTCCAGCTACAGCAGCCTCTACGACACCTCCTCGCTGCTCCAGTTCTGCAACGGTAAGGGCGGGGGCCGGCCCCGGCGAGCGGCGGGGTCCCGGCGCTCCGGCGGGGCGGAGGCGGAGGCCGGCGCGGGGAAGGCAGCGCCGGGAGCGGGCCTGGTCCGGGGCTGCCGGCGGCGTCTCCGCCGCCCAGGGCCGCCCGGTTCCGCGGCGCAACTCGGGGAGAGGAGGAGGAGGAGGGAGGAAACTTCACCCCCTTCAGCCTCCCCCGTTATTCGGCGGGAAACCTGCCAGCCCTCGGGGCGCCTCTGCGAGCAACTTCTGCACCTCCTTCACGGGAATACGCGGAGATCCGTGTGCGTGTGTGGACGGTAGAGATGTCTGTGTGCATCTTCCCCAAAGGCAGATCCGGCAGCTCAAGCGATCGCCCACCGCTGCGTGTCTCCGTTGCGCGTATGCTAACATACACACATATACATATATATATATATATATATGCACATATATATAAATAAACGTATATCTATGTGGATATGACTTGTATTTACATACATGTATAGGGCCGAGCTGCTCGTGACCGCGGGGGCGCAGTGGGACGCAGGTGTCCTTCATCCCCCGGAGCCCACCCGGCGCCGCTCTCACCGGCGAAGGGAAGGGCTGTGTGGAGGTGCGAGGTGCCTGTGTGGAGTTACCGGAGTTGGCCTGCACTTACTGATTTTTCTTTCTGCCGTTTTTTAAGGTAGGGGTTATTGGGGTGGTGGCGTCACCTGGGTGGCAGCATGACAGGGGAGCTGCCAGGCTGCAGTGATGGGTTGTAAAATAGGAAGGAGATGAGGAACTGCAAGTGTGCTCACAGGCAGTATTGGAGATTGGCCTGCATAGTACTTGGGATTATTCAAGGAGCTGATATTTTCCTTGAGGGAAATAAATCAGCTATTCTAAGTATTACAGAGAGTTCTTCATGGTAAACTGTAATCTCAAAATACCTTACTTTGGTACGAGTTAATGCTTTCTAGCAGCAAAATTGTGAACATTCATAATCTCATATTTCATATTTGTGGATCTCTTATTGCTCTACATTTCAGTAGTGGTCTCTGGTTTCTACTGCTGTCTGAACAGCTGGAGCCAGGTTCATACAAAATTGCTTCATGACAGCAACTGCATCAGACATAGCTGCCTCTTTCCTTGGAAGCTGTTGAAGATGACAAATTTCACATTATTTTCTTTGTGGTGTGGTGCAATAAAGGGACAGATTTGCAGAAAACTCTGATATGTGTGGACCTGGAGATTGTGGGAGCAGTTTTTTTAGGGCAGCAGGAGTTGTGTGTGTGGGCATTGTGCAGTTACACCCTATTTTTGGAGCTCCTCAGGAGAGAAAACTATGACTATGTATGGGGGTTGTACACTAATAGCAGATGCCTGTTTTGCCTAAACTTAATAAATATTTCATTGTAAGTGTTTTTAATGAGGAAGCATACAGCAATGTATTTCAAAGTTTATACTCTAATCCATTTATAAGCAAGCTATCTTCCTATCCCTGGGCTTTGCTTTTACAGTGGTCTGATAGTAAGCCTGCATGTGGGAGCAGAAGGAGAGTTGCATCACTTTCCGAACAGTTTGAAGAAGCAGAGTAGCTTATTCCTGTGGACTGTCCCTCATGTTGATTTGATAACTCTGAGCACCTATTATACTTGATGGAAATAAACCATATATATTTATACTGTACATAGTTTTTAAAATCTTAGTAAATTCATTATTATTTTTTTTTATTTGTTTCTAGAACAAATCACTTGCTTAGCTTTGTCGCATTGTAGATAACAACCTCAATGGCTGTTGTAAGTTTGTATTATTCTTTGCTTATAAAAGAAAGTGGTTGAGTTCAGAAACCCTTCATTCTGCAAGTTACCTTTAGTGAGACTGTATTAAATGAGATGAGAAATAAAAGATAATCAAGCCTTTGAGTACAGCCTTGAGGTAATCAGGTATTTGACCCATGAGGAAGAAAATACAAATAGAAGATGCCAGTGAGGGTTTTGAGGTTGAAAAGTGGTAAATAAAATTGCATTGCAGGAAAATAGAAAGCTCTTGCATGTATAATGGGCAGTATGAAAAATGATGTGAAGTTAGGAGTGAGGCAGACATACAGAAGAAACCAAACAAAGCAAGTGAGTGGTAGAGATAGAAAGACAATATGATTTTACTATATGGTAAAGTGACATAGAGAATGGCTGGTAAGCACTCAAAGTGATGATTGTTGTATGCTGTAAATGTTCCTGTTCTGAATAGGTTTAATTTTAGTTGTACAAGAAAAGACATGGAATTTTCTGGTGCTCTCAAGCAGAATAAAGGCTAAAGAGATTGCCCATATGTATTGTTTCAAAAGATCAGGATGTAAAGGCTGTGCTTCTGAAAAAACATCTGTGGGTCACCTCTAGGGTAGTGAGCAAGGTCTGTCCTGGGCCAAGGACGGCTGCAGCTTCTCCCACTTGTCAATACATTCTCCTTGTTTGGAGTGGGTGGGAGCCCAAGAGGGGACAGGGAGGGAGGGAGCAGTAATGGGCAGGAAGCTGTGATGGGGATGAAGGAAGCAGGACCTTGACTGGTGGAAGGCCTGGTCAGGGAGAAAAAAGTTAATACAAGAGCAGATCTACCCCAGAGTTGCTCCTTTCTTTCTAGAAAGGGCCCTGGGTTCACGAGAAGAATTTGGGTCTTCACTCATATGCAGATTTAGCTTGCGTGATTATTTAGTAATGTGTTTTTACGGCTTGTGATGTGTAAAAAAGAAGGTAAATGGAGAAGGAAGGGAGAGAAGAAAGAGGGCTCGGCAAATATGTTAGTTTTGAGCTGCATGTCTAAAATCTAGGGCAAATATTTAGCACAGCTAGTTCAAAGACACCTACTTTCTTCAAACTCTTTTTTACAGAATAGTAAAGCTACAGTTGGCATTGGAGAAACATTGTGTTAATGAACACAAGTGTCAATCTGAGATAACATCAAAGCAAGAAATACAAACTTCCAATGTGATTTTAGGCAATTTATTTCATTCTTGATGCCTTCGTTTCCTTAGTTGTAAACTAAGCAGAAAGTGCATGCCTGCTCTGGAGGAGTTTATCGTATTTATTGATTAGTTTGGTATCTCCCTCTTCATTTTCAGAGGACAGTCTTCAGATGCACAGAATGTTTTGTTAGTTGCTCTGCCTGTTCTGTTTATTTCTAAGAAAGACACAAAAATAACTCCTCCTAAAGCTCAAGGATAGTTCTCAACTTACTTGTCACTTTCCAGGTAATGAAGGACTTTGTTGGTTTATTTTGCACGTTGTAAAATAAAGCTTAGATAATATTAACTTTCTTGGTGTAGAAGTTACTTTTAGGTAGAAAGCCAGTATGTTTATCTACAGTCAATCAGGTTGTTAGTCATGTGTTATTTAAGCTGAAGGCAAAAGTGGAAGGATACTGATAAGGCAAGATAGTGTTGAGGTTTTTAGCATCTGCTTAAAAACTGGTGGAGAGAACCATGCTGGACATGAAACACTGCCAAACAAGACACATCCTGGAATTAGAAACAGTGCTCATCTCACCCCCAGCTGCTTTACTAAACTGCAGCTGTGATCAGTACTGATTACAGACAGGTTGGGAAGATACAAAGGGTGTAGGCAGAGTTTTGTGGGTGCTCTGACCACAAACCCCTATCTATCTATTCTGTATCTATTTACACAGCCTTCAGCGCAGTAATTGCTCTGGGCAGGATTATTAGGTATTTGAAATGTAAAGGGTGAAATCTGGAATTCCTGCAAAATGCCTCTGTAGATTTAAAGATGGAAGTGAAAATTTATCCGATTTCTTTGGAACTTGTAGCATCTTTTAAATGTCCTTCATGTGGCTACTGGGAAAATCATAGCTGTCAAATGGCCATTCCTGCAACTACAAATGCCTTGTTTGACAGAAGCTTTAACTTCAGAGTATCTGGGTAAAGCAGCAAAAAAAAAGTGTGAAACATTTCTTAATGAAATTTATATATTTGGCAAGGGACTCCATAATATTAATTACAGTTCTGTTTTAACAGATTATGTGAAGTGTAATTGTTAGTAAAAAATTTAGAGTTAGAGAAAAATTTAAGTTGATACAAACTATGCTGTAATTTATCTTTATAAAAGAGCAGAATAATCACAGAATCACAGAATATGTAGAGTTGGAAGGGACCCAAGGATCACTGATCATCCAACTCTTAGCCCTGCACAGGACCATCCCCAAGAGTCACACCATGTGCCAAGAGCATTGTCCAGGCACTTCTTGAACTCTGTCAGGCTCCTGGGGAGCCTGTTCCAGGGCCCTGCCACCCTCTGGGTGAAGGACCTTTCCCTGATATCCAACCAAACTCCCCTTGGCACAACTTCAGGCTCTGCCCTCTGGTTCTGACACTGATCACTGCAGCGGCTCCCTGTCCTCTTGCCCTCATGAGGAAGTTATAGACTGTGATGAGGTCTCAGGACTGTTCTCCAGGCTGAACAGACCAATAATAAAAAACTTCTTAAAAAATAATGGTTCCTTTTGGCTCCCTCCTCCCAAAATCACATTAAGATTTTTGACAGGTAGTAGCTTTGATAACTATCAGTCACACTTAAGTTATGAAAAGTAAATTGTGTGACTCAGTTCTTTTCAGTCTATTTATGGTTTGAATCTTCTGTTTCTGAAGATTTCTTTAATCTCCTCCATTCCTGAAAACAAATTGAACATGTGTACCTCTTTTCTCTGACTCGTGTATCTGCAAGTGGAGCAGTGCCTGTCAGCAAGGAAGTGAGTACCACAAACAGGAAATCTGTATGGACAGTATTATTCTGGTGGTTGTCTCTTTTTTTTTCCCATTTGACTCTCACACTTCCTCTCCTTAACCTTCCTAAATACAGCCACATCTTCCTACAGCTGGACCAAAGTCACACAATATGGAATGGGTTAGGGAAGGAACAATGGTAAATTGAGCCTTGTAGCTTTCAGGGCACCAGTTCAAATCTGTCGAGGGCTGGAAGAGACTGTAATTTGTTTTACTGTGATCACTTCCTAGCAATAATGCAAAACAAAATTGGATTTAATTCAGTGTTCACTGGGCAGATTCATGCACTCTGTGTAGGAAAAGGTGTTGCAAGCATGTTCAAAAAGATGTTGCAAACATGTTAATAGCATTACTCATGTTGTTTTTCTCAGAAGTCCAAAACAACACAGTCAGAGAAACAAATCAGGCTTTCCCACGTTTCATCTCTAGACCTCTTCTCTCCAGAACAGCAGCATGTTTTGAACTCAGGAATGAAGGCCATGCTCCACTTGAAGCTTCTACCAGTTTTGTAGGACAGAAGATTTTATTGCCTTAGGCAGCATTGCTTAGACAGCATTTTCTTAATTTTTCTTTCAGTGAGATTTGTTCTGGCTCTTGCAGTGAAACTCTTAAAGGAAATGCTGAATTGGACACTACATTAAGTGTCAGTTTTATGCATTTTGGGCTATACAGAGTAGAATTGGTTCTAAAATATTTTTCTTCACTACTGGAGTAAAGGGGAGGGAGAGGTGGCATACAGAAACACTTTTTTTTTGTTGGTATGTGCAGTAATTGGATGCAGAATAAATCAGTATGCTATGAATTAAAAATAACTTGCTGCAATGGACACTTGCACAATATATATTGTTAGCCTATTAGAGCTCAAAATATTATTGCTAATAAGACACTATATAAGTAAACTGAATTTGTTGCCCTTTAATTAGCTATTTATTTCCAAAACATGAATTATTAACCCTTGTGCTAGTCATGAGTGGTGTTAATTATAGTTAATGGAATTTAATTTTTTTTCCTTTTTTCTTTTTTTAACTAAGCTTCTAAAAACAAATGAAAATGTAGACCAGTCATGAGAGAATCCTCTAGTGATAGTTAAACCTATACAGAGAATCTGTGTCAGTGTTAGCAATATGGAGAGAAACTACAAGTATAAAGTATTTTATCATGAATAAAACAACATACAGAATTGCAAATTAAAGCATTGGGCTCTCAGCAGAAAAACATGCTTTATCTGATCTTCAAGGAGTTTTTAAAAAATTTAATAGTACTTTACGGAGCTGGTAAAATATATGTTTTAAGTTCTAATTAAAAATAGCAAATCTGAAATTCCTTTCTTGAACCTTAAAACACATGCGAATAATTCAAATAAGATTAAAATTATATTAAAAGTACATTATTAAAAAGTGAATATACGTGAGGAGACAGTGAGGGAGTGCACCAGCCAGAGACATACATTTTAATAGGTTTTATTCTGACTTCCCTCTTCTTTCTCCTTTCCTTAGGAATATAAGATGAAGATTTTACAGTTGATGTGCAGTTCTTTTGTCAAGAGAAGTTTTGTGAAGCTGTAATAAAGCTCCTGTCTTTTGATCTCTAAAATCTTGGGGATGATGAGAGAGAATAAGTAGGAAGGTTGTATGAAACGGTGTAATGAGTACATATTTTGTTGGGTGCTTGCTCTTTGCAAATGACACTAATTGGGCAACCATAAGGAATTGTGAGAGCTTAAAGGAGCTGTGGATGATGCTCTTCTTCCATGAATCACAATTTAAAATGTTCGTCCATTACATAATTAAAATGTGGAAGTAGCTCCCTGAGGTTTTTTAGGGAGATGGGGTGGGGATAATGATATGTTAACATGATTTCACTAAATTAATTCTTTGGAAAGTAATTAAGTGAGATTGTCCACACTCCATTACTTCCAAAGGGTAAAATCTGACATGGTCCATCATATTCTCATCTTGCTTTGAAATGACTGATTGTTGAATAAATATATTATATTCATTTGAAAACTAGCATTGGAGATCTCTAGCACTGTTTTGAGGTATTGTGGAATGTAGAAACCAATCGCCTTTTTGGATTTAAAATCTGAAATAAACACTTCATTGTGATAAAAGCAGTTTGCATTTCTTAACAGTATAGGCCCAGTATTTGATTGGAAATTTACGGCAAGATTCCTGCAAACAGGAATGAAGAAATGTTCTCTGGATTTAAGTACGACTTCTGTAGTCTGTTGCAGGCCAATATGTGAAGCAACGCTACTGGCTTTTAGTCATCTGAGAGTTGAATGTGAGCAGGAGCCTAAGCTAAGCTTTGAAATGTGAGGTTCCTAAGATGCAGAATAGATGAACACATTTCGATATGTAAATAGAGAAAAGATCTTTGTTTCAAGCTAGTAAAGGCAAATATTTTCAAATTAAAACTTTGTAATGAAACTTGTGTTTTATGAAAATTACATCTTTCTTTTTCTTACAACTGTGTTGAAAAACAGCAGACTGAAACAGCCTTTGACATTTCCCAGTGCACCTCCTGTACACTCAAGCGAGGCTAACTGGGCACTGGTGTCTAGAATTTCCTTGAGGTTGTTAAAGGTTTCTGTACCCTGAAGTCAGAAGCATTAGGAGCAGCTCTTACTTTACTTTTTTCCTTTGGTGAAAAAAACATCTCTGTGAAACCTGAGAAAGATCCTGACAGAGAGTTTCATATTTATTTTATGCTTACCAAAACCAATTACCGTTTTGTTGCTTCCTTTTCCCCTTCCCTATGCAGCATTTCACAAGCTGTTTTACCCAGACCTGTTGCTGTCTGGAAAGCATCCTTCCATCTCCCACGTGGAGATGCTGCTCTAGAGAGCTTGCAGGATGTGGCAGGTGTGTCCCTGTGCTGCCCCTGGGGCAGGTACAGTGTGTTACCCACGTTGTCCCAGTGCTCGGAGCCCCATGAACAGCACGGTGCCCCAGCGCGGCTTCTTGGAGGTGACTGAGCTCTGTGGCTACATGGGTGGTCCAGCAAGGCTGGCTGGGCCACAGGGGGCAACGAGGTCTTTATCTAAACTGATAAAAACCTTACAGGCATTAGCATATTCTGAGGCTCAGGCCAGTCTTTATTCAAACCAGCGTCTGCATTCCTGCCTTTTTGCTTTGCAGCTTCCAAATGCAAGCCAAAATTATGGGGCAGTGGCAGACAGGACTATGCTTAAATGATCTGAAAAATCAGGCCATCGTTTTTAGGTTACTAACTGTGAACCTAAACACTGAATTTTAAAATAATTAAATTTAAAAATTGAATTTAATGAGTTTCTGCCCATGTATTATATGAGGCAGTGTAATAAAGCACATGTACAATACCTCAGTGTAACACAGTAAATAATTACTGAAGTTATGATGGGGTAAGAAGCAAAATCCAGACAACATGCAGGTGATAGAAATTTAATTGTGGACTTCAGTAGGACTGAACTTTGAAACTCTGGAAATGATCATGGCAAAGTCCAGTTGAATCTAAAAAAAATGAGTAGTCTTAGAAATTTTGGCTCTCGTAGTAAAATATGTATCTATTGTAATTTAGTGAACTCTGTAAATGCCATGCAGGGAAGGAGGTGTGAGGGTAGGTTCTTGCTTTTTCTCCCTTTTATGCTAGATAGTGTAAGAAGTCCTTGTGGTAGCTGTATTTCAGTTTGGAAATAAGTGATTTCTCTTGTGTTCAGAGGTTTTAATGAACTAATGAGGGGTCCTTTGGAACTAAATATTTTACACAATTTTTAAGTTAAGCATTTATATGTTTTGCAAGGCTCTTTCTCTACTGAGAAGTGAGAAAAGATCAATTTATAAATTTGGGGGGATGGTGTGTGGTCCAGCAGACCCCTGGTGTAGGCTGTGGTTGGTTACTGGTGGCATACAGACAAGCCTTTTCTTGACTGGTGTACTGGAGGGTCTGGCAGCTGAAGAGCTGCATTCTTAAAAGAGCAATAAGGTGCACTGGCTCTGTGATGCTGCACTTCAGCACCTGCTATGTCCACCTTAGCAGGAACTGTGGGACGAGAGAAAGAAATCTGTAAAGCAAAATAGTTTGTGGTGAGGGCTGGGGTATCCAGTGTCTGTGCAATTACTGTGGGCTAGCTCTAACTTAATGCCATGTACCAAACACACTTCAGCACTGGAGCTGTGCTGCTGGAGTGCTCTCTCAAGACTTGGCCTCTCTATGAGCCAAAGAGGGGTGATGGGTGACAAACACTGCATAAGCATCTTTGGGAACAAACTGAAATATGTATAGGGAGCTGTGGCAGCTAGAGCTGGGGCAGTTGAATCGTCATAGTCTTTGAGAGATGTTTTCTCCCACTCTCTAGTCTTTAACCATTGTTTGTTCTGATTTGGGAAGTAGCATGGTCAGTACTCCAACAGAGAAGTTGCTTCCTTGATGTTGTGTCCTGGTTTTCTTGAGAAGAGATTTTTAATATCATGAACCAGGGACCAGAGGACCTGTGTTGGGCTTGAGCACTTCCTTAGGTCTGAAGATTTTTTTAAGTTTCTTTGTCAGAAAGATCACTATGAGTGTTGATCATGTTCTGAACAAAAACTTGAAAACTCTGGACTTCTTTATTTTGAGCAAGTTTTAATGGATCAGACAGAACTAAAATCAAGGCTGTACACTTAGAACAGTTCTGCTTTACTGAAAAATCTAAGCCCAGTCATTTTTAGGGCAGAATGAGGGGAAGGAATATGGGTGTATCAGTCTACCTGTCCTTTTTATTATTTAATAGCTTGATGTTTCCATCTCTGGTTTTAAAGCTGAATAATCAGGATACAAATATTAAGGGCTTTGATTATGGGGTTCCCTCCCCAGATTGTTATTGATTATTGTGTGGTGGCTTTTGCTTAGATTGTTTTTGCTGTATTGGACGACCTGTTGTTTGAAAGAATTAGGATAAGCATGTTATCTGTGCAAGCCTGAAAAAATATGGTTCTGACTATCACCTCAGTAGTATTTCAGAACAAATTTATAGCTGAATTACATCATTAGTTATTTGAATGGTATTTCAGCTTTCTTTTATGATCTGGAGGCTTTGTTTTGGTTTTAGAAAGAGTTAAATAACTGAGTTGTGGGATTAAATGTTCAGCTATGGAATTGAAAAATGGTTGCTGTTGTGTTAAGTGAATGCTTTATAACTAAAATTCATGGAAGTTGAAAAACACATTTGTTAGTGTAGTCTCCCAAGAGCAATAGATTTGTATCTACTCACTCATTTTTTATGGAGCACAGGGTTTTAGGCATTAGGGTGAAACTTTACAGCAGTGAACAGAGTAGTGTGGTTTATTCCAGCATTGCCTCATGTGTAAATTATTTGAGAGATTCTGTTCTGTAGCTGTCAGTTCTTGGTAAAATACTGTTGCTTGTATTTTAGTATCTTCTGTGAACACATACCCCTGGGTGATTGATCTGTTTATTTCTAAATTTTGTTTAAATAGGGGGAGTCTATGGCAGGGCAACCTACCACTTTCCACCCTCCCACAGGACCAAGATGAATCAAAAGAACTCTTTCTCCTTTCATCTGCCCTTTTAAAATAAAATGTGCCTTGTTTCTGATGCATGGGGATGTAATACAATCATTTTCCTAACTTTGAAGATGAGTAACACTATGTGATAATGTTTCAACTGTTTCACTGAAATGAAAGGATACAAAGTAACATAGATGGGGAGACAAAGGGATGTTAAAGATGACAGGCTCAGTCCTTCAGATGTTATGCGATAAGAGGGTATATAGTGTTCCTTGGGAGTAAAGGTTAATAAACCAGAGAGCTGTGGGAGCTGGAAGATAGCACTGTAAAATTCAGAAGACAGAGGTTAAGTGGATTCTGATCTTAAGGGCAAACCTGTTGTCCCTGCCCCACTGCCCATTTCCATTTTCACCTGGGGCTGATAAACCACACCACACTGTGCAGCTGCTGAAGGAAGGTCCCATTCCCCCTTCCCTCACTTGTTGTCTGGGTTTTACCTACTTGATGGACTAAATTGTCAGGAGTTCATTTAACATGCTATCCTAACAGAAAAAAAAAATTAAAACCAGGCAGTGTCTGTGTGTGGTATTTTGGTTTTGCTTTTGCTGGGTTAGTTTTCTGCAAAGTTGGAGAATTAAATCAGTTTTCAGAGGCAGCAAAAGATAAATTGTGGGAGAAGTGGGTGCTGCAGGCAGACCGGGGGCTTCTAGAATGGCCATTGTGTCTTGTGGAACTGGACCCATGCTTTTGTCATTGCAGCTGCTTGTGGCACCATGTGTTGCACAGCATCAATAAATTAATCCAAGTTAGAAGTGTTGCCCATCTGTTGTGTATTGTAGCAGGTAGAAGTGATGCCCTTTTTCCTGTCTTGTGCCAGGCATAGTGGTGGTAGGCAAACTTTTAAAACAGTGCATAAGGCAGTACTAGGGAGAGACATGCAGCTGCTGAGGAGTAATAAAGAGGGAAACTACTTTTTGACTGCTAGAAATATGATTGAAAATTGAATTAAGGTTCATAGAGGCAGAAAATTACCTATGCATAATAAATTTAATTTCCAGTCCACCTACCCATTCTAAACAGTGAACTAACATAAATTTTTACCATTGAGATTCCTCTCTTTCTTTGGTGAATGTTTTGATTTTGTCATTGCTTTTCATGTGTGTCTGTGTGTGTTTTGTTGGTTTTTTCCCTCCCTGGAAACGATGGACCTCAATCTTTTTTGTAATCCTTTTAATGTGCTCTTCAGAATATGACATCACATTCAATTAAAAAAAGAATCATAGTTAGCCCCAGGCACACAGGTGTACTCAACATTTTTTTAAACTGAAATTTTAATTAGTAATTGAATATCACCTACCTTTTTTCTTGCACTTTGGAAAATTTTAGCTTTGTATTTCTTAGAATTTTCCTTTATAGTTTTGAGATAGAAGTAAAATTTTTATCAAAAGAACAATAATCTCTTATTTCTTACGTTACTTTACTTGGGAACATTCTTGTTTCAGGGATGTGCTCATCAGAATATTCCATAACTTTTCAGGAAAAGGCATATCCTAAAACCAGAATTAATCAGTAACAAACATCATCAGTGTGATGCTGCTGCTCTGTTCTCAGAACCAAATCTGGGCATTCTTTTGATTACAAGAGAATCATTGCAAAGAGAAGAGAAAGATCCACAAGATCTCTGTGCATTGAGGAATTTAAACACAAATACTCTTGCAGGAGCTAGTAATCATCTTTGGCAGTCCCATATAGGAAGGCCTGGATTAAAAATTTTGGGCTTGAGAGAGAGTTACTCTTTTGTTTGTTTACTCTTTGTTGTTTCCAAGAAGATTAAATAGGCCTAAAGCAGCTCCAGTGATTCCTGCAAGGCTATGTAGGATTTTGTGAAGGCCGGAAACCATTTTGTTGATGCTGGGTTATTAACCTTGCTAGTTGTGACTCAGAAGGTTATGAGAGATTTGTGTGCATATTGTTTTAGGAGAAGGTAACTTCAGAGGTTTTCCTCCTTTCTAGTTTTTATATTTGAGTTTTTAATTTTAAAAAATATTTAGCCTCAGGGAGCCCTCAAAATCTAAGCCTTTTACTGCCTCCTGAATTTGGCAGTTGCTTCTCTTGGTTCAAATCTCTAGGCATGTGTGATGTGAAGCTTTGAAGTAGCTGTTGCCTGGCTGAAGCCTCTCTGGAGGCAAGGAGAAGGATAATAAAGTTTTGACATTTTCTTTCTTTCTGTCATGCAGATATTTAAACAGAAATGAAACAGCTGATTTTTAGTAAAGACTCTAAAATTACAGAATTGCTAAGATTGTCTCTTTTGTGGTTTGGTTTTAATTTAGAACAATTGCTAAAATTAGTGGTGTGGAAAGCCACATGCATTTTGTCTGTGTTTTAATATCTGGCATTAGGAACTGGTTAATCCATTTAAGTGGAACAAGAGATTCAAGAGGGAGATGTTGCAGCCCAGCCCAACATCTTAGATGTTGCCCAATGGACCATTGACAAATACCAGAAAAGGCAAAGAGAGATATTTGGGTGGGGGCAAAAACTCCAGCAGAAGTTTCTCATTCTTTGTAATTCTGGTTCTGCATGGTGTCTGCCAGCCCCATGCTCAGTGGGCAAGTCCATGGCAGTCTGTATCCCAAAGAGTGAGCACCTTCACTTTCTGAGCAAGGCTCAGTCTCAGCACTGCTCCCGTACTTCCCCCAAGAACAAAATAGATACAGGCCACCTTCTCCTGGCTACTCTGAACTTTTTCCATCTGGCTCCCTTAAAATAAGTGTCTTATTGTACAGAATAAGAAGTAGGACAGTACATCAGGGAGGGGAAAAAGCTATTTCAAACATCTTGATTATGGCATGGTGAAACTCTTTCTGTTTGGGTGTTTCCAGCTGTTTCTGGCACAGAGCACTTCTGACACTACACTGGTTTGTATTAACTGGGTTTACTAGATTTAGTAGTGGCTAAAATACATATGGTGATTTTAAAACAATTGGTGACATGCAGCCATTGCTCAGTTTAACAAGCTGTGTTCCTCTGTACTGCAAAAACTGTGCACTGTAGAAACTTTATCTTTACTGTAAATGTAGTATTAAGATTTTTTCATAGAAACTTAATTTATTTTAAGTGTAAATTACCTGGTTTTACATACAGTTTATTGGAGTACCTTTTCCTCTGCTGCATAAATAGGTAGACCTATATAAAAATTTAAAGTCACTTTGTGTTGCAAACAGCAATTCTGTAACTCTGCTGACAAGTCAGCAACTTGCACAGTTGTGAAATTCTCCCCTTTTCCAGTTATGACTGGGAAAAATTGACATGTTTTTCTTACAAGTCCATGTTACCTGTCCTTTAGCAAGCTGTGGCTGAGCACTGCATACTAAATGTCAGTTATCATATTGTGCAATCTGTGTGAGCAGAATTCCCACTTTCACAGCTGTGGGAGTAGAAATGGGAAGCAGTCAAATAAACTCAGTCCCTCAAGGCTTCTCCCAAGGTGACTGGTGTGGAGTGCATGAGGTCCAGGGAATTCTTCTGACCTTTTGGAGGCACAAACCTTGGGAAACAAATGAGTGTTGTTAAAGTGATGATATCTTTCACATGATAAAAGTAGCAGCTTAAAAAAAGAAGCTTTTGACACTTTTGACAGGCTTGCACATGATAATTAGATAGTAAAAAGAAGGTGTGGGTTGGCAAGGCATTAGATATGAATGATATGCATGTTCGTATCCATTTCTCTTTAAGCAATGTTGTGCTGAAGATGAAGCCCTCTGAACAGTTGTGTAAAGCAGAGGTTTTAAAGTGAAAATGGATTGTATCCATTTGAAATAATTCAAGGGAAGCTGTGGAAAGCTACTGGCACTCTTTTTCTGAATAACTCTTTGCCTCATTAAGAAGTTCTTAATACAGCATATTATGGGTATAGTCTTAGAATTGTGTGCATTGACTTACCAAGTGTCTTATTTATTCACTTTCAAATTAACTTTCAGGAATAATAAGCTTTTTACTTGCAATGTATATTCTGAACATTACCCTTACTGCCTTTACAACCTGTCAAGGATGCAGGAAAAAAGCTAAAGGAGAGGGTGATTTTTATAATTTGCATTGAGAAGGAGGAATAGGAAGGAGTGAAGACAAAGCAGGGCCTTGACCTACCTATAGTGTATAAATTTTGTGATTAGTCTACAGGAAAGTTAATTATGGGGAGATACACAGAAGGCAGAAGACTATATGGCATTTAGTATTCCTGTGGGATTTGGGGATCTTCAGCTTAATTTGGCAGGGTGTCATCAGCGGGCCAAATGTACTGGTGGCAGCAGAATTGGGTTCAGGCAACTGCCCCTCTCCTATTGCCTTGTTTCTGGCTGCTTGCACTGGACTTTGTCCATGTTCTATGTCCTGTGCCATCTGGGAGCCTGATTCTGTATTTTCTACCTGAAAAGTGGATCCCAGCTCTTTCCCACAACAAACAGAGACCCACTCCTACCTGCTGAAGCCCCCTGAGCTTCCAACCTGGCAGTGCTGCCAGCTCTCTCTGGTACCTGGTGGTGGTGGTCACTCACCCTGTGCCCTGGGACCACGACTCCTGAGTGCAGCTCAGATGTGAGGGTATCCCTCCATGTGCTGACTTGAGACATGGGGCAATCTCTTCCATGAGAGAGGGAGCAGCAACAGCTACCTCTGTGCAGGGACTTGTCTGTGGGCAGTCAAGAGGCAGTTGTGAGGGCCTGGTCTGTGCTGGCAGTTTTTAGATATTATTTTCATTGCAAATTTTTAGTACCATTTTGATTTCCTGAGAGAAGGTCAGGCTGAGTTCTGGAGGATTCAGCACTGTTGGGGAGATTCTTTTCCCACCCCACTGCTGCTCTGTCCTGTTTGCCAGCCTCCGAGTCCTTCAGAAATCAGATGGGAGCTGCCAAAATAGCAGATGTTTCTGCTGAGTGTGCTGTAATCTCTCAC
Source organism: Setophaga petechia (assembly GCA_024362935.1). Classification (NCBI taxonomy): domain Eukaryota; kingdom Metazoa; phylum Chordata; class Aves; order Passeriformes; family Parulidae; genus Setophaga; species Setophaga petechia. The sequence goes on along the minus strand of JANCRA010000003.1, from coordinate 9,142,723 downwards.
AGCACTGATGCTGATCAGGCTTTGTGTACAGGTCTCAGCAGCACAGCTGAATGTCCTCCAGCCTTTGCCACGCCTGACTGGGCAGTCTCTATCCCCACAGAACAGCCCTGACTGAGGCTGCAGGGCTGGGGCCGGGTGCATTTTACTGATGACAGAGCTAGGGGACACCTTCCATTAGATCAGGTTTCTCAAAGTCCCACCCAACCTGACCTTGAACATTTTTAATACTGGGGTATCTGGAGCTTCTCTGGGCACTCTGTGCTGGTCCCTCACCAGCCACTGAGCAGCTTGAAGAGAAGAAGACTCCAGAACCTGCTCCATGAGAGGGTAGCCTCTTGCAGAGTTTGTGAGGAAATGCTTTGAAAATTCTTGGGACTTGCCTTTTTTCTGCTGTAAGCAGTTGTCCATGAAACAAAATGGGTTTTTTTAAATCATCTAGTACAGATCCATGGATGCTAATGCACTTTCCTTGTTGTTGGTTGTTTTGTGGATGAAGTGGCAAAGAGATGGAAAGTTCTAGCACCTTTGGAAAAATGATGAAGCTTTCTTTTTTAAACTGTGGGGAGTAAGAAAAACTAAGGCTCACTAATGAAGCTTAAAACAAAACTGTTTTATTCATGTTTTATAAGATTTTTTAATTACTTAATCATTCCTTATAACTTTTGTAGGAATTAGGCCTCATTCTTTTCAGAAAACAGACTTTCCTGGAGTCAGATAAATCTGATAAGTGTATTTAATGTGATTTTGAAATGCAGTAAATATGAAACCAGTAAATTTGATGTCCAATTCAAAAGCTTCTTTTTCATGCAAACAGAGCTAGTAGGGAAGTGAACTGCTTTGCAATATAGTAGGAAAAATATTTTTCTTTTCTAACGATTAGGGAAGCAGGAACTATCGCACTCTGTGAATGACTTCTCAAAATGTACTTTTCAGTTAACTCTTTGGGTTTGGGTTTATTCTTGTGTGGATCTTTTGAGGAGCAACTTGTTTGTTTCTTTGCTTTGTGTTTTGTTTTGTTGGTTATTTTTTACTTGATAGTGGGCCTACAAAGCTGTCTTGTTCCCATCTAAAAGGAAGAAAAAGAGAGTTGTGGATAGATTTACTTGACTGTGTGACCCCTTTGTCTTAGTGGCACTCACCGCCAGAGCAGTCACTTGTTGGCTTAAGTGTAACAGGATTCCTGATCAACTGGATCATTTTTCCTTTCTTTTCAACTTTTGGCTTTGCAAATACTGAATGCTTTTGCTTTTGGTGAAGAATCAACATTTGGAAACTGTTACAAATAAGACCATTGAGAGTGAGGAGTTGGGTCACTGGCTCAGGGAAGCTGCCACTTCTGGGGCTTGGACTTCTCTGCCATGGAGATCTGTGTATCTTAGCTTGAGCTTATGTATTAAGTTTGTTGCTTTTCTGTAACTAAGTATTTTTGTGAAGAAGCTGTACTGTACTAGGCTTTAATCTTGACTGTCTTGTTCTAAAATGAAGGATATTTTGAAAAAGGCATCTCCTGCTTGCCATGGCTGACGTAAAAAATTGATGTGCTGTGAGCAGATATTGTTTTCTGAACTATCTCCTCAGTGGAGTTGGGAGAAAGTTTTCCGACCAGTTTCAACTTTTTTCTGTCTCTTGTAAATCTAGTGATTTTCAAGTTCAATATGGTGCTCAGTTTACTGCCCATGGAAATCACTGCTCTGTGCTGTGTTGGGGAAGTTTACTGTACCTCAATGTGGTTTTGGGCAAATCTTATCACTGCAATAATCTTCATATACTTGTAGACCATGAATCTATGTGCAGGACCACTTTAAAAATGTTCCCTCTTGAATTGTTAGTAAAGATTGTATTGTTAAACAGTGCCTTTAAAATACTAAATTCATTTAGTTCAAGTGGCTATACTTGACCTAACTTGTGTCTGTACTCTTGCATACAAAAGTCTGACTTATGTGAGTTCCACCCACATCCAGAGCTAAGAAAACATAAGAGAACTCTTGCCCTAAAACTGAATGGCCATATTAGCCTTAAAGGTTTGTCTTTGCTGATAGACTCCACCTTATCAGGAAGGCTGAAGCTCAGATTCCCATAATCACAGGGCTACAAGAGCCTTATTGGCCAGGCTTTCTGCAGGGTTTGTTCACACTAGTCCTTCAGCACACTGCTATTAGGAGATGGCTTTTGGGAAAGGATTTACTCTGCACAGCCGTCATCCATCTAATCTCTCGAGTGAAAACTCATACGGGAGAAGTACTGACTGCCGCCAGAAGGAAATCAGTCCCACAAAGTCCTTGAAGGAGAGGAACAGTCATGAGCCAGGCTCAGCTTGGACCTTGGCCTGGGGCTTGTTCCCAGCCAAGGGCAGACCAGACGTCTGCTGACTCTGTCCCTTTTACTGAGGGCTCTTTATAGCTCTGGGGAGAGACAATATTGCATTAGTTGATCAGAGCATAATTTCTAAACTTTTTTCACTCGATATGAAAGATATAAAATAGTTTATCTCTGTCTCTTCCTCCATGAAAGCCTGAATTTCTTTTAAAAATAGGCAACGTCCATGCTGTGGCATTGCCAAGTACTGCAGAGGATGGGGCAAGCCTTAGAATACAACTTGTTCATTCTCATGGGGTGGCAGGACCACACTTCACAATGGCATCGCAGCTGGGTGACATTTGTGACAATGCTGTGCACCCTATTGTGGTGAAATAAGAGTATGATCTCATGCTAGGGAACCCAATTAAAAATAAAAAGAATGGAAATTGTCTTCTAATGGAATTGTATCTAATGAAAATTAGAGGAGTCGCATTTTTAACCAAATAATTTTTCAGATTATGTGTGTTTCTCTGTTTCCTGAAATAAACCTGAATTCATTTTTTATTTAAGGATAGCAAATACAGGGGTTTTTTTCTTCCTTCTCCTAAAAAGCCTTAATGCCGTCATCTTCCTGGTTAATGCCAGGACATCAAATATTGTATCAAATGTGGTATCTCTGGCTGTGTTTGAGTCCTTGGCAAGGGCAGTTTGTTCTTTCTGCATTTATGTCAGCAAAGATCCTTTTGCTGTAGAGTGGGAATATGTAATGGGAAGAGTTTACAGTAAGAAAGTATATTACTAATAATTATAATATTATATTGTATTATATTTGCCAGAGCTAAATGAAGGGAAGACTTAATCCTAACTGAAGATGAGGATGGACAGTGTGGGTAAAATTATATTCAGTTATGGGCATTCTGGATGCTTTTTTACCTCTGCCATCCAAGCAAAGCTATCACTAATTAATTCAAGTACTTCTCACATGCACTAGGTAACTGCCCATTCTAGAAAAAAAAATTCTATATTTCTGTTAGAGACAGTACTGAACAAGACAGGTTTTAAAAGATGACTTTTAATAGTTTTCTAAATTTGAAATAATTTTTCCTTTAAATATTTAGATTGTGATTTGTCTTTTTGACAACCTGTAATGAAGCCTAACACTGCATTAATTTCAGAAACTAAAATATTCACAAGGTACAGAGTTCTAAAGAAAAGTCAGACCACTGCTGAAAGTAAAGCCATTAGCTGAGAGCAAGTAGGCAGAGTCTGTGAAAGTGATAAATCTTCTTTAGACATCAATGGCCCCTTCTGCAGGTGCAGGAGGAATGTTTTATTCTCTTTGTATTGTGTCCCTTAGTTTGAGTCTACAGAAAATAATAAATAAACCTGATTAGCCTTTAAGAAATGTAAATGTAGAATGGGAGTGGTATTTATTTTACAAATAAATGCTATTGATTAGAGGCTGAGATTTTCCAATTCTCATTTCTCAGAGGATACACTTATGAAATAAGATAAAACATAAATTATTTCAAATTGATAATTATGGATTACTTGCTTTTGATGCAGTCTCAGTTTAGTAAATTTGTAATTTCTGAAGTGGAAAAGTGTTTAATTGTTTATGTATTTCTAAAGTTTAATAGTGTTTTCAATTTGTTTTTAAATAAACATAGATATGTAAGATTATTATTTTCATTAAACTGTAAATTATAAAAAAATATAAGTAAAAAGCTAGTTGTCCAAGTAAATTTGAGGATCAGTTGTCATTTTAATATTGAATATGGAAATTAGGAAAATGACAAAATGTATGCCGACCTAAGTAGTTTCTAAAGTGTTCAAATGGTCTTGTCTCTAATGTAACATAAAGGCTGCATTTAACTGCAGATCAGCTACTGGCTAATGTATCTTAGGGTTTATTGAGACTGTGAATCAACTTTTCTTTTGTAAAATAACTTAAATACACAACAAAGAAGAAAAGAAAATTGGCTTGTAATGCATTAGCACAGGCTAACATCAGTAACTTTTAAAAGGTGTTTTAAGTCAGTTTTCTTGCCTTTGGAATCTCTCCTTACTGCAAGTAAATCTTTCTGCTTTTATGCATATGGCATAGTTGAAGAATGAAATGGAGACATCCAGTTTTTTACAGCAGTGAAAAGGTATTGAATTAATTACTATAAAGTTTCAAGGAGGAAGTTTTTTGTGAACTGATGTGTGGTGTCTATTTGCATGTGGTTTAAAGTATATTTAGGAGAAGCAAATCTCTTCTGAATTGGTTCTTTTTGTCTAGTAGTGCTAAACAAAAACTGAAGGTTTTTGCCTTAGATCATGTGGTGAATTTGCATTCATTCCTTCCTAGCTGTTGTTGGATGACTTGGACATTGAGCCATAGCTCTGACATGGAGATGGAGAGTCATTGGAGATGTTCTCCCATGTTCCACAATCTATTTTTCTTCTCTTGTTTTAAGGTCTTGATACAGGTCTCAGCACATCATTGAGAATATAAGATTGATACAGGTCTCTTGGTACAGATCTCAGCACATCATTGAGAATATAGGACAGTAAAACACAGCGCAGCTATTCTGCCCTAATAGCTTAATTACCCTACTAGTTCCTTCATTAGCAAGTTCTTGTTAGGCTGCATCTTCAGTTTCTTAACTCCAGGCAGGTACCATGGAGTCCCATCCTTTTCAAGCTACTATCCTTGTATTCATATTATGCTACAGAATATCATCTTTACCCTCCTGGTTTCTGTTTGCAATGCTGGGGTTTAAGGTTTTTTTTTCAATGGTATGGGCTGATCCCAGCATAATGTGGAGGAACCATAACTGGCTAAAATATTTTCTATTGGCTTCTGCTTCAGAGGAGCCAACATAGTAGCTCTGAATTGTTAAAGCATTTATGTTGATATACCTCTTCTGAGTAAAATTCCTCTAATTTATTGGTGTGTGAAAAATTTCTTCCATCTTCTTCTTAAGTGCTATTGGGGAAGATAATTTTTAACTGGTTGATTTCCAAGTAGAAGCTCATTTACCATCTGCTTGGGAAAAAATAGTAAGCTGCTGGCTATAGCTTGACAGCTACAGGCAGGTCAAGGGCACATGCTTATAATTTTGCTGCAGTGATTCCTAACTAATTAGCCACGAGGAGCTTTCTGAAAATGTTCTGTTAGATCATTTTCTTCTCTCCCATTTTGTTAATGAATGCAGTGCTCCCAGCTGTGAGGCCCTGAGTGATGATTGCTATTTGGGATTTATCCTTTCAAATTCTGCCTCTAATTTTAGGAAATTATATTCCCTGTCTTTAGGTTTCTAGTGGTGGAACTGTAAAAGGACAAGTTATTCCTCAGTGAGTGTTGGGAAATACAGTAATAAGATTTTATAAGCACTGGCCTGCAATAGCTAGCTGTATTAGAGGAGGGAAAATACTGTTCAAAATATAAGCATCCGTAGTCCATATCAGTTGACTTTTTTTTTTTTTTTTTTTGTTGTTGTTGTTGTTAATTAAAAAGGTTTAGAAGTGATCTGTTCTCACAAGAGGCTGCTTTACTTTACTGCTACTGTGGTTCCCAGCACATCCAGAGTAGGGCATTAGGCAGATGTGTGGGACAGAGTTTTCTCCCCATTTCCTCCTACACATACATATCGTGTGAGGACATGGAAAAACTAATCTGGGCTGTTCAGATTACTTAATGTGAGATGTACCTGATTGTACCCAACTAGGGCATCTCCTTACATTGCTAATCACTCTTATCTTAAGAACATGCATTGGAATACAGAATGAACTGAAAAGTTGTCCTACCTGTTCAAAAATGGTACATGTATATACATACATAAGCTTATAGTAGGCATGGCATTGTTCCTGTAGCTATTGGGTTTAAATACTAGATATGATTTCTTGTTCCTCATAATCAAATTTTCCATCTCAAAAAGTATATATGATGCTTGCACTTTTATCCTATTATATATACATTTATAGCAAACTACAGTTAGAGGATTAGACATTCAGCTGGCAACAAGTTTTGATTTCCAAAACTTCACATAAATCAACAATGTTTACTGTTTTACCTGTAGTTAAAAGATTCTGCCTGTTTTTTTTTTCCCTAACCACACAAAGTAACAAGATTAAATAGGATAACATTATTTTGGGCTTTAAATCCACTTGCTTCTCACAGTGGAAAGCTCTAATCTGGCAGACCAGTCTAGTATGTACCAGACTTTATGATAAGCTGTTGCCCATATGTGTTGTCATCGTCCCCAGGAGAAAAGCCTGGAGGGCTGCTGCTGTGTTTCAGGTATGGTACAGTGTTTTGCATTAGAAAAGTGAGCAGAGGAAAGATATTTAGTCTGTGAAATACTGTTGACATTAATCTTTTAAACAAAGGAACCTGGCGTAGTGTTGTCAAAGGAAACTAAACCTGCTGGTTTATTTTCCCATTGTTCCCTTGCACAGAGGCTCTGGTCTGCGAATGACCACTGACATTATGCCGCAGAAACTGATACAAGGAGAATACTTGGTACTTTCCAATCTTGCTTCAAAGCCTGGCAACAATGTTGTGGCTGCATTCCCCTGTTTCTGTGCTACAGTGAATTGCTTGTGTTCATTCTGAGAAAAGTTGGATGATTGTCTCTCTTCCCAGTTTTTTTTTTTTTTTTCTTTCTGTTGCTGTCAACTCAGAAAAACTTTCTATCCAATAGCTTGTCTGCCTGACTTCTGTGACCTAGACTCAAAGATGCATGAAATGAACCAAATAGGGAGGGCAGGATTTGGAAGGTGTAGGAGATGCCTGCCACAGAGGGATGTTTTTCTGCTCTCTTAGAGTGTCAAGCTAAACTTATGGTATCGAGAGGTGAAGCAGAGAGGTCATTTGAAAGTTAGTGCTAGTTTACTCCCAAGATGCTTGAAGGAAGTTGTTGAAGTATCTCAGTTACTTGCATGAGATCTCAGTGATGATGTGGGCAGGAGAAGGGGAACTTACCAAGCCTGTGACATGCTGAGTGACATGTGCCACATCTGACATCTTTGCAGTTAGTGGAGTGCAAAAGCCATGGGCCTTTATGGGTGGAAGGATGTTTCTGGAAGTGTAGGATCTTCAGTGTTCTTAATTGCTTGCTAGTATACTGGCCAAATTCAGGCTATGGATCTCCTAATCTGCAGGATTGTGCTTTTTTTTTTGTTTGCTTATTTTTTCATAACTAGTGTTTTGACCTTTCTCTCTCCTTTGATGGCGTGTCTTTCTCAGCAGCTGCTATGTTCTGATATAGAGTTAGCTGCATGCTGGGGGTGGAGAATTCCTTTCTGTCCATGTACATTTTCATAAGGCTGTGGTAGTGGCCCTGAAGTTCATAGTTATTTCCAAGGAATGTAAATACTTGTACCAAATGATTTCAGGACAAGTACAGAACGTGATACACTTAATGAAATCTCTCAGAGACAGAAAGTATTCCTGCCAGTTGAGCTCAATTCAGGCTTGCTGGCACAATCTATGTCTTTATGCTAGAAGAAGAGCTGCTCTGTGTGCTGATGATGCTGCCTTTCCACTGCCATTCCTTGCCATGTTTTCCATCATGTGGGTTATCTTTAGTTTTTGCCAAAGACCACTGCTGGCATTTGCTGTCCTCAGAAGGCTTGCATTTTGTTTCCTGATGTCCTGCAGAGTGTCTAAATGCAAGGACAGCTCTGCAAAGACTTTGAGATGTCACTTTTAAAATGTAGGATAAAGAAAGTGTCTAGCAACCACAGTTGCAATCAGTTTTGGAAGTACTTCATGTACAGTTTTATCTTGTTAATTGGTGCTCCAAATATGCCATGTAAATTGAATAAACTGAGATTTGTTTGCCAGTCTTTTGAGAATCAGTATCTAATATTTCCACTGCATGGCCAACTGCTGTGGTCTGAGCTGGACAAGATAGCCTCAAAATTAATGTCTGCATAATGTAAAGGAGCAATATATTTAATAAAGTAGTTCTTCTACGGGGGAGAATGCCAAGTCCTATTTTAATTATTTCATGCGCATTAACATACAGGTAAGATTTAGGTTTTTCAGAAGGTTTAGGTTTTTCTATAGAAAATAATATGCATCTAATACACTTCCTTCTAACTAATGGTCTAAGTATGTAGTTTAGCTTTAGCCTACATACAATGAAATAGTATTGAAATAATTGAAATCACTCTTGTAAACAGCATACACATCCTGTTGTTGGCTTTGCTTCAGCCATTTCTTCACATTTGGCTAAGCTCAAGTACTAAATTGCTGTAAAACTGGAATATGCTCTGGAAGCAGATTAATCATTTGACTCAGTATTGTCTTTTAGTTTGCCATAAGAAATCTTTCCAATCTATGAGATCATGGATAAGCTGGTTGGACAATTTAGAGAGGCATGTAGTACATTCCCCTTTTTTGCTGCCTTCCCTTTGAAACTTGCAGAATCTCAGCAAAGCAAAAATGATAAATGACTCTTTTTTCCAAGTTTTACCACAAATGCCTATTGCAGTGAAAAATGAGGCATCTGAATTGATACCTCATTGTTTTATCTAATTTTGGACATTGTAGGTGGCATTTATTTCATGAGATGTAGATTGATTCCCTTCCCATTGCAGGTGGGCAGGAATCTTTAAGGTCCCTCCCCACCAAAACCGTTCTATGATTTACATGTTTGAGGCAATGATTTAGACTTGCCTTAAAATTGGTGAAAATAAATTAACATTGTAGAAAGTGACTCAGGTTTCAGATTTCTAAAAACATGTTGCATAAATTTCACTGTAAAGTCCTTTTTCTTCCCATTGATGAAAAAGGGTAAAGATTAATTCTGTTGTGCCATTGATGGTGCCCATGTAGGTGGTGTGATGTCTGTTCTGCCCATCCATGGGCAAGGGGTGGTAGTGACTGATAAGGAGATCTAATACTTGAAGGCAATTTGTCTGGATTTGCAGTCTCCTTCATATGCCTTTCCAAATTTCATTACAAATGTGTGCTAAAATATTCCTTGCAAATGTCCTTTGCTGTGAGGATGAATGGTACACTGCAGAGGCAGGTCACAAATTAGGCTAACAATACCACTCTTGCATGTGTGGACAGAGTAGGTGACATCTGCAGTGACATTTTAGTTGTTCTATTGTTAGTTTATAGCATTAATTGTTTTTTTCTCTTCTGATACTGTACCATTTCACTTATTTGGCTCTGTTGAAGGTGCAACTTTATTGCTCAACATACTGGGATGTAATGATCTCAATGGCAAAAACATTCCACCCTCAACTTGCATAACAAACAGGTTATGCTTATTTTATAATTGAACTTTGCATTCTTCATAAAATGTAGTTTTGTTGTATTCTGTGTCTCTTTTCTAGCTTACTTGTACATGCATGCAAAGAGGAGGTAATGTGAAATGGTACTGGATTGTAAGCAATCTTGTCTCCAGCTGCAATCTTACAGAAAGCTGTTAAAATTTTATTTTTTTTCTGCATCCTTGGAAGTGAACTGCACCCAGTGAAGTAACCACCATAAAAACCAAACAAACTGTAGGTTACAACAAGGATGAGGGTTATGTTGCCAGGACCCTACAAGAATGATGATAGTGGAAGATACAGATGTGTCCAAGAAAGGGTTTGCTGGGACCTGTTGGTCAGTGAGGGTGAGAGGGGAAGAGTCACAGTGGCGATGGGAGAAGGGGGAAGAAGGGAGGGAACTGTACATCTTAATAGTTATTAGTGGGACTGATTTCTTACAGGACTGTAAATAAACCAGTGCCACTGATTTACCACTTGAAGATTAATGTCTGGGTAAAATTACTGTTTCCACACACTTAAAAATTAGTGAAATGGATACTTCAATGAGGATGTTTTCTTTTGTAGCAAGTGTAGATCCTTTCAATACCAACTGATTTTCCCCTGGGTTTCCTTTACTGCCCTGGTTTTGGGATTTGGCTATTTCTTGTTGACTGAATTCAGAAGAAAACTATTCCTGATGATACTGAATTTGGCAGAATGGCTGAAGTTTGAATTTGGCTTGTATTGGTTAAATCAAGCTTTTGATTTGGTTGCCTATTGTCCAGTATGCTAATCCATGTTATTTCCAGCTGAGTTAAAGTGTAAAGTCATTAGAGCAGCGTGGGGCTTTTGTTTGTAGAGGAAAGGTTAAATTCTGCAGGCAGCTCTTACTGCTGCCAGCATAGCTGCTAATCTGAGTTTGGGGACTAATTGCCTGTAATAGCTACAGGACAGAGTCCTGTGCTGAGCAGAAGTCTGATTAGGCCAAAGTTTGGAAAGCTCTGTCATGGGGAAAGTTTTTTAATATTTTTCAGGAACTTGAATTCTGATTTAGTTCATTCAGAACCAGATACTTGCATTACTACTGTATTCATCCTAATAATATCCTAATGGTGATATTTTAAATAAGGTCTGAAAATCCTATAACAGAATTAACAAGCATTTTAGACTATAATAGTCTGTAGCTGTTTATGGACTGTCAATATTGTTACATTGTTTCTGAGTTATTTCTAATTCAGCTTTTGATAACCACAGATAGCTATTGGGGGTGTGAGAGATGAGGAAGCCAAAATTGATCTGATGAACAGATTTCAAAACCAGTCTGTATTGGAGTGGTTTGGAGATCAATAGATTTTTTTGTTAGAAAAATTAATGCCATTTTTTCCTGGACGGTTATGATTAAAAGTTCGTATGCATTAGTATTTCTGGATATGCTTTTAGATGTACTCAGAAACAGTTGTTTTTCCTTTTTTAAACCCTTAACTTTGTTTTAAAATTCAAGAGGAGTTATTATTTTACACAAACTATTTAACTTTCACATTGCGCCCTTTTACAAAAGAAGTGGAAAAGTCTGGTTTGGAACAGAGGAGAACTAAGAACACAAGAAATGAAAACAAATACCACCTTCTTCGCAAAGAGAGCTCAGCTTTAACAGAAGAAATAAAGGCTACAGACTTGCATTGGGAATGGAGGAGAAGTCAATTATGCTTGGAGATGGCAGCATAAGTATCCATTTTTGCAACAGTATGACTTACTAAGTCAGGAGTTGAAAGCTATCATGCTTGACTAACATTACTGAAGATCATCCAGTAAGTTAGATACTAACTTTTTTTAGGTTTCAAAACCTAGTTAAATAAAACTTTGCAACTGCACATTATTTCCCTATTTGATACAGACTTTGATGTCTTTGGTGCTGCTTTCTTCTTATTTCTCCTAACTTAATATTGTAAAAAGAGACAGTGTTTCTATGTGATAGGAACAAAAGTGCTCATTTAGGAAAAATATTCTTATTACTAGTTTTGAGTGGAAAGAACGTGTAGTCCTCATAATGGATTTGCAGTCGTGAAAATTCTATGGGTTACTTGCAAATAATGGGTGAATTGTCTCAAAGTAATGACCCTTTTAATAATTTGCAAGCTTAGAGTATAGTTACTGAGTAATTCTTAAGTTATTTGGGGTTTTATTTCAATTAGAGAGAATGTTCTCAAAGCTGCTGATACAAACTAGGGGTTAGCAGATTGGGTCAATATCTGTTCTTCAGCCTGTGAATGGTAGCTTGAAAAAGTGTAAGCCTATCTGTTACTTATGTATTTGTAAAGTATCTCTATGACGTATATGAGACAGAAGACTCTGGAGGGGTGTGCAGCATATCAGAAAATGTAGCTCTCCATGTGAATGCCCAGCAGTGTCAGAATGTTGTGTTGAGCAGAACAGTGAAGGGTGATGATTGATCACTGCAGTTCTGACATGCACATAATTGGTAGTGGAACCCGATTAACAACTGGCCCTGAAGCCAACCTCATCATAACATCCTACTTAAGTAAGACGTTATGACATATCTTTTATTTATTTATTTTTATTTCCATCTCTTCCTTTTGGTCACTCAAAAACTTTGTTTCTTCCTCAAGAAGTCATCAGGTCTGAGAAAGGCCTTGTTTTTACCTGCAGCCAGTTGAATAAGGTATTTCTGGATGGCTATCCATTATTGATAATGCTTTTTTTTTTTCTGCTGCTTTGTTTAGATGACAGTGCCTCTGCTGCAAGCAGTATGGAGGTCACAGATCGCATTGCCTCTCTGGAGCAGCGTGTGCAGATGCAGGAAGATGACATCCAGCTGCTCAAATCTGCCCTTGCTGATGTGGTCCGACGCCTGAATATCACAGAGGAGCAGCAGGCCATGCAGAACAAGAAAGGACCTACCAAAGGTTTGCATTTAGACAGATGTAAAATAGATAGTGCAGTTCAATGAGTGTTTCATATGTATTAAAATAGGTTGTTCATTAGATCTTGAAATATTTAACATTAACAAATCAAACTCTGAATAAAATACATTTGAAATTCAACTTGTTTTAAAGAACACATAGAAATCCAGATGATTAAATCTGTGAGCCTTCTACAGTTTGCATGAACCAGCAAAGCATTTGCATTTTCTTAATGCTTGATCCACAATCTACATTTAATCATTGCTACCACTTCCCTACTTCTGATCAAGGTATTTTATAAACTCTTTAGGGAAGACATTGTCTTCTGTGGGTTAAACTCCTAGTAGGTGGTTTTTTTATCCTAAAAAATTAATTAAGCTTAAGTAAAATGTAATTAAAATTTCATTTAAAATGTCTTAAGTATCTCTGGATCATACAGACATAAGACAGAGCTCTAAGCTAGCACAGAGTTGACGTGATTGAGGAGATGGTATAACACCAGCTGCTCAGCTACAAAAGAAAGGCAGAGCTGTGCTTCTTACCTGACCATGTTCCAGAGCAGCAGAGCCAGAGCCAGTGAGTACAAGATGTGACAGATGTCACTGCTTGGCAGAGTTCTGTGCTGTGCCCACAGGCCACAGTGTGCTCTCCTGTGGCTGCTGCTCTGCAGGAATGGGTTTTTCTGTGCACAATTCAGAAAAGCTGAACTAGAGCACTTCATAGGGGTAAAGGTTTAGTAGAACCCAAGCAATGTGATTTACTGGAGTGTGTGAGGCTGCAGAGGCCTGGGAGGCTAGAGAAACACACAAGGTATTTTAAGTCTTAGGAGTAAGAGTGGTGGCAACCTAGATATGGAAAGAAGTACTGACTTCACAGGCTCTCTGTTGTCCAACTTAGGAAGTTGGTTTTTTTGGGGGTCCTGATATGTATTAATATTAATTAAAACCTTACTTTACATGAGAATTATGCTACATATTTATGGATTCATAATTTTCTCACTTTAAAGTTAGGACTTCCTTTAATCTCTGTTATATATTTGTGATCCTGTAACAAATATTTAGTTCTAGTCACTGATTTAACAGACTTGGTAGGAACTACTTAATTTGCTGAACTGAGATGTCATGTTCATTACAAAGTTTTGTGTCAGGAGGTGAGGAAAGCTGAAAGGGACAATTACAGAGCCAAATAATGAGTTGGTTGTGTCTCATGCTAGCTGTCAGATGGAATAGGCACTAAATATCTGAGATCTTGTCTTCATGTTCTCTTCTCTTTCTGTTGTAATCTTCTTATTTTGTCTTTGTTTTATTGAGGAAAAAAATTAAAATATCAGATAAGTTAAATGTTACTAAAGATAGCCTCTACTGTGTTAAAATGTTCCATCAAATCTGGTTTTACAAGGGATTAAGAGGCTTCATGTTGCCTGTAAAATAGATATTATCTGATGCATGGAGGAAATAAAGTCTAGTAATTATTACTGAGTTGTAACCAAATCTGTTCTTTATGCCTGCTGGCTTTACTTTGCAAAATATAAACCAGATTTTCATGGATTCTGTGAGCAGAGTTGAACTCTACATCAGGAGAGGTTTTCTTGTCATGGCGGACCATTAGAGCCATAGTTCAATGTTCATTGAAGAAAAGCTGCTGTAAGCCTATCCCCCTGTCTTTTATGGCTGGTTTTGTAGGGGTTTGTTTGTTTGTTTGTTTGTTTGTTTGTTTGTTTGTTTGTGGGATTTGTGTGTGTGTGTGTGTGGTTTGGAGGTTTTTTAATGTATGTATGGCATGCCTGGTTCTCAATGTGTGTGTGAAATTACAGTGTTAGAACTTTTACTGTAATAATGCAAATAGAGGACTACAGGTGTCAATTGTTCCTCCATTGCAAATTACCAGAATGAGTCCTGATATTTGCCAACAAAACCCACCTAATTTCTGGAGAAGATGAGTACTGTGACTGTTTATGTAAAGAACTTTCACTTTGCTGTACATGAGCTGTATCATTTAGTGTATAGTCAATCTTATTAAACATGAATTATAAACATGAAAGAGAATCTGAAGTATTCAGAATACTCGTTTTTTTCCCAGCTATTTTGTCAAATATGGTCTATTTCACATAATCACCTATTATTCCTTAGTCGGCACAACTGCTTTATAAAAAATTGTGTGCAATTACTTAACATAAGATTGATTTTAGTTTGGAATAGAATTATGAAGGCTTCTGATGGATATCCTTAGGAGAGGGGCTTTGTTAAACATGGGAGGAGCTGGAGTGGTGGCTTCTCGTACCCCTTGGACTGCATGGACTGAACCTGTGTTTATTCTCCCTATATTGTTTAATTACTAATTCCACATTTGAAATTTTAAAAAGTGGAATTTGATCCCACTGAATGTTACAGAAATTGTGTCCATGCAAACTGGGGCTTGAAGCATACTGTATGCTGCTGTTATCATTTGACCTATAGATGAAGTGGATCAGGATTAAGTGTGTGTGTGTTGGGGGAGGTCTGTGCCTTTGGAAAAACAGGATCCCCCCAGTACTGTATAAAGTCTGCAATAATAATCTTCATGGGACAAATACCTTCATTTTTTCTGAGTACTTCAGATTTAAAATAAATTTTAAGATTTCAAGTTTCAGACTTTCAAATCTATAATGGAAAAATCTTGAGCTTGTTTTCAGTCTTTGTGTTCTTGTCCTAAACTTGAGCTAAGCAGCTTAAAAGCAGCATACATCATGGAAAGGGAGTGGCTTATCTTGTCTGTTTGTGGAGCTCCTTCCCTAATGGTGTTTTGAGTTTTTGTTTAGTTGTTTGGGGTTTTTTTCCCCTTTCCTTATTTAATTCTACTACTTGGTGGAGTTTCAGTATGGCTTCCTGCCTTTGTTTTACTTGTGTTTGTTGTTCTTTCCTTTTGCAATTATTTGTTTGTTTGTAAACTTAACAGCCCTATTAATCCATAGATCAGAGTATGATTAAAAAAGCTGCTGCTGAGGCTGATAAACTTGTCAGTCCTGCTCCCACAGGTAAGAGCTTGAAGCACCAGAACTTCAAAAATAAACATTACTGACAAAGCAGTAATGGTGTGTTACTGACTTCTAACAGCAATGACAAGTTTGGCATTGTGTGACTGTGATGCCAGTTACCACTGGTGTGAACTGCTGTTGTAAGTAAAACTAAACAGCTCCTGAGTAAACAGTGGATTTATTGAATAATGCTCAGTTTTTCTCTATGTTTTGCAAGAGTTTCATGGTGCTGCTTTCTACACTAGCTGACCATTTAAATCTCTTATTTCCAGAAGTGTGGGTTGTGGGTTGGTGCTGGATCTGAAGCAAAACTTCTGTTAAAGGTTGCAGGTTTATTCCTGGCTGCTGCTAGTTTTGATTTCATAAGGGTAGGAAAGTAAACAGATTCCAGCTAATTCACTCCAGCTACTCTTTAATAGGCATTCTTTTTAAATAACTACAAATAAGGAAAATATTGAAATAATTTATTTTTTAACTTCAGTTTCTGTTCTAACTTGTCTTCTCAAAGTTCATTAAAGTTTTGTGAGCTACAGAAATCTTGCAAGGAGACAGGTCCACAACTTCTCAACTGTAGCTACCTGTGATTCTGTAGAATGCAACAGAATCATATGGATTATACATATGGATTGATTGCAGCATGGCAGCAATTAGGAAACAAGCAACAGAACTTCCAGCACAAAACTGTAAAAAGAATTTAATATACTAAAAAATTAATAAAGGAGAAGTAAATATAATTATATCTGAATTCATTAAGAAAAATATTAGAGGTTTGGGAAGCCAAATAATCTTCAGATGTTTTATATAAGCTCCAAAGACAGCATTAGTCAGTTAAAACAGATCATGTAAGGCAGGACTGGAAGGCATCCTCAGTGAGCATAGAGAAAATTTCCTTTTTATCTCCTTTGTTGACTTTCTTTTCTGTCATACTTCACTCTTCTAAGCCAAATAAGTAAGCCTCATTCCTTCAGCATTTCCCTTATAGGTTGTTTTCTAAATTTCTCTCCTCTGAACAAGTAAATGACAAATAGATAACAAGTGTGTAATCTAACAAAGTTTCAAGACAAAGTTTGTCTTGCAAGTTGCATTCTCTAGTAGACCATATGTACTGACAATCTTCTGAAGGCAGTTTTTCACATCTATCTTTTTCTTCAGTATATGAAAACAGGATGAACAAGTCAATAAATGCTTGCTGTCAGTGCTACAATAAGATGTTGTTACAATATGACCTATAATTGTATACAATTGGTACTGTTTCAGTTTAGCCTTTTATTTCTTTTATCCTTGGCAATCTTTTTTGAAGAGCATTTCATAGGTATTCTCCCTGTCATCCTCTCCAAGTTCAATGAAATTTTATGTTCCTGAAGTGACTTGTTACTGCTGCCTTCTCTCAGATGGTGTTTCTCTGAACCCAGCGGCTTTTGGCATCTTTACAATGGCTTGTAATACAAAGTCCTGTCAAATTTCAAGTGATTCAAGCTTTTTCACTGCTGTAGAGAGAGCACTAGTCACGTTTGTGTGTGTTTCAAGGCTATGATCCACAGTAGTATTTGTGTTGGTACTCATTGCTTGCAGTTTTAAACACTGTTTTTGCAACTAACTTCTAACTACTTGAATTGGACTTTTCTGTTATTTTAATGTTAATTACAGCTATGACACACAGATCCTTTTTTTGAGCCAAAATTTGATCAGAAGAATGTAGGTAGATAATGCCAGCTTATTACCTTCACTCTTCTGCTGATTTCAGTAGCTTTTTCTGAATATTTTTGTCAAAATCCTTTCTGTCAAACATAAGCCCACATTGTTTGAAAAAAGACCTTTTGGGCGAAGTAGAAATTTCTTAATAGATAATTTGCTTGTGGAAAACCTCCAAGAAGACTGAGGGACAAAGAGCAGGAATTTCTGGGATGAGAACTTGCCTTCATTTCTAGCACTCCTCTGGATGCTATCCAGGTGGACAAGACGCTGATGCTCTTTTGACAGAGCAGGATTGGTTTTGAGGACAACAACTACTTTTGTGCTTACCACTAAGCTCCTTAATCTAGGACAGAGTTTTTACTTGTTAGGACTATTATTATTATGAATAATAATAATAATATTGTTTTTAAATTCCTCAATGTTAAAATCCTCATCTATGCTGAATTTGGCCATAGTGACACAGTAATGGCACATTACATGGAAAATGTAAAATATTCTAGTGTTGTTTGCTGAAAAAAAAACAGAGAAAGGAAAATGAGGGCAATGATTTCATCTTACACTTGTTTTACAGCAAGACCACTGGTACAAACCCTGCCTTTAAGGACTACAGTTAACAATGGAACTGTATTACCAAAGAAACCAAGTGGCTCTTTACCTTCTCCATCAGGAAGCAGAAAGGAGACTGTAACACCAGCAGCAAAAAGGTAGGCATCTATGAGAAACCTTAGAACCATGGAATTGAACACATGGTATACCTCCTGTTTTAACCTGCTAGATATGTAGGTTTTCTTACTTGCAAAGCAGCAGACTAAATATTTAGTTTGGAAAGAAAAGGAGATGGATTTCATTCTAAGAGACTTTTAATTTATTGATTCTAATTACAATTAAGGTTATTGCCATGAGTACTGAAAGAATGCACAATGCTTGGTCTTACTGGTTTATGTACATTTCTTGCTTTTAAGAATTTAGCATAGAGAGAATAAAGCATTTCTACTGTGGTGTTGCCCAACATGATGTTAAAAGTGGTGCAAGAATTCTTTGAGTAACTAGTAGAAAATATATAGTGTGCAGAGAAACAGAGTTATCATTGCAAATCACTATGTTATCTTTGGTGGTTTTCTCTCACTAACAAAATTATCATATAAACTGCATGCACAGGGTTAGCAGCATCTCAGGGAGGAGGAAAATTCTATGCCTAGCACATATTTATGCAAATGAAAACATCCATCTTTAGATATCTTATCATTAGCATGTATTAAGCCCTTTTAAAAATTACTGCTCTGTCCCAATTTGCTTTGTGTGTAGCTGTTTTTAAATATACTAATGTTTTCCACATCTTGGTTATAAGGAATGGAATGGATTGGGTGAAGCAAGTTCAAGTTATATGTGGCAGTAATTGTGGTGTTAATTTGCTGTGTGATATGTGTGTAAAAGATAATAGTGTGGGGTTTGGGGTTTAGGTTGGGGGAAATCCCCCAACACTTCTTTTGTACATTTCTTTTGTGTGTCTCCTCATCTTTTTGTGATGGTGATGCTGTCAGCTCTGAGGGAGGCTAAGTTGTAGAGATGGGAGCATTAACCTGCTAACATCTGAGGTCTCTCTCTTAAAAAGAATTTTTCCTCAAAGGGGACATGGTGGTTAAGGATATGCCAGTTTTTGTTACTGTGTTGAAGTGGACTGATTTTCAAGAAATTCCAGATTCTGTTATTGTGGAATAGAGAGAAGTTACATTGTGCGCAATTAAAATTGGAAAACACCATATTTGTTGATGTCACAAAAATGAACTCCTGTGAGCTCTTATGAGCTGGAGCTTGCTGCAGCTGTGGGCTTTGGCAGGCTAGTCTGAATCAGCCCTTAACAGAAGAGAAGGAGATCAAATACTGTCCAAACTGTTCCATTATTAGATTTGTAGAAGTTTGAAAATGGGTGAAAGATTTTCCTTTTAGAAAAGATGTATTAATGTTTAAAAAGGAGTAATATTTAGTACATGCTGAATTTTAAACCACATTTGTTGTTCTTCACAAATTATTTTTTCTTAATAATTATCATCATTTCATTCTTCCTAATTAAGTTTCAACTAGTAGTTATAAAACATATGAGGAGACTTCACCTGTGTACAGAGGGTGAGATTCCTGAGTCTATGCTCTGTCTCTAGAGTTCAGCATGGGACTTTCTGCCCCAGAGTAGGGTGGATGAAGTGCAGCTCAGGATCACACTCATGCTTTCTCTATTCATGGAGGCCTTTATGTAGTTCAGTTGTTTCATCTGGTACTGCCTGGTAGGCATTATCCTAGCTTAGGATCCCTGTAGATAACGGCAGCCTGTATCCCTTCCACCTGACCCACGTGCAGCCTGGATACCCAGAATGCCAGCGAGAAAGTCCTTAGAGAGCATCGTTAGGGAGTATTTTTAGACTGCCTTGATTCCTTTGTGAGAAATTCTTCCACAGGCCAAGTATTTAGTGTCCTTTTATTATGCTTTGTCTCTTCACATTGCTGAAGAAGCTAGGCTGAAGGTGCTTTAAATATGCAGCATGAACATGTGTATTCAGTTCTGGAAAAGAAAAAAATATATGGGCAGTTTTGCTGAAATAGGTGAGCACTTATTAAGAGTGCTTAGGAGGGCAGGATTGTTTCATGTCCTGAAAAAAGCAGTTGTAAGTTCAAGTGCTGTACAATTATCGCTCCTTTCAAATGCTCTAAAATACTGTATTGGTTTCTTTAACATGAAAATGTGCTTTATTGTTACCTTTATTAAACTATATTAAAGCATATTTCATGCCTTACCTGTAAATGTACTTCAAGAGGAAAAAAGTGGAGTGGTAAGAACCTCATTGATTAATTACTGTACAAAACATATTTTTGGTAAATTATTCTATAATCATTTAATAGAGAACCTTGAAATAACTGGTTGGATTTCAGAATTTTATAGTAAGTGGTATTCCACATATTCAGTATTCAAAGATGATACAGTAAGTGCTCCAAATATCTTTCTTATATACAGTCAAGTAGAATAATTCATTTTGCATCCTTAAGATGAATTCAATCACACTTTGTATTTATACTGGACCCTTTTACTTTCAGGAAATGCATATGTTGATGCATAAAACAGTAATGGAAATACATCAGCAAAATCAAAGAGCTTCCTTTTTCAAGGGGTAGGACTTGTTTATTTGTGTTGGAAGCTTCTCTCAGTGTTGCACAGTCTACAGATGGTGGGAAATTTAAAGGTTTTTTTTAGTTCTGATTTCTGCTAGGCAGTGCTGTTTTCTTATGAACTGCTTCCAGAACTGTGGCTAATTTGTCATGTAGGTATTGTCTAGCCCAAAATATGGTCATGTGACACAGCAGCTGTAAATAGTATTAAGTGTTTATAAATGTTTTTAAACTTAAATTTTACGTGAATGCTTTTAATAGTTTTTCCATACAACACAGGTGCACAATTGAAAAGGTGGTGGAGTTTGAAAAATGAAAGTTAAAAACAACAGTAGAAAGAGAAAATTATTTTTTGCTGAGTCATATTCTAAACTTTTGATCTCAGATATTTGAGACTGACAAATATCTTCTAGCAAATAAATAGTTAAAAATAGCATCTTCCATTTTTTTTTTATTACCTGTGGCCATATATGCAAGAGAAAGTGCAGGTGAATTGAGTCTTTCCCAGATGTTTTACTGCCTTATGAAAAGAGAGCTTACAATCAAATATTTTCCGATTCCTCTCTTCTCCTACACTTGGCACTGTTTGGGTTGAGACTGTGATGTCCAATTGAAATGACATCAGTCTGTCCCTTGAAACAGTTTGTTGTGCATTATTTATGTAAATATATGCAAATAGTCTGCATGGGGACTAAGTGTACATCCATACATTCTCCTGCTTAGAGATAGAAGTATTTACTGGTATGTCTGTAGACACAATCTCATTTCATACAATAGCTGTATTAAATGTGTTGGTTAACTCATTTGAACCCACAGGTTGGTATATGGCTTATCTGCCTTGCTGGATTACCAAGGAGATGTGGTTCAGAGTTCACTGCATTTTCTGATTTCCCATTTACTATTTGAAATGGAAATGACTTCTTCTGGCAGGAATATAAATTTGGAGGTAATAAAAAATGCTTGAGGCTGAAAGGGTGGAACTAGCAGGCTTTTATTTGAGTTCTGTCATATATTCTCTCAGTGACCTTATGCAAATCATTTCACCTCTATGCATATTGCCTTTCCTTATGTAAAACATGTATCTCTGGATAACAGTAGGTTCTTATAGGGCCTAATGTGATAATTAGATCCAGATCTTGCAAAGCATTGAGAAACCTCAACTGACTCTGGGTTCATTTAGAATTGAGGGCACCAAACCCTGCTTCAGCATTCAGATCTCACAGTCAATACCCAATTGTCCAGGTTAAGGAAGGACTGAATAACTTGAATAGAGCAAAAGCACAAATCCAAAATGTGGATCAACTGGATTATAAAAGTATGTGGTGGTAATAGAGTGCAAGATAGAAAGCCTGGTGATGCTGGTGGTACTGGCACCAAAAATTGTGGTCAGGCACCAAGAGGAGCTGCTGCACTCAAACTCTGGGGACCATGTGAACACAGCTCTGGGTGCCAATCAGCTAACAGAGAGCTGGAGCGAATCTGAGGTGGGCTGAACAATCACCTGACACAGATGGACAATCAAGAATTGCCTGACTTTGAAAAGTGTTTCCATGTCATCTTCACAAGAAACCTTCCATCAGAGGATTTGATTTGAATTTTAATATATTTACTAATTCTGTGATTTAGAAGTGTATGAACTATTTTGAGTAACAGCTTTTTTGGATGCTGCCATAGTTTTTTTCTAAACTTCGTGCTTAGAATAATTATTTGAAATTTTCTTTCTGAATAAGATAAGTTTAGTGTATTGTGAGCAGAACTTTCCCTTCCCCCTGCACTTTTTCTTTGGCACTTAATGTGGCTTGGAGTTTGCTGCTTAACACTAAATTTGTCTTTGGAATTTGGCCAGTGCATAGTAGTGGTGTTTTGTGTTCTTTATTAAAATCTAAGGTTTTGTGACTCATCTAGGATAGCTTTGTTTCCAAGAGTTGAGGGGGAAAAAAAAGTAAGGAAGGAGAATGCAGACAGTACCTTTCCCAGTAGGGATGCTGGTGCAGGCTGCAGGCTTGCACATACTTTCCCTTTCAAAAGGAGACAATCAGTCATTCTTTCTCCTCCAGCAGATTGCAAAGTATTACAATGGCACAAAACTCTGACAATGGAGATCAAAAGGAAGAAGCAGGAACAAAGACAACATAAAGAGCTTTGTTTGCAGGGAGAATAAAATACTTTAATATGATAAATTCCTGTTCTTCTAAACTCTAAACACATGGCCCCTAGGAAATTGTTCAGTCGCCTGGAATTAATGTTGGGGGGCAGTGAGGGTTTGTAACTGGCACACACACAAACTCTGAATCAAACCTTCAATTAAATGCTCTGTGTAACACTCATCTCTCAAAGAAAGTGGTTTAAAATATTTAGAATATAAATTAAAAAACAAATCCCTTTCCATTGAGCTTCGGTGGCAAAATTATTACACCACTTCACAATATCTCTGACAATTAAAGTTATTAGCGCATTTTGCTCAGAGGCGTAATGAAATTAAAGTCATATGTTATTCCTGAGTTCATTCTAATTGATTTAAATGAGGGTCAGAATGAGTGCTAGAAAAAATATTAATGCCATCAGTTTCTTAAGAGCACTGTGCACTGGTTTTTAATTTCTTTTATTAAAAAGCTTTTATATTTTTCCAAGTAATTTTAGTAATAAGGTATATATCTTTTTAATTTTGGCCAGATTTGTTCATCACAATTCAATAATGCAACTGCCTGAAACATTCATGCTATGCAGTGGTATATGTATGTATATATGAGGATTTATTTTCTTGTCTTTGTTGTTGCTTTTTTAATAGTCTTTGTCTTTTAGCTGGATCATCTGTCGTGTTCCTTCAGATAGCCTCTTTGATTTTAATTTTTTTTATTTTCAATTTTATTTTTGAGTCGCTTTACAAATGATCAGTCTATCGGGGCACTGCTGAGATTTTGTCATTCAAAGATACATTGGTGTTCTTAAATGTATGGTTTGAAATGATCAAACATCTAACTGAGTCAATAAGCACTTTGTTGTTTACTCTTGCACGTGACTTCATATCTTGAAAGCATGCAATTTTGTCTTTTAATGTAAGTCTTGTAAATGTCTTGTTTCCACATTTTATCGTTGCATTCACTTTTTATTCTGCTTTGTTTACGCACCTCTCAATCTGGATTAAGCAGGTCTGTGAATCTTCTCAATGCATGCAAACTGAAAAAGCCTGCTCTAAGGTGAGGGATCCTTAATAGCTTTGTAGTGTTGAAGTTCAGTTGTTTTTCCTTTCCATTTCAATTCAACACATAGAAAGTGGCTGTTTTAGTAAAAGCATTAACATGATAGAACTGTAATTATTATTGCCATTTTTAACATTTCCAGAAGTACATGTCTAAAACTTTCTCATCATTGATAAATGCATCACACAACTTGGATAATAATAACGTCAGTGACGGTATCTGCATTATTTCATACTAACATAATTTTTATTATGGAGGTATTAGACCATATTGCTGTCTCAAATAAGTTAAAAATTGTGCAACTAAATGTTATCTTCTTAAATAATTGCAAATGCTCTCCTTTCATATCACTAATGTGGAAATCAAATTCTGGGATCCAATTATATTCTTACAAACCTGCAAGTTAAATGAGTATTTTCTGTCATTTTAAATTCCTCTTTAGGTGACAGTGTATCTCTACTGTAGCTGTGGATATAATCACTGGTGTTTAACAGTCTACCTAACAAAATGTGTATAATGCCAAAACTGAGTTAATATAATGGAGTTATAATCCTTGTTTCCAACCACCAACTAATACTTTTCATTGGGCTTTTGTTGTTGTTGAAAGTTTAAAATAAAATTTGTCAGAAGATAGCATTACTAATTAGCTTAAGCAGTGATGGACATAAATCATTACAGTTTAAAAGATTTTTACACCTGTGGTTAAAGTAGTTTTGATATGAGACTTCATTATTCAGAAAGAAGATAGAATTAAACTTCTAAATTTTAGTCACACCCTTTAATTTCTTATCCTCCATCTCATCTTTTGAATGTTGACAACTATAAAAATAAAACCTCAAGCAACATTAAAATTAGTTTCAATTTGTTTCTGTAACTTATTTTTTTTCTAAGATTAGTATACTTTGATAATGTCCTTAATTTAATTTTGGTGTAGGCTGATGTTGACGCCTCTTATCCTTAAAGAAGAAAATATGCATCAACATAAGCCTATACTGAAATTTTCCTAACCAGGAAAGGATGTCAAAATAAAGATTTGATCCTGACAAATCACACAGGATGTTTCTGTAATTAATGTATTTAATAGTGGAAGGGACATGCTAATAAAGCTATTTAATTTGGAATAAACATTTTCAGCATCAAAATTTTATTTTTTAATGGGAGTAGTATTAAATTGGATGATGTTATGAGATGTGGGAAGAATAGTTAAATATTAACAGTAAATTCTTTCATTTACTAGAGAAGGTTTTTTCATGCATTTGACATTGAGATGGCTTGGATAATGTTAGTTTAGTGTAGGAAGTACACTTCTGAAATTAAGACAGAACTAAATTCTTGTTGCTGCCTTTTTTCTTCCCCTATGAATGTATTTTGTTCTGTCTTTGTGTAATTTTGCATTCTGCTTGCTCTCTTACATTGTTTTCTCCACAGAAACACTATTTTTTTAATTTCAGCTTAATCATTTGAAGCTTGTTTTTATTACAAGAATGCAGCACTGAACATCTGTCCTACCATCGCATGTACCAGAAGGTTTTTTTGTCAAGCTGCCTGAGATGCACCTTAACATGCAGATCCGCCCTGGATGGGCACTGCCTTCTTTTCAGAAGGGCCATTTCTTTCCAGAGGGACTCTGGTTCAGGTGTTCCCATCATTTCTGTAGCTGAGTCTGAGTTGAGGTGTTGAAATATTCCCCTCCTTGCTGGTAAAGAGACATGGGGGAGCAGAAATGAGTTTGGGGTTTTTTTAAAGCAGATAGTGTACAGTTGCTAAGCTAGGTGTTTTTTGACCAGACAGAAAAGTCTATCTTGGCTCCTCTAGTTACGGAGAGCCAACTTACACCATACATGAAGTGGGACAGAGCCAGAGGAGCTGATTGAGATGACAGGGTAGGGATATCTGTTAGGGACTGCTGGGGAGGTTTGGAGAATGAGATGAGTATTCTGGTAAGCAGAACATCCCTGAGGGTGAATGGAGGCTAAGGGGGAGATGGCTGGGGGTTATAAAAGGTGTGACTAGGATGAGACTGGTCTTAAAGAAGCAAGTACCAAAGTTTTCACAGTGGGATGGAGGTTGTGGTTGAGATTTGGGTGAAGAGATGTGAACTGGAAAGCAATCATTGGTGTCCCTGGTTTCTGGGGTAAGAGAACTGCTGAAGGCGGTTATTTAGTATGGGGATTTTATAACTTGAAGGGGATATTTTCATTGTACTTTCTGCAGGGGAGAAAATAGTACAGGATTGAAATGGAGGTAAATGAGACCCTGACACTGAGTCCTGTTGTTCGGCTGCTGCCATGGGGGTGATTCCTGCCTCAGTCTTGGTACTGCTGCCTGAGCCGGTGTGCTGCAAAGGGCCTGCAGCAACCTGTAAAGCATTACCTGCTTTGGGGCCTCACCCTTAGCTGCTCCCTCTCTTGCTAGGAAGCACTGCTTTAGGGAGAAGTTCTTTGGTCAATTATTTGTCTCCCACAAGGTGTAAGTTCTGAATGAGCTTCTCTTAATTTACTAAGTAGCACTGCTTGTGTTTTGGCTCCCATTTTTCCATTACAGAGAGCTGGATGTCTAAGGGGTGCCATAAAGCCACACAGGAGCTCCCTTGATAGCTATCTTGGCAGGAAGGATGGTTGAAGAGTGAGAGGGTAGGGTGAGCTTTAAGCCTCGGAGAAACCTCCTGTCAGGACACGTGGGGAATATAATCTACTCAGAGATGTAACTAGGAAGCATACATTTTTGTCAACAATAAAAAAATTCAGGCTAGCTCACCATTAATTGCAGTTTGGAGTATGTTAAAACTAGCTTTGAACCACAGAGTAATTGATATTGGATGAAGACCCAAAGTTAGCTTCCTTGTGTTCAAATTTTGACATATTTTTGGCATTCTCTTTAGTCTGGCTGGAAATGTCAGGCAATACTTTCTCTTTAAATCTTTCACTTCTTCGTATGAGAATCCAAAAGTTCAGAAGTATGGAGCAGTAGTCAGAGATTTGAAATGTGACTCAGAAAAGTGATTGCAACTACTCTATGAAATTGGTTTAGCCCATCTTCTGTTTTATGATTAAGGAAAAAGCAGTACGTTTGTCTCTGTTGCACCAGATACTCACCAAAATTCTTACATAGGCTTTTTACCAAATCAAGTTGAGATTTTTTTAAAAATCATAGTTATTTTTTTAGGGTTAGTGTTCTACTTGATACATTTTTCGTAAATATTTATTGTAGAATATATACTTTTACAAGTGCCACTGTGAAACTTGCTCCTTGTTTTATTAGCACCATTAAGAGAACCAGTTCAGCTGAGCGTGTGTCCCCAGGAGGTCGGAGGGAAAGCTATGGAGATTCCAAAGGGAGTCGCAACCGCACTGGTTCCACCAGCAGTTCATCTAGTGGTAAAAAGAACAGTGAAAGGTAATGTCATCTAAGTACCTATCCCCTTTCTCTGCCTCCTGCTCTAATAATGAAATTAGTTTCTTTAGTCAACTTAGTTTTTCTTGTTTAAAATATTGGAAGCTTTTTTTTTACAAAGCTCCAATTCTTGGACCAAAGTATATATTAACATATTTGAAATAAAACAGGTTTTCATATTTAGATTAAATTTATTTGCCTTATTTCTAAACTATAAACAATGTGAGAACTTAGAGTTTCCCAGGAAAGTTCATAATTATTAAACATGCCTTTTCTAATATCTTAGTGGTTTCCCTTGGTCTTTATATTCCTGACAAATACTTCTTTGAGTTTCTGGTTGTGGTGCATTGACCCCAGCTGGCATCTAGGTATCACCCAGCCATTCACTTCCTGTCCTCCAGTGGGATGAGGAGAAGAAAATAGGAAGAGCAAAAGTGATAAAACTCATAAATCAAGATAAAGGTAGTTTAAGAAGTGAAGGAAAGAGGAAGAAAAACAAAAACAATTGCTGAGAAGCATTCAGCCACCACATCCCACATGTAGATTGATGTCCAGCCAGTCTCTGAACTATGAATGCCTTGATCTGACAGCCAGATTAAATATAAACGAAGAGAGACGTTTACATGCAAGTACTGTTCAATGAAGCAGAATGAAGTGATGTCTATCTCTGTGTATCTTTGATTATGCTTCTCTGTATTGCTGACAGCACAGAGAAAAGAGGATATTTTGTCCAAGGGTTTCAGACTTAGGATAGCCTTGAACAAATAGCTATTTCATTGAGGTTCATCAGTATTGTCAGTATAGGTCAAGCAGTTCTTTCCTGTAGTTCCTGGTCAGAATTTAGTTTCGGCCATTTCACTTGACCTGTTCTATTGCAGTTTCCTTTGCAAGAAATGGTGTTGATGGTATTATTTCACTGTCTTCCTGATGATGTGGCCATAAAAACACATTATTAATGAAGCTCTACTAATAACTTAATTTACCTGCTCTCTTTGGGCATCAATGCCATTACACGAGTAATTGTCAATAGTGTGGCACAAAATGATCCTTCCTTTTTATTCCTTTAGCATATTTGCTTGAGTAAGGAGTGACTGAGCTGGTCGTGTACTATTTTACAACCCAAATATGGGTGATTACATTATTAGTAGCTTGGTTTCTGGCCTATGTTTTCAGCTATGAAACAAGACAGCAGGTGTGCAAACTATGGGACTTAGAATAAGTTATGGATTGGGATAAAAGGGCAGACTAGTAAGAGTGGCACTTTGTGGCTGTTTGCTACAAGCTGCCTGAACTGGAGGAAGTGCAAGGGGTCTTTTACAGGCAGCTTGAAGCACCCTCAAAGTCACAGGCCCTGGTTCTTGTGGGAGACTTTATCTACCTGGACATCTGCTGGAGAAGCAACGCAGCAAAGCACAAACAGTCCAGGCAGGGGGTTCTGGAAAGCATTGATGACAACTTTCTGTCACAGGTAGTGGAAGATCCCACAAGGAATAGTGTGCTGCCTGACCTTGTGATAGCAAGCAGCAAAGGCTTGTTATAGATGTGAAGGTTGGAAGCAGCTTTGGTTGTCACAACCATGAGCTGGAGTTCAGTACCAAGAGGGGGTGAAGCAGGGCAGCAAGTAAAATTTTAACCATGGACTTCAAAAGAGTTAACTTTAGCCTGCTGCGGAATCTTGGAAGAATCCCATGGGAACAGGACCTGCAGGGAAGAGGGATCCAAGAGAGTTGGTTGATATTCAAAGATCACTTCCTCCAGTGATCAAAGTGATCAAAGATCACTTCCTCCAGGCTCAAGAACCATGCATCCAGATGAGCAAGAAATCCGAAAAAGTGGGAAAGAGACCTGTGTGCATGGATAAAGGAGGTGTTCTGGTGGATAACAAGCTGTCCACGTGTCATGTCCAAGTGCACCCTTGTGGCCAGGAAGGCCAGTGGAATCCTAGGATGCAATAGGAAGAGCATTGCCAGCAGCCTGAGGGAGGTGATCCCATACAAAATCACAGAATTGTCAAGGTTGGAAGAGACCTTTTAGATCATCAAGTCTAACCATCCAATTCTGCCCTTCTACTCAGCCCTGGTGAGGCACATCTGGAGTGCTGTGTCCAGTTCTGGGCTCCTCAGTACAAGAGGGACATGGAGCTCCTAGACTGAGTCTGGCAGAGGGCTACAAAGTCAATCAAGGAACTGGAGCAGGTCTCTTACAAGGAAAGGCTGGGGTAGCTGGGCCTGTTCAGCCTCAAGACAACTGAGAGGGAGCCTCAGTGATGTCTACAAGTATCTGAGCAGAGGGTGTCAGGATGAAGCTAGGCTCTTGGTAATGCCAAGCAATAAGTAGAGGCAATGGGCAGAAACTGATGCACAGGAATAGGAGGAAAAATGTTTTTACCATGTGGGTGACTGAGCACTAGAAAAGATTGTCCAGAGAGATTGTGGAGTTCCCCTCAGTGGAGATATCTGAAAACTGGACACAATTCTGTGCCATGTGCTCTGGTACAACCTTGCTTGCTCAGGGAGGTTGGACAAGGTGAATAAGTGTGATCCCTTCCAACCTGACTTGTGACTCAGTGAAAGGCTTAGAAAATTAATAATGGAAAAATTTAAATACTGTCAGAGAAAATGTTATAAAATTGTAACTAAGGAAGATGTAATATTTACACAAATTAACATCTTGTTTGCATTCTGCATCTCTGCATGTGAATGAAGTTTTGATAAGCCAACAGAATTCCCAAGGACTGGGCCTTCTGGTACTTACGGAAATTTGACTCTATCTTAGCATCTGAATTTTTTTTTCCCTTAACATTTTTGTAAGATAATTATAAGCAACAATAACTTATAGATGTGGATTTCATTTTGTTTCTAAGATTTTTGTACTTCAGGATTTCTAAAAGACAAATATAACTGAAAAAAACTTACTGTAGCAATATATAATATCCATAAATAAATATTGAGAGGAAAAGCAATCTATTATTAGTTTACTTAGGAACAAAGTGTCTCCCTGCATGTGCAGATTTGAACAAAATCTCTCTACCCTTGTAGAGAATGTCTATCTGCACACATCTGAATCGGCAAACCAAGCATCAACAATCTTAGGGACAAGTGAGCCTGAAAGGTTTGAAAGGCAAAACCAAGCAAAATCCATAATGACCAGTGACAGGACAGCTAAAAAACCAGCTCGCTCTAATTTAAGCTGCAAATTCTGTAAAGTGTTGCAAGGGTGTGTAACTTCATGCAGCCACTTTGCCTTGGTGAAGCATGGAGCTGCTGTTTTCTGTATTGATCTCCTGAAATGGTTGGATTTTTTTCCTAAGGCTTTGCTTTTTATTTTACATCTATGTATAACTTCTTACTCTATCACACATATCAAATTGTATCAACGGCCTTTATGTGGTGACCTCATTGATTAAAATGACTTTATCTTCTATAAACAAAACAAACATCTTATGGGTAGTTTTTGTTAAAAAAACAAGTTTCTATACTTAGATGGGTAGACTTTTTTCTAGAATGTGAACAGCAATTATTTCACCTGCCAATGGGGAATCTCATTGCTTTTCCAATTTGCTGTAGTAATTTACTATAGTTTTAGCAAACATGATCCTACAGTGCCCTCGCTCTGTGTATTTTATATAAAAAATTGCATTAGATCAAGTGCCCAAAAGATGAATTCAGTGTGTGTTGTACAGTGGAAGATCTACAGGTCAAAATCTAAAACAATACAGTGCTTTGCAAAGTCAGGTTTATGGATATATCTCTGATCTTGCTACCTGTTTAAGGTGACAATTATCTGAAATTAGTTGTTCTTAAAGCTACTAAACACATAAAGTGAGACTATTAGTTTATTCACTTAAATTAAGGAAAGCTATGACTTCTATGAGCTATATAGATGTACTGTATGCTTGAAAATTGATTCCAAGATAGCTAAGAAATAAAAATATTGCAAAAAAATAATGGTTATCTGCAAAATGTTTTGGTTTTCCTCTATGGTTGACCACTGTACTTGAGATGCATTTTTAGTTTTTATGTACTGTTTCAACAGAAGCTCAATGGTTATGTCATTTTGAAATTGTTAGGCCACAAAGGGTTGAAATCACTCACTTAGGATTTGGGGAGAAGGTCCAGCACACAAGGCATGCAATGGTTAAGTAAAGTGCAAGTATTCCAAGGAACTAATCAAGAGCACGTGTTAGATTGCCTCAACTGGTGCTCGTGATGCTGGTACCACTGTGAAAACAGTCATTGTATGGTTAGAGACTTTTCCCCTCATTTCTGTCCCATGCAGCCTGTTCAGCACCCCAGCTTTCACCTCCCTGAAGAATGAGTGTCCTTATCCTGTGGAAGAGGCTGGCTAAAGACTTGCCTCATGCTTCCTCTTGAAACTGAGCAACCATGCAAAATACAAAGCAAGAGTTATGGGAAGGAAAAAGCTGATTCTGTATGCTGGGACTAAGACTGTCCCTGAAAGCTGACTGTATGTGTGAAAGAGTGAGGAAGAGTGTGTTAACCTGACCATCTACTCACAGTCTGTTTGTATCCTTGACCCCTTTGCATCCCTTGCAGCTTGAGATATTCCATGACTGTTTTTGAAAGCCTGTAGGGCTGCAGGCTGTTATGCAAAGCCAGAATGCTATAGAAAGCTCTTTCAAGAAGCTTTAAGCATAAGGAGATGACCATAATCTCCCATGCTACTGTGAAGTGTCCCTACTCCTGTAGCCATCAGCCAGGAGTAAGCCTTCCTGAGGGCTAGTTAAGTAGGATGTGACTCAAGTTCAGGGAAAAGGGTAGTCAGAGCTCTGAGCTGTGTGTGGTTAGGGTTTGTATAATTAGGAAGTACAGATGATTTGCTTTATTACTGTCATGAATCAGCCTTTCACGTTTGCCTGATTAGCTTGAATAGGTCGGCATGGTCTGTTCATAGCTAGGGACTGTTTTGTCTCTAATATGGCAGCATTTCTGTCTAGTGCTTCATCCCATAAAGTTTTTGTTTTCTAAAAATATATTCATTTGTAAGAGAAAATGTTCATCTTGGTGTTAACAATGGCAGCACATCATTCTATTTATATAAATGACATTGGCTGTGTATGCCAGCTTCAAGCATGTATTTTGATGCATGATTAACACAAAGGCTGATATTATAGAAAGTTGCTAAATCAGGAGTAGAATCAGAATTAATTTGGTTTGGTTTGAGTTTATCATTAAGTAAAGTATTATTCTCAATATGTGTCAAACCAAAGCAAAGATACAATAGAATATTTACTACATATTTCATTTTAGTGAGAATCTTTCATACTTAAAAAAACTGTGTGCAAAAATCCAACACAGTCTTCTTTCTTTTTTTGATTTCTCCATATTGCCCACTGCAGTCTAGAAGAGGGTGTTGAGATGGCATCAAGCCCTAGGAATGCCTCATACTTCAGCATTTCACCATCAGAAAGATGGGGGCTTCACCCATTTTGGGATCACCCTAAGAAACTTTCAGCAGTCATCTTATACTTCAAAAGTTTTATTGCATTAAAAAAGAGGAAACTGGGAAGAGAAATAACTGCATAATATAACTTTGTGTCCCTTCCATTCTTCATCAGAAACAACACTCTCAAACTTGATTTACAGGGGCAAAGGACAAAAACAACAAATGACTAGAAACAAATTTCTTAACAAAGATTCTTTCCTTTTGACCAGGGTAGTACTACCCAGAGTGATTCTCAACATTTTGTATGCATTGCCCCCTCAAGTTTTCCCAAATATTTTTTCAAGACAAAAAGAAAAACCCATTTCTAGTTGTCTTGCAGGTAGCTGTGCAGTGACAAATACAAGACATTTTAATCATTGTTTTGTGTTTTCTGTGTTTTATCAAGTACTGTCATTCACCCAGGAGCAACGGGGCAGTTCCATGTTTAATGTGAACTCTTTGGAAAAAGCAGGATTCAAACTTTGATTTGCTCCTTAAATCCAGGCTGGAAACAAAAAATGATACAGCTGCTCGTGGCCAGTTTCTGTGTTCTCCTGTAATTGGACTAACTTCACAGAAGAAGAGAATTTGGTAGTTAGTAGAGGGAGATCTGTAATTTTGAGAATGTAATAAGAATTGAATGTAAAGTGCCATCAAGGATGTTTACTGTTTTTAACTGTTGTTTGCCTGGGGATTTATTTAGTAAACAATTTAATTGAAAAAGTATCTTTATTCATATATACACTCAACAAAAATCTATATTATTTTATTTTTAGTTTTATGTCATATTGATACATATACATGTGCAGACTGTATGTGCATGCTTTTAAAATAGTAATTTCTTCATTATTTTCACAGCAAACCCAAGGAACCAATGTTCAGTGCAGGTAGGAACTTTTAAAATTTTTAAGCAGATAGTAACTGTGATTGGGTTCCCCCACTAGCCCCCTTTCTTCTATGGCTGCCTAGAAATTGGTATTGGGAATCTAAATGTGATACTTACAGGCTGCTGCTGATATATTATTAAAAAGTTGATCAGTTCACTCTAGATTTTATTGATGCTATAGATTTATTTCACAGTTGAGATTGTTTATAAGAAGACAAGGACAAAAAAGACCGTATCTTCTTACTGCACATATACTGCTTTTTCAAAGCAGTATTAAGGTTTTGGTAATTAAAGCAGTGCCAAGTTCATGTTAATCATAAAATGGTGCTCTCTAAAGATTGCTACATCTGTCCCAAAGCCTTGTAATGCAATTTGTCAAATTACAAATAAAAAGGTGGCTTGTTACTACAATTTTGGTAATCTCTCTTTAATTTGAAAAGCACTTCAATTTTTTCCAACTTAGGTATTATCCCTGCTGAAAGATTTTGAAAGTGAAATAGTAGGTGTAAGTGAAAGCAGTGTTTGTTCTTGTCATTAGACAGTTTAAAGTTTTGAAGAGTCTTAATAAAAATATGAAGCTGAGTAGTGTATATAACAGTTATTTTTGTTCTGAAAAGTCAACAACAACAAAAATAAAGATTTCTTTTAGCAAAATATGGAAAGGAAAAACCGTGTTGATTTATCATATGTATTGTATTATTTTTATGCATAATTCTGTGACAGTAATCATACATTAAGCTGAAAGAGTTGGAGATCTTTTGTTTACTGCACGGATTGATCAGCATCCAATAAAGCTTTTAAGCCATATTTCAAGGTTTAATGTAACTGATTTTGAAGTCAATAGTATATGAAATTAAATAAGCACTTAAGTCTCTAGTGACAATATATTCATGGTTCATGTCCCTTCCATAAAAACTGATGGTTTAGAAAAAGAAAACTTCTGATTTGCACAGAATATGGTTTCCTTGCCTAATATTTCTCCTTCCCTTATACCATGTAAAAAAAGGTGCTTGTAATATTTTTTCTTTTGCCACTTCTCCCATAGATAAAAGTGAGTAATTAAACAGATGTGACACTACATTGATGTCCTTCTCAACTAGACAAAATTCCTACTGAAATGAATGTTTTTTCTAAGAAGGTTATACTTGGTATTTTACTTAAATATATGGTTGCATTATGGAGTTCAAGCCAGCGTTTTAATGGTAGAACCAAACAGAGGCCCCTAACTAACAGAGGAAAGAGGTTTAGAAGGTAATTACCCAGTGAATGGCTCAGTGTTTTGTCAAGCCCCAGGTTAGCCTGCAGCAGACTAAGACTGGACAGCCTCTAGAGCAGGTATTTAGAGAGTTATTGTATTCAAACACATCTTTATCTAGCCCTTCTGTCTCTGTCTCTGTAATCACAAGGGAAGCGCCGTGTGACACACTGCAAAGGTAGGCTTCACTTCCAAAACCTCATAGCTCTCGAAGCAAACTGACTCTGGTGGGATAAAAGCTCAATATATATACAGCTGTTTTCTAACTTGTGTGCATTTTGCAATGTGAAAACTTTTCTAGTTCTTTTGAGTGAAACAAAAATGTTATACCATTTATTATATGATCTACTGAATTATAACCCTCAGGTGCACTTTAATTGTAGTAATGGGTTATAATTTACATTCCTGTGGGCTTAGTCCTAAGAATTTGAATTAGAAAAAAAATGTTGAGAGAGCTATATGGCAACACGTGGATGTTCACTGTGTTTGTAATGGCATTCTGCACTTCTGCTGAAATTTGTATAGAAATTGCCCCTTTGTTGGCTGTTTTGCTGTTAGCCTAACATGATCATAGAAGCCTTTGTTTTTTCTTGCTTTTTCTTATTGAGTAGATTGTAGATTTTTCTGAATCTTAAATAAACAGACCTAGGCCTACAACTAATGTCTCGTTGCTTTTTGCTTAGTGTCATAAAGCAGAGTTACATTTGGTAAACATACCATGTTAGTGTCTAAAGCTTTAGTTAAGTTGTAGTGTAAATATGCACATTTTTGATGCATGTTTATATCTGTGATCTAATCACAGATTTATCTGCTTTTTAGAAATAGCTATATCCTAACAGTTTTCCACTAATCAGCGTCTTTCAGCTTTGCAATAAATGTGTATTTCACAAAGCAAAAAATGTTTGTTCTCAAAGCAAAGTCTATTAGAGAGTCTCTACCTCTGTGTATTCTTTGTACAAATTTATACCTGCAGTCAGTGGTGGTCTCCTTTGCAGATCCCACTGGCATTGATGTCCTTCTTATTTCAGTTCATTAACTGTTCATTTATGCAACAACAATATCAAATTTACAAAACCGCAAATGTAAAAGATACATTTGTCTGAAAGTTTCACTCTTGGTCTGTCTTTGTAGTTTGATGATTGTTTGTCTTTACATCTATATCTTTACATTTAGAACTCTACTGTCTTATAAACTTACTTAAGAAAAGTATGACAAAGAGGAGTTGATTGTGCAGATGATGTATTTGGGTTAGGAACAAAAACTAGTAGAGATGGAATATTACCAGAAGTTAGAAATAAGTACACAATATGACCTCTATGCCTGACCTAATCAGCCTAAGTTCCTCTTTACAGTTAGGAGAGAGACATACACACATTCTGAAGGCATAATTCGTGTACTTGTTGTAATATACTTGATACAGTTTATTTTCCTAGTCTGGTGTGACTAGGTCAAATGATCCCACTGTAGATGGCTAAATGCAAGTTTTATGAGTCCCGTAAGCTTCAGGTGAGAAAAGCAGCTTGGTGAATTAAACTTTGATTCATTCACAGCCTTTGATAAGTACAGCCAGTAGTTGTCATTGCTGAAAATCTGTTGACTTCCAGTGCACCAGCATCAGCAGTGTTGGCACGTGTTTGAAGCTCATTAAATAGATGCTGCATGCGCATACGAATCGTGCTGTAATGCTTTGCTATTTAATGCTCTACCCTCTATTTTATTTTCCAATACAGATATATTGGAGTAGATTTTAAAAACAATTCCAATATTCTATTATTTTAACAGACATCTTGAAGTTCCAACCTTCTGTCACCATTATTTCATCATTATCATCTCTTCTTTTTAACGTTAAATTTTCTGTTGCTTTCACTCTACGTATGCATTCTGTAAATGAAGATAGAGAGACCTAACTGTAACTTTACTGTGACAGGTCAGGTAGATCTCTTTCCCATGTGGCTTAGTGTAAAGACAAAATACACATCTAGTTAGGTAATACAGCATTGCTATGATGTTTATTTGTTCAATCAATAATTTTTAATTATTTAGTCAGAATTTGTAGCATATGCATTTTTCAAATTAAAATAAAACCTTAGCTTTCAAATTTAAAAAATAGTGGTATATTTGTAATGATACTTAAAAATTCATAGCATAATTTAACAGTCCTAAATTGTATCATTTTTTTTTCATTTACATGATTTTTGTTACTTTTGCCCTTCCATTTCCTCTGTGCCCACGATTATTCTGTCTAGTAACTCTACAGATGTCACTGACTCCAAAACTGCTTGATTCGCATGTGAACAAGGCTGAACCCCTTGATCTGCCGATGGAGCAGCAAGAGCCAGCACGTTCTGAATCTGGACAAACTTCATCAGAAGTTCACAGGACACCCACTTTGGCCTTGCCACTTCCCAAAAGTCCTAGTCAGACCTTCATGGCATTTCCCAGATCTCCTAGTTTTATAAGCCCCATGAAGTCCCCAAGTCAGTACTTCCAGATCTGTTATTAATCTCTGCTTCTCTGCCCCAAAAATATTTCTTACCAGTTCAACAGATTATTTTTAGTATTTTCTTCTAGAAATGTTTACTTCTGTCAGCCAATTGAGTTTTTGTAGCTTCTCTCCTGTATGTCATTTTCCTTTCTTTTAATGTGCTGTCAATGTTGTCATTCTTTTCTCAATGTTTAGTAATTCTTAAAGCACCATATCTTTTCTGCATGTACATCAGCATGATTCCTCTTACTAATTGTTTGTGTTCCTTATTTCGAATGTATCTCTAACACTGTATCAAGTGTAAAGCATATCTTTACACTGGGATGCAAAGAATGCGACTGAGTGTTGGAAAATAATTTAGATGCTGATGCTCAACTGTAAACATTGATTAAAAAATAAAATTAATTTTAAGTGGCATTTCTGCGTTAATTGTAATCTTTGATGTATTCCCCTTCATTTTTAATATTTATAAAACATAATATTGTAACATTTTTTTAAAAATTCAATTTCAGACCTTTCTGTTTTGTAGTTCTTCATGACATTGTTTAGTTCTAATTCTGCTACTCAGAATGTTTAGACGAAGAAGGGACTTCGTATGTTTTTTTTAAAGTCTGCTTAGTGATTATGATTTTGGAAAAAAACCTGCTAAATTTCTAAGTTTGAGATTGCATGTCATTTTATAATTGTAATGCACCAAACTGTTATGTGGGAAGGGATGGAGGAGCACTGGAATTCTCCCCAGTGCCTTTTTTGTGTAACATTGAACGTTTCTGACCTTTTGTAGAGGAAGGATACGTAAAAATGTTTCTTCGTGGACGTCCTGTTACCATGTACATGCCCAAAGAGCAAGTGGAATCTTACAATTTGGAAGCAAAAGTAGAACTACCAGCCAAGAGGCTTAAACTGGAATGGGTGTATCCTTTCTGTGCTGGAGGACTACTGGAAATCAATCATTCCATAATGATTTGGGTT
This sequence comes from Setophaga petechia, assembly GCA_024362935.1. Classification (NCBI taxonomy): domain Eukaryota; kingdom Metazoa; phylum Chordata; class Aves; order Passeriformes; family Parulidae; genus Setophaga; species Setophaga petechia. Next base: position 9,104,744 of record JANCRA010000003.1, on the reverse strand, counting down.
AAATAATTTTTCGAGCTAAATAAAGTATAGCAGGATTAAGGTCATAGGGTTCATTTAATTGCTGAAGTGACATTCCATTGAAAATAGGTGTTAATTTCTTGAGGCTGCTGTTCTTCACCTTGTAAAGTACAGGGTGGCAGCTTAAGAAAGATTTTGCTTAAATGTTGCCTGAAGGTTAAGTCTGAAGCATTCTAATTAGCCAAGGATTAAACTAGGCATATCATAAGAATGTAGTGAGATGGGATTATTAATTATAATATGCATAAGACAAGCTCAGGTTTTTTTCTAGTTCTTAGCAGTAATTTATCATTTTAAACTGTTTTATAAAATGTACACCATTGTCCTTAAGAGGATGGTGCATTCAACTGGAATAAGCCGTGAATTGAGTAGTGCTGTGCAACTGGTACATGCTTAGCCATAAAATTTATACCATATAATATATAAAACAATTTTTGGATTTGTATCTTAAGGGGGCTTAAACACCACAAATACTGAACAACCAGATTTTTCCACTGACTTCTATGAGTAGACACAATTGCAGAAATCTAACTTGAAAGCAATCAGTGTTTCATGTCATACAAAAGTTTTCCTATTTCACATTTAAGTATAATGATAGAATATATTCTTTATTTAGAAAAAGACATTTCACTTTTATGTAATCTTATTATATATAATAGATGATTCAAGATAAAATATAAACACAAGAAGATCTGAATTTATTTGTAATATCCATTATCTTTAGAGAGATGACATCATCATAGGTTTTCTCTTGAAAGAAAAATCTCTTTTCTGGTTGCAGTGAAAATAGGAAATTGATTTTATAAAAGAAGACAGACTGCATATAGTCTTTTTCAAAGTTGTATAAATAGAACTGCATGTGGTTTCAGAATGTTCAGAGTTTCTAGAAGTCCCTTTGTATTCACAAGAGATTAATGACAGATTTAGTTACCATTCTTATTATTCCTATTACAGCTGAGGCTGTACGTTCTATCCCATTCTGCTGGAACTGCATAGATAATGCATGCACAACTAAGTGAAGATGAGTTAAAAAGACAAAAAAATCCATAAAATTAACAAAACAGGTGAGATTACAATGATAAACGCTGCTTGCAGCGTTTTACCATCTGATTGTACAGGTTCTCACTATTTATCACCACAGAACTGAATGATGTCTTTTGCAGTTGTAAGGAGCTCCTCACTCAAGCGGCCTAAGGATGATAAGGAGGAAATGTTAGAAAGCTCACTGAAACAACAGAACACCCAAGCATGACACAAAGCAGAATGTCATTAGCAGCATGTAGGTGGAACCTGACATCAATATTTCAGACTATTATAAGAAATTATAATTAGAGTAGGTCATGATTTCAGTCTCATTAGTTTTTCAGTTAAGCTTATTTAAATGACTGAATATTTGCCAGATGGATTATTATTTTTAGTTTGAATATTCATATGTCCTTCCAGGTGTACGTCCATATACCCAGCAGAATCCTGTCTAAGAATAGAAGAAGTGTGAATTAATAAAACAATCTAGCTAACCCTAGATGATTATTCTAAATGGTATTGAGGAGGAGGTAGTTTTTTCCAAAAATACTGTGCTAGCTTCTTCTGTTTCTAATTTATTTGCAATTAAATCCAATCATGATATCCATACTTAGTATTTATAGCAATGACTAGGTATATGGAAGGTTTAGAAGGGCAATTTAAAAATAATTTTTAAAAACGAGGGAGAAGGTGATGCTCACTTTACAGACTGTAACAAAGGGAAGAGAAACTGTGAGCAGGAGCATAAGATCATTTAAGAAGAAAGACAAATACAGAAAAAAACCAAGCAATATTGCAGGCATTCATTCCAGTTGAGTTGGAGAAGCTCCACTGTTTGATTGGAGGGTAACGGAACTGGAATAGGAAAAAACAGCTTTGTAACAGATAAATGAGTGCAGCTGTGGGAGTACAGCCAGAAATGCTCTATAATGTAAGAATGGGGATAGGGAAACAAGATATTGGAGGTGGTGTGGACAAATGGAAAGGAAAACAGAGTATGATGAGAAACAGCAGGAGGAAAATCTAATGTGTACAGATTTCAGGGCATTCCAGAACCATAAAGGGTTATTACAGTCGTGTTACCAGCTGTCTGGGTAAGCTGAAAAAGGTTCACACCTTTGATATATTATCATATATATTAGGACATGAAGAAACAAAAACAGTGAGTGTTGAAGTGTGAGGGGGGCTGGAGCAGAGGTACAAAATCCAAGTGAGGAATCAGCACTAGGGACATCAGGGTGGGAGCAGTGGCCTTCCCAGATCCATTTAAGAGCAACTCACTTGGCAGGCAGGAGGTTTGAAACAAAAACTGCAGGCCAAATGAAAAGAAAAGGTCAAGGTAACACTCCCTGAAATGCCAGCTCACCAAATCCAAGTCTAAGCCACCAAATCCAAGTGTGGGAAACAGTGAGGAGAAGGAGGGATCAAGCCCAGGAGCTTGCATTTGAGAAAAAAGGCTGATAGAAAGAAATTGAGTGTTTGACAACAGCAGTCACGTGAAGGGTTGAATGCAGCATTGTTCCCCACAAGAAGAACAGTAAAGAGATTTCCCCTAAAGAATGTAATCTTTCCCATTTAATGGTTATTTTTGTGCACTGAGATTTGTTACTTATGCATGTTTGTGTAATGTTCTCCACTTTTTTTAGAAGTTCAATTCCTTACACTAACTTCAGCTGCTGGTTCACTATAAATTTGATTATATGTTGTGGAACTAGGGAAACTTTATGTTGGCTTCAATCCATAATGCTATCTGGCCTTAGAGAGAAAAATAAATGTAAAAAAAAAATCATTGTCCAGCTGTCTAGAGTATAACACCAACCATCACAGACAGGTTCAAATTGATAGTAAATTCCTTGTAATTTAAGATATTGATTGTTTCACTGTCATTGTGCTTTAATATCATATAAGAAACTTTGACTGTTTCAGTTTATGAGACTAAAAGCTCTATTTCTGAATTCACACTTTAATAATTGGGTATGCTGCACTAGTTCTATTGCATTTATGAGAAAAAATCAGCAAGCTGTTTCTTCTAAAATAGGTATTTTTATAGGATAACTATTGACTTTATTACTTCAACAATGTTAACATGACTATTAAAGTTTGAGTGGCTTATCAGTGACTATCCAAAATAGTGCACAAGTACCTTGTTTAGATCATGTAAATAGGGTTTCATTAACTGCCTAGGTACTTTTCACAGCCAGTTCCTCCATACTGACTGCATTAGAATGCACTTCTGTTTTGCCAAGATTCTGCTAATGCTGTTTCTTTCTGTTCCCATAAAAAAAAGAAAACCAAAATAGTTGTAGTCCCTAATGACTCTTCAGAAGAATAAAACTACAAAATATGGCTGATTTAGCTTTCAGTCTAAATGAGATTATTATTCCAGTCATTTCATTGAATTAATTTTATATTCATATTGATACGACTACCATCAGAATATGAGCCACTGCCTTTTAAATACTACTAAAATAAATTGGAATGGATGATGTAACCCTTTTATGGTTTTTGTCCATCTGGCTGGTCATGTCCACATTAATGAAATGAATCAACCTGCACACAGGATAATACAATCAATCCTTATGTAATGCAGGGAGATGTGCTGAAAAACTTGTTAGTGTTTCTATTAAGTCTAATTTCTTTATTTTAATTAGTCAAGCAGTTTAAGTAGTAAATACACCTGGGACAAAAGTAGTATTGCCTTTGTCTGGTATTTAGCCAGTTCTAGAGGATGCTAAAGGAAAAGTACATCTGAAATTTCCCCTACTCTTTGCTATGTATTTTCTGTAGGATATGTAGGTTTTAAAGTCTGCAAAGTGCTTCAACTCTCTACTGTAGTAAGGGAAAGAGTTCTGAAGGTTATCAAGTAATAAAACTATGCTCAAGCCAAGAGATGCAGACTTTAGGACAGAGACTACAGACTACAAGGACAGAGAATCCTTTTTTTTTTTTTTTCCCTTCTTGTTGTTAATATTCTTCATGGGTAGATGATGTTATTGCAGCTTGACCAGCACTCTAGCTATGGCTACAGGGGTCGGGACTGCCGCAGCAATCTGTACCTGCTGCCGACGGGCGAGACCGTGTACTTCATCGCGTCTGTGGTCGTGCTGTTCAACGTGGAAGAGCAGCTCCAGAGACATTACACTGGTCACAATGATGATGTGAAGTGGTAAGTCATCTAATAGCAGCTCTTTTTCTCTTCATAAAACATCTATTTGAGAGAGATCCACTCATTTTCTTTACTCTGCTTCTAGGATGATTGAACATTATCTTCTTTAGAATCTTCTCCTTGCATTTTTTAAGTAGGGTTGAATTATTGCCCTTCACCAGGTGTACAGTTCAACCTAATCAGCAAAATAATAGTAATTTCACCTGTGGCCTTCCTGGTAGTCTTCAGGCATGCTGACCCCATGGCAGATAGCCTGTAAACTAGACCTGGTTTGTTTACTGCCCTGCACTCATGGCAGATTTGGCTTCAAAGTGATTTAAGTGTGTTGAAGATCAGAGGATACTAGATACCAGCAAATATCAGAATCATTAAACTGAAATCTAAATAAACATATGGTTTATCTTGATGGTGTCAGTCTGTTTGCACAGTGTAGCTGAAAAAGAGCACCTGGATTATCTGATGGGTGAAATAAGTTTGACATCCCTTCTTTAGATTAGGCATTATGAAACACCCATTGTCACTCAAAGCCAAAAATAGGCCTGATAACCAAATCGGCTTGAGTTGTAAGGATGTTTCATAAATTGAATTATTTGTATAATCTGGTTGTTTTACAAGGAGATTTTTACCTTGGACCTGTTCCATCTCATTTCCTTCTTTCAAATTTTCTGTCTCTAGATATTTCAAATCTATCAGGTTTACTGGAAAGAGGATGCCTTTCTGGTTTGTAAAGCTAAATGAATTATTGCCAGAGTTCATTTTGTAGGGTACTTGGCCTCTAGAATGGCATGCAAAGCAGATGCAGTGAAAAAAGAATTCAGAGGATTTTAAAATAAAAGAGCATGACAATTGTTTTGTCAGTTCTGGTTTTATATTCTTTAAAAGTGTACACATATGCTGTGTGCTTTATATGACTAAAACAGGGCTGTGTGCTTTATATGACTAAAACAGATTGTAAAATAGCCCTAAAACAGGGCTGTTTTACAAGCTCAAGTAATAGCTTGTTGAAATAGACAGTCGATAGATTAAAATTTGTCCTCTTCTTTTCTTTTGTAGCCTGGCTGTTCATCCTGATAGGATCACTATAGCAACAGGTCAAGTTGCAGGGACATCCAAGGATGGGAAAGTAAGTGACTTCTTTAATGATGTATAATTGTTTAGATTTCATAAGAATATGTTATTAAGAAGATACATGCTGTATTCTTTTCCTACTGTAATTGGTCTTACATTTTTGGACTGAACAGAAGCAAAACTAAATTTGGTCATTCCTATTGCATGCTCTCACACTTACCCAATTCCATTATCAAGACCGGTCAATGGTTTCTGGTTCCATGATATAGACTGAAGGTAAATTTGGAGCTGGTCTCTGGAAGGGATGGAGGGGTAAGGCTGCAAAGGAGACCTGAGAGGGCAGATGGATGTGGAGGAAAAGAGGACATTTAATTGTACAGTATACAATGTTATTTTTGATCACAGCCACCAAAACCAAACTATGAAGAACAGGTTTGGGTTGTTTGCTAAAAAAACAAAAATTTACTCTTGCCATCATCTAGGCAAGAATATTTTTCTTTCTATTGCCACCTGTATTATTGTAAGTTTAGCTGTAAGCTGGGACTGTTTCAACAAAGTAAGAGAACATTGCTCCAAATAACTAACAAAAGGGAAAAATAATGGGAACAAGCACAGGCAGTAAAAACCATGAGGAAAAAGTTACTCAGAAGAGTATGCAGCAGTTGTCACAACCAAACTATTGGAAATTTAAAGGCAGATGCCAAAGAAGAATTTTGGGATAAAGTCTGGATTATCAATATGCTATCAATATCAACTGCTTTGAATGTCACGATTTAAGGCCAGCAATTAAGTACCACACAGCCACTCATCCACCCCCTCTCCCACCCCTCACTGGGGTGGGGAGGAGGATTGGAAAAAGGACAAATTCTGTGGTTTGAAATAAGAAATAAATTTAATTTAATCTATTTTAATTAAATAATAATAACAACAATAAAGACAACAAAAAGAGATAAATAAGACCCAAGAAAGAAAAGTGATGTACAATGCAGTGGCTCACTGACTGATGGCCAGCTCGTCCCCCAGCAGCAATTGGCCTCTCCAGGTCAACTCCCCAGTTTACGCACTGGGCAGGATATTCTATGGCGTGGAATATCCCTTTGGACAGCTCAGATCAGCTGCCAGGACCATGCTGCCTCCTGGCTTCACATGTGCTCCTCACTGTCAGAGCATGGGAAACTGAAGAGTCCTTGACTTAGGGTAAGCACTGCTCAGCAACAGCCAAAACATCTGTGTTATCCACATTATTCGTGTCCAAAACACAGTACTGCACCAGCTACTCAAAAGAAAATTAACTCTATCCCAGTCCAAACCAGGACAGTGGGGAAAAAAAAAGGAAATAGCAGCTATGCAATATAAGTTTTATGTAAGATAACTTAGCTGAGTAACACAAACTATTAATTTTTATTATGTGTTGGAGCTTTTTTTAACTTACCATTGTATTTATGAAATGAAACCTTAAAGTATGAGGTCTGTGCTTGAGTAGAATACGGTATATAGGTATATAAAAGCCACTAATATAACTGAGGTATTGCTGTGCCCTTGGGGTTTTTTTAGATATATTTATTTATGTTAAAGGACGATTCCGCTGCTCGTGAGCGCGGGGCTCCAGCAGCTGCCCGGGGCTGCCCCCTGGTGGCCCTGGGGGGCATCGCGGGGCGCCCGGAGCCAAAGGCCGAGGGGAGGAGCTGATCTGGGGCCAGGATGTACATCTGGAATCTTATTCACAAAATGCAATCTCATTCTGATTACAGTTGTAAAGGAGAGTTTGAACATAAAGTTATTTTCCCCAGCCATTTTTATAATGTTGAAATTAATTTAATTTTAAAGATTCCTGAGCTTTTTTCCACACTTTTACATTTACCAGAGTTATCTCAGTTGGTACAGTTTAAATTCTGCCTGGGCCTGCCAGTAAATCCCATGTCACAAAGTCATCAACAATTTTCAGTTCATGCTGAGTATCTCAGTGGCCCTAAACTTCAGTGAACAAACTGATATCTGACATGCTGTACACTCGCATAGTCAGTTCCAGATACTGGTCTTAGGCACAATAATCAGCAAACCATTTGTAATGTATCTGTACTTACATGGTGACTCTAGAGAAGTTCTGATAATTTTTATACCTTCAATTATGATTTTTTTTTTCAGATGCAGTCTCGTTTTTTCGAGACTGAAATCTCGAAATCCTGTTGGGTTTTCTCCATCATTGTTTGAGCTGATGTTTTCTGTGTCTGTTTTATAGCAATTGCCACCACACGTGCGTGTCTGGGATTCTGTAACTCTGAACACACTTCATGTCATCGGAATGGGGTTTTTTGACCGAGCTGTCACCTGCATTGCTTTTTCTAAATCTGTAAGTAAAGTAAATGAGTAGTCATATTAAGACTGTTTGCTGGAAAGATCTTTGAAATCTTTCAAATTTAGGTGACCAAAACAAACTTCCAAGCTGTCTTTTCTCTCAGGTTCCTCTGTAGAGGAGCAAAGCTTGCAACCCATTTGTTTCCAACAGCATAGGTTGCTATTAAAGTTAACAATATCTCAGCATTCTGAGATTTACCATGTACTTAAAATCAACTGCAATTAATTTCTTCAGCAGTTGCAAAAATACTTGTGTACTTGAGATTTCAGCATTCCTACTTTTCTTGAATCATCCTATTTTGTTTCTCCCTTCATAAGAAATTTACTCTCTCTGCACCTTTTAACCCTCTCACTGTGTCCAAAGTGATTGATGAAAGACTTAAAAATTGAGACTCCCATAGGAGAATCAAAATCTTTTGCTAAAAAGCAGCAAAGGCATATGAATAAAGGACTGTAAAGTAGTAAAATCCTGTTGTTTGCCTCTTGGCACCTTCCTTTGAACTCTAATCTGTCACAGAGATAAAGGAAATATTTGCATGCTGATATAGGCAGCATTTGAGTCCCATATAAAAACTTGAGTCTGTGACCTGGCACGTGCAAGCTGCAAAGCCCCCTGTGCACAACAGAATCTGTAAGCAATATGTGTGGTGGTGTCTGGTTGTCCTGGCAGCGTTTTTAGACAGGAGAGGACTACCTGTGTATTCCCTAGGCAAAATTTACTTCAATGAAGGTTTCTACAAACACTTGAAATCCATTGATAATTATGTTTATAGAAAGTCGAAAAGAGAGGGCTGTATTGGGAAAACTAGTTAAGAATACAAAGGTGAAAGCTAACACAGCTTGACATCAACTTTGAAGGATAAATAAAAAGTGTAAGTAAGCAAATGCTCTGTAAATACCCCTCTGGACGGAAACAGATGCATAATAACACAGGAGCACTATTGGCATTTGCCAGAAGAAAGCCAGTATTTAATATGTTTGCTTTGTGATTTCAGTCACAGCTTGGCCTGTTCTGAGCATCACTTCCCACTCAGTAGCAGCAGCTCTCTCACTTTAGATGGTCTCTCTTCAGGTTCCTTAGTCCTGCCTGTGCCCCACCTCATGGGCTGCTAAGGCACAGTTTTTGTAGCTGTGTCTGATGTGTGTTGTGGGCCTGAAGAATGAAGAAAGAATGAAGGAATTAGGGTAATTGAGATAGAAAAAGTGATAAATGTCATAACCATAAAAAAAGACACCTATTAAGAATAAGTTGTTTTCTAATTCCTTACTCTGTTTTCTGATTTTGGTCCATTATGCCAATATGAAGAATAAAATGGTTTCCTGTATTAACAGACATCTGAGAAGAAATAATTGGTTTAAATTGCAAAGAAAGAAATCCAGTATAGTTATCAGGAAAAGCTTTCTCAATAAAATAGATAATGGTGTGTAGTTTACCTTTGGAATTTCCACTACTGAATATTTGTAAAGAGATACCTGCCACATTCCTGACACTTGTCTGCAGTTTGCAAGAGTTCCTCTTCTAGGTCCCTTTTTAGCACAACCCTATAAATTACTATATTTTATGGAGCTCTAACTACAAATATAGCAGTTAAAGAGTAAATATATGTAAATATCTCCACTTACACATAAGTATCTCATTATTTTGAATGTGTGTTTATATGTTCCTCCTGTTGTTTGGATGATGCATTAATATTTCCCATGTTTTGCCTCAGAATGGAGGAAGTAGCCTGTGCTCTGTGGATGACTCCAATGACCATGTGCTTTCAGTGTGGGACTGGCAGAAAGAGGAAAAGCTGGCAGATGTCAAGGTGTTGCAATAAGATATTTTGTACTACTTGCTTGTATGTAGATGTAGTTTCTTGTAATAAAATGTCTTTGTGTATTTAAATTTTTGTGCCTTTTTAACATTTCCACTGTATAAAAGGCAAGGAACATGAAGAAAGGGGATATTTTCGCTCCATTAAGATTATCCCAACAGTTTAAGTTTTTATAAAATTTTGTTGTTTGTTGTTATTCTAGAATTGATTAGAAAATTTTAGGCAGCAATGATAGGAGCATGTGCAGGAAAAAGATCCTGAACTAATCTTTTGGGTAGAAATGCTCGTTATCTGACATGATTTTTAGGGATACATCTTGATACTATCTTATAAAGACATAACATTTTTTGACTACAAAGTATTCCAGTCTATGTTAGTAAATGAATAGCTCAGAATTATTCTTTTATCAGAACTATCAGTTTACCTAACTAGAGAACCATGTAATATTTCTTTCCTTCCTTTGCATTTTAGATTTTGATACAATGTTTTTCTTTTTCCTTCCAAGTGCTCTAATGAGGCTGTATTTGCTGCAGATTTTCACCCTACTGATACAAATATAATAGTTACCTGTGGAAAATCACACCTTTATTTTTGGACACTAGAAGGGAATTCCCTTATTAAAAAGCAAGGATTATTTGAGGTAAAATAAAATGCTTCTCTAATTTTATGTTTATAGTAATGATACAGTCATACAGAAATAAGGTTTAATAAGATTTGAGTAAATCAAAAGAAATTATTATTATTAAACTGAAAATATTGCAGAAGTTCAGGTGGCATTCATGGTATTCACAGAGAACTTTTCCATGGGTAGAACTTCCACACTGAAATGTTCAGATGCAATTACCCATTGTTCCTTGTATTCTTTTTCCTATATTCTTTTTGCCTCATACCCCCACCCTCTCACCCACAACCTGTGGAAAATAAAATTACCTTAAAACTCTCTATGACTAAAAAAAAAGAGAGAGAGAGTGTGAGGGAAGAGATTTTTATTTTATGAGAGGAAAGACCGCATAAAAATACATTGGTATGAATTTCCTTCCCTTTTCCTCTGTTCTGCTCAGACACATGCACATATGTCATTCAAACACAGATTGAGCTGGCCACTATTTGGTAAATATCATTTTCATTTCAAGGTTTGATTTGGTTTTGTTGTGGAATATAGACTAAGCTGTATAGCACTTGCATGCACAACTGAGGGATGTTTGCAATGACTGCAGATAACTCCAGTGAGTGCTAGTTAACTGCTTGTGGAGTCATGGCCCCCAAGGATAGTCAGAACAAATATTTACAATGTCAGTTAATATACTTTGTGTGAAATCAGGAGGAGATGCTGAGAGAATGCATTTAAATTTTGTCACATTTTATTTTTCATGCATTTTAAATTGATTTTTCTTCTTCTTCTGGCTCTTTTGGTCTTGATGATGGTTAGAGCTGGAAAAAGGTTGTGGTCCTTGCATAGAACAGCTATTAGTTTGGGGGAGAAAGAGATAATACACATAGGTTGTCAACAAGGAATGTATAATGTCCTTAGAAACTGCCAGTGATGTTTTTGTTCCCTTACACATTTAATTGTTTTGTTGCTGTAAATATCTTAAATGCAGAGTTTCATTACTGAAACTTGGGCTTCTTTCAAGAGATGATTCCTTAATTCTTACATTATGGCCAAACCCTCTAGTAATAAGGTTTTTTCTCCTAGAAACTGGTGGAGTTAAGAATTATAATAATAAAGCTTTTTTGAAACTTTGGCCACTTCTAAATACTCCAGTCTTTGGCATTCTGCAGTAGCTGGGGGATTTGGTTTATCTCAGAGCAGTCCTGGTCATGTGTTACATGTTGGCAGGCCTGCTCTCACTCACTCTGTCCCCAGCTTGCAATTAAAGGGTGCAGGATTGGGCCACAAACCTCAGGGGATGCATCTTCTGCCCTTGCACAGATTATTCTGTTTAGACTGTAAGAATGTGTTTAACTCTAGTAGATATTTGAGTGATAGTAGAGGTGTATAAGACTAAACTAAATTAACCAAATGCATAAAGTTAAAATCCATGGGTTGTGTGTTGCTGTGAGTGTATATTTTTCATAACCATGCAGAAACAAGAGAAGCCAAAGTTTGTCCTGTGTGTGACCTTTTCTGAAAATGGTGATACTATTACAGGAGACTCAAGTGGAAACATTTTGGTTTGGGGGAAAGGTAAGATAAAATTTCACTATTCACTTCCATCTTAATATTAGACTGTGAGTATAGACTTGAGTGTAGAGCTTCATTTCAAGAAGAATAAATTTTGTTTTATCTTGAGGTCTTTCCCAAGACCAATCCAGGAGATTGTGCCTGGATTATTTTCTACAAGAAGCTAAAGAATATCTGTACCTAACTGCTGGAGCACAAAATTCTATCAAATGTGTTTCCTATGGTAAAATACTGAATCACAGAGCTATGCCAGCATGCGGGGCTTTTACTGATGTAAGAGATGCCAAGAAAAGTTCTTTCTTTAATCACTGTACAGAAAGAAACATTGTTAATATAATTGATGATCTCCAGTCTCCTATCCTGTCCCTCTCTACTGTTAGCAGAAATTATGCCTATTGACACACACTTTAAAAAAGACAACAAATAGCAGTATTTGTTTTCCTAGGAAGTCAAGCTAGTATGTTTTCAGATCTAATTGTATTCCTCAGCTTTATTCCAGAAGAACAGATGGATAGGAAGAACTTCTTAAAAAGCATTTTCTAGTAAGAAGAGACCTTTTTTTAGGCAGCAGAAGGCAATGCCTGCCAGAGGGCAAACAGCAGCAACATCCTAAATGTGTACTTAGTGCCTGAGATGCCATGCATAGGGATACACAGAATCCCTTAAAGGAGGCCTTATTAGCAAAGGAAGAAGGGATATGGATAACAGCTTTTTCCTATTTACTCAGTGCTTTCTCCCAAGATACTACTGAATGGGATAAGACCCTGAAAACAATACAGTGAATCAGTTATACAGTTGAACCTTACTGAGCTGTTTTTGTAGATTTATTTTTCAACCAAGGACTGTCAGCTAATTATCTCCTTGTCCAGTACACTGCTGGGAATGGGGGTGGATATGATGTTTGTAACTTGTCTTCTCATTTATTTCCCTTTCCTTTTTCCTATGGTAATTTATAGCAAGGCACTTCAACACTTTTCCTTCTAAACTGACTTTAGAAATTACACTGTCCCATGTCCTGTTCTTTATTGTTATTTTGGACTGCCAGCAGACAAGGGAGACAGGGACTGTGCACTACTCAGGGGCCAGTTTGCCATCGTGCTGGTAGACCAATTTCTGCCTTTGCTGCAAGCAGCCTCTTCTACCCTTTCTCCCAGAAATAAAAGGGAATTCTCTATGTGCTCAAGAACTCAAGTTCTGCCAGCTCTTTAGGGTTGGACAAAAATGTTTTTCTTGTTTTTCTGTCTCAGTACAGTGTACTTGCTCTGCCTTCACTACTTTTGACTCAGAGCTCTATGTGCAAGAGAGGGCTGCTTCCACCAGGTCAGAGTATCCTTAGCAAAAATTTCTCTTGATAGAAACCAGTTGTGCCTGACACATTATATCCATAGAGCTGGATGAAGGAAAAGACAATTGGTTTTTCCTAACTTGCATCAGCCCCTCACTTGTGCTAAACATGAAGTTAGCCAAGCTTTGATGCAAGGTGCACATTTCAGTAATAGAATCACCAGTAATCATTTATTTGTAATTCATAATAGTAATAATTTACCAAATTAGAAATACTTAATCTAATGTAGTTGGTTTTGACAGCATTGAGTCTAAGCTACTTAAACAAGCCAAGTTAATCAGTAAATAAGTACAGGCTCCTCTGGACAGTGATCAGCACATACTGCCAGATATACAAGGACCTCTGGCTTAGTCAGATTTTGGTACAAATTCAGGATCTGGAGGCTGTAGAATATCTTCTATCTGGAGGATAAAAGTGACTAGATTATGGGGTTTTGCTGATAAGGTGTGTAGTCCTACTGCAGATCAGATGTGATGTCAAATTATTTTACTTAAACCCCCTTGAAAGGTTTAAATGAACCTATTTTATTTTGTTCTTGACCTAGACTAAGTATGTGCGCTTTTCATTTTTGAGGTGGGGGTAATATATGATAAGATGTACTAATTGGGCCTCTTCTGTAGGTCTGTTTTGGTCCAGCACCCCATGCCCACTGTTATCATTGTTTAAATGCAATCCTTGAGAGATAGTAGAGGAATAGAGAAAAAAAAATATGGGGGAAATAAGCTCTTAAGTATTTCAGTAGTAATGCCTTTTTTCCTTCTATTCAGGTACCAACAGAATAAGCCATGCAGTTCAAGGAGCACACGAGGGTGGAATCTTTGCCCTGTGCATGCTGCGAGATGGCACTTTGGTATCAGGAGGAGGAAAAGACCGAAAGCTGATCTCTTGGAATGGAAACTACCAAAAAATTCACAAAACAGAGGTGGTATTGCCTATCTTGAAATTACTCTGCTACTTGAAATAAAATTCTGTTGTCCTCTGAACATATTTTTTTTTTTTTCCTTATGGACCTGTATTCTATGGGAAAGCAAATCAGTGGTAAAATACAGTATTTTCATATGCTGAGTTGGAAGGGCTCCATCAGGATCATCGAGTCCAGCTCCTGGCCCTACACAGACACCTCAAATTTTCAGTCCTCAGATCATTCCTGTGATTGCCTCTTCATTAATTTAATATTTCCTTTCTAAGGTCTGTGGTAGCTGGAAAACAGATCTTGTGTATCTTTCTATATTATTTCTTCCTTTCTTTTCATTTAATAATGTGAGGTAATGTTTAACTTCAGAGTGTTACAGTATTGAAATGGTTTTATGCATTCCTCTTTGCCTAAATGATGTCAGGATTTTTTTAGGATTTTAATACTTAAAGTTTTTCATTTATTTCTTGGTTGATGTTGTTGTTTTTAAAATGTAATTTAAACAAAATTTGAAAATTTCTCCAGCTGCTATGTAGGAACTTAGAAGACTAAAGCAGAATTTGTTTGGATGGAACTACTTTGTTTACATACTGAATGTAAGAGAAGAATCAGCAGAAAAGTCTGAGGAAGGGTTTCAACTCTACTATATAATATTAAATAATAATTAAATAATGATACTATATAATTAACTTTATAATATTAATATTTAATGTTGCAAATATATATACAATTGATATGTCTCTTTTTGTAATTCAGTTTTTAACACAGTACAAGGGACATGCTTGTTATGCTGTTTCTAACTGTGGTGTCCTTTTTCACTTATTTGTTCATATACTTGTATTCCTTGTTATTTTACATCTTCCCTTGAACTTTATTTTAGAGACTTGCACTGGCTCTTTCAGAACCAAGGCTGCAATTAAAGAAACATTCATTGCCAGAAAATGCTCAGAGTAGAAATGCTTATTCTGATATCACAGCTGCAATTAAATACTATTGAATTAACACAGCATGAAGGAACCTTTATGTTACTTGCAATACTTGATTTAGCTGAATATTCTGTAGCTAAGAAAGTCTTGTCTTGCAGTGTTATAGAGGTTACTGAACTGATGCAAGTTGTTATAAAATTTTGCAAGACAGGCACGTGTATTAATTTGTTTCATTTCTTTGCTGTGCAATATTTATTAAAATACTTTTACTACTTTAAAAATGGCAATACCTGACAAATTGTCTGACTTATCTGTCCTTTTGTCTGTTCTGACCACAGATTCCAGAGCAGTTTGGTCCAATAAGAACAGTCGCAGAGGGAAAAGGGGACGTTGTATTAATAGGAACCACCAGAAACTTTGTCCTACAGGGCACCCTGTCAGGAGACTTTTTCCCAATTACCCAGGTAATCTGAGTTTCCTTACAGGAGCACTTCTAAGTGTGTAAGAGCAGTAATTTTCCAGTTTAAAATTAGTTTTAATAAATATGCATCTGATTTATTATTACAGTACTTTCAGCAATAAGAATAATTATAAATGTGTATCTATCTAGAGCTAACATACTTTTGGAATGTTTTAATATATAGTTTGGCCATTTTAATAGTGTTTAAACATGTTTAGTTTTCATGGCCTGACCTTCTTGTCCAAAACCATCTCTGCTTGCATAGGGCCACACCGATGAGCTCTGGGGGCTTGCAGTCCATTCCTCAAAGCCTCAGTTCTTCACATGTGGACATGACAAACACATTACACTCTGGGATGCAACCACTCACCATCCTATCTGGAACAAGATTATAGAGGTATACATTTATTAAATACAGCTCTCCTGTTACAGAAATTCTCTAGTCATTTTGTTTTTTCTTAAGATTATAGTATAAAATTATCTTAAAATATTAACTTGAGGGAAAAAATCATTTCATGTTAACCTATTTTTGTCATAGAGATCAATGTAAAAGCCTTTTAATGCAGCTATTCTGAGTACAAGTTAGATTAAATGCAGTGTTTGAACCTCTGGTTTATTCAGTAAAATATCTTTGCATTTGCTATGAAATTATACTTTAAAAACATTAGGAAATTTTCCTTTCGGGAATGCTGTAGTGTATTAGAAGCTGGGCATAGAAATCCTGGATCTCAACAATTCTCTGAAATTTTCTTTAGAGTTAGTAATTATTTTAAATTAGTCACTTGCTTATCATTAATGAGAATATCCTTTCCACCTAGTCTCTAGGGCTAGTAATGACCAATTACTAAAAATGTCAGCAGCTTTACTGAAAGAGCTACAGTGTGATACTGTTTTAAAATACAGAAAATAAGGGACACAAGCATTTCCATGAGATGGATCACCAGACCGGGTTTTTTGCTTGCATTTTAAAATTATGTTTTAATGGTATGACGAAAAAAAACCTATATTGGTATTTTCTGCTATAACCTGAAAAGTTCTGGACCTCATTCTTTGTAACTGGACAGGTATTAGGAAGAAAATGCTTACCTTTTTTAGGAATATGTTTAAGTTGCAAGAAAAACACTAAAGTTTTACAAAGTAAACTGTTTTAAAATTGCACATCCAAATAAGAAACCCAGTTTATGCCCTTTAATGCCCTTTCTGAGCTGCAGCTTAGCAGGTGCTGGAAAAAGGTGCTGGTGTGTGTAGGAGTTAGGCTTTACCCCTCCTGCAAAGTGCCATGTACCTTTGTTGAATAAGGGACTTGCTTGTCCTTCAGACTGTAGGTAAACTGCAGCTTTGATGCTTAATTCTAAGGTCAGCTCTAGTTTAAGAAGTTATTTTTATCTCTTATTTCTTTGGGATTTATTGAGAAGCTGCCATTGCCAATGTTATTGTTATGAAATCACTCGCCAAATTATTTTTAGAGAGTAAAGAAAAGAGTGGCCTTGTATAGAAGGAAAATAAAATATTTCAATTAGTTAAAAATGGTTTTTTATGCCTCAATTTTATATTGAAAGAGAAGAAATTACCTCTAAAAATCAACAAGATAGTTTTACTGTGTTCCAGAGGCAAATAATTGAATTGTATTTTTGTTACAACTTGATAGCATGGACTGGTAAAAAAGCAGTTTCTTTCTGAAACATTTCAGGATCCAGCACAGTCTTCAGGTTTTCATCCTTCAGCATCTGTTGTTGCAGTAGGGACACTAACTGGAAGGTAAGAGGTGCAGAGCTACACCTTGGGCACCAAAAAGCACTGATTTTTCCAGCTCACATCCAAGCTCATGTAGATGTATGCAATCACACATCTTCATCCCCTATTGATTTCTATTGAATGTCACAGTGAAATTTATTTGTATTGCTTTAGTGCCTAGAAACCCTGGGCTTGGGCCAGCACCCAGTGTTTGCTGAGTGTTGCATGAACAGAGATGGTTTCTGCCCTGGGAGAGAGACAGTGTAGATCAGTGGGAGGAGGACATTTAGAGAGGGCAGGAAGTCTGGGTTAGCTGTGAGATCTGACATGGGAAGTGTTGTCACCATACCAGTGACCTAAATGTTAAATCTTTGTGTCCACTGGGAAAAAGGAGAGGCTAAATGGGGAGTCTGATGTAGTGGAGGGAGATTTTCTCCAAGGTCTTTAGGGCTGTATGGAGGAAATCACTTAGAAAAATTCTGTGTGTTGGAAAATGTAGCAAGGGGTTCATGATCCCTAATGCAGTGACAACCAGAGAGGCTTTAAAAAAATTGGCAAATGTTCCCCTGTGCTAGACATAGTGTAAAGATGCACATTAAGAGGCTTGTTCTGCTTGCAGAATGTGAGGAATAAACAAGGCAGAGGAAACTGAGGTGCAGGAGAGTATTTTAGGCAGCATGTTGAGCCTTTGGTGACATCAGTGGCAGCTGCAGGGTTTATCTGTGGCTGTCCCTGACAGGAGGGACTTTGCCTTTGCCTAACTTCTCCCTCTCCTTTAGTGTCACTTGAGGGCAGGCTTGGCTGTTAGTACTGAAAACAGTTCCAGTTCACTGAGCATATGAGGCAAGCTTATTTCAGATTTTATATCAGTCCTAAAGAAAGGACTTACTTTTGTTACTGAATGTGCTTTATCTACCAAATAAAGTAAAACAGAAGGAGAAACTTTGAGACAAATATTCTTTTTGTCTTTAGTAATCTGATGCAAGTATTGAAATGCAAATTTTATCCTTGTCCTTTCTACATGTTTTCACAAACGAATTTTTGGTTCATTAAAATTAATCAATTAATTTAAACTACTGTAAAAATAATGAATTAATTCACTTTAAAATAAATGAATTCATCCCTTTCTTCTATCAGAAGGGAATGGTCCTGATGTTTGCTTGTGTTTTCCCTTGCTCTAGGATTTAGTGCAGCCTTCAATTTAAACACAGCAATTTTTAGCATAGCATACAGGAAGGTCTTTAAAGGAGAAGGGACATCACAAGTGATGCTTATTTTATTCTTATGCATGACATACTAAAACACACTAAAATCTGAAGACTGATGTTGGGGTCATGCATTTTTACAGTTTAAAAAGATGTGAAAGAAACTACCATTGTGTTATAAAGTAAAAATAGACAAAACTGAGTAGCATTTGCTGCTTTTCTCTTCTTGGTATAAAACTTATGCTATTTTGACAGAAGAAAAGTTGGTCAAGATTACAGTAGATTTAAATTCCTCTTGGAATGATTTATTGGCCTCTTTCTGTGTTTACAACAGGTGGTTTGTGTTTGACACAGAAACAAAAGACTTGGTCACTGTACACACAGATGGAAACGAACAGCTGTCTGTAATGCGTTACTCACCAGGTTTGAGAGCATTTATTTACTGGGAAAAAAAGGCATTGAATTTTTTTATTAAATTAGGGGTTGGCTTGTTTTATAATAAGTCCCCTCTTGCCACACTGAAGTTGAAAATAAGTGTGCCATGAAACATTGGCAGGACTTTATGGGTGGTATCTTAAGCTCTAGTTTTGTTTTCTCTCCCTCCCCAACATGTTCAATATGGTTTCACTCTGAAGAACGGGGGAAAAAAACACTTAACTCTGCTGGTTGTTGCAATCAGGTTAGCCCTAAATGGACTGTAGCTGCTTCCAAAAATGTCATGTGTTTTTAACAGTAATATTTGTTAGTATTAAATTGCTGGTTTTTAGTCTGGATAGATACATCAATATGCAACTGGAAAATTAAAAATAACATTTCATTTATTCATTTTTCAGTATCAAGCCTTTAAGAACAGTTCCTCTTGTCTGTGACTTTTCAAACAAACTTTTCAAAATTAGCCTAAGTTCTTTCTTACAGAATAATTGCCGTTTCACTTTTCTGTTTATAGATGGAAACTTCTTGGCAATAGGTTCCCATGACAACTGTATATATATATATGGTGTAAGTGAAAATGGAAGAAAGTACACTAGAATTGGCAAATGTTCAGTAAGTAACTTTTTTTCTCCTGGTTCGGTATCAACACCCAAAGTGTATTTTCTAGCACTGTATTAACACTGTCACATTGTGGCACACTGTTAGTGCAGTTGATACAATACATTTTCTCTTTGTAGGGTCATTCCAGCTTCATTACTCATCTGGATTGGTCTGTTAATTCACAATATCTTGTGTCAAATTCAGGAGACTATGAAATCTTATACTGTGAGTAAGAATTATATTTAGTCCTTTTGTGCAAAGTTCAGGCAGTCTAACACAGATTTAAAATTTAAATGAGACCATATAACTGCCAAGATCAACCATATGTTTTAATTCATCTCGTGTAATCAGAAATCTATACAATTTGAGTATTAAATATGTTGTTATGTGGGGTTTTTTTCTTTTCTAGGGATCCCCTCTGCTTGTAAACAAGTTGTGAGTGTTGAAACAACTAGGGATATAGAATGGGCCACTTACACCTGTACTTTAGGATTCCATGTTTTTGGTAAGTTCATTTCCTCTTAAAAGCTCTTACCAATCTTCTTATTAACAAATACTTGGAATGCCAACTTTTGCTTATGAAACATGACTATTCATAATTCAGGGAAAAATACAGAACTTCTGTTATGCCATTTTTATTACAATCTGTCTTCTTATTTCAATCCAGAAAGACTCTGATTTAATATTCTTGCTAGCTTCAAGTACAAATATCATATTACAACATAAGTGGGAGATAAGGAAAAAATCACACACTGCCCTTTCTGTCACAGTAGAGCAGCTTCTCATAATGTTTAATTTAAAGTACCAGTTCTTTGAAATTGTCATGTATTTAGGCAGTTAGTGGGTCAATTTCCCTTACCAAAATGGGTTTTATTTGCTCTGGTTACTGTGCAGACACAAAATGAATTATAGTCTCCTTCATTAAGAACTTATCATGTATTGTGATAGAGTCTGTAGCAATTAAATTATAATAATTAAACTGAGTGAAAGAAATTCTAAAAGAAAAACATAACAAAAGCCAGTGGTTTGTTTCCATGGGACTTCTCTTTTGCTAGTTTTGAATAATCCACTTTCCCCAATGTAGTCTGAAGCTTTGTACTCACTCTACAATATGTGCAGGGCTGGACAGATGGTTACAAACACTGAGTACAAGAAGCTTCAAATTCTTGAGTCCTCAAGAAGAAATAGGAAGCCATGGTAGAAGTTCAGAGTCTGGTTTAGTACAAGTGGTAAACAAGGAATATTTGCACCCATGTTTCAAGTAGAATAGATTGCAGTGATGTGTTTGAAGGCAGACGAGGGCATGGTTTCAATTTTCAAGGGCCTGAAGATGCCATGGCAGTAGCAGTATGCTGGGAAAACACCTTCAAGTTTTCTGTCATTTAGCTGACAAGCAGTGCTTGGATAGCACTTGGATATCACAGCACACAGATTTAGTAAATCCTGCAAGATTGGCTGCATGTTGACATTATGTATTTTTCATTTAAGGGATAGAGGCTCTTATGGAACTATTAAAATATTTCTGGGGTTTGAGTACACCCTACACATAGTTACAAAGCTACAAAGTCCTTGCATTTTAGCATCACAGGTTCAGATACTCTGACATACTAAATACTTTATGTGAGGGTTCCTTACTTTTTAGTTCAGATTCCTACAAAATACAGTTTTTAGAATCTAGGGCTGCTTTTGATGCATAGAAAGTCAGAGGAGAGAGGCATGTCACGCTTGAGAGGGAATCTCCCTCTTGCAACAGATCAGCTATTTGAGCATGAAACAAAATAATCTACTGAGAGGGGAGGAGACATGACACTGCTAAAGCTGAAGTGTTACAAAACCCAATGCTTTTTAAAATATTTCTTTAGTAAAAGACTTACTACAATTTAATGGCAAACCCAGTTAGGGCTTACTGCTTTCAGTAGGGAAGGAGTAATTTGGAAAGTTGAAATAAGTCACTTATTTTCAAAGTATTTGATTGCAAAGAGCCTTGTTGTATCTGTAAAAACAGCTTGAGACCATTAGTACTTATTTTCAACACCTCACAGAGAACAGGCAAAATACTGAAAAACTGGAGAATAAAAGCAATATCGGCAGGATCATATATATGCCTTCAGATCCCATATGGAGAGGCTAAAGTGCAGAGTGAGTGGCTAAATAACAAATTGAAGAAGCACATAAATTATGAGATGGAAAACAATACATTTTTATTCTAAGTCAATCAGTACTTTAGGGCCTCAGAGCAGCCAGTTAGAACAGTCTTCGCATGCTTGCTGGGATGGCCTCAGAAGCAGCACACAGAAGCAGCAATCACAGCATCCAGGATGTGGGGCTTCTAGTATATTGATTTTTCAGTAGCTATGGCTTACTGAAGCCAGAGATATTTTCTCTCTCTGGTAGAACCACATAAAAATCCCAAACTATGCATAGCACCCACAGCTCAGCATAACCAATGCAGGGGGAAAAGGGAACGCTGGTCCCTTGAACACCTGTCTTTGAGCATGGGAACAGATTAGTCAGCCTGCATGTGTTTAGAGATGATTCAACTGAAAGTCAATAGCACATAAAGAAGTGTGCTTGAGGGGGGATGTTTTAGTGATACAAACACATAAATGTGAAGGAGAAAAGACTTAAAACACTTACTGATCCATAAGCTCTTTCAAGAGCCATGTGCTGCTGGATACAAAAGTAAGGTAGCAGTTCATAGCACATTCCTAGTTTTGAAAAAAATAGTGTTTGAGGTGAAGAACAGAAACAGAAGCAATCTAAGATACTGTACAAAGCCTGACAACATTGCAAGCAAAGAACTCAGACTGATTGGAACTCAGACTCAAAACCGACTAGAACACTGCAAATGGATTCTTATGTTTGAATATCTTTATTAATAGCATGCATCATAAATCAGCTTGTAAAGTTTGTAGGTGGTGTAAAGCTTCAGGATTAGCAAGTTATCTTGAGAAACAGAGGAGTGGTATAAAAAAGGAAGGAATTCAATAGAGTCAAAGAGGAGGCTCCCCACTAGAATGGCAGAACCCAGTTGTACAAATGCAGAACAGCTGAGAGCAGATCTGCACAAAGAGATCTTTTGTACTTTTGCATACAAACTGAACATGAGTCAACAGCATTATGCTGTTGTAGGAAAGGCAGATACATTAGTGAGATGTGTAATGAAAAGGATGCCATGCAAAATGTGAAGCAATCATGCATTTATCAGTACTGGCTTCAGTCACAGCTAGAATGGCTGCTTCCGGTTTTTGCACATTGGACCAACAGATAATGTGCTGACTAGCAAGAATAATTAATTATCTATCTAAATATTGTCCTGAATAAACAATGAATGAATGAATGAATTTTACGAGAAGAGGAGGAAAAAATAGCATGGCATCAGTCTTCAAATGAGAGAAAGGAAATGGTCTCTTTTACAGGTCTGCAGAGGATGGGAAAAAATAAGGACTACTTTTTCAGCAAGGGGGATTCAATTTGCATGTTCATAAAAACTGAACGAGGCGCTGGGGTAAATTTTGAAAGAACCAAGAGATTCAAAGAAAAATCTTACTATTATCCTTTTCCCATTTCAAAATGGCAGTCTTGTTTCTTTAACCATTTCCTTCAGGGGTTATAAATTCAATTCATCATAGTGACCTCTTGGGAAGACTCCTGACTCTTTTCAGCTGGCATTTGATATTCATAGCCTCCTTCTTGTCAAAGCAGATATTTTAAAAAGATTTTCTGTGTCTCTTTGTTCTGCATATTCATAATTCGAGGTGTTGCAATTATTAAGTTTCTTTGCAGGTTCCGTTTCTTTGGGCCTCTTTTACTATCCCTGATCTAGCAATGTGGTGTTTCCACACACATCAGGAAAGTCAAGAGCAGTCTACAAATCAGACTTTGCACTTGATTTACAGCAATTTGTAATTCCTTATAAAGACATGGAATGACCTCGTAGTGAATTGCTGTGCAGTGATACAAAGGCTGTATTTGGGAAGAATCCCAGTGACTGAAGCATAGCTGATCCCACAGTGCATGGCAAATGCCCACTGTGGGGTTAGAAGTAAAACAAAGAAGGAGGAACTGGAGTGTGCCTTGGGAGTTCTTAGGGGAGTAGGAACTCTGTCACCCTGAGCTGCAGCAGCAGAGGAGGAGCGTGCCCTCGAGTGGGCACAGCTGCAGGGACACACTGCAGGGGACAGGTGACACAGGGACACATTGCAGGGGACAGGTGACACAGGGGCACACTGCAGGGGACAGGTGACACAGGGACAGGCACTGAAAATCACAGAGACAAGACACAGCAGGGGTTTTGCCAAGTCAGGATGGCAGAACAGGCAGTATAACTGAAGATGACAGTGGTCTCTGAAAGCCTGCTGCTCTTTATGTTGAGTAGGGATTAGATAAAATCTAAATTAGAAAATCATAACCAGAAAAAGCCTGCAGTACTGCATACAAAATCCTGAAATTTCAATAACTGGGTGGATTTTAGTAAAATTGCAATTTATTACAGGCAAATATTCAGAGGCTTTGAAGATGTGGTGCACAGATTTGCTCTCTGCACTGTTGACCTTACAGTTTGATTTTAGGACACTACTTCATGCAAGAACAGCTAATTTTTAGTACACTACTTCATGCAGAGTACAGTCTGTGGGGAAGGCAGTGAAGTACTCACAGTAGAACAAAAGCTTTCAAAAACCTTATAGTAGGTTCACTTCCTTTTCAAGGGATTTATTAATTAAAATAATAATTGCAACTACAAAATGTCTTTTTTCATAGACTTTAGACTTTATTAATATGAAGAAAATACTTTTGGATCATATTCAAGTCTAAAAAACATACCCATGTAATATGAAAAGGTCTGTTAACTCATACATAAGGAGAAGGGAAAAAAAAAGCAGTAACTGTGTTACTTTTTCACATAACCATAGGAAAATTCTTTCAGGCTCAGACACATGACTGTAATTCAGCAGAATGCATCTTCTCAGAGTACAAAGCACTTTGCTGACTAGAGGGAATAAAGTGGTTTTTTATGTTTGATTACCTCTTAGGATTTGGACTTTAGGTAGTATGGAAGTACACATTCTGACTCAGATACAGTTATTTTTATAGGTTTTTCTTTTCCTTAAACAAGTCATTCTTTATTAATATTTTAACAGAAACTTAGGCTGTCACTTTTATTTCCTGCATAAAAGCCTTTAATGAGTCCCTCTGTGTTTCAGGTGTGTGGCCTGAAGGTTCAGATGGCACAGATATCAACGCTGTCTGTCGATCCCACGGGAGGAAACTGCTATCAACAGGAGATGACTTTGGCAAAGTACATCTCTTCTCATATCCATGCTCACAGTTTAGGGTAAGGTATTTCCCAAAAATGTACTCTTGTAGTTTGCACAAATGCATTAAATGTTGTTTTCCTTTGAACCAAAAAAAAAAAAAAAAACCAACCCCAAAACACATTAGAACAGGAAGAGTGGGAGTATTTATACATCTAAGGGATTTATTTAAAGTTGATTGAGACAGCAATTAAATTTAAAAGTTAATTTAATATTAAAATACTTCAAGAGAATGACATGATGCCTTAGTTTAATTGTTGCATGAATGTTCTAATGAGATGCTTTTATTCTCACTAATATGGTGTTTTCTAGGCTCCAAGCCATGTGTACGGTGGACACAGTAGTCATGTAACTAATGTAGATTTTCTCTGTGAAGACACCCACCTCATCTCCACAGGAGGAAAGGACACAAGTATTATGCAGTGGCGAGTCATTTAAAGGAAACATCAGCATGAACATACGCAGTGGAGTCGACCGTGCACAGAACTTATGTATAAACTGTATATTTAAAACTTAACAGTATGTTTGCAGTTTAGCCTGGTCACTGTGATTTTTGTTTAAAAAATTCTTACAAACCTCAGGAAAATTAAGCCCTGTGCTGGTTACCTTACTCAGTCTAGTATTTTTTTTTCATTGTGTCACACCTTAAGATTGATCGTTCTCTGTTGTACAATATACAATGCAGTACAAGTTTAATATAAGAAATGTGGCTTGACAGTTTGCAATACAGTGGTATCAGCAGAATGTGACTATCTTAAATGTTTTCTATAAACACTGCTAAACTGGTCACAAAAATGCCTTTCAAAGACTGTATATATGTGCTTATTCGTTTCACTATCTACACTTTGTACTATATATCTACTTATATAGAAAAATCTATGACAATGTCAAGGTACTGAACTGTTTCTGCTGGAGGCTGATGAATAGATACATAAAGTATAAACTGCAATTTAAGATGCAAAAATTAGCGTTCTAGACCTGAAAATGTGAATGCTGGTAAATTTGCATTCTCTTGGTAACAGCACACTGTGGGTGTCACCCATGAGGAGTTGTGTTCCTTTTCCAATGAATCAGCAGGCTTTGTCCCAGTTTGACCTGAATTTTTCAGCAGGGCTTACAGATGTCTGTGTGGTTCAGGTAGTCCATATGAGTTTAAATTAAAAATCTTTTTACTTGTATATTAAAAATTTCTTTTTGAAAATAAACCAATAAAGCTTGGCCACACCCCCATTATTGGCTCAAATATTTAACTAATATGTATATTAATCAGCATGATGCTATATTGTACATGTATAAGATTTTAGCAGTTCATAACAAATGGTAAGGCCATCTAGCTTTACTTTTTTATGCTTATGGATACTGTATATTTGTATTTTAAGACCAAGTAGACCAAGTCTAAAGATATCTTTTTAAGTGTACCATAAACCTGCAGAGGGTAAAGGAAGACTTGGAAGCCTACATGAAATATTAATGTGTAACTTCTGGCCCCTGTGTTTTGTGCATGGATGGGTATTTATAGTATGAAATAAGATTGTGTTTTGCAATGAAGTAACAGTGGAGGTGGTATAAAATGGTTAAGAAGGCCTTATCAATGTTGATTGTGACACAGATTGAAATGTATTGTTTACTATGAGGAATGTATCTGAAAAATTTTAAAAGAAGAGTTCTAAGTGGACTCGAAAAAGGTAATATTAAAATTTTGCTTGTAACAGACAGTAAATGTTAATTCTCTGAACTCTAAAGCACTGGTTGTTTAGAGTGATTTAAATGAAATTGAACCAATAAATTTTGAAACTTTTTTATTACATCTCCAACCTCCTACACTGAAAGTGCAGGACACCAATAAACATGTATTAAAGTGACTTCTCAATGCATTCTTCTTGTTTAGTAAGGTGTCTTTGTTTAAGCATGATAAAGAGACAGGCTTTTAGTTAACAACACACATTTGTGATTTCTCAGTTAGAGATGCATTTGAAAATATTTGGCAGTAAAATCTGGATTTTGGAGTACATAATTTTATGTGTGCCCGTGACCCTGGGGACATGATGACAATACATACCTGGAGAGTGAAACTCCAGCTTTGCAGCAGGAAGGACACACCACATGCTCTCACCTACAAACTCCCAGTGCACATCTCCTGTTTCTGGGTACTCAGCTGCTGGAATGTTGTTCCACTGTTCAGATTTATGCTCGTGGCAAGAGCTCCTGACAATTTCTGTGTTAGGAACTTGTCCTCAGGCAAGACCTTTGAAGGCCATGGTTTCAGGGTCACTTTACCCTGATGTTACCTGGCACTGTCACTGAAGGCAGAGGCCTTGATCCCAGCTGGTTACTCTGATCCCATGCAGCAGCACAAGAGTTATTGTGACCATAAGCAGAACCAAGCTGGGACACAAAAACTGAGGCAAACAAAAAACCTGTCTCCTCAGTTTCTGATCTAGCTGTGCAATGTGAAAAATAAATGGCCAAAGGAGCACTGGAACAACTTTTTTTAATATTGATGTTAATCTCCCTCTTCTTGAAGTGTGTGAAGCTAAAGCAAATACCCTTACCCTTTCTAAGGTTAACTCAGTCATAAGAGTCCATAACACACAAGTGACAGGTTTTCATTGTGTCTGGATGCTTGGTTATCCACAATGCTTTCTGGTGATTTTAATTTTTTTTTAAATTTGCTTTTGCAAATGGGGTGCTTTCAGGTTTTCTGCTTTTGGAACTGTAGGTGACTTGTCATTACTTGCAGCATAGAAAACAGGAGCTGCAAATTGACTTGGCTCCTTCCCTTTTATCCTTCTCACATGGTGCTACTCTTGGGATATAGTAAAGCATTTGTGATCCCTTTCTTCATTTTAAACTGTTATCCTTTAGAAGAAATAGATGAGGAATACTGCAAGTTCATCCCTAGGGTTACTGATCAAAGGGCTTTTCAACAATCCCATCCCATCTGTGCCTCTGCTGCTCCTCTGTTTCTAACTTTTGCTGTTAAATGTGTCTTTGTTCCTTTATGAAAACCTGATAAATGTATTAGCTGAATTGGCAAATGGTAATGTCTTAAGCCAAATATCCGTTTGATGACTGTTATTCTCCTTTCTTTATCCAGGAAACTCTACACAATTTTGCCATTGTTATAGCTAATCTTCAGCTCTCCTCTCTTCCATCCTTGTTCCTTTGTTCTTGCATTTATTTGTTTTCTCAGGAGTGTCTTCTTTTTCACTTTACAAGAAAAAGAGAACAAAATAAAATAAAGAAAGAGCTTTGTGTATTTTATTCGCTCAAGAACACCTGAATTCTTTACCTGACACTCTGTGTGCAGCAGCTCTCTTTTCCTGCCCTGCCACAGAGCATAAGGCTGGTCTGCAGTCCATGGCTGAGGACACACCTGGGCTTCTGCTTCTGTCTGTTCCTTCCCCTCATCCTGGCTGCAGTAGGTGCAGTGTTTCTTGAAGGAGACTCATCTTTTCATGTCTTTTGTGTATTGCTATTGTCTACCAAGCATTCAGATCCTCCCCTTCAACTTCCTTTGGTTTCAGTTCCCATTTCTTGCTTTTCTTCCCTTCATTCCAGCATTAGTGTTCAGCTCCCAGGACTGCATCCATGACTGGCCCAGGTTGCTGCCCTTACCTGCTCATAAAGCCAGGGGCCCTGACTACCTCTCTGATAGTTTTGGGGCTGTGTTCATGGTTTCTTATTGTATCTCTGTTCACTCTTCTTCTGTGACTTGCACTTCAGGATATCAGTGAGTGCATCTGCTTTCAGCCCTTTCTCCCTGCCCGGACACCTCCCTGAGTGGGGACACTGAGGGGACCAGCACTGTCCCATTATTTCTCAATTGTCTGTTTGTCTGTGGGCAGCTTCTAATTTGCATCATGTACTTAGACTTTGAAATATTTTTAGGGTAGGGATTTTTTTTCTCTGTTCTGTGGCATTTAGCAAAAGGATTTTGGGATCTTATACTTACTTCAACTGTATGACTGTCATATTTGTCCAAACTGAAGAGCGTGTATTTGGGTAATGCTTCTCTGTTAGAGTATTCAAAGTGGTTAGCTACTAAAGTTGATACTGTCTATTCTCTTAAGTCTTAAGTTATTCAGAAAACTACACAAATGCTTACAAAATACCTCTTTCTTCCTCTTTTACACACTTATAAAATAAACATAGACTCAATCTGGTTTTTAGGATCATTGCCCAATTCCAAGTAGAGATTTTCATTATTTTGTTTGCCTCTTCTGTCTGTCTTCATATATTTATTTTACTCAGAAACTATGCATATTTGTATGGTATCAAAACTATGGCCTTTTTCAACTTAATCCAATATGTACTATTTTAATTATTTCCTGAAAGATGATTATTACATAAATGTTTCTGATAGTGCTCGGTTTGGACAGGTTGGTGAAACCTGAGAGGTATTAACAATTTCCAACAGATAAGCTCTAAAAAAACAGTCACTATATTAAAAATATATAAATATATAAAATACTTTATAAAAGATATTTTTAAAAAAAGCAAAGAAGGTAATAAATGTAAAAGAAAATAATTTTTGTAATGCTGGTGAGTTAAAAAATCCTACCATTTCAAATTCCTTTTAAAAATTCCTTGTGGAGCAAATCAATTCTGTTAAAATGGATTTTTTACTATTGTAATTAATATGGGGTTAGTTAATTCAAGGTCATATTTCCTATGTGAAATGTTTGGATGATTTTTATTCTTCAGAAGATTTAATATTAGAGGATAATATTTTCCTTCAGAATTATTCATGTGCAAGAGCTTGCAAGGGCAAAACAGCCCCATTTTTGCAAGAGTTGGCATTTTTAATTTCTTCTGGTTCCGCTCAGGGAAGCAGGCAGTCTTTTTGCTCTGTTTTCTACTGGAAACAGGGCTGTTG
Source organism: Setophaga petechia (assembly GCA_024362935.1). Taxonomy (NCBI): domain Eukaryota; kingdom Metazoa; phylum Chordata; class Aves; order Passeriformes; family Parulidae; genus Setophaga; species Setophaga petechia. The sequence goes on along the minus strand of JANCRA010000003.1, from coordinate 9,075,303 downwards.
ACAGATCACTCAATTGCATCCCCAAAAAATCCTACAGATGGCAAGGAAAATGTCACTTTAATTACTTGTGGAAAGAACAGAATTATGGGAAGCCTGAACTGAAATCCTCTTCTCCCATTGCTGGCCGGGATTCACAGCTGTGCCAGGGCAGTCTGGTCGCTGCCATGCAGCCCCAGCTGCAGCAGCCTGCTCTGCACAAGAGCTGCCCCAAGCCAGGGCACCTCCTCATCCAGAGGATGGGAGATGAGGAGCCAGCTCCTGGGAAAGGAAGGACAGAGCCACTCCCAGATGTCTGCGTGTGGATGGAGGCTGCTGGCTGAGTGAGGACATTGGCTGTTCATGCTCTTGCTGGGAGAGATTTATGGTTCTCCTTGGTCATGAACTTCTGCAGCAATTTCATTTTTCTTAATGGAACTACTTTGCCCCCTGAATTCATCAAATAATGGCAGAAGACCAAGTGATAATTTGCATGGAGGTATCAATGGCAGTGCAGCCAAAGCTGCCATCTAGCTCTGAGTCCAACAGAACTTTTTAAAGTCAGCAGCAATAGCAATGGGCTAATCTTCAAAAGCCACTTCAGAGACCTGTGTCAGTGAGGATGGGTCACAGCACTGGGGATCCCCCCATTTCCAGCCAAATTTAGAAGAAGGGGCCTCCTTTCACCAGGGCCTGTCAGTGTCACCTAACACTGTAGGCACTCCTTTGGACCTCACATTTTGTCTGTCTTGTTAGGAAAGCTTCAAGTCTTGGACTCAAGGTGTTCTTCCCCACCAGCTTCCCCTACCATCTTCTGGCTAACTACAGACTACACTAAAGGAATTTAGACATTTCTGTTTGTTTGCAGTGGACATACCTGTCGTTAAAGGCTGCCTCTTTGGGTCTAGTCTGAGGTGCTGAGCTCAGAACCATGGGAATAGTGACCTGCTTTCTGGGTCTCTATGCAACTGAATGGGTTTTTATCATGAGCTTGTAAGAGATGAACATTTTTTAAATCTGCCCTTTGGAATTACCTAGAATAAGCATGTAGCCAGAGGGAAGTAAATTCATCTGCTCTGTGAATTCTGTCAGTGCTACACGAGCTACAGTTGCTCCAAATTCCAGGTTGAAGGATAAAGAAATCTCCTTCAGGCTGTTCAGTCATTATGGTTAGAAAGAAAAAATTAAAAAGCCTGGGTGAGTTCTGCAGCCATGTTAGATTATTGTAATTTGCTGTTGCCTTGATTTGCCCTTGCACTGCAGAGATGTGCTGAAGGGGGAACAGTCTGCACGAGCCTGAAGAGAGCTCCTCTCTACAAAATCAATTGCCTGGCTGTTCTTTCTGGATTCAGTTTCTCATGAGATAAATGTCATCATTTTAGGGTTCCTTCCTCCCTGCCCTGCTTCTCCTTTTCATCAGCTTTCATTGGCATTATAACATGAAATTTATGACATCAGTGTATAACCGCAGGGAAAGTTATTGCACCAGAGGTTCAAGTGTTTTGGCCTCTTCACAGCACCTAAAAAGAGCAGAAGCTGAGCTCTGTCTGAGAGTCTCTGTCTACAGCTCGAACAGTTGCAGAGTGAGCTGACAGGAGGCTCAGCCCAAGTGAAAAGCCCTGTGGCATTTCCCGTATGTGCAGCTCCTGCTCAGCAGAAAACGTGGCCACACGCAGCCTTAGCAGCCTGGAGAGCCCCAGTGCCTCTGGCTTGGGGAGCACAGCACCACCCCTGTGCCACCTCCCTTCCCACTGGCTGTGGGTGAGAGGGAAAGTCACCTTTGGCCTGGGACAGGTCCCCAGGGTCTGCCTGCAAGGCACAGCTCCTCCCTGCTGCCTGGAAGTCTGCAGCTTCCTGCTGCAGCCTCCCCAGTGATTGTAAACTCTGCTCTCTGAAGGCATAACAGGAAAAATAAAAGTGCCAGTGAGCTCCTCCCTTTCCAAGAGGAGGCACTGACTATCTCCCTGAAAGCAAAGTTGGACTCCCATCTTCACTGGAGGAAGTGTAATGAAATAGAATTAAAGTACATCAACAGTCTATTTTTCCTATTTATTCTCTGCCTTTTCCTATATTACTTCTTTCCCTTCATGATTTCTTCATGTTTTTCCTTTTCATGTAATTTCCTTTTCTCTCCTTTTCTTGTAAAAATAAAAATTCCAAACTTATTAATTCCTTAATTTTTCTGTAGTCTCCATTTTCCTATTCCCTTTAGCACCTGCTGTACTCTTCTGCTACTTGATTATTTGTTCCACTCTCTTCTCATCCTTTCTTCTTCATCCCAGAACTGGATGAAGTGTTGCTAAGGGAATCCAGGTGCAGACAGTGAGTGACCTCACCATGGCTCCTTTAGGCTGCCACAACAAACCTGAGGTGGAACCTTTGCCAAATGGTGCCAAAGATCGTAGGGATGTTGTGATGGTGAAAACCCAACATCCAGGACTGAACCTCTCTGAATTTTGGGGATCTTTGAATCTCATCTTGCACCTGAAGTTGGAAATCATGTTCTTTCATTCTCTGTGACTGTCTGTGAAATTGTACAGCTTCGTCTTTGGCAAAAGTTCTGAGTCATGTTACTGTCTGAGGAACAATTCTTCTAGGAATAAAAGCATATATATATTACTGGATGTGATATAATGAATTGATATAATTATTTGCCCTCAAGGGTGACTTTCACAAGGCTAAATCCTCCTTGCTTAGGAAGAGCCTTCCAATAATAAGTGTGTAAGCAAGATATTGTGGACATTTGTTTTCCCTTTTCAAGGGAAAAGAGGTCATTTTGTGGACAAGTCCACAGGAAAGTGCCAGAGAGTCAAGAGAAAACTCTGAGCTGGACAAATTCAATGGGAAAAAAATGACCACAAGGCTCTTGCTGCACCAGCCTGGACATGGTATGGAGTGTCTGAGAAAAACAGCTGGATGACCTTGATAGGAGGTGTTTACAGAGGATGTTGCCCCAGGCTGTGTGACTGCATAAGGAGGGCATCCTCTTCCTCCTCCTCCCCTCCTAACATGAAATCTGAAACAACAAACAGAGCAGGCCCCAGGGCAGTTATTGCAACAGGACCCAGGGGCCTGGCAGCAGATCCATCAGGGTTTGCCAAGCAGGAGGTCTCAGCGGGGAAAGGTGCAGTTGTAGGGACAGTACTTCTCTTGTGCAGGTCTGTGCTGGGCTCTGCAGGAGAATTTGCAGACAGAGAGAGGTGCAATGGGAAGAGGGAAGAGTGATGGAGCCACTCACAATGAATCCAGCAAGATGGAGGTCGCACTGGAGGGTCAGGATTTCCCCTCAGGCAGGTGAGCTACCAAGAGTATAAGGATTATGTAACTGTCAATACAAATTGCCAGTTTTAAGTCTCTTGAAAGACATACAGTTTTGATTGCAATGTAATGTCAGATTTGTCCCAGCAAAGCAATTATTACATGGTCCAGTCATGTCTTTCTGTCAACACAGTGATCTCCTGGCCAACCAATGAATGTTGATAAGGAAACCTCACGGATTCTGATACAAGAAAGATTTTTAATGCTGTTCTACTTTTGTGCCATTAGTGGCCAGAAAGATTGGTATCTGTCATTCCTCTCTTGCTTCTTTCTGTAAGAATAAATAAAACAGCAAATATAATTGTCTAGTCTAGTAACCTCACTGCATTTCTGCATCACTTCTCAACCACCTCATGGGCAATTAAGCCTCCCAGCCCTTTGCAAGGGTCGATGCTGCACAAGTTTATATGCAGTAAGGTGTTGCAGCTTGCCCAGGGACAGAGAGTAGCTGTGCTCAGGAGACAGTGCAGGTACAGAGTGGTGAGTGGCAGAAGCCACCCCTGTCCTTACCCAGTGGTTTGCGGTCCCTCGTGGGCAGCTGCCAGGGCTGGATGTGTCAGTACTGGGGAACATGGTGCCTGTGGTTTCAGCTCTTTGTGCCCCTTTGTGCTGTGCAGCCAAGGTGCACAGATAAAAGTCTTTGCAGAAGACAGTTTTGCTTCTATAAAACAATACATTGTAGTTTTATATCTCAAACATAGTATGATTTACATAAATTTATTTGCCTGTTTCATTTATGCCTGTATAAGCCTATCTTAAGGAAATTATATTCTTAAAAAACAGATTATCAGTGAAATTACATATTAATATTCTATTTTAATCAAATCTTAAATTCTAGTATCACCATGAAACTCTACTTTAATAAGTGTCCTCCCTGCCTTATGCTGTCTCCCATATGTCCCACGAGCTAGTCAGTGACCCACACTCTAAAGGATTAGTCAGATGATAGTAATAAGAAAATACATTTTATTTTTGCTCATTATTTTTTCATATTATTACTACCTTCAGCAGCCTCATCACAAATTACGTGAATGAGTTTCTCCCCCACTGTCACTTGGGGGAGACTGCATATCAGATCTGTGGTCTGACACAATTGTCCCTTTGTACAAACAACATATATTGTGCCTCCTAGGAGATTTAGGATAATTGCTAATAAGAAAGGGCTGTAAGTTTTGGTTTCAAACAAACAAGGAGGCCCCTTAGATGTAAGGGAAGCAGCTTCTTTAGGAGCCCCTCTCTATCTGAAGTGAGCTTAGATCCATTGGTGGGGTTGCTTAGGAAGAGGATGGAGCAGAGCTGCTGTGGGACAGGGAAAGCACGAGCTGGGAGTTGTGCTTGTGAGCACAGGAGTGCTGGAGATTCCCTCCCCCTGAGCCCTTCAGTAACTCTGTCTCTAATTATTTCTTTAACATATTAATGATCATTGAAACAGCAGATATCAGATATGTATTAGCTACCAAGAAACAAGCATGGCCTTGAATAAAAGGCATATACATGATTACTATAATGGGGTTTGTTGCTGTCATATTTTGTTGTTGTTATTGTAGTATATTTTATTTTGTATGGAGCTGCAGTGGACAGCAGCAAAGCTTGACAAGCCAGTGGTGAAAGAGCTCTGTAGGGCATCAAATCTATGGGCAACATTTTTGCAACATTTATTCTGGTGACATAGGTTACCAGTACAGTAAAAGTGTTGTATTGGCATGAGTATATAAACTTTTCAGAGAAGTTGAAATAAAAATGTGAAGTATTTATGTGGAAAATGACTCCTCTTGCTTTGCTCTTAATCTCCTGCACATTCTGTGCCACACCTGGTCACCTCCTGTGCAGCACCACAGTCTGCTCTGCACCATGGGCACATTCCCCTGAGCCTTCTCACAGCTTTGCGCCATAGGCACTGCCCAGAGCCCACCTTCCCCAGCCACACCGGCTGCACCTCCCCAAAGCCACCCCCACACACAGACGCGGGCTACATCTCCCTCGTCCTTCAGGCCACACGGGGATGGAGGGTGGTCTCAGGGAGCGATGTGTTAATTGGGACAGACACACAGGGGGAGGGAGAGGGCCAGAAGCCTTTTCTGTTCCAGGCAGACCATGTGCACACCCCCTGCTTGCTCTTGGATTACACGGTTGTTTGGGGGTTTTTGTGTCTAAACTGGGTGATGCAGAGCTGGGAGACATCAATGAGACATCTCCCATCTCTGTGGGACAACTACAGAGAGTCAGAGTGAAGAGCCTCTACTCTTGAGAAATGGCAAACAAGTTGTGGTGACCCATGTGTGGAAGACCTAAGAAACAACCGCATAATTTTGTCCTGTATCATGGCAGATCCTTGAGGATATTCAAGTGATACAAATTTCAAAATAATCTTTTTTCTACTGGGTGGTGCATGGCAAGAGGTAAAGAGACATGGAGAGGGGCAAGGGAAGTTCCAGGCTCTGGACCTCGTCAATATCATCACACTGTGGCGTGGGCTGCAAACGGGAGTTGGCAGGAGGTGACTGGAAGGCGAAGGGCAGCAGGTTAAGAACAGGACTGGGATGTGGAGTGGGGAGGAAATTTGGGTGGGAGAAACACAGGAGGTGGAGACACCGCAGTGTTCCCAGGGTCGATGGTGGGAAGGTGTATGTAGAGAACGGACGAGGCTGATAACAGGGCAAGAGAGCTCGCAGGGACACTCGTTGAGACACGCGGGAAGGGTCAGGGACCAGGAAGCACAGCTGCCCTCCGGTGTTAGCTGGAAATGCCACTTCTGTTCCTGCTTCTACCCACAAAAGCACCGGTTCTGTGCCTGCACAGGACACCACTGTGCGGAGGCCAGGTCTCCAACCCCGGCACTGCCCCGCTCCAGCCGGGAACGGTTCGGGGACGCGGCACGGCCAAGCCCCAGCACCGGCACGGGCCGAGGGGCTCGAGGGAGCCCGGAGCCGCCGCTCGGAGCCGCGCACGGTGCGGGGCCGCTCCCGCCCCACCTGCGCCGGGCGGGGAACCCGGGCAGGGCCGGGGCTCCCCCCGACACCGCGGCGGGGCCGGGCAGGGCCGGGGCTCCCCCCGACACCCCCGGCGGGGCCGGGCAGGGCCGGGGCTCCCCCCGACACCGCGGCGGGGGCGGCGGCAGCGCGGGGCGGGGCGGGGGGGGCGGCGCGGCCCCGCCGCGCGTGGGAGCGGAGCGGGGCGGGCGGCAGCGGCGGCGGCGCTGCTTTGTCCTGCCCACACACACACACAGACACAGACACAGCGCAGCCGGGCGGGAGCCGGCAACATGGCCGGGCCGGCGGAGGGGCTGCCCGGCGCCGCGCTGCCCGGCTAGCGCCCCGGGGCCCGGCGCTGCCGCTGGGGCGGCGCCGCCGCCGGAGCCCCCCCGTCCCGCCGCCGCCACCGCCCGGTCCCGGCCCCGCTCCGGCCCCGGCCGCCGCCGCGCCCCGCCGGGAAGATGAGGTGAGTGCGGGCGGGGATGTGCGGGGCAGGGCGGCCGCGGAGCTGCGGTGGGATCGCTGTGCCCGCGGTGGTGTCACGCCGTGGGGGTGGGGATTTCCTGTGCGAGTGGAAGGCGGAGGAGAGGTTAAGCAATGCGGCGCTTCCTAGTCCTTCACCGGATGGATAGCAGGAGTGGGTGGTGACGTTTTTGGCATGTTTGACTGTCAGTGCCTAAGTCCATCTGACAGATTATCAGGCGCTTACAAAAGGCTGTAAGCGCCTGTGAAACTGCCGCGGTGTGCAGCCAGGATGTGCCCGCTGCTGCCGTGCCCTGATGCCGGGATGTGCCCGGTGCTGCGGTGCCCCGGAGCAGGGATGTGCCCGGTTGTGCGGGGCCATGCGGCCGGGATGTGCCCGCTGCTGCCGTGTCCTTCAGCCAGGGATGTGCCGGTGCTGCCGGACCGTGCGGCCGGAATCTTCCCGGTGATGCCGTGCCGTGGTGTCTGCCCAGTGATACTGTGCCCTGCTGTTGGTATCTGACCGGTGATGCCGGGCCGTGGTATCTGCCCGGTGATGCCGTGCCCTGCTGTTGGTATCTGCCCGGTGATGCCGTGCCCTGCTGTTGGTGTCTGCCCGCTGATGCCGGGCCCCACAGCCGGGATCCGCCCGGTAGGGCCGGGCCGTGCAGCCCGGGGGGACGGCGAGCACTTGGTCGGGCGGGGAGAGCGGTGTGCGAGGAGGGGATCGAGGAGGGCACCGGGGGAGCGGAGATGGGATATTTCTCAGGAGCATCCAGCATGGCATCCAGCATGGGAGATCCGTGCCGGATCTCCCAGTCTCCCTCTCCTCGGGCAGCGGGTGCTACAGCTCGTAGTTTTCCCGAGGTCCATTTGTCAGCTGTGAAAGGAAGGGCAAAAAAGCCTCACCAACCCAATTTCCTGGTGGAAGGATGGAGGGGAAACGATGTTTGGTTTGGTTTATACTCGTCCAAACCTCTCCCTTTCCTCATTTATTCGAGTTCGCTTGAGCTGTCAGTTTCTCGGAGCAACCCAGTCCCTGATTCATCTTTAATACTAGCGAATTTTCCCACTTAACAATTATCTTTAGCAAAGTGAAATTGCTTTGGGAAACCTTAAAAATGGAAATAACAGTTTGAAGCCAGATATCTTTCTGTGGTGCCTGATTCCTGAATTGCAGGGTTGGCATTGCTCCTAGCAAGTGCAGTGGGAGTCCAGAAAAGGCTTTGCCTGCATTTACAGCTACATTTACTTCTGGCACTATCATGTGTGTTGTAGGCTTGGGGATGCATCAATTTTTTGTAATTTACATTACCAATAATTTTTCCCATTTGCTTAAAATTACATTCTTGGTGAGGGCCAGAAGCACACAGACCTGCTGTGTCATGTGTCTGGTGGCCATGTGTCTCTGGTGTCCACACAAAAGGTGTGCCTGCATCAGTCTCACCTGGTGTGATCAGAATGCGAGTCAGAGACCTCTGGGGAGAAGTCATCAAACACAACAGATGGTGGGAAAGTTTTCCCTTCTCCCTCCTGCTCACTTAGGAGCACAGTTGGGAGAACTCTTGCCCCAAGCAGAAGGGTTGCTAGAGCTCTTTCCCCAGGAAGAAGGAAAGTTGATTTACTGGCTCATAAACCCCCCTTTCACCCCAGGGAGGCACCATGGGCAGATTGGAAGGCTGCAGCCATGTTGGGTTCCTCCCATTGAAGATGTTCTGCTCCACATGAACTTCCACAGCTGGTGGTTGGACTTTTTGTTGGAAGAGGGAATAGTGGCAAAGACCCACCAAGACAGACTGTGAGTTAGGGTATTGTAATGTACCCAGAGTGATCCCCACCAGGAGAGCTAGGGCACTCGCAGGGGAGGTCAGCCACAGGGTGTTTTGGGAGGAAAAAGCAGCTTAACTCCAGGAGAAGCTCCAGAACTTCCCCATATCCTCCCTTTTGACAGTGATGGGGGGATGCCTCTCTAGGTGGTACCAGCCAGGCTGGCCCTGCTGTACATGAGGCAGCCCGAGCTGGTCAGGAGTGCTGCTGGGTGTGTCCTGCCCTTGGGCAGCTGCCCTTTCCTGCTTCCCCACATGACACTTGGCATCTGCAGGTGCATCACACTTAAAGTAGCCTTTTGTTATAAATACCACTTTCATACTTAATGCACATTATTATTTTGTTGGATTTTTTAATTGATTCCTGTTTTTAAATGCTTCCATTACAGATTTTTTTCCCCTTGCATATACAGACATTACTGAATAGATTGTACTTGTCAGTAAGTATATGTCTGTAAATCACCTAAAGCCTTTTCCAATAACAATTCTTGTTTAATAAATACAGGCTGTATAATTCCAAAATACCCTGGCAGGCTACATAATCATTTAATAAAAGCCTTCTTTAAACATTTGCTTAAGCATGTGTGTTTTATTTATGCTGCTTTTTGTGGTGAACAGATTACAGTGCTATTCTTTGCACTATTGCATTTAGGTGATGGTTTCAATTTTTTGAGAATTCTTTATGGCTTCACCTCAAAGGTATGAAGTGTGTGAATAGTGGGTGTACCAGCCACCTTAGTAATAAAACAGGTTATAATAGATGTTCTGCCTCAAAAATGGATTAGATTCCCTGTGTGGAAAATGTTAAAGTGCAGAGGTGTTAATATTTTTTAGTACACAAAAATACTGCTTTAGTACAAGAAATGTAGTGGTTATTTGACAGTGGATATTCATTTATTCTTAGAAGTAACAGAATTAGCTCATGTTTGGGAAAATGTCTATGAATATTGCTGTGGTTGAAAATAAAATTTTTGCATTCTGTCAACAGAGCATAACCTGTAATTTCTTAGTCATACCTGTAGTTTATAAGGCATCTGTGTTTCAGTATTCTTAAAAATAAAAACCAGACATAGCATTTTGTGTGTCTCCCTGAAAAAATCCATCTCTCTTTTTGCTGTGGCTGCAGTGAGTGTGCATTTGCTCTCTGTGCTGTGCTCCTGAGGCAATGGTGGGGGGAGAAGCTTCCCACTTTAAGCACTTAGTATTTTTCTAAACAGAACATACAGTTAATATCTGGAGATGGAACCAGCCTCTAAACAGGATTATTCAGATTAAAACTATACCTCCTTACTTTTTTGTGGTATAGCATGCTTTAATCCAAGCTAAGGTAATGAGTTCAGCATAGAAATTCTGAGGGAAAACAGTGTCACTGAGCACCTTAAAGTTCAGCTAAAGTCACCCTTTTTGTGCTGAGGTTTTTATATAGTTATCAACTGGAAATCTGAAAAATATGTTGTATTCAGCTCTAGTTTAAATGGATGGAGCAACATGTTGAGAAAAAGAGAACTGAATATTTATAGCATAAATCTGTTTTAATAACAGGAAGGTATACATTATACTTCTTAACCCTTTTGTTTTCAGACATAAGCAAGCAAAGTCTTTACATTTGTACCAATAAACAAAATGTATTGAGCATTTCAGTGTCCTCCCCATTTTCTGTTCATTAAGCAGTTCCTGAGATAACTCAAGAGTCTTGCCAATCATTCAGTTTGCATGGAGGGTAACTGGAGTTGCATGTATGCAGTGTTATTTTCTAACTTTTCTCTCTTTACCATTTCTTTCTGTTTACATCTGTAAAAAACAAGAGAGAACATTATGTTTTTATTTATAATGTCATCAAAATTGGGATTACCAGTCTCACTGGGCTGGTGGACTTTGTGGCTCAGTGTTTCCAGCAGAAAAGCAGGAGCACATCCTGAGATGGATAATAAAATCAGGTTGGCTATAAAATATAATTTAACCTTGTGACTTAGCAATTGATTTCTGAGCTGGAGCAATATGCCTGTAACTTAGCTAATTTTTGTTTCATTCGAAGGCTCTGTCCTGCCATGTTCTGACTCCTGCTGTGTGCTGGTGTGTGTGGCTGTGTGTTCCTGGGGTCAGCTGGGAGCTGTCAGAGCACCCTCCACAGCCTTGCCTTGGATATGTTTAGGTTTGCAGCCTTTCAAGCTGTCACTGCACGCAGATCTGGCAGTGTTTTCTCAGTAGGAAAGCTCCCAGCCCTTTGCCTGTCATGGTTTGGTCAGCAGAATCCCAAGTGTGGGTACTATGCTGCTGACAGAACATTGCTTTGTTAGCTCATCCTTGCTCTTAGAGGGCTAGGTAATCTCTAGCTGCAGACAAACTCCTTGCCAGGAGATTTTGGAGCTCCACTGAAGGTTGTGCCATGCTGGCTCTGGCCCTGTAAAGGCAGCAGTTGTTCCATTGGCAATGCTGGGCTCCCATCAGTGTACCCTGACTGCCAGGCTGTGGAACAGGCAGGCCAGCTGTGCCTCTTTCATGCTGTTGTTCTGTATACTTTCAACTTTTTTTCCCACTCTCTAAAATAAAGCATAGATCCTGGACATATTTTTGTGCATTTCCTCATTTTTTGGGTATTTTTGTCTTATATTTTGTAGTGGTGTGACTGAGGCTGAAGATAATCTTTCAGATGTGCACAGGTCTGTTTAACTCAGTGGGTTTGTGTGGTGTGTCCCTTCTGTCTGTTCCTGGGTCACTCAGACCATGTTAAACAACAGATCCACTGATACAGAACAGCTCCATTAAAGTGTGTCACAATTCAAGGTGCCTGCATAGTCTGTCTGCACATGGCTGGCTACTTCTTTGGGCAGTACTTCTCTGTTTTGAAGTATTTTACTTTAAATATTTGTATTTCTTGTAAGAAATCATACAAATCTTTCCAAAGTGCAAACACAATTCAGTTTCAAATGATTTTCTGTATCTTGCAAGTTTCATGATTTCTTTCCTTTTTCTTGTTATGTCGTAGCTTCTCTCAGTTCTGAGCACTGTGTAAGGAGCAGTATGGAACCTCTTTAGAAAATGTTTCTAAAACTGCTGCCAAAGTGAAATTAATTATCACTAATTTTTAATCCTAATAATTACAGAATTGAAATAGAATAAGTTGAAATAAAATTAGTTGAATGACCTGCAGGTTTTCTTTTTTTGAGAAGGTCATTATGAATATATCAGGGTTTTTTGCTGAATCAGAACCATAGAATTATCTCATCCACTCTTTATTTACATTTAAGAAAATCTCACTGATGTTTTGAGTTGTCCTTGTGTGTTATGCAGTAGGTAAGCAGCAAAAACTGCCCCAGCTGTACATTGGTATTGCCCCCATGTATATTTTGGTTTCCTCATAGTCATCACTTGGCAGAACTCAAGGGACCCACAGTGCTTCTCCTCCTTTTTCTTTTTCTCAGCCTTGTGGCCTGGGCTCAGTTTCTCAGGAGCAGGGAGGAGAGGTGGAGGAACTGTGCCACTGCTCCTTGTCTGGGCCTGTTGTTCGCCCTCGGGCAGATTTTGTCTGCAGTCACCTACCCAAGACTTCCATTTCATCTGCTTTTTGATCTGATGTGCCCTAATGAGGGGAAAGGACTGAAAACCAGCACAGCACACTTGATCAGCACACCCCTAAAGCCCTTGTCCCTGTCACAGTGCAGCCCAGGGAGAAGACACCAGACCTCCAGACAGGGTGCAAGCCATGGCAGCACCCAGCCTTGCCTGGGTTAATCCACCTTGCTCCTGTTAGCTTTGCAGGGTAAGGGCAGGCTGTTCCCAGGATCTGGGCTGCTGGGACAGCTCTGCCCTGCGCTGTAGGAACCTCATGGTTCACCTGGCACGTTTTTCCTGTGACAGCTCCAGGTTCATGGGTGTGTGTGCACATCACCCAGTAACATTCCAAGTGTGTTTCAGTCCAGGTTATGACCCTATGGAATTGAAAACAGTTTAATTATTTTTTCCCCACATTTCTGGTGTATTTAGCACAGCAGAATGCTTCTTCCTGTGAGACTTTGCATTTTTGCATTGGGCAAAAGCTTGGAATATTATTGACAGTCTCTCCAAAATTATTCCTCATTTGAGAGATGTAGGAGCATTAAGGATAGCTATCTTTATTAGTCAGAGGAGAGAGAGTGGGCAAGTCCTTACCAAACATTTGAACCTGGAAACTTTCACATTTCTGACTATCCAGAGTGTTATTCTGTAATACAGCAACAAGCAGTGCAGCATTACATTTCACTGGATATTCCACAGTCCTAAAGTTGCAGAGACATGTGGCCACCAGAAACTTTTGACTTTCCTTCTTGATGCAGGCATTCAAGCATTACATTTGTTTCAAGTTCAGTGTTAGTTTATACATTTCTCCTGAGTTCCCATTCTTGTTCCCCTCAGCTGTGCTGATTTAGCCACTTGTGGTTTGGTAGGATGAGCTGGGTCATGAAGTCTTTACATAGAAAGACAGAAGAGAAGAAAATTCACTTTCCATATGCAAAAGATGTATATAGAAGTTAAGTTGTGGCAGTGTTCCCTGACACCAGAAATGCTCAAGAAACCATTTCTTCAGGGAATGCTATTACTACAGATAAAAATATTTATATTACTGGGATGCTGCTGCTGTTCTTCCTCTTGTGCTCTGCAGACCCTCGCACTGCAGGCTCCCTAGTGCTTTGAGGTACAAACTGTGTAGCATAGCTGCTGATATGGACGAGCATTTTTTAACTACTAATCATGTTCCTGGTCCAAAAAAGATACTTTTCACCTGAGTTTGTGATTGAGGTGTTTCTACCTGCCCTGAGTTCTATATACTGTTTATCAGGAATTAAACACCATTTTTAGATCACTGAACCTCCCTCCCTGACTGAATTTTCTGTGGGTTTTCATGTGATCACCCTCGCAGTCAGCACTGGGGCTGGACCTGTTTTGTAGAATCACTGAATGGTTTGGGTTGAAAGGGACTTTAAAAATCACTCCAACAAGTCCCAGTTCCCTGTGCTGGGGACCCCAGAGCTGGGTGCAGCACTGCAGGTGGGGTCTCACAGAATGAAAAAGAGGGGCAGAATCACCTCCCCCTACCTGCTGGCCAACCCTTTCTTGATGCAGCCCAGGATTCAACTGGCTTTCTGGGCTGTGAGCACACATTGCTGGCCCATGTCCACGTGCTGGTTTGCTCTGTGGAAGCTCCTCACCACTGAGTTCCATCTCGTTTAGGTGAGCAGTTCATTTCCCAGGCAGTAGGTGTCATTCCTGTAACTTGAGATCTCACAGTTGTATTTCTGTCTTTCTTCAGCTTCACATAGGTGTCAGGATGGATAGACATCTTTTTCTGTGAAAAGAGAGTAAAAGATTAAAAAAAAAGCAAAGCAGGCTGTGTAGTACAGTGACTCACAGTGTGCCACGGGTGCAGGCACAGGGAGATGCTCCAGCAGTTTGTGTTTCTGCAGCAAGGCTGGCCAGCCCCAGTCCTTGTTGTTGGGGTGAGCTCCATGGTGCAGGCATGCTGTCCTTCCTGGGCTGGTCTGCAGCTGCTAAATCCCTTAGCCTTTTTGGCATCATTGCTTTATCTGCTGGAGGATGACAATTCTTACCTGAGAGGGAATTAAGATGATTAAGTAGCCGGGTCTCAGTCTAGCACTGGATTTAAGGCTTAAGTTTGGTCCTGGTGAAGTCCTTGCTTTGCTGGATTGGAGTGCCCTGTTCAAAAATCATTTCTGAGGATGACAAGCATCTCTGTAGTAAATGCTAAGCATTACAGCAAAGTTCATTATGTATTGCCATCCATTCATTCCTTCCTCCCTTTTCTTCTTTTCCCATTCCCATCATTCGCTGCTTCTTAGTCAGCATGTGTGCAGCTTCCTGCCTTTATCCCTTGTCAGTAAGCCACTCCCTCAGTAATGAGGAGATCTAGAAAATGCAGTGAAATGGCATTAACAAGAAGCAGGGCCATGGCCACCATAATCCCTTTAATTGCACGCTGACTGCTTTTCTTTCCCCAGCTGTACACGGTTCAGGAGCTCAGCTGCAGCAATGTTCCGAGGGTGTGTGCCTGCATGCTGCAGGAACAGCTCAACACACCCAGGGCTGCTGAGTGCCCAGGATGAAAGGATAGCTTAAATTAGTAAATTCAAGTGTAAAAGCTGCAGTTGGAAATGTCTGTTACATGTGAGCAGGAATATGTCTTCAGCACTGAACAGGCTAGCACTGTTCAATTCGTGGTTCGTGGTCCAGAGGATATCAAAAGATGTCTACAAAATTTTAAAAATCAGAAGCAAGGCAGGTTAAAATCATCCTCATATGCACATATTTCATGCAGTTTGTGTGTGTACCTATTCCTGTTAGCTCCCTACTGTTCTTATTACCCAGTTAAAATACTTTTGATACTAAAATTATTTTATTACATGGCTGTTTTGTCTGTCATTCTAGCTCCCACCTGCCAAACAGTAGTGGGATTTGAGATAATCTGTGAATTTCTTTTTGAAAAGCATTTTTGATTCTAAATGAGAAATGCTGGACGAGTACATTTTGACAGAATGAGGTAGCTTTAATATTATGACTTCATCATGAATTAGTGTTGAGCGCTGCAACACATTTGCATGCTAATCTTTTTTTTCATTAATGAAATACATTACCTAGGTGAATGTAAGTCATCATTTTTGATGCCACAGCTGTTATGTTGAGAGATGAGGGTTGTATCTTCCAAATAAAGCAGCCTTCTCAGGCAATTAGTTTCTTTGACTTTCTTTCTCTTCTACTTTAGTAAGTAGAAGAGCAAAAAGACGGACTTACATGTTCATTTTACCTGTATGCTTAATAAAATGTTCTTTATCTGTTGCTGTTTGCTGTCTTGCTTGTCTGGTAGTAAGAACCACCTTTGAGTAGGTGGAACAAGGAGTTACATCCCTTTATCACCCTTTGGCACGTGCAGTATTGTCCATTGGAGGTGCTGCTTTGTCAGCTGTCACCAGAGTGATCCACAGCTCCCGGCACCAGCTCAGATTCCACTGGTGGCCCAGTGTTGTGATGGATGCTCCCAGGGCCCGACCTGCTACCTCTTGGCTTTGTGCTTATTTGGTGCTGAACTGTCAGATGTTAGCTCACAGCATCCAGAACCACACACAGCTGTCTCCAAGGCTGCCATGGTGAGGGGTTGAAATAAATAGGGCAGGAGATCTTTCTCCTTTTTAATGCCTTTATTAAAAGTCGGCTCGGGTGGGAAGAGCCGATGGGTCGCGCTCATGCCACTGCTGCTCCCAGGAGTGGCACGGAGGAGAAGGAAGAGTGCAGCTGTGTCCACTGGTCTGCAGGCAGAGCTGGGGCTTCCATCCTCACAAGAGCATCAGGAGATCCTCTGTGTTTTGCTTTGACATTTGAGGTCCTCTTTCTAGCCGACACCTGTTAGGCTAGGGTGAGGGGTAAAAAGGGTCTTAGCAGATACTGGATTCTGTTCCTCACGTCTAGACATCACTTAGATCTGTCAATTCCATGGTAGCTCATTGTTTTTAGGGGTTTTTCCTGCTAGATTTGGTGAGGTGTTTCCTCATTTGCATGCCAACCCCGATGTCACCTCTTCCTCACAGTCCCAGGTGCCATCTTCCAGGAAGCACCAGGGGGATACTCGACAAAGGGGGATTTCTAACCATCAAGAACAGGTAATTAAATGAAAACTATTAACAACAGGGGATTGCAACATGAAATTATTAACAACAAATAGTTAGAACTCCGACTTGGCAGCAACTGGTTTAACTTGTGAACTCTGCAACCTTTTAAAAAAATGGACAACTTTTCTACTCATTACAAGGTGATGCCCAGGGATGTCTGGTTCATCACACACCCAGGAGCGGGCCACAGGCACTTGCCTGTACCTGCAGGTCAGCCTGGAGCCATCAGCCTCCATCCTTGGGGATTTCAGATGCCCACATGTAATGCTGGAGGCAGGGAGAAAGCTGGCTGATGCTACAGCATTAAGGCCTTAATCTTGAAAGGACTTGTTCACATTCCTGACCTGATTACTGGGCACAGCATCCTGGGGCTTTGGGAACCTAATGGCCATTGTGCTGGGCCCACTGACCGTGATCAATTTAAGTGTACATGCAAGTGTTGAAGGGCTTGGGCTCTGATGGAGCTGTCAAGGCTCTCTTCTTCATTTAGGGCAGAACTCAACAGGGGAAATTTGGAGCTTTTAGGAGGGGAGACAAAAATTATTCCTGTCCTCTGTATGGAAGTCCTCATCTTTAACATAGACAAATAGGAATATAAGCATCTTGTTTAAAATGCCCCACTCCAACCCCAATGGACAATTATTACCTGAAAACCTGTCAGGAAGTCCCTTGGGGGAGCAGAGGAGGTGGGAGGTGGTACAAGGAGCAGGTTTGCTGGGAAGCAGTGTGGAGGGCTGGGGCTGCCAGAGCCATCCTGGTGAGAAGCTGAGGTGGGTCCTTCCCTTTCAGGGGTTCACAAGCAAAAGTAGAAATAAGAAGGGAGCAGAAAGATGGTCAGTGTGTTTAGTGTAGCTGAGAAGTGTGTGTGTCTTACTAGGGGAGTCCCCCAGGGCTTGTTGTGTTGACCCCAGGGAATGCCCTCCTCATTTTATATTCCTCAAGATGTGACCCAAGGGTGAGCTGCAAGGGCCTGCTTGTCTCTTCTGTCCTGGCTTGCTAAATAAAAATAGTGCTGGAACTGCACGACTGCAACTCTTTGCAGGAGCTCAAAAAGCCTGAGCCAGCATACTATTTTAAAATTTCATGGTATTAAATATGAGAGTGTTACAGAAATAGCAGAAGGGACACTGAGCCAGCAAGCTAGGGAATGTGGAAACAAGTTTGTAAGAGCAATAAAGGCACACAAGGACATTTCTCAAGCCAAGAAGTGTGTTCAGAGGTGTGCAGGGTGAATGCCTTGCGTGAGCATTTAGATGTTACTGCTGCCCTGAGTACGGGGGCAGGTCTGGTTTAGTCAGTTCTTCCACTTTCCAGCTGGCTCAGTCTCCTGAATCAGTTCCCCAAGGAGCTGTGTGAATGTCTGTCAGCACCAGAGGGAGTGGCAGAGAAGGCTCTGATGCTCCACAAGGCAGCAGGACAGCCCAAGTGGAAATGATGCTCCGTGTCTGACCCTCCTCACAGTGCGGATTCCATCCTTGCAAGAGCTCACATTTACATCACTGCATGGTCTGATTAACCCAGTGGTTTGCTCAGGACTTCCATGCTAAATTGCTAAAAAAATAGTCCTTTTTCCTCACCCAGGAATGCTTTCTATGGTCTCCAGTCTCTGAGCTCTTTGTCACTTTGGTCAAAGTCTGTCACTGCAACCTTAGTTGCACCCTGATGCCAGCTGTCATCTGTTGTTGCTATCAGGGCCTCCTCATCATCCTTTTGCTTCAGAGGTTTGGACACCTTTTGTGACCCTTAAAAGATGATAATCCTGAGAGGACACTGAAAAACAAACAACACAGCTGAAGGTTCCCTGAAAAAATATTTAAAGGTATGCCTGGGTATTAAAGGTTGAGTCTGACCTTGCTAGAGCCCTTGACTTCTATTTGAATGCAGTAGGATTATAATCTAATATCAATTTCCATCTCTGATTTCCCAGCACCCATCTCAGTATGATAGGCCTGAACTGCAGCTCAGTTTCACAGATGGTACCTGCATCACAGAAAATATTAGATGACTGGTGCCCTAAATACGACAGAGTGCATTTGTATGCACATCTGTGTAGACAGAAAAATCTCTTTAATGGTAAAAAGCATAGTCACGTAAGAGGAATGTGAAAGGAGTTTGCTAGAAGACTCAGTGATGACTTTTTAAGTGTTGGAGCAGGGTAAGCAAAATGAGAAGACCTTAAAACTGTGAATAAACATGGCATCTCAATTTAACATGTCTGCCTAAAGAAGCAGGCTTTTATGATTTTTTGTTATTTCCTTACAAACAAGAACTTTGATAACTGCTGTGTTTTCCCAACAGTAAAAAACATGTCAAATATTTTCGTGACCTGCTATTTAAAAAATAACCACATCAAATGCTTCAGCTTCCTTGAGGATTGTCGCATTTTCCTTCAGGACATGCATTTCTCATGGCCCATCAACATCTGTTCAGCCCTTGCAGTGCAGGAGGATGAAGTGAAGACTTCCAGGGTCTGATTTTCTCTGCAGCCTCTGGGCACCAGAGGAACTTCAGTGAAGACAGGGACAGGGAACTTTAGTGAAGACAGAGACAAGGAGACCCTTTATGGATATTGAGCATGCAGCAGCCCTGGCAGTGTCCTCAGTGGGATGCACAGCTTTGAGTACCCCTCTCCTGGGGGGTGAATTCATTGACAGCTCAAAACTGCTGATTATGGGGAGAATTTTTGCAGCATCTCCTCAGGTTTTTCCTGTCTCTCTCTATTCTAAAGCTGTCTGAGCAAGGATTTGAAGGAAAACTAATCCAAGTCACCAAAAATGTGAATGTAAAGTAAATTAGGTAAACTAAATTAAACCATTGTATATATTATCTGATTCAGCATTCAAGTGACCTTAATTTGATTAAGCTTAATTCACATCACAGTAAATGATACCAAATATGAAATAGGGTTGATTTAATTAATAATGAGTGTGTCTGCAGGGATCTAATGTGGTTTCATTCATTACAGAAATGTTAATTCAGATTACCTTTCTAGAGTTTTCTCATGCAGATAAACCTTACAGGACAGTTTATTAGTTAGGCCTAAATGAGTGTAATTATGTATTTATTGCCCCTTTGCTCTAGAAAGACTTTCCCACTGCTCTCCTCTTGTGGCAGTTCCTGAGTTCATTTTGTTGTGGGATGTTTTGTTAATTTGTTAATCCAGGCAAAGGAAATTCATCAGTTTTCTGTTGGCTTAGTCAACTTTTCACCTGATTTGTGGCTGCATGGTGCTCCGCAGGTGAAGACAGGAGTGTGAATGTGTGATCAAGGTGGAGAGGGTGGGAACTCACTTCAGGTCAGCCCTTTGTGCAAGAGACACGCTGCTTCCACCCACACTGTTGGGCTGCTCAGCACATGGACAGAAGAAATGAGCTTTGTGGGAGTTGCTTAAAGTCACATACCACCAATTTTGATTTTCTTGGTGTTTAGGTGCAGCTGGGATGTATTGCTTGGCTTGGGCTTGTACTCTTTCCCTCTGGCTTTTTGTCTGCTCTGTGCCTCAGTAGTACTACAGAGCAGCATCACCTGAGTAGCTCATGCCCTCAATACACACAGGCTCTACTGACACACTTTCTCACTGCTTTGCTTCCTTTTCTCTTGGTGGCCGTGAAGTTCTGTGAGTATATTTTTTGCTGTATGATTATTAGGGGAATGGACACACCATAACTGTGAAGGTGGGGTAGCTGGAGTGGCTGAGCCTCCCAAGTCTTTGTGAAGGGTGTTTTATAAGCATGGACATTGTTTTCAAAGAATTGTGTGAAACAGTGCTGTGATTCAAGTGCAAAACTTGAACTGAAGCACCTGATGATTTTCAAGAATTTGCCACATTGAAAATGCTGGAGAGCCTTGAGCAGAGGAGTGGATGGTAAATATGAACTAGATGCAGCAAAGATTATGCAATTCCATAGCTTGAGGTTTTTTTCCTTTCTTTATTTCTTTCTCTGAATAGGAGTAATCTGGTATCTGAAGAACAGAGAAATTCTCCAAACCATGTCCTGAACTTTAACAAGAACCCTAACTTTGATGCAAAAGCCTCTGAACTTTGGAAAGTGAGGTGGAACATAATATTGTGCTTCAAAATTCACTTGAGGTCTGTTCCCAGAGTGCTAGGAAATGCTGGCTGTTCCTGCTGGCATCTTCACTCCTTCTAGTTTGAGTTTGCCCCAGGAATCACTCCCAAATAGTGGCCAGAGCAGGGCTGTCAGCCTTTAGGAGCTTCCTGTGATTATCTGGTTCATTCCCTCTGTAAACCAGGCTTTGGAACCCTGAGCTGTGCCCATCTCATCCTGCTGGAATATCAGCACACCCAGGCACGTTAACAATGTGCCTCTTCACCAGGCAATGAAAATCAATGAGGCTTTGAAAAGACACACTCTTTAAAGTCATGGCCTTATTTGGGAACTTGCAAGAAGCTTGGCTGTCACAGGAGAATATTTTGGCTCTGTGACAGTTTTCTTTTATATGGTTCTTCAGTGAGGAATCTCCTGGGCTTGTGCAGTGATAGCTTGCAAGTGTTGTATGTCTTTTTTACTTCTTCCCAGGAATATTTGCTTGAGGAGAAGCCAATATGTTGGTCAAAAGAGGCCAAAGACCCCATTTGACCTCTTTTGTCCAAAGGATGTAGAGAAAAGGCAGGTTTTCAAAGAAAAAATGAAAAAATCCTGGTATTTCAGTATTCCTGAGTAAACTCACATGTTTTTATCATAATTACTTCTATATACCCTTTTTATTTGTCACTACTCATTTGTTGAGTGTTGCCTTGTGTTTATGTAAGTGTGGGATTGTTTAGGAATAATCTGATCTGACATCACACTTGTGATCCTTACACTCCTTGGGAACATTTCCTTTATGTCCCTAACACCCTGTGAGCTTTGGTGGGATAAAAGAGCCTGCATGATAAAGATAAATAATAAACTGAAGGGAGAGTGTCAGAGACAGAAACATTTTAGACTTGGAGTTGTTTGAGGAGAAAGAGAGAGGAGAGAGATTATCTCAACAGCATTTTGAAAGTGTTTCAGAAGAGGTAGTTGAAAGAGAAAGGGGAATTAGAGAAGAAAGGTGTGATTATAACCTGAAAATCTCCATGGCTGTTTCTGAATCCCCTGTCTATATGTTATAGAGGTGGAATATAAAATTACTTCAGAGACTTAAGCTGTACAATGTAGTGAATTCTGAGGGGAGAAGGGCCCTCAGGCCACACTGATGTTGGAGACCTGGGGCACAATGGTGGGCAATGCCATGTGGGTCTGTCACAACATGGATACCAGAAAGGACACCCTCAGGCATCACCAATACCCTTAAATCATTATAGTTTTGGGGGAGCTTGAGAAGTTGGGGGAAGAAGGTAAGGTCAGCACAGTCTGGCTGTGGGACTGGTACCTGTCCTTCACATTTTGCTTCCTACAAAATACCCTTCTGCCCAGGACATTGAATCCTCTTCCCCAGCATATTTTTCTGGCTTCCCTTGACCTGTTCTTGCCATTCCTGTGTTGTAGTGACCCAGCCCACATTTCAGCTCCCTTCTGCTCTGCCCAGTGCCTTTCTGCTCCTGAGGAGGTGGGGAGGCAGCTGCACAGGCTGGGCTCTGTTCCCAGCCCTGCAGGGACAGAGGGAATGTTTGGAGAAGGGCAGGGGGAGAGGGCAGAGTACCTGGGGCAGAAGCAACCCTCGGGTCCAGCGCAGTACTAATGTCACTTAATATTGTGCATCTGATACCAGCCTGAGGTAGCAAAAGGGGCAGTGCCCATGGCAGTGGATGGGAAGGGAAGATTTATGAAACTTGAGAGAGCTTGAGCTATTTGCAGCCAACGTGGGGAATGCATCTAGGAATGTGAGGCTGGAAGGACCACATGTCAGGCTGATGGGCAGTGCTCTGAGAGAGAAATGTGAGTTAAAAATGTTGAGGAGCAGGGATTCTTGTCTGTGGCTGGAAACTTAGAAGGAATTTCAGGAGCAAGGGGAATAATTTTTGGATAGTATTTGATGATTTGTGATAATTTCTCATTTTATGAGTCTTGTGAATTGATTTCCAGAGCCTTGCTATTTCTGTCCTCCCTTTCAAGGTCATTGGGATGCACTGGTTGCTCTGTGCCTTCATTCATTAGAAATTAGCTAAGCTGGGATTTGACTGGGACGTTTATCTGGGATGACCTGAGCCATTTGCTTCAGGAAGTCATTCATACTTGAAAAGACAAATGTATCTCATGTTAAAGGACAGGTCATGCTCACCTCTCTTTCCCTCCCAAGATGAGGGAAGTAGGATTTGACTCATGAACAAATACTCCATGCTTGAAGATACGAGCCAGTTGTCTGAACTGAATTGGTGCCCAGTTCCATCATTTCAGATGACCTGGAGTGTCCAAGTGCTGGATGTGGGGCTGATAGCCATGACCAGAGCCCAGCTGGATGCCAGACACTGCACACCTGCTGGGACCCCTGCATTTGAGCCCCAAGCACTGCTAGGCAGGATGGCAGTGGGAATAGGCAATGTTTCAGCTGTGATCACTGTTGGGAGGGAAAAGCTTTTGTTTGCTGCAGTTTGCTGTGGGATTTGGTGTATGAGTCAGTGGAACTAGAGCCAGACCACTGTGATTGCAAAATCCACTCCTGATTTCCTCTTCTGTCCTTGCCTGGTCTTGGATATCTCCTTTGTACAGTTTTGGGATGGACAAAAGTGTATCCCATTGCTTTTGCCAAGGTTATGACCTGGTTGTGGGACAGATTAGATGTGTCCTGTGTGGCTTGCCTCTTAGTCTAGCCTAAGTGATGAGAAGGGCTCCCTGAGCACAGGCAGGGAGGCAGTTGGTGTTGTACTAAGCTGGATTCATGGTAGTGCAAGGCAATTTGTGCTACTGCTCCTTACTTGGCTGTAAAAATGCTACTGGCTCCACCATAAGCAGTTAGACATGGCTGTATAGCCAAAGTGGGCAGTTTTTTTAAAGACAGAGTGAGAAAAGAGGATCATTCAGTTGAGAAATCATAAGCCATGCAATTATAGCTGGGCAAGTAGTGTGTGTGTGTCTGTGTGTGTGTCTGTGTGTCTGTGACCTCCTGCTCTGCTCCTGCTCCCAGGCTGTCCTGGTTTCTTCTGGCTGGCTCTTGGGCAGGAGTGGTGGCTGGCCAGGGCTTAGGGCTGTTGGGACAGGTCACAGAAATGGTTTGATTGTTGAAGACTGGTCCAGACTGTGCACAGAGCAGAGGTCTGGGGGCTGGCAGAGCCAAAATGAGAATTCATCAGTAACTTTGCTACACAGTCCTGAATCAAACAGTGGGGCTTTACTATTCCAACCAATACCTTAGAAATCCTGTTCTTGTTAGAGGAGATACAGGAAGATTGAGAGATGCATGGAAAATTCTGGTTATAGAACACAAAGCAACCTCCCCCTAACATGGGATCTCTGTTAGTGCTTTGCTTTTTGCTTGTCCTTCTGTTAGGAAATTGAATCTCATCCCTACTACCACTGGGAACTGGAGAGCTGATGATGTTCAGATGGTGTTGGGTCCTAAATGCTACCTGAGCTCATGGATTATATAAAGGTTTTTGCTGTGATGCAGTTTTTGTAATTTTCATGCATTTGACTCTAAAGGATAATATGCAGCTTATGTTACAAAGATATTTTTGTGTTCATTTTGGCACATCCTCTAATTAAAGTGTCAGACCTAATACTGTTTCATTGAAAAAGCCAGTGGACCCCCTTCAATGAGTCCAGCAGAAGCAGAAAAAAACAGGACCTGTGATATTTCTCAGCTTCTTAAACAAAAACAAACTAAAAACTCACAAATTTTCAATTTTCATTCTTTTTTTATGTGAAGAACAAATGAGGGATAGAAACACAATATTCATAACAATACTTTGCAACATAAGCTTCCTGCTTTGGTTTTGATTTGCCGTAGAATATCATAAAACATTTCTCCTTGCTAAGTCTGGCTCAGAAACATTGGGTCTTAGTGATGCTCTGCCAAGGGATTGGTAAAGTTGGCACATTTCCATTGACCCTCTGCAGCATGGCCAGTCCACCTGCAGTTCAGAGAAAGGCCCCCTGAGGTTCTCCTGGGTTATAGGATATACTTGTGGCCACCCTTAACTTTCCTCCAGCCTTAAGGGGGGGAAGGCAGTGTGAAGTCTCAGCACTGTGGCCTCTCTGTGTCAGTGGTTCTGGTTAAAGATGAGGTACAATCCCCCTCCCCTGGCTGTGCTTTCCGTAGGGAGCAGGCGTGGCCAGTGAGCAAATTCCACAGGAGCTGTCACCAGGGGCAGAGGTTGTGGGAATGACCTGGTGCTGCCTGTGGAACATCTGCTGTAGCAGCCAGACACACTTCAGGAACAAACTGATCTGTGCCCAGGGGATGGGAAGGTCCTGCTCACAGAGCCAGAGAGCTGTGAAGGTTGGCAAGGACATCTGGAGATCATCGAGTCCAACCCTTGCTTATGACCTTGTCCTAAAGAAGTTCTGAACATCTCCCAACCTTTCTAGGCAACCTGTGCCAGTGTTTGAGCACTCATGGTAGAGAAGTTTTTTCTTATTTCTGAATTGGATTTCCTGTGTTTCAAAATTTATACCTATTGCCTCTTGTCCTGTCACCTCTGAGAAGAGTCTGACTGCCTTCTTTACTCCCCCATTGTGTATTTTTACACGGTGGTGAATGTGTCTATAATGAAGTGATATCAAAAGCCTCACTGGAGGCAAGACTTGTTCATGCAGAGTGGGCCAGAACCTGGCCAGGGTGACAGTGGTGTCACCTTCTCCTGGCCAGAAGCACAGCTCCAGTGGCACCAAGTCTCTCCTGCCAGCAAGGCCATTTGGGATAGTGTGTGAAAGTGCTGATGAGTGCTAGGATGCAATGCAGCCTTGGAGGAATCAGAACTTTGTGTTTTCTCATGGGAGTGAGGAAATGTTGTTTTGAAATTGCCACAGCTTAGGTCTGGTGCTGCTGTCAGAAGCTGTTTCTGAACAAAGAATTCCACAGTGTGTGTGAATAATTCCTGCACATGTTTATTCTAATGTCTTTTGCATCAGATGCAAGGGAAGAAAAATCTGTGGGTTTTTTTCCCCATTTTTTTGTAGGAAGAAGAGGAGAACACATGCTAATGTGATAGCAATGCAGCTCAGTTTTGGCAGATTCTCTATCAACAGCACCTTATACTGAATAACCCCCACATGTAGCAGCTTTCCAGCACCTAAAGGGAGCTGGAGAAGGACTTTTTATTAGGGCTTGTAATGATAGGCCAAGGGGGAATGGCTTCAAATTGAAACAGGGGATGTTTAAATTAGGTACCAGGAAGAAATTCTTTACTGTGAGGGTGGTGAGGCACTGGCACAGGTTGCCCAGAGAAGCTGTGGCTGCCCCATCCCTGGAAGTGTCCAAGGCCAGGTTGGATGGGGCTTGGAACAACCTGGTCTAGTGGAAAATGTCCCCACTCATTGCACAGGCTGGAATGAGATGATATTGAAGGTCCTTTCCAACCCAAACCATTCTATAATTCTTTGTTCCAGGTGAAATTCTGGGCATTGATCTGGTCTGAACTTTCACATTGTATGTAAAATCCTCATAAGCCAACAGCTCCTAAGGCTGGGTGCTGTGATCTTGAGCTGCAGCGAGCTTGCTCTACAGATAGTTCAGCCTTCAGGACTTTCATCAGCTGCAGTGAGGTTACTTTTGGCCAAGGAGCAGAGCTGTAAAACTTAGCCTTCATTTTTCTCTTGCCTCCATCCTACCATCTAACTGGAGAGTGGAGAGGTGTAAGTGTTACAACCACCCCAGAAGGCAAAGGTAACCCAGGTTTTGTTAATAGATCTCTTGGGGCAGAATAGGGAAACAACACTGAATGCTCAGTGTCTGTAAATGTACACATGTAGGGTTCATTGTAGAACAATTTGGTTGCACAGGAAAACAGATATGTACCCTTTTGGTTGTTGTTATCTACAGCAACATGACAACATGAAAGTATTAAAGTATCGCTTAAGGAAATGTGTAAGAAAGAGAAAGAAAGGGTAAGAGTGGAGAGATCTCACCACCCATGGGCCTCACAGTGAAGCTTGGTTGGTTTTTTTTTTTGATCTTTGTTGGTCAAAGTGATGGTTGCAGACTGATTCCATGAGGAGGTGGTGGTGGTGGCAATCCTAAAGAGGCAGTGGAGAAATGCCCCAACCACAGAATCTACAGGGTTTATATTCAGTCAGGTTCAGGTGGGAACACCCAGGTGCCTCCCTTGGGGCAGGGACTTTAAGCTGGATGATGTTGTGGATCAGGGGATGCTGTGGGAGTCTGACACCTTTGAACATGTCACAGCTGCTATATCAGTGTTATATCAGTGCAGTTGAGGCTGTTGTTGCCCATTATGGTCCATCAGCAGAGGTGAGAACCTTCAGCCATGGGTGGCTGTCCTGGTACTGCCTGGCAGGGGAGTTGTCACTGGAGTGAGGATGAGGTGACAGGACCTACCTGGTGGGTTTGCCTCTGTCCTGACCTCTCTCAACCCCAGCTGGAGCCCCAGGGCTGGGCTCACCCCCACTGTGCACTGCAGCAGCTTCCCCCCAGTGTCTGAGCCAGCAGCATTCCAGCCCTGCTTCCAGCACCCCTTGTGGATACATTCCTCTCCCCAAACCTGGGACCATTAAACAATACTATCCCCATTATCTTATGTCCAAATTCCAGCTGATAGGCATATCTGGGGAGGTGTGGGCTTTGGGGATGGTTGCAGGTGGACACCTGCTTCTCTGCAGTTTGCTCCAGTGGGCAAAAGCCCTTCTATGGATTTAGAAATGTTTAATCCATTAAGTGTTTCAGTCTCTCACAATAAGAAGACCCAGTTGTTACTAGGAACACTCTTCTAATGTTTACCAGAGAAGATATCTAGTATACACTGGTATTTTCCATGCAGAATAACTTCTGTCTTGCCAGTATACCTGATAATGAGTCACAGATTCAGGCAATGATGTGCTCGTTTGTGTGGGGGAGGTTGCTTGGTTTATGGTGGCTGCTACTTCTGAATGCAAGCATGCCACTGGACAGGAGAAACACAAGATCTAGGCCAGTGGCTTGTGTGGAGATGACAAGAAGGCAGGGTGTTTGTGGTGGTATGTGTATTGTATCCATGTCTGAAGCACACAGGTGTGTATTTGGTAAGATATGAGGCGTACACCCCACAGAAGTGCCCAAATGTTTTGTTGGGAGGTGCCCTTTAGTGGATGACTGGCCATGGTTTATTCAGACTCTTTTTTCAGTTCCATGGACATTTCACTCGATAGTGGTGATATTGCTGGTCAAGTTGCAATCTCTAACTTCCATTTTCCCCCCCACTTAATCCCTCACAACTTAGAAAAAGTCAAATAGATTAATTTCAGCTAGCTTTAAGGAAGTTTACCATGTATATTTCTTCTGATTTTCTCTGATGGTGTCTTCTGTGTTCTGCTCTGTTTGTACAGATGCTAATCAGCAAAGATGTAGCTGCTGTAAGGTACTGTGCCTGTCAGGTGAATATTGAGGCAGTGTAATTTATAATTACAAAGCAGACTTCTGTCTGCAACATGATTCAAATTTATCTGTGCTGAACTGAAAAAAAAAAGGTTGGTAGTTTTTTTATCTAGGAAAAATAATACATTATTACCTTGCACTTCAAATTTGTATAGCCTTGTGCCTTTCCTTGGAAGGGATTTTATTTTATTTTTTAATCAATAGGGTCATGGAATGGTTTGGGTGGGAAGAGACCTTACAGACCATTTAGTTCCCATCCCCCTGCCACGGGCAGGGACACCTTCCACCAGACCAGGCTGCTCAGAGCTTCACCCAGCCTGGCCTTGGACACTTCCAGGAATGGGGTATCCACAGCTTCAACCTCTTGCAGTGCCTTGCCACCCTCACAGGAATGAATTTCCTCCTAATACCTGTTCTTAACTGGCCTTTCAGATTGAAGCAGTTGTCCCTTGCTCTGTCACTACATTTTGTATTATTTTAAATAATTTCTCATAAACAGGAAACAATACCCAAATCCTGGTCATATCAACTAACATTTGCAACCTATACAGACTGAATCTTAGTTTTTACATGTTTGGTGGCTTGACCATATTTCTTCTTTTACTAATTTAAATTTATCCCATATATCCTTGTGTGTTGTTTATGTAAACTGCTTTTCCATTTTCAGCTTTCTATGGTGGTCAGCACCACACAGTCCTACACTTGACTGGATATTTCAGGCACTGTTGCAGTGATCAATAACTTAATAATCCGGATGGAGCTTTTAGTTTTCACCCTGACTGGCTGAGTTCTGTTGGATTGCTAGCTGTGACTTGGTGCTGTCCCCAAGGGCTGATAGAAAATCAGTAAGAACCCCATTCTCTCTGGTTCACTCCAGTGCATCTTCCCTGAAGCACTGGAATAAGGCAGATGAGGCTGTATGTGGAAAAACATCCCCTTTCAGCCCTGTGTGCTGGTCTGCACCTGGTACAGGGTGTCTGTTCCTGAAAATGGTATGTGATACTCCCAGAATGATAAGAGTAAAGCTGTGGGGAAGGCATCAGCCATCCTGTGGTCAGGAATCTCAAGCCCTGAGATTTGCAAAGCATGAAGAATGTTTGGGCCAAAGCTGAGAGGGAAAAAATTGATTATTTCTGTGCAAATTTTCACGGGCTGTGATAATTCCAAGATATATAAATGAGGTAGGATTTTTTTTTTGTGAGGGTTGACATCAGGAAATCAAACTTTCATGGTCAACCTGAAAACCTGCGAGTGAAAGGAAAAGCCTGAAATATGTTGGATTATCCTTGTGCATCAAAATTCACATTGTATGTTAAGGCAACACATAATAGAAATACCATTAATAAAAGGAGGAAAAAAAAAAGTTCATTTTTGCCCCACCCATCCTCCCCTTTAACAGATGAAGCTTTAAGTCAATACCAATACTGAATGCATCCTTGTTCTGTAAGCTTAAGGGCACTGCAATTATTTTTACAATCTCCCTACCTGAACAAACAAAGGTAGCCACTCCTTTTCTATTTCAATAAACATTTTAAATCTTATTTTCTTAAGCCCACAAAAGACATTTGAACTCAGATACAATCCTGTCAAAAGGAGACTTAGCATATTCTGGGATGCTGCCTGTGATTGCCACATTCTCCACTGTGCAGAAATTTTGGAGATGCAGTGAATGAACACTCATTAGATATGCTCTCGTTGGCTCATTTCCCTTCTTTTTGTTTTCTTCCTCATGAATTGAAGTGAATGCTGAATTTTTCAGAACAGTTGCAGGGTTTTTTTAGAGTGGTCTGAATATCACTTCAGCATAATGATAATGCAGGCTTAATGACAGAAGTCCACTGTGTTAGTGGCTTTCTTCCTTTCCTTTCTTGAGCAAGGGAATAAGGGAATAACTTCATTAAAATGTCTCAGTCTGTTTGTGATCAGATAATGTCACCAAGCATCTGGCAAAGGCTTTGGTGGAATTTCAGGTCAGGAGGACAAATGCTGATACACCGATACACTAAATAACAATAATGCAAGATGTTACACTTGAGGAAATGGGCTCTTAGCAGAGTATCAGCCTGAAGCCCTTGTATGGCAGTGAAATTCTAGAAAGAGCCAGAAATTTCACCAGTATCCTCTGCCTTGTTCTGGTTTGTCATACTTCCAGGCTTTTTGTGCATCCTTTGCTTTTTTGACAAGCTTTCATCAAGTATAACCACTTCTATTACAGTCTCACTTGTTTGTTAGAGCCCAGCATTAGAACTCAACGTGTTTCCCAAAAAGCTGCTGCCTGTCTTCAGTGGGAGGGACACTCAGTGTCACATCTTTTTTGGCCTCTGATCAGAAGGTGGGGTCTGGGTCCCACACTTCCCATTACATAAATTGTCCCAACCAATTTTTAGTAGATTTTTCTTTCATGTGACATAATTTCAATTTTTGTTAAAGTGAGGGACATTTGTCATCAAATGTCTGGACTGGCTACAGTGCCAGGAAGGGAATAAACAACTTCTTGTGAAAATTTTCATTGCTGATTGTGGTTTCTGACATAATTTCTGTCTGCTTCTCAAGACCTTCAGTCTGGCCCAGGGCACAGGAAGTTACAGTCTTTGCTAAACAGTTATAATAAGGAGGTATTATAGTCCTGCATTTATTTATGAATTTGGCCATTGCATGTCTTCATGTGACTGAAGCTCCTGTGGGTTCTGTTTGGTAAAATTTCATGCTGAGCCACATTCATGTCTACAGTAGGACGTGATGGTCTCAGATCTCACTATTGAATATGGGAATCCTAGGAATTAATTAACCAGAATTGAGACTATTGGTTGTCTCACATGATAGAAGTCCTGCTGTTTCTGTGTGTAATGCTGTCAGCTGTTGTGAAAGTGCTGGCCAAGAAAAAAGAAGTTAAAATGTTATCCTAATGAAACCTTTCAACAGCTGACCTCTGGTGTGTATGAAAACTTTGTGGAGGATGTTTGCTTTTCTAGTCCTTCACAGTGAACTCATTGATGACAGAAGCCTTGACTTGAACAGTTAACTATTTATTTGCATTGTGGCTGTTGAGAAACTGCAGAAATTTAAAGAGCAGACCATGATTTTGTCAACTTTGTTTCAAGAAGAATGCTTAGGGGAAAGCAGTATGTTTGCTCTTAATTCTATAGAATGGTTTTATTTTAGATAAACAGCATGAGAAAGAAACACCAGCCCTCTTCCACTTGATTTGAGTTAGAGGAAGATTGTGGTGAGCAGGAAAACAGAAATTCAGAATTCTGTCCTTCCCCCATGAGGGACCTTGGCTAGCTCTGGAGGTATAAAACCATTTCCTGCAAGGTCAGGAGCAGAACAGCTGCTTGCAAGGGGTTCCTCTGCTGTGCCCAGCTGCTGGGGTGCTGTGTGCAGCGAGCACACTTGGGCTGAAGCTCAGCCTAAATATGGCAGAGGCTTCTTTGGATGGCTGTGTTGTTCTCCTCTCTGCCAACTTTAATCTTTTATTAGGCTGTAGCCAGAATCACCTACCTTGCAGTCCTTCTCTTGCTGGATGCCTGTGGAAGAATTAATTTCTGTCAGATGGTGTGACTGCATGTGTTTTAGTGTTCCTACAGCGTGCCTTTATTGTCACTTAACACTATCACATTTGTTTAAAGGAAATAAAATGAAACCCAAGGTCACTACTACATTAAAGACGCCAATAAATATCTCAAATAAATGTGAGGGGGTTTTTTGTGCTGGGTTTTCCCAGTGATGGGGTTTTTTGCCATGGGTGCCTTTTCCTTTCATTCCAGCCCTTTTTACCTGTATTTCTCAGATCCATGAGATCAGATGCCACAGTTACCATGGCCTGTCCCCAATCACTGTGTCTAGGAGATGTGGCAGTCTGTACCCTTTGGATGCTTTTCCAGCCTCCACATCCCACAGCTCAGTGGGACAACCATTGCCCTAGAGCCTCAGGAGCTGTAGTTGAGTTTGGATATTTCAGACTCCAGCCAAAATCCTCCATGTGTTTCCTTGTGCTAGAAACCAGCCCTAGCAGTGAAAGAGGCAAGGAGGGGAGCAGCCCCAGAGGTAGCTTTGAATTTGTTGTCTCTCTGTGACTTTCTCAGACAGCATGTTCTCCCACTGCCCCATTCTCTCGCTTTTCCAGGGCTGGGGTTGATTTCCCAGGATTTGAATCTCCCTCATTTCCAGCAATCCTCACCTTTCAGCTGCTCTCTAGCCAGGAGGTGACTGACAGAGCCTGTCCCCCCTCTGACCAGTGTCAGTGTGCACAGCCTCAGGGTTAAACCCACCCCACCCTCCGCATCCCGATGCAGTGTGCACAATCTCAGGGTTAAACCCACCCCACCCTCCCCATCCCGATGCAGTGTGCACAGCCTCAGGGTTAAACCTCCCACCCCACCCTCCCCATCCCGCTGCTGAGTTTGGCTGCCAAGGCAAAGTCTCTGCAGTCTCATGGCTAACACCCGTGCAACCCCTAAGCAAGCTGGTGATTCCTGCGTGTCCAAAATTTCCACGGGAGTGCTACGGGCATGGCGAGCTCTGGCTCCTGCTGTTTGGGGTGTGTTCCCCAGCACTCTGAGCGGTGTTTTCTCAGCATCAGCACGGAGGGCTGCCGTGTTATTTCCAGCAGCAGCAGCAGCAGCAGCAGTGCCGTCCCTCGCCGAGCCCTTCCCGGAGCGTGGCCGTGCGCTCCCCGCAGCCGCAGCCCCGGGCGCTCCCCAGGGAGGAGGCGAGGCTGCAGCCCGAGCCCGCCGTGCCCCGCGGCCCCCGGTGCCCCCGGCACAGGGTGGTGTGGCCGTGCCGCAGACCGTGTCCCCGTGTGTCGCCCCTGGGGTGCGCAGCGGATGCTCTGCCCCCTGCGCTGGCTGCGCTGTTGCCATGGAGATTGCGTGCGCTGTTGCTAGGCAGCTGAAGCATCCTCGCCTGCACACTGCAATGCCACGAAATGCTCAACTTTCCTCATTCCTATCTCCCTTCTGTGATCTCGCAGATATGACTCCTTTGGCTCTTATCCCACCTCGTTCAGTGGCAGTGCTGCGATTTCTTGGTGTTAACCCTGTAAACCCAAAAAAGCCCGCATGGCCCTGCAAATGGGGTTTATGGCAATGAGTTCAGGGCTGAAGGAGTTAAAGTGGTTGGGGATAGACTACAGAGGAAATGATTTCTAGCAGATAAACTACTTTAAATGTTCTGGCATTCATGGAAGGGGAGGTTTGTGGATGCAGTCTTTTGTTCCATCACTGATGGTTTAGATGAATAAAAACAGACTAAAATATCACTACAAGGTAAGAAAACCATCTTGAATGGGCCTAATTAATCTCTTTGGTTACAATATATATTTAGTTTTTTATTATCCTCTGCTTGCGCTTGCTGATTTCGATGTAGCATGTGAATGATAATTTAGCTGTGAAGCCTGTCGTGTACCATATTTGACTTATTTGGCTCGAATAATGAAGATATCAGCCTGTATTCTTGGAGTATACTGCATTAATCAGACTTGCAGGAATGATCACATGGTACTCTATCGCCTTTTCCTGTTAGCTGCTGCTTGTCAGCAGCTGGCTGAGCTGTAGGCTGCAGGCCAGTATCTGCATACCCTTTCTCCTCAGAATATTCCAAATATACTGTCTCGTCATTATGCATTTTGCTGCAGTTTGACAAACTAAATGGTCCTCTGCACGTTAAGAAGATTATTTTAAATTTCAGAGCATTTGTGTAGTTGCTAGGCCATGTATGCATTTGAAGAATTCAGGTAGGCTCTCTGTTTTATACATCAGTGTGCTCGGTTTTTGTTCTCACAAGGTTTTTGCTGTGTAATGTCAGTCAGCTCTACAGTTAGTTCTTCAATGTGCAGATATTTATTGTGTTTTATAATCTCTGCCCTGTGCATGGGGAGAAGTGCTTGGAGGGTTCGTTGCAGGTAACGGGAGCTTAACTGCATGATGAAGTGCAAAGCTGGGTAATTGATTATATCTTGCACAAATTTCATGGCCATGCAGCCAGGGACAGCGAGTGCAGGGTAGTTATAAATATAAACCAGAAACTGTTCTCTTTAAAAGGGTCTTTGCTATTTTTAGTTCTGGAGAATCTGACAGATGCTCCTTCAAGATAAAATACTGATGGTGATAGAGAAGAGAAAATTGATGCTTGGATTGTACATAGGATTATATTTTATGCTGCTGCAGAATATACATGTCTTTTTCATAACCTTGTAGCTGCAGAATTCCTTATGAATTATATTTAAAATAAGAATATTGTTTCGTTTGTAGGGGTTGGTTTGTAGTTTGCAAACATTTGAACAACTGTGATTGTTAGAATATAAAATTAGCACTTTTTATTTGATATTGGTTCTGCTCAGTATTGCCTCTGCCCCCTCTTCTCCTCCATCCCCACCCCCAGTATAACTCCATCCTTATGCAAGTATTGAGGTCTATTAAAACCCCAACAGATATTGGAAGACATGAAACAGAATTTCTACCCTCGCTAATAGACAATTATTTTCCTATGAAGTCTGGGACTTGAAAAAATTCTGGTCAGTAGTTGTGGGGTAGGGAGTGTCTCACTTTTTGTAAAAATTTTTTTTGCTTAATGTGTTCAGTTGTTGTAACTTGTGTTATACAATTGTCCAGATAAAATGGTGACAATGTTGAAACAGCACTAGGCATCACTTTGTGGTACGTTTGTCTGTATCTAGTTATTATAATGTATCTTTAAAATATCTTTCTTTTTGAGTAAAAAAAATGGATTGTTTGATTAAGTATGTAACTAGAGGAGATGATGGATTCTCTTTCTATACACAATGAGCATTCTTTATCAAATACCTTAAAATGAGACTTTCTACCCTCAGATTAGATATTTTTAACATTATTTCTACCTTTTGTTAGGCAAATATATTGGCAATTTCCATTATTTTGTGACTTGCTGCTCAGTTCTGTGTGTGAGTGGTGGCAAAAGCAGGTACAGGACACCCCCACTCCCCAAAATGTTCTGATTCCAGCTGCAAGGGCAGAGGAGAACCAGGCTGACAGTGTGTATTCCTCCTGTTGTGAAATGCAGCATGAATGCTGTCTGAGGGGAAAGATTTTACTGGAAGACTAGATAATGCTGTGTAACTGCTGTTGTCAGGGCTGTCAGGAGATGCTTGGAATGTTGACATTGCTGATTGTTGGAAGTAAATTAAGGTGCAAATGGGCCCCAAACTTAGTGCACCACTTACTGTGCCCACAGAGTTGTTTGTATTTCTGCCAGTTTGTTGGGTCCTATTCTTAATTGAGTGAAAGTCTCAATCAATCTGCAATGAGAAAAAAAAAAAAGGATGTTTTTCAAATTCTGGTTTTAAAGCCTTAGTTGTCTTTCAGTGGCTTTCCTAGACATCTTGGGCCAGAGAGACACCTAGTTTTATGGCAGGGATGGCCAAATGCTGATTACACACCCATTAGGCTTATTAAATTATGTGTCATCCTCTCTTAGACTTGATTTGAAAATAGTATTAACATTTGATGTGCAGACTGCTAGACATTTTCTTTTAAATTTTGCACTGGTAGGGCTGGTGTTTCTGTATAGCAGTTTTAAATGGCATTTATTTTATTAGGAATTTTATTAGGTGTTTTGTTGAGGTTGCATCTGCATGTTGATGGGTTTTTTTTATGGTATGATTATTCTCGTGCCTGTGGCTATTTTAGATTTTGATGGCATCAAAACAAATCTTGCAAGATAAAGATTAAAAAGAGGTCTAGTTGAGCAGTGGGGTGGAAGCCTCCCTGCCACGGGCTCCTGGAAGCAAAGTGGCTGTAGCAGCAGAGGGCACTCTGGCCCAAGGGCCCCAGCTCCAGGTTTGCCCCACTCTCTTCTAAAGGTCCTTGTCCTCCATGTGCACAAAACACAGGCTTGCACTCATCTCTCACCTTGGCTTTCACCTGAAGTGGATGCTCCTGTGTGCTGCAGCAGCAGGGCTGGTCCATCCTCCAGTAGAAGTTTCTGATCACAGCAGTGTCTGCTCATGCAGATCTATCCTGGGGATCCCAGCAGTGCCTGCTCATGCACACCCATCCTGGTGATCCCAGCAGTGTCTGCTCATGCAGATCTATCCTGGGGATCCCAGCAGTGCCTGCTCATGCACACCCATCCTGGTGATCCCAGCAGTGTCTGCTCATGCAGATCTATCCTGGGGATCCCAGCACTGCCTGCTCATGCACACCCATCCTGCTGATTCCAGCAGTGCCTGCTCATGCACACCCATCCTGGTGATCCCAGCAGTGCCTGCTCATGCACACCCATCCTGGTGATCCCAGCACTGCCTGCTCATGCACACCCATCCTGGTGATCCCAGCACTGCCTGCTCATGCACACCCAACCATGACATCTCTCTGTGTTACTCTGCTCTTTTTTTTCTGTCTCCACACTGGCCCTTCCAGACCTGCAGGACTCCCCAGAGGGGTGGTGCAGGCTGTGGTACCCTGAGCCTATGCCAAGAGGCACCCCTGCAGTCAGGCCACTCAAGTTCCCCCCTGACTTCATTTTGATGCAGCCATCTTCACTTCCTTGGTGAAATGGTGCCAGGTTATTTTTGTGAAGTGTTAAGCAGCTGCTGGACCTCTCTGAAGAATTATCTCACTTAAAGACTGTAAGTGACTCTGGTGTATTGTTTGTGAAAAACTTATTTGTAAAGCCCTTTGGGATGAAATCTTTCCTGTGTGGTTACTGGCTGGATAAAGAGAGACTTAAGCCTCTGAAAAATAGGGAGTAAATCCATAGAATAATCTCACAGCTTCTTGTATCAGCCAAGCTTGGTTTATCTTCCTCTTGGAAAGAACCTAATATCCCCTGAAAAACTTTGCTTTTAAAGCAGGGTTAATGGAGCTAAGCCTCTTCTCAGTCCATATGGGCTTCTGGTTTCTGTGAGCTATGGGTTGGGCCCATTTTATTGCTGATTCCTGCACTGTCTTCATAAAACCAAAAAGCTCACACACATTTGGGCTATGATTGGAGGCAGGATTGTCCATAAGCTGTGCTTTTATGACCTCTCTGCTGTAAGGTGACTTTGCACGTGAAGCCATCAGGAGGATGGTGCACTAGGCCACGAGCAGCACTCCTCATTTGGTATCTTCCACCCAGATTTAGCTCTCTAGTGGCAGAACACAAATGCATTTTCTTTCTTTTGTTGCTATGCCTTTATCTTTCTGGGATGTTACTTGGTATTCTTCGCAGTGAGCTGGTGTCTGTCTATTTCTGCTACACCACCCACCACAGCATCGCAGTATTTTTAACTACATCTCCTCTTCCCCCATCCAAAGAGCACAACTGAGAACGCTACAGGAAGGAAGATGAGTCTCTCAAAAGAGAGAGCTGGCTCTGAACAGAGGAACTGAAACCCACCGATGAATAGAAAGCAGAGCTCAGAGTGAACGTAGAGCATTTGGGTGCGTGGAGAGCCTCTCACCTGCTGATCCCCAAAGCAACAGCAGCTTTAGAGGATGTCTTCTGGGAGCAGGTGATCCACGATGGGGAGAGAAAGGCATTGAATTTATTGTACCCACAAGTATTTCATGGCTGAGTTTAGCTGCACAGTTGGATCAGCACACAGGAATTATGATGTTTAAGCTGCATTTGCTGCTGCCAAGCAAAAAAACCCTGAATATGCCAATTAGTGAAGAATTTTGGTTCTAACATGATTCTGCAAAAGTGAATTCTGGTGGCAGGTGCCCACCAATTGCCTGGTCTAACTTTGAGTGCTGTATTCTCCTCTCTCTGGTGACCAACAAAAGGACACCAGGAAATAGAGTGAAGCTGCATCAGAGGAAGTTCACACTGGACTTTAGGAAAACATTCTTCACTGAGAGGGTGGTGGGTCACTGGAACAGTTCCCCAGGGAAGTGGTCACAGCACCAAACCTGTCAGAGTTCAAGGAGTGCCTGGACAATGCTCTTAGTCTTATGGTTAATTTTTCGTCAGTCCTGCAGGAATTGGCTCAGTGATACTTGTGGTTCCTTTCTAACATGAGATATTCTATGATTCTGTAATTTCACTGCTGACAGTTTAGGTATCTCCAGGGTACCTGACATGTTTATTAAAGACCTATATAAAGGACAAGAATGAGCATTTTGTAAAGATGGATGTTAGAGTAAAAGGCACGTGACTTTTCCTTCCCCCTTCCCCAACAAACAGCAAGATGATTTGTCAAAGGGACAAAAGACTGGTTCTATGAGGGGATACAGGCCTGTCTCCAGTAGCTTTTCCTGCTGAAAATTCCTAAGAAGGAGGCCTTTTAAATAACCCCAATTTTCAGAAGTGATGCTGAATAATGAAGTTTGAATAGCCAAGCAGCTTTAGGAAGCTGTAGGTGAGGTGCCAGCCAGCAGGGCTTCACTGAGGGTGAATTGTCCCTCACAAATATGGAAACCTTCTGCATTGAGGTTACAGTGTTGGTGGATAAGGGAGGAATGACTGTCATCATCTGCCTGGATTTGTGCCAAATGTTTGACACTGCCCTGCACAACACCCTTGACTCTAAACTGGAGAGACAACTGAGAGATGGACAACTCGAGGGTTGAGAAATTGGCTGGATGGTCACAGTCAAAGAGCTGTGGTCAGCAGCTTGATGTGAGAGTGGACACCAGTGCTGGGTGATGTGTGGTGCTCCCAGGGGCCAGTGTTGGAATCAGCACTGTTCCATATTTGTTGGCAGCATGGACAGTGGGATTGAGCCCACCCTCAGTGGGTTTGCCAATGACACCAAGCTGTGTGGTGCAGACAGCACACTGGAGGGAAGGGACCTTGACACACTTGAGAACTGGGTCCATGTGAACCTCATGAAGGTCAGCAAGGCCAAATTCAGGGTCCTGCAACTGGTTCAGGGCAATCCCAAGAATATGGAAGGCGTCCATGGCAGGGAGGTTGGAACTAGATGATCTTTAAGTTCCCTTCCAACTGAAACCATTCTATGACTCTATGACAGTAGAAAAGGATTCCTGTTCCTTGCTGCAAAAAATATGATACTATTGATGAGTAAGAAGCATCAGGAGAGTTGCCAAAAGACTATTTCAAGTTGCTACAGGTGTTGTAGAGGTGTAATGGGATTGGAGCACTACAGAGAAGTGGAACACATTGTTGTTCCAAGTTGGTGACTCTGACCTTCCAGGTTAGATGGAGCAGTTAGTGAAAAACACCCCAGATGGTGGAGTTAATCTTTCCTGACAAGAGGAGAAAAATGTGAGGAGTAATTGTTTCTGAGTTCAAAGGGTGTTAAATGAAAGGGAGAAAGCAGGTTTAAAAAGGAGAAAATTCAAGGATGGTATATCTTGGCAGACCATAATTAGTTGCAGGATCTTCTGACCTGCATAGCTGAACTCTCCAATTGTATATCATCTTCAAAATATCCTGTAGGTGCTTAATAAATAACCACAAATATGTGAGCCTGGAAGCTGCAGGCTGGCCAAGTCTCTGCCTGCTCAGTGCTTTCTCTGCAATAGAATCTCCACCAGTGAACCAGCTGCTCATGTTCCTCTCTTCTGTCCTCACATGGATACACACAAATTCACAGAATTATCGAATGGTTTGGGCTGAAGGGACCTTAAAGATCAACTAGTTCCAACCCCTAGCCATGGGCAGGGACATCTCCCTCTAGACCAGGTTACTCAAAACAACATCCAACCTGGCCTTGAGCACTTCCAGGGATGGGGCAGCCATAGCTTCTCTGGACAGCCTGTGCCAGGGCCTCACCACCCTCACAGTAAAGAATTTCTTCCTGATACCTGATATAAACATCTCTTTTGGTTTGATATAAACATCTCTTTTGGTTTGAAGCCCTTCCCCCTTGTCCTATCACCCCATGCCCTTGTAGAAAGACCCTCTCCCTGTGGCTTCCAGCCCCTTTAGGTTCTGGAAGGTGCTGCAAGGTCTCCCCAGAGACTTCTGCAGGCTGAGCAACCCCAATTCTCTCAGCCTGTCTTTGCAGGAGAGGTGCTCCAACTTTTGAATGATCTTCACAGCCTCCTCTGGACTCTCCCAAGAGGCTGATGTCCTTTATAGGCTGGAAGCCTCAGAGCTGAACGTGAAACTTGGGAAAAAAACATTGTTGAGACAGAGGTTTTTGATTATCTGCAGGAATTGGCAAGTCTAGTGGTTCAATATGCAAATGTGAATATTCCATATGATGCATCTAATCAGAGAAAATGCAGAAGCCTGGGGGGCAAATTATGGTCTCAATGAGATCTAGAGTACCCTTTATGTAATCCTTCACCCTTCATTTTGTGACCAACTTTTTTTTTTTCCAAAACAAACTTGCACTAAATTAAAAAAGGAGGAAAAGGAGTAAGTTTTGCATTATTCTTTTGCTGAAGGTGGTTGCCTCAAATCTGCTCTTTGATATTGGAAATTGATTTTAGATCCTTGGATTTTGGACAGTTGTTATTTATCCACACAAGGCATATACCCTGAGGAAATGTTGCTTCCTTAAACAGCAGATTGAATCAAATGTTTTTGCTGACATATTTTTCCCTGTGACAACTGACACTGCAGTTGCCACATATTTCAGTGGTTTAGCACAGAGGCATTTGAAGAGAAGGAGAGAAATGCTTCTAAGAAAGTAATGTGAGAATGCTGTGGCTGGAAATGAAGATAAGCACACACCATTCTCATAGTGGCTATGTTGAAATATTTCTACTGAAGAGGAAAATAGATAGAGACTCTTTGTTAGAGGTGGTGGAGTCAGGTTTGGCGAGATTTTAAGGGGCAGAAATTCTGATGCTTGGGCATATAATCTTATCCCAAATATAAATATGAAAGGAGACTTATCCTGAGATATTCATTGGATTGGAGGAGCTCCACTGTCTATGTAGGAGGTAATTTCCAGTCACAGTTAAATCAGAGTAAATTGTCTGTGATGTGTGTATTTAGTGCCTTAAACAGGGGCAGTCTGTGGAAGGGTGTTCCCTTCTTTTGTCCTGTTGAACTGCAAACCCTACAGAGTCTCACTAGTGACAAAGGTTTGGTTCACCTACCTGAGATCTGCAGTGCAATTCATTTCCAAACCCAAGGAATTTCCTCTCTGTTCCCTTTGCCTTCTAGGCATGACAACCTGTTTTTTCATTTTTGTCTTGTCTCTCTCATCTCCAAAACATGTTTATCCCCTTCCCCCTTTTTTTAACTCTCTCTCTCTCATCTCCAAAGCATGTTTAGCCCCCCCTCCTTTTTTAAACCAACCTTGTGGTAATATTTACAAACAAGAAGTGTCTGCTATTGTTTAATGAGGATCCAGACACACTTTTCAGAACTGAAAATAGTTATCAAGGCACATGAAAATTGATGTCAATCTTTAAAATTAAAACAAACACGAGTACAGATGGCTTCTTTAAATAACAGAATTTGTTATAATTTTTAAATCTACCTATGGGCATCCATTAGAGCAAGTCATTCTCAGTCCTGTGTTTTCTAAGCCTTAGTATGAAGTCTATAA
Organism: Setophaga petechia; assembly: GCA_024362935.1. Classification (NCBI taxonomy): domain Eukaryota; kingdom Metazoa; phylum Chordata; class Aves; order Passeriformes; family Parulidae; genus Setophaga; species Setophaga petechia. Next base: position 9,034,184 of record JANCRA010000003.1, on the reverse strand, counting down.
ATGTTTGAAGCATTTCTGCTGAACTTTTGTGAAAAACAGCTGCTGCCCACTGCTTCCTACCTGCAGTGCCTGCTTCATGGGGGTGGATGCTTGGTTTCAATATCCTGGTGTCTCCCAGAGATGCTCATTATCTCTGTCCCTGTCGATATTTTCAGCTACAGGACAGTGTGGATATCTGAATTCCCTCTTGCCTTTTCTTGTGCAACAACGCCAAATGGATAAAATTGCTGTTCTTGTTATTTCTGCTATTCATAAGGTAGATACAGGATATGGGGGCTTCTTCCTATGATCCATTTTAATCCTTGTGGTGTAAAGCCTCAGACCAACTTCCCATTAAATTTGTCCATGGGAGGGAAGGAGATGGAAAAAAGAACAGGCTGAAAAGAAATAAAAGGAGAAAAAGACAGGTAAAAATTTAGGGAAAGAGATGATTGAAACTTTTTTTCCAGACTGAAGGAAGGTTTTATATCAAAAGGCTCATTCTTTCTTCAGACTCTAAAAATGTTTATAATAAAAGAAGTATTCCTGCCAGCTTTGCCTCCACAGACTGTTTTTGCTTCATGAGACAGCACTTTTTGATGCCATTTCATGTAGTTAACACTGTTCTGCCCAGCCATCACAGCTAAGCTGCTGTTTGCCAAGGAACTGTTTCTTATAAAGTGATGTTTAAATGGAAGTAACAGATAAGACCCTTTTGGACATGCATTGCAAATTATTTGAGATCAAAGTCACATTCTTGTTTTAATTGGGGAATGGAAATCTAAGAACCATATTTCAAAAATGAAGAAAAATGCATTTTACACGGATCAGATTTTCACAAGAGCATGTATTGGCTCTGATTATTCCAGGGAGGAGGACCAGCTGGATGCTATTTATGTAGAAAATTGGCCTTTGTTTTTGAGGGCTCACATAGATGTGGAGTGTTTGAATTATTTGAAAGTTTCTGTTTGTTTTTCAGTGATAAAGAGTGTGAAAAATGAGATTCTAAGTTTTCCTGTGTGTATTGCAGAATGAGGGGAGCAGGCATTTTGGCCTTAACACTGCTGTATGGTGCAGCTGGACTGGTCCTGTTTTGGTACTGGGACAATTTTGTTGCAAGAGAAGCAGCAAAGGATTTAGGAGTCCTAAGTACTAGTAGTATAAAGGATGGGGGAAAACCCACCACCACCACTTTTGGGAAAGGATCAGTCTCAAAGCTTCAGGATGAGACTTCAAAGACTGTACTGGCTTGTTAGGCAAGATTATTAGTACTAATAAGAGGTAATGCTCTCATGTCAGTAGCTCCCCTATGGTAATTTTTAACTACTCCATATAACCAATGGCATTTCAAAGCCCACTCAGGCAGCACAAGCTCATTAAACAAAGATAGGCATTTATTTAAACTATTTATAAAGTTCAGTGTGTAAGGGAGAAGAAAGAAAACGTGTTATTAAAGAAGAAGGTGAAAATGAAGTTCCCAAAGGGTACAGCACATGTAAGGTATCTCAGTAATTTGACATGAAAATGATGTCTGATTTATTGCAGAAAATCCTGACATTGCTGACCAAGATGTAACAATATCCTACTTTTGAAGGTCGAAGTAAGAGAAAAATCAATCCTGAAATACAATGTGATTTCCTAGCATCAAGCCTTAGGAAGTGGAGGGGTTTGTTCAGAGGGACACAGTACACTTGGCATCACCTCAGCTCCTACTGCAGTTCTGCTCCTTTCAGACACAATCTTCTCTCCCCAGAAAGGGTCACATCTGTGCCTGCAAGTGCACAAGCATTGGCTGTGGGTGTGAGCTCAGTCCCTGCAGCTTCCCACGTTCCTCCTGAGCTCCAGGCCCACTTGTGTGCTCTGGGTCTGCATCAGGATAACCTCAGCTGCCAAACACTGGGGATTTCAGCTGGCTGCTCCTGTGTGTGGGTGGGGAAAGCAAGGGGTCAGACATGGACTGGTTTTCCCTGTAGAGGCAGAATTTGGCTCTTGAGGTCTGGAATGTGTTTTCCTTTGCTTTTTTTGGTTTATTCTCTCTTAAGTATCTGAGGTTGGTCTGTCTGGCCTGGCGATGCTGAGGAGGAGAGGCTGAGCTCTGCCTTGGTGTCACACACAGGGATTGACACCTTTGGGGTTCCACCAAACTCCAGGAGCCTGATACCATCTTACTTCTTGGGGCTTTAGCCCATCATCTTCCCCAGTATGTGTTGTGATCCAAGTACAGCACTCAGCTGGCCATGATTCACCTAATTAAAGTTTCTGGTGGTTTTTCAGAATTTGTGAGATTTTCAAATCTTTAAATACAAAATGCAATTTGCATGCTTGTAAATTACACATGTTTAAATTAAAACAACTAATCTACAAACTGCTGCATCTTGTAGTTTTTTCTCTGTACTCCAAATGGATGATAACAAGCCTTTTGGTGGGTACCATGAATAGGAAGTTGAATTTTAAAAATTTATTTTGAGATATATATCCTGATTTATAGAGTCCATCTGGGAGAGAAGCTTTTGAGAAAATCCAATGCAAGGGATGCAAAACCATGCCATCATGTTACTACACAGGAAAAATGCACTGTACTGCAGATTTGCACTTGTGGTTTAAGGTGATGATGAGCAGAAATCATATTTCCAGGGCTTTCTTTGTGAGCAGATTACTTAAACTCAGATTCCTTCAGATGTCTGAGCTCAGTCATGGAAGCATTAAGAAAAAGAGTCAGCAACTTGACTAAGACTGCTCACTGAAACCTTTATTAAACTTTAAAGAAGGCAATGAAGCAAGGACTAGATGTAGATGGGTGTGGAAAATAGCTGTGGGGACAGGTGTTGCTTGTCAGTTTGAGTTTGACTTAGCTGTTCAAGCGAGCCGAGGCAAGCGGGGACAGAGCTGCTGGGGAAGTGGGGCAGTGCAGGTGCACTGAGGTGGCTGGAGCTGCACCTCTCACTGCAATCCCCAGAAATGCACATCAAGGGAAGCCATCCATCCAGAACTTGGGCTGCAGGAGTCAGCTGGTGTCCAGCATGCAGACTCTAGTCTGAAGTCCCAAATCACTGTAAATTCAAGGGGAGATAGATCTGACAGGGCACTTGTGCTCTAGAGCTGAGGATTTTTCTTTAACGCTGGGATTTAGTGCAGATGCTGCCAGACATGGTAGCTCTGTGCCCATGCACGTGGGGGGCTGTCCCCAGACCAGTTGTTAAAGGCAGAGAAATTGAGATACACTCAATTTTTTTTGCTACTCAGTTTTGAGGTACACTCCCTAAATCCTGGGACTGGCACTGATGAGTGAGATCCAAGCCCTGCTCTATGGCTCTCCCTCGTCCAAGGATGCCTTCCCTCTGAAACATGACTGTATGTGTATATATGTACATAAACACACTGAGGTAGTTTTGTATGTGTGTTTCTATTTGTTCTGTAAATGGAAGTTTGTATTATGTGAGCAATTTCCTTGAAATTTCCCTGCTGGGGTTGTGAGCACAGAGGATGGAGACAATGACACTTTGTTTTGATTTCTAGCCCAAATTACTGTGTACAGTGATTCAAGTGTGGCTTCTAGACAGGACTTATTTATATCTGTCCATTAGATTGGGAAAAGGCTGCATGTTTATTTACACTATTGCAATTCAAATCTATTTGTCTGCTACACTTAATGACAGAATGTGTGGGCTTTTATATATATGGAGAGAGCTATTTATATACAGACATATTTAGGCAGAAAGCAAAGAATGATTTTTTTTCATTAGTACATGATTTTAACAGGCAATACAAAAAAGGGAATTTGGTGATAAACCTGCTAAGTGTCAGATCAGAAGATACAAATCCCAGAGAAATAGGCATGGGAATATGACTGAGAAGGACTGTTCAAAGAAAAGCACATGAAAATTAATAACAACTGTTTTAAAGGTAAATATCAGAAAAATGCTGTCTTTGTAATGGTAATCACAATAGTGTTCATATAATAGTTAATAGTATCACTGTTTTGATGAGGAGCACAGAAATCCCAGAACACTTTAGAGATGTTCATCAAGTAACTCAGCGTTCTGGCAGAGATGTTAAAATTATCCCTACTTTGCTGTTTGTAGGAAAAGTAAGGTTAAATAAAATGCCAAAGGTGAGATTCCAGATTAGATGTGGTACTGGGAATAGAGAACAGTCTCAGACTCTTTCAACTCATGGGCTTAATTCAAATGTTTGAAATGGAAAGACCTTGCCATGTTGGGAATTCACATTTGAGATCACTCTTCAGAAAGCTGGTTGTCTTCTACTTTTGTCTTTTTTCTGCAGTGGAAATTAGTCCCACTTTGAGCCATGAGAGGATTAGTAGTGCTGTGGATGCAGTTGTGCAGATGTCTGGGATGAGCTTCATTTCTCCTAACTCTGAATGTTTCCATCCATGCTGGTTCCTGTGGGCTCCTTGTGTGATCAATGGAGAGAAAGAACTGCTGCTAACGTGATTCATCTGACCTGTTTTAGCCACCTACTTCAGGAGTAGATGAAGCGTGCTCTAGAAACTCTTTTATTTCTCCTGATTTTAAGGGAGTCCAAATGAAGAACTGGCACTTAGAGGTTTTCTGGACTGGATAAGGTGAAGCAGAACTCAGAACTGAGTGTAAGAGGCTCTAATATTTTGTCTGGCTTAAACTGTGGCTCACCTTTAGGAGTTTATCTTTTTTTATGCTGGGGTTTTGCATGTGTCTCTTTTCAGCTTATCTGCTTGACTTCAGCTTCTGGCCCATGTTTTAATGTCCATTAGATTTAACTGCAGTTTTGGAGTACAAACATGGGAATCACCTAGGTACTGTCTTATTGACTTGGGTGAGACCACAGCTTTGAGTTCAGTTTAGTGCTTGAATGCATGTCTTTATTGCAGGAAATGGAGCAAATAAACTCCCTTGTAAAACATGATGTTAGTCAAGACAGAACTTGACTCCTGATTGGGGTACAAGCGCCTCTTCCAACAAGATCACCTACTGCCCTCTTACAGGGAGCATTTTAGGGGTTCAGTTCATTGTTAACCTGATTCTTACCACATCCCCTGGGATGTCCTTTTTCTTTCAGTTTACTTTAAATTTTCCTTGAAATATATTTGGAATGCAGTGCCTGTGATGCTTACACAGCCATCTGAAGACCACTTCTACAGGGGTACCCAAAGCACTACTGCATCAGTATTCTCAGATTAATGTGCTCCTGTCTCTCCATCTAGGCTATCTACAAAATCCCTCTCTCTGTGTTAAGTTGTACAATGTCTTCTGTGATTTTGTTGTGCTTTGGCTTGATTATGTATATGTAATAGCACCCAAACCACTGAAATTCTGTGCTGTCATGAAGCTTTCCAAGGGAAAGATGTATTTAAAAGTCCAAAGACTTCTGTTCCTGCATAGTAAAACCCATCCAGAGGAGGAAAACTGAGAATAGCTTCCTTCATGTTCTACTTATCTGCCCTTTGGGATGCTGGAGAAGTTGTGGAGAGACTTGCAGGGGATTTCAAAAGGTTCCTGGTGTATTAAACACCTGAAACACAAAAGTGGATATGTCAAAGTGTATCTGATCTTCTCCTGGACTGTGACTTACACTGAAAGTGTGTAGCTTTTGTCATCTCATTTGGGTGTTACTATCTTTATGCTTTGGATCAATTAGCTAATGAAGCTGGGATAGCTGACATTTGCCTTGTTTTTATGAAGTGCTTTGTTTTAAATGTCATCCTAGACCAGCCTGCTTTCACTGGTGCAGTAGTTTGCAAACACTAAAAAGGAAATTCCCTTCAAGAAATAATCCCTGTGCTCCTGTTTACATGATGTTGTCAAAGCCTCAAACTGTTGTGCTTTTTGTAGAGTAGCTGGGGATGTTCTCCATGCAGTACTACTTTATTTCTGCACTAAATCTGGCTTATAATTCATTAACCATTGAAATAACAAGAAATAAGGATGGACCTTAAACATGGTTCATGCTTTCTGAAAACTTGGGCAGATGTGCCCATTGTATCCAATTTTAAATCCTTTGTCCCAAGGATAACTGATGACTTTTTGTTTTAAAAGCTGAGCTCTGGGACAAGAAATCCCATATCCCTTCTTACCCCTGACTAAGCTTTTGCATCTCACTACTCTGAGAGATACTGCTGTGCACTGAAAAGTGCCCCTGAATATCCTGAGCTAACAGTTATTCCAACCAAGCCTATGTTGAACTAAAGGCTACAATCATCTACATGGCCCAGGAGCTGAGCTCTTCTTCCCTGGTATTTCCAGCTGCGGAGTGACTGAACCTGTGGGTTTCCTGGGGTATGCTTCTAAATGTCTTAGCAAATATTAAGCAGATGAATATATAAATAATGTTAAATCTTCCAGCGATAAGATCTTTATTGCAATTATAAGGTGGCAGTTGCTGTTCCTTTAGTAAGAGGGGTTTTATTTTTTTGTTTAACTTGGCAGTGAATTGATAATTCTCTTCTTGCCAACTGTGCCACATGAGACAATGAACTTCACAGTGAAATCTGACTATAATAAGACACATTATCTGTTTCACTTAGTTTTAAAGAAGGCAGTTGTTTAAAGCAGCTGGTGAAGTACACAGATGTTCTGGTTGAGGGCAATCCAATATTGAAATGGCATAATGTGGCAACAAACTTGCATTTTAAAATGAATGGCTGACAAAAGAAATATTTAGTTAAGCACCCTACCCTTAATTGTAGTGGCAGATATTTTTCATCTGGAAGCATGTGTTCAAAAGGTGCTGAACACCCAAGCCTTCTTTGTGCAGAAAATGCTGTGTTGCAGTTCCTTAAGACAGAAAAGATGCATTCACTGATTTGCTGGACTCAATTCTGCTCTATGAGTTTGCTGCCTGAGTCTGCAAGTGAAATGACAGTGGCTGTGCAAAGAGGCTTCACTCATTTACAGACACAAGTGTTGTGAAGTCATGTAAGAAAGGAAAGCTGCAGGTAAGATGCTTGTGTCAGGGTCCTGCTCCTCTGCAGGGACCAGCAGAGTTGAATTTTTAAGCTGGGAAGGAGAGCAGCTGCCTCAGTGAGTTTCCTTGTGGAGGCATTTTGATCATAATATTTTACTCATCTCTGTGAATGCCTGCCCAGTGAAGCATGGAAGTGTTGGGCTTTCTCTCCCCGCTGCAGAGGAGGAGGTCAACTTATGCAATTTCCTTGCACTTCATTTCTTTGAATTTGCACAGCTGCCCTCTCAGGACTGCAAAGTCCCTGGCCCTAGGGCCTGCCAGTTTTGGAATCTTCTAAATGTCAGGTCTAATCTCAGTTTTCATTTTAAAAAATACAAAGTTCCTTGACTTTTTGCTTGTAGAGAAAATGGAGCTATTCCCAGTGAGTCAAATCTTGGTGCCATTATATTTCTGGGTATAAGGTGGGAGAGAGAATGAGATGTGACTGTTTCATTTTCCTGCAATAAAATGAGGCATGGTGCCTTCAATTACACCAATTAAATCAATTACATAGTAACTTCACTCATTATCACAAGGCCCCTGCTTTACACTGGCCTGTTCTCTAGTGCAGCCTCCAGCATCAGAAACTCCTCACAGCCCACCCTGGCCATGCAAAGACCAGGGCAGTTCTGTATTGCCTGGCTCCCGAGGTGGGGGCTCATCATAGAAGACACCCAAGAGCCTGAGGGGAGAGGGAGGATCAGGTATTTTCTCATTCCCTCTCCTGGCTGCCCAATTTGGAGCCATTACTGGAATAAAGCTACAGTAGTCTAGCCTGGAATAAAAGGTAGGTAGGTAAGTGATATCAAAACTTTATTCTATGACTGAAAGTACATTTTATATCCTTCCCTTGGCTGCTCCAACTGCCAGTTCACCAGTTTTAGCCCCAGGGTTGTAATTTCTGCCTTCCTTCCATGCCCATCAGCTCTCTGTCATTGACTTAAAGTGTTAGTCAGACCTGCAGCTGTCAGGGGGGCTGGCAGTGGTTGCCTGTGTATCAGTAGCTGCTGTCTGATGCTTCTGGCAGCAGGGCTGGTGCAGAGACTGTGAAGCTCACCTGGTCAGATAGCACCTGACCAAGCTGAACCTTGTGTCTGTGATGGCATGATGCCAGTTCATTGGTGCCATGATAATTTTGGCTGAGTTGCACTCACAGAACTGGAAGTCACATTTCTTGTTTGCAGGAAGGGCGTGGTGTTTGTCCTTCTGCCATCCTTGTCAGTGAAACAATTTGTCTTTCCTGTACCAACATGCGTCACCCAGTGCTGTGCTGATTAACTGCTTACATTTTCTGGAATTCATCATCACAGGGACCTCCTGTGTCGCAGAGTGCTGGAACCCTGCTGCCTGCTTGCATGGTCTTGGAGGCACTGATAAGAAGAGCCTTGTTCCAGCAGTGTTGTGTCTTCCCAGCCTTTAGAGGTCATGAGGCATGTGTGGCATGTAGGAGCTCTTCCCTGAGCTATAAGGGTGAAGGTAGAAAGTATTGAGCTCAGCAGCTTCACCATTTCAGTGCAGAGCACTGTCAGATTTATTCTTATTCCCACCACTGTTACAGAGACCCAGAGTTAGGATGGGCTTCAGAAGGATGGTGGGATGTGGTGAATGGATTGGGAGCAGGGCCTGGGAATACCTAGGTATCTCCTTAGGCTTGTGCTAACACTGGGATGTCTTGGGCAGAAAGATTGACTGTCTAAAAAATGGGGATAGGTGGACTCCTGGAATATGAACCTACCAAGGTGCAACACTCTTCTTTTGGAAACAGCTTCTACTTAGGTGTTTTCCTTTTGAATGACCCCTCCTGGACAAAGTTATATTTGTATTTCCATGTCACACTGTTTTATAATGTGACTTCGCAGTCTGTGGCAGGAGGTGAGGATATATAGGCTTTAACACATTCATTCAGATTTAACTACCTTTTCAGGAAAATATTTAGAAGTACCTTCTCCACGTAAGAGGTTTTCTATTGCTGAAAATGAATGTGCTGCCTTGGAGCAAATGCAGTATCTTCTTATTGCTCATAACATGGTTACTTTAAATCTCCTGCCTCTATTGAGAAAATTATCATCCTTGCTGAGGATCCCTTGCTGAGGATCCCTCCATTAGTCTCTCAGGAAGGCGGCTAGTAGAGATGTGGATGAGTCATGTGAAGCCTTGTGTCTCTTAGTGCATGTTTGCAAACCTAATTTTAGTCAGTCTACTCCATTCCACTCTGCCAAAATTAGATAACATTGTTACAGCTATGCAAGTGTTTAAATCAAAAAGATTCTCCTGATAAATATAATTAGGAAAAGCCATTCTCTTTAGCTGTATTTAGCTGTATTCAGTCATGGATCACAAATACATCCATTCTTTTTTTCCCTTTTTTTTTCTACAAAGTACCTAAATTTTGGTTTCTAAGACTGCTCTCAGACCCACTGGCTTCAGCAGGCTTTGTGTCACATCCTTAACTATCACACATTCAAATGTGTGCCTGACATTTCCTGTTCATCTTTGTGCTTGAAAGTGATTGTCACCACTACAGAGTTCTGCCTGCAAATGCCCTTATGAGGCACAGCAGCAGTTTAAATAAAGATTTCTTGACTTGCCAGGAAATTGTCCTGTTCACTGTTAGTTTTTGTGATTTCACACTCCATCCACTGGATTTGAATTTGAGCCCCTTTTAACAGTGAATTTTACCCTTTTGCCCTTGGGAAGCAGGGGATCTGACAGAGAGGTGTTTTTATGGTCACAAACTGAAGTCAGCAGGGATTGGGACAGGAGCAGAACCTGATACGAAATATCAACAGAACGCATCCAAAAAGGAAGAAGGAAACTGATAGTGTTTGTAAATTGACTCCTAAATGCTACATCTGATGCCACTGTGACAGGCTTTTAGCAGCATTTGTTACTTCTGATTAGATTTGTTAGATGTACTAGATGACAACAGTCTATTTAAACATCCATTTATACTCTTGCTCTACCGTGTTTGGAGTCCTGTGGGTATTATATTTGGAATTGTGGGGACACACAAGAAGCCTTTCTTCTTTCTTCCTGGTACTTGTGTTCTGATTGGGCAGCCATGGCATTTCGCTCCTGGGATCTCTTTGGGTTTTTGTCTAAAGAGGACCAGACATGGAATCTCTGGACTAGTGTTTCTCTCCAATTGCTTATGTTGGAGGAATGAACTTAAGTCACAAAATCTCCTTTGCAAGGTGGGTTTCTCGCTCCTTCCCTTTCCTCCCAAACACATCATCTGTCTGCCAGCAGGGGTTATCTCAGAGAGAGAGGTGTGCTGCCTGCCTGTGGAAGAGGTGGCTAACTCCACACCAAGTGAGTGAATGCAGCGGTTAAAGAGAACAACAAGGGCTGGCCTGTCCCCTTGTGTGCAGCCTGCATGGGGAACAAGTGACTCATGCTCTGGACAGCATGTCACAGGCTCCTCACAGCTTGGGATCCCACAGTCGCAGCTGATGTGTGACCAGTCATCCAGCATGGCTGGAGTGTGGGGCTGTGGAGCAGGAAAAATGCTGGGATGTGGTCCAGAAGGAGACTACTGCACTGGAAAATGTCCTAAAAATGTATCATTTTTAGCTAGATCTTAATGCCAAAGAGCATCATCTTATGTCACAGTCAGGAGTGAATGTGGGATTTTATCCTCTGGGATAAAAAGATGCTGGGGAGGGGAGATTGAAATATCTCCCCCTTGGCCTTATTGATCCTTCAAACTTCTCTTATCCTGTGGGTTTTTCCCTTTCCTTCTTCTGCTATGTGCTGAGGGAGGGCAGAGCCCTTGCTTGCATTGCACCTGTTTTCTGGGTAAACAGATTCACTGCTGTTGACAGCAGCCCACCAGCTCCTCAGCCTGCTGCAGTTCCTTTTGAATAAACAAAGCATATTTTGGTGGTGTGCAATGCTTGGCCATGGTAGCAGAGGGCCCTAGCAGGTGTCTCGAAGGCCTCTAGAGATGAGACAACAATCCCCAAGCAGAACATGCAGTGGGCTGGCTGCTTAGCTAATGGAAGCTGGCCAGCCTCCACTGGATTTCACCCAGGACAACTAGATTAACACACCACCAAAAAAAACCCCACTTGTTTTCTTTCTAACCAGCAATGTCCCCTTCTCTTCTGTCTCTCAGCAATCTGTCCCCTCATCTTTCCCCAGCTTTCTTTTTCTGATCTTTTCCCTCCTTCCTCCTGCCACAAGGATCAGAAGTACAAACACACCATTTGCTAGTCTGGGGTAACCCCAGAACAATTTGTCTTCTTGCCACAATCCTAGATATTGGAATGTCTTAGATATTCCAGGAAGCAAATGCTGCCTTTGGTTTTGAAAAAGACTGGTGGGGAACTTGCAAGAGGCAGGTAAACTCCTGTGGCACACAGGTACAGCAGTGCCGTGCTGTGGTATTTGCTGGTCCCCAGGATGAAAGAGGAATTGAGAATCTGACTCCGTGTTCTTAGAAGGCTAATTTATTATTTTATGATCTATATTATATTAAAGAATGCTATACTAAAACTATGCTAAAGACTAGAGAAAGGATACTTACAGAAGGCTTAACAAGATACTAATGAAAAACTTGTGATCTTGTCCAGAGTCCTGACACAGCTGGATGGTGATTGGTCATTAGGTTAAAACAATTCACACGTTGGATAAACAATCTCCAGTCATATTCCAAAGCAGCAAAACACAGGAGAAACAATCAGATAAATATTGTTTTCATTTTTCTCTGAGGCTTGTCAGCTTCCCAGGAGAAGAAATCCTGGCGAAGGGATTTTTCCAGAAAATGTGACAGTGACACTGTGCTGGCAGCAGTGAGTTGTGTGGAAGTGTTGGGATGGCACTGTGGGAGTGAGCCTGTGATTCTGGATCCCCCAGCCTGTGACACTGGGAAGAACTTGGAAAGCACAAGACCCTGGTGCAGCACATTGTCAGGTCTCATTCCTGGACTGCAGGTGCAGCCTGGGCATGGCCTTTTGGTGGTGAAACTCCATCTTCAAGTCCTACTGAAGGACCCTTAGAGTTATTCCAGGTGGGTATTACTAGAGGGGACTGAACAATCTTGCATATCCAGCAAGAAATTTGAGTCTGCTTAGATGGGAGGTTATCATGTGTCTAGCGTTGACTGTGTTAGGAAATAAAAAGAGAAATCTTTATTTTGAGGGTTTATTATGATTGGATTAAAAAAATGATCAGACAGTTAAAGAAGACAAATGGGAAACAGAAAAGGTAATGGAGTTAATGAGATTAAAAATTGATCTCGAATAGTGTGTATTTAATGATTTGTATTTATCCTGGTGTCTCTGTTAGTGGGACATTATTAATAATGTGCGTAGAAGTTAAAATGTGGTTAAAATGAGGACTTTTTTTTTAAAAAAGGGGTTTGAATTATGAAACGCAGCAGGAAAAACAGATGTTGGAAAAATTGGAGGCCAAGAAAGTCATTAATAGACTATTTTCTGCCTTCAATGGTTCTGAATACCTGATCATTATTCTGAGCTGCTTGGAAAAGGTGGGAAATGTGAGAGATTTATCCACGAAGTCTTGCTACAGGTGCTGAGATACTTCTATAGCTACATGTTAATGTATGGCTTCAGAGCAGCCTTCAGAGACTGGGAGAAAGTTCTACTTGATTAGAAGCAGCATCAGTGGAAAATCATGGATGAAATCAGAAATCAGTATCTTTGTTAATTGTGAATTATGGATGAAGGTTTTTCTCTGCTGGTTTTCTGTCTTTAAAAAACAATTGTTAAAATCTACCTTCAACTAAGAATATTTTAGTAAGTTCTCCATGCTGGCCCTTGAAGTTAAAAAGAATGTCTACTTACAGAAGAGGTGGAAGTTAGAAAGTAGTTTAAGTGTTGAACCACCAAAGCCTCTTCCTGCAGAAGTATTGAGAGGATTGCATTGACTCTTGCTCATTCTCCTACATTGGCTGAATAATGTGAATTCAAAATTTGCAGACTGAATAAAATGAACATAAAGTTTTGGGGTTTATTTTCTCTCCTCCTCCATGTTCTAATTATGAATTAAAAAATCAACCTGGTAGCATTAAAGCTGTGGAGGAGACCAAGCTTAAAGTCTGTCAACTCAGTGTTATGGCAGATGATATTTTATATTTATTTTGCAATATTTTAAAAATTAATTTTTAGATGGAGCTCAGGGAGTTATGTAACTTATTCCTGTGTGCTATGAATTAAAATTCAAATTTCCTTTGCTACACAGTGTGACAAATCAAAACCAGAAAAAAAACCCCAATGAAATGCAAAACATGCGTCATTCATTCTCTGCCTAAGTTAATTAAAAAATTAAAAATTCTGAATATAAATGTACTTGTGTGATTTCTTATTGAGTTTTAATACTGAATCATGCATTCTGCTGATCACCTAAGGATGCACCAAGTTTCTTCCAACCATTAAGAGTTTCCTTTGGGAAAAAAACTTAAAAGCACAAATGAGAACCAAAATGGCAATAGTGCAGGACACCCTGTTTTAATTAATTTTACTGATTTGCACCATAATTAATACTTACTGCTTTTGCAAGAACGTGTGAGCCCACTTGGAAATGAAGGTGGGAAGGAGCCTGGGCAGTGGGCAGGGAGGTGGAACCCCAGGCTGCAGCACCCCAGCTCCCTGCACCTCTGCATGCCTTTCTCACTTCCAGAGGAGAGAGCTGGCCAGGACAGAGCCAAGCAGCACAGACCCAAGGCAGCTTCTGCAGTGGTTGTGAAATCACACTCTGCAGTCCCCCTGTGAAACTGGCCTTTGCTTTTATTAGAAAGGTTTTAAACTATCCCAAATTGGAATGCAATGCTCAGTTGCTACATTAATTTGAAATAAAAGGGTTTTTATAGCCAAAACCGACGGTTTTCATTTGATTCATCTGTTATAGTTCAATTTTTCTGTTTTCTGTACAGACAAATAAATCACCATGATGTGCTGATTTCACTTTATGCTTGTTTATTGTGGTGTGATGGTTTGTTCTGCTTTCAAGTGTCATTAATCCCCAAGAAATAAATCAGAGTTTCTGAATAAGCTTTTCTTTGTCAGGTTTCACTGTGGTTTAATCCTCATAATCGTTAAAAAGGCTTTTCTTTTTATGGAGGAGCCTTGTTAGGAATTACAGCATGCAGACAGCAAAAGTTCAGACATTGTAGTTGTCACCTGTTAGAACTTGTATTTCTCTTTCCCCCTTCTCCTTCTGCCATGTGTAGCTGTCTAGGGCTTGGGCTGAGACACAGATGTTGGGGTTTGACTGCAGAGGGTGAGCAGGGGAGGGTTATAGCTGTGCTGTGATCTGGTCTGCAGCTCCTGTCTCCTCTGGCTTCACCACTCATCCCTGCAGTGGCTTTGGGTGAATTTCCCAGCATCACCAGCTGGAAATAACCACACGTGGCATTTAGTCCTGGGTGGTGCAGTCTCATGTCTCTGTGCAATGGAAAATTTAGGCTTTTTGTGCAGGAAGGTTTCCTTCAGAGCTAACAGCAAGGCAGAAGAGACTCATTAAAACAAAAAACCAAAACAACCCTCAGTAAAACCACCATGCCAAGATCTGCCACAAACCACATGCTTTACCTGCTCTTCCCAAGAAAAGACTGTAGCACATCAGCCAAGAGGCAAATTATTAGAAACATTTCCAAGCTGTGTCCCTGAGAGGTGTGAACAGTGAGGGGTCCTGTTTGATGGATGGCCCTACATTTAGGAGAGGGGGAAGGATTCTCTTCTCTGTTCCCTTCCCTGTTTCTGGAAATAGCTATCGGAGTGTTGTAGGCTGGTCCCAGATTAATTTCAACAAAATTGAAAAATGGAGGCTGCACATGGCAGAAGTGTTTTTTCACTCCAGCTGGTTCCAAAGGAAAAACTCCAGAAAGCCATATCAGACACTTGGACATGTTTCACACTTTGAAAAGTTGTTTGTCCTGCTCCATTGGAGACATGGGATGCTCTGGTGGCATTTGAGGCAGAGATAAACTCATACACAGAGGCAGAGGAGTCCACACAGAGAGGACAGCATACATTAAAAGACTTAAGATTTCACAGGCGGAACTGGATTCTTTTGTAGGATTGTGCAAACTCTTTACTTTCTACTTTGTAAAGAGGACTCATGACCTGTACAACAGTTTTTGCAGTTTAGGGCCACTCTGCAGACCTCACAATAATGCTATACTCTGTGATTTTCTTTCTGGACTTCTTATTTGTGGCTTTATATCTAAAATTTCCACTTAAACAAATTTAGCTTGATGAAAATATCAATCAGCCTTAGTTTGGGAGAGGGGGAGAGCCTTTCTCTTGACTGCAGAGTGATTGAGATGCAAGTTCAGACACTGAACTTGGTGTGGATGTGTGAGGTGGATGCAAAATGAATGTGTGAGATGGGCAAAAGGATCTCTGAGGAGAAGAGCTGGGTATAAAAAGGCATAGATGGAGATATCTTGAAACATCCTCAGAAGTGCCTCTGATGCAGGAGGGATGTCTTTGTTGCTGGATAGAGTTTGCCATTAGATTTAACGAATGACCACTCACTCTTTAATTGAAACCACTACAAGGGATAAAAAATTACACATCTGCTTCATGCTGTCCTGAAATGTACCCTCCAATCTGCAAAAATAAAACAAGAGCTGATGAGTTTTTTATATGTATTTGATGTTTTATTATTATATCTACTATCCACAGAGCAGCCTTGCTAAAAAACTCCAGGAAATGTAAATGACATGCTATGAATAGGCAAATGATCCCTAGGCAATAATGTGTGCTGAATAACCTTTGTGCCTTAGCAAGCTGCCAGATCTGCACTGAGATCTGGCAGCTGAATAATGCATTGGGTTTGATGCTGTACCTGGCTCTGGACATGGCAAGCAAGATCAGTCAGCCCTGGCAGTGGGACCACTG
Source organism: Setophaga petechia (assembly GCA_024362935.1). NCBI lineage: Eukaryota > Metazoa > Chordata > Aves > Passeriformes > Parulidae > Setophaga > Setophaga petechia. Next base: position 9,018,396 of record JANCRA010000003.1, on the reverse strand, counting down.
TGTGCACTGGGAAAGGTTCAACCACAGCATCTCAATGCAATCGGAGAGCAAATTTTCACTACAAAACGGTGCTCAGGATAAGCTGATTTGGTCTTCTCCAGTCATTTCATATTCTTGTTTAAGAGCAAAGCAGCCTTTCAGGACCATTTGTTGAAAGCAGAATGTGCCACTGCTGCTAGGCTTGGGGGGAGACAAACCATCCTTTTGTGACAAAGATTAACACTGCAGTAGTGTCTACCAACACCAACATGAAAGAACACAACCTAACTGTGTGTCTTATTTTGGGCTTCTGAGTGTTTCTATGAGTCTCTATGTCATCTGAGCTGTTTCAGAACATATTTTCAGCTGGATCAGCCACAGTGGATATTTTTAGAAATTCTTTCCTGTTATGCCATTCTGCTACTGACTGAAAAAAAGGAAAGGGTAAGGCCAGCTTTCAAAGGGATGCATGCTCTGTCTGCTTCAATGAAATCAATATGTTAGTCTCCACCTACTCTGGCCTGGGGTTGTTTTGTGAACTACGTATCAGAAGAACATCATATCATTACAAGCATTTGAAAATTATTCTCTAAAATCAATGTGCGATTTTCTCTTAAGCTTGCATTTAGCAAAATCTTCTCAACACTTCTTCCCTCTGAAAAAGTTAGTGGCTATTAATTATGAGAGAAATGCATCTGAAATTATTTTCTCCAGTGACATGGATTCATCTGTTCTATGGCCCACATAATTCTGTTTTTACTACAGTGACATTCCAGGGGTTACACCCAAGATAAATTTATCTTGATGTATGCTATGTTATTTATCCACGGAAATATGGGGATAAGGGGGGATGAGCAAAATCTGGCTGCTGCTGTGCCTGTGCACATGCTAGAAAATCGGCTGGCAGCAAATACAGCACATGGAGAAAAGTTAGCTGGCCTGATTCTGTCTTTTCCAGAAAGTCAGGGAACGGAGGTGGCCCTGATGCAGTGCTGACCGTGGGGCACGTGGGTGTGCTCGGGTGTTCTGCAGCTGGGCAGGGCACAGGGCACCCCCTGCCAGCCCCAGCCACCCCTCAGAGTGTCAGCCTCTCACAGAGCCCATCCTGCAGTCAGCTCAGCTGGGTTTGGGTGGAAATGCAGCACTTTGGAGTATACCTCTGGTGCCACACTAAAGGTCATCTCCACCATGGCTCTTCCTCCTTCACTGTGCAATTGTGGGAGCAGCTGCACTGGGGCTGTGGCCACACAGAGACAACCACACTGTGTAGCTGTGGGAACAGAGACATTCTTGTGTCCCTCTCATACCCAGGTGTTACCTTCAGAACTGCTCAAGGCTCATATCTTCATCCAGTGAACTGACACAAATTGCCATCCTATCTCTGCTTCCCTCAGCAATTGCTCATTGTGGACTTTTTATTTCCATTTCCAGCATTGGTCTGCAACCTTGCATTGAGCTAACAACACACATCAGGTTTATGTCCATGCCACATGGGGTGGGGAGCAGGAGTGCCTTAGAGCAGCCGCGATGCTCCTCATGGAGATTACAGTCATCAATTTCCATTTTCTGTGAGCATCAGCAACATGATTCCTGGCTTTAGGAACATCAGTTGATTCCCAAGGCTAAGTAGGTTTTCTTTTGGCAACCATTACTCCACCCTCACCATCAATGCTATAAAAAGACATCAGCAGCAGGTAATTTGCTTTGGCTCTATAATATATGAGCCTGAAATTACATATTATCCTTTACTATATCAGATTGGTACCCAGACTGGTACCTTTTGAGCCTTTACCGATGCCTTATGGCTTTCATTCTAATATCACAGTCATCTCTTTTGCTGGCTAATCAGAAGCATTGTTATTCAACACTGGTTTTGGGGAAAAAAAAAGAGAAAGCTTCAAACCTTAATTAAACACCTTGTGAACAAAGTGACATGGAAAGTGACATGAAATTTCAGGACAATAGGAGGAGCAGATCCATTTGCAGGGCAGTAGGCTCACAGCTATGATGCTGTTATCCTGCACCCCATCCAGCAGCACTGGTACCTCCTTCTCCTCTATGACTTTTCCTGTGAATTCCCCCACCCCCTTCCCACTTGGCTGCAGGTTTAGGGTCTCCATTTCATAGCTGAGCTGGTCTGCAAGCACACACAGCAGGAGCTGCTGCACTTCAATCTGAATCTGAACATCCATTTCTGTCAGGGAAGAGCTTTGCCAGGGTAGAGAGGATGGGTGGGGATCCTGACAGGGAAAGGGGACACCCTGGAGGAAGCAGCTGGGGACTGTGGAGTTGAGGCTGATCCCTCCTGAAGCATCAAACCCCACAGGCTGCAGGTACATCTCTGGTGGATCCCTAAGCTGAGCAGCTCTGAGCTGAACCTTGCAAGGGCTTTTCAAATACTCATTCCCCAAATGCTTCTAAACAATGCCTGTGATTACTCAAGAACCATGACTGTAACACTTGGAGGAGGAAGAAAGGCTTAATAAACCCAAATGTGTTTGCTAGCAGTAATTCACAGCAGGGTTTCTGGCTGAGCCTGCCAGCTGCCACAGTCTGCATGGCTGCATTTAGCCAAGCCTAAAAGAAGGAGCAGTATTGGCTCTGGAGAAACCTACTGCTCCCTGCCATTGTCTAGAGAAATGAATTACTTTATAGTAATGCCTGGAAATTGTGTGCCAGTCACATGCTGAGCAGATAAACAGCAGAGAGTAGAGATTTGTTCAATGAATCTCCAAAGCTTTCTCACTAACGTTTCAGTCTGTTGGAAAAAGGGGCTGGTTCCTCCCTGTATTTTTCCAGGTGGTGGTTTGTCCCTTCAGGGATGTGTAGAGCACTATCACATCAGGTGTTGCACTATAACACTTGGTTGTGCAAGTGCTAACTGCAGTGCTGGAACAGTGTTTATTTCCTTTCACCACAGCATGGTCTAGATCCAGCAGGAGCTGCAAATGTTCCAGGATGACTGTGGCTTGTTTCTTTCCTTGGTGGTGCTGAGCCTGCTGTGGCTGTGAGAGATCTGACTGTGACATGTGGCAGGTGGGCCTCAGACACCACCATAATGTTGTCTAAATGTCCTAAGTGAGCTGTGCATGGGAGCATTACATGGGCTCATTCTGTCCTTTCACAGGCTCATTCTTGGAAACGTTCAGGGAAGGTGTTAACATCGTACTTAAATTCTCTACTGCAGTGTTCATTTACAGCTTTCAACCCAAATGTTCTCTCTGTGGGCTCCAAAGTGAATGTTAATTTTTTCCCCTTCTCCAGAGATGTGGTCTCAGCTCTGTTCTTTAGGAGACCTTCCTCTGAGAGCAGAGGAGTCACTCCATGGACAGCAGGAGTTTTGCATTTCTGATTTCACCCATTTGGGTCACTTTAGTGCCAATGTCACTGTGTCACCCACCTTGGCTCTGTTTGCTTGCCCAGCCAGGTGCAAACCCTCTGCTGTGGCCTCATGTCCTGTTGCTGTCATGTTTATGTCTACCCCATGCCCTGGTGTTTGTTGAATCTCCCTCTAGAGCCCCAAAATTATGCTTAAGTAGTCTGATTTTTGAAGCAGAGAATTTAATGGAATGGAGTGGAATTTGTCCTTGCAAATGAGGAAAAAACCTCCTACAAAATCAACAGATTTCTGTCAGTATAAAATAAACTTGAGGGGGAAGAATCTCTTTCCTTCCTCTTCATGCCTTCATCTTTTTCCCTAAAGTGTTGTAAAAAGAATAATTGCTTCTGGTAAGCACTGTCCTGGCACTGGAAATGGCTTTCTGTGGCTACTTACAATTACTGTGGGGATCGATGTGGAGCAGCAGCAGTTGTGCAGTGAAGAGTGAATGACATCAAGTTAACTTTCCCTTCCCCGCTGGGATGGATAGTGTACTGTGGCCCTGTTTCCTAATCTTCTTTATACAAGAGTCATTTCAAGCTTCATTTTTCTTGATTATCAAAAGAGAAGTTGTAGATTTTACTTGAATGAACCCAAAACATTGCTGCTGTTCAGAGGTGTGTCTCATCACAATCTACCCTCCAAGCACATTTGGAGGCTGACAGATCCCTTCACTATAATGCATTTTAAGTTCATTTTGTTACCTTTCATACACACAGAGATATATAAATGTCCCTGTGCTGTGTTTGGAGCTGATGAGGAAGAGGCATGATCACATGTGTTTTCCCTTAGAGCAATACTGGCCATGTGGGATGTCATACAAAGGAAAGTGTAATGTCTTAAAAAGGTGGGGAAAAAATTAAAAAGCTTTAAGAAAGGAATTGGAAGCATTTTGTGCAGTCTACATATTAACAAAATTTATACCATTGTAAATGTCTTTTTTCTTAATTTTTTAAAGCTTGGACAGCATGATGCCCCTGCCATGTTAAATTGTTTCCTTCAGAAGTCATTGGCAGTAGCAATTGTATTGAAGTGGCTTTGAAGGCTGGACTGAACAGTGAGATAAATAATAGTTGCATTTTGGTTTGTGCATTATCATATTGCTCTAATTCAGCTTAATGAGTCAATTATCCACTTACAGGAATTAATTACAAAACAGGCACTAAAAGTGTCCAGGATGGGTTCTGTCAAGCCAGTGTCATGCTGTGGGATGTGATGAATGATGCTGAACCCCTCTCCCTCTCTGTGCCTGCAGATTCCTTTCCTTGGGAGAGAGGTGGTGAGAGTGGACAACTTTGGTGTTGGGCTGCAGTACAAAACCTTCTGTCAGTCTGTCATACTGCGTGTTCAGCTTCACCTTCAGTAAAAGTGGGCTTGGGAACATCAACATCATCTTGGGGGAAAAAAACTCTGGGAGGGGTTTGGAGCTAATTGAGCTGCAGCACTAAGGGCTCACTGTCATTCTGAGGTGTTTGGGTGCTCACAGAGAGATTTACTGCAGGGATTCTGATCTGTAAGACATGAACTGCCTGTCTGTTGCAATGGTGCATCTCATGTCAAGGGAATGGGATGCAATAGATCAGAGTTAAATTAAAACACATTTCATGTATTTATAAATGAGCAGTGGTATCTGTTTTTCTGCTTTGGTGAACCTGACACGTATGAATGTACAAACCTCAGTCTCTGATGGTTCGTATTATTTTAATAGTAAGTGAAAAGCCCAGAGAGTATAAATTGCTTGTGTTTCTTCATGACAAAACTGGATTATATAAACCTGAAAGGAAACACTATACCCGGCAGAATAAAACTTATTCATGTATTGCCTGTTAATCTTTCACGATTAACACTGATTGAAGCTGGGGTTGGTTTTTGGTGGGTTTTGGTTTGGTTTGTTTTTTTTCTAATTTGGGAGTTGTTTCTTACTATCAGTAAAAGAAGTTAAGCATTGAATTGATTATTTGAATATTTAAAGGCTGAATCGTGCATTGCCATGAATGCTGTGATCTTTAGAGGCACTGACAGCTTTCCCTCTGGCTGTTAACATGTCTGCTTTATACAACACAAATGTCAACATCACTACTCCTCTAATTAGAGCAGTAGGTCAAACAGTGTCTTTGTCTGTGGAGGAACCCGAGCCATTAGCCATGTTAAGAAGAAGCTCCTTTGTTAAGCTTGATTTATGTTTCTGAGGTTTGTTTTATCCTGTGGCAAGCTACAAATGCTGTTTTCAGAGTGGGGCATTTTTGCTGACTGCAGGAAGGGAAATACACAGAAGGGATTGTCCCTCCACTGATCCAGCCTCTGCCTGAGCTGCAAAGCCAACCTGCCCCAGCAATCCCAGCTGGCTGCAGGACTGGCCTGTGTGACAGAGAGCATTGCTTTAGCTTTATTCAAACACAAGTGCAGGCTTTCAGAGAGTTTAAATTAGAATAGTACTGTAAGTTGTAGAGCAGTAGAGAAATACAGTCTTATCCCTTAAAACTGATGCAAAGAAAAATTGCCATCATCCTTGTTTGGGTTCTCTGCTGGAGGCACCAGATCCGTTTTGCCTTTTCTGATTCATTTTTAATTAGGATTTAGCATTATTTTAGCATAATGATAAATCTTCCATTTTAGATCAAGAAAATAGTGTTGTCTGTCTTGAATATCCAAAAAATATGATTGGTATTTACAGATCATCCCATTTGTTTTTCTGATGTCTTTGATTGCATCTCTTCCAATGCAATATGCATCTCACAAAACTGAAATTGCCTTATGGAAATACATAGAAAAAATATTTTTAAATAGACTATGGGCTTAAAATTTTTATTTTAATTTTTAAAAAATATTTAAAATTTTATTTAAATGTATTTTTAATAAACTGATTTGTTATATAACATTTTTTGTCTCTGTGATCTTGGGTTTTAGTGGATAAGTACTTGGCGAGTCTCCAGTGGAAATTCTCAGATTTCAGAACAGCAGCATTTTTCCTTAGAGTAATTAATAGTCAAATAAGCTAACACTGGCATGAGCTGCTGTATATGCTTTAGTTGTTTCTCTGGAAGGAGAGTGCCAGCAGTAGAGAGGAGATCACAGCAATCTTTCCTCCTCAGAGACCAGCATGTTGAAGAACAGGGCCAAGCAAAGATGGACAGGAAATGCTTTGGGTATTGTTTCTCTGTCTTTTGTTCTCATTAGCATTTGGCATAGCCACTTGTGCTTCCTTTCTCCTGCCCATTTCCCTACAATGCCATGTGCCACCACAGACCAGGGTGGTGTGAGTGACTCCTTACAGTCTGGCAGACCTGAAGCACATGGAGAGCACAAAGGACAGTGTTCCATCCTCCCTCCTCAAACCCACCCTGAGCACACAGCATGCCCAAAGCCTTGTGGCACTGGTGGGCATCTCTTGTGTGTCTGGGGCTGTCCTGTCCAAGGAATTGACTGTAATTGGTCCCTGGGGTGTGGGCTGAGGTATTCTGCTTCCCCCACAAGAGAATGGTGTGGGGGGCTCTGCCTGCTGCCTTCCCACACTGCCTGCCAAAAGCACTGCTCAAATACTTTGCCTCTCCCAGGGTTATCTGGGAAAGGAAACCACCTCCTGAACACCCCTGCAAGGTGCTGAAACATGCTTTTAACTAGAGATGGGAAGGTTCATCACATTTAGTTGGTAGGTGGAAACCTGAAATGGCTGAAAGTGCTTGCAGTGTTGCAGAGAAAAAAGTCTCTTCTCTCTTTCTGCTGTGCCCCAGCACAGTGCTGACATCTCAGGGGAGATGAAGCTCTGGAGATTTTGTGTTGGAGGATCTTAACTACCATGGCTCTTTGGGTTGGTTTTTTGTTTGTTTGTTTGTTTTGGGTTTTTTTTTGGTTGTTTTGTTGTTGTTGTTGTTGTTGTTGTTATTTGTTTGTTTGGTTTGGGCTTTTTTACATTTGCTCAGTGACTGTCATTCTGCAGAAAATTGAAGCTGTTCATTACCCCGGACAGAAGCTGTGTTTGCAGATTTATGTTGCCCTTCTCTGAAGAGACAGTGCTGCTTCTGCCAAATTAGCTGCAGCAGATCTATGACCTGGAGGCTGCTCTTCAGTAGGCTGGAATTAAACCATCCAACACACATCCAACACAAACACTGCTCCTATAATGAAGCTCAGATACAAGATACCAGGTGCCAAGTCTCTGTTGGATTTTAGAGTGTTACCTAACATATTTTTAGAAATGCCAATCTTATTGCTGAAAAACCAAATGAAACTGAAATAACAGACTTGGGCTTAATTTGTTTTCATTACCGGATCACAGACCTATGAACTAATGACTTTCAATTCATTTTTCCATTTCATATTGAATATAAACTGAAAGACTAAGGCATACTATTTCCTCTTTTCTTCTCCAGAATAAGAATGTCCTTATATGTGCGCCATAACTTTGCAGATGAAAAGCATGAAATAATTTTGATTGTTGTGTGTGCATAAAACAAGTTTAATATGGAGATCATACATAAATATAAGTTTATTAGTTTGCATAATAGTTTGGCTCCTATTGACTCAGTACAAGTATTTCCTGAGAGCTATCCTGACTCTTGGTCAAATTGATGCTCTCTGTTCCTCTGAACAAAGGAGGCACAGAGAAGGTCACAGATGGCTACCAGTAGCTTTAGGAATGAGCTGGGGAGCTCTGCTGTTTTGGAAACCTGAATCTCCACAGGTTTCACACTGAAGATACCCTGTTAGCCTTGCTGTCTGTGCCCTGGTATTTGCTGGTAGCCCTGCTCAGCAGGAAGCATTCCTCTCTGTCCTCACCCTGCAGTGCTGGCTCTCACACAGCTCCACGCCGTGTCTCTGAAGGCACACTTCATTGCACGTTGTGTTATGCTTTATTATAATGAGCTGGGTGCTCATTAAAGCTTCACAGTTATAAACAGAGCTGTAATTTAGCTTGAGGAGCACTGTAATATCAGTGTGGCACCTGGAAACTAACCCTGTCTCAAGCTGGGTTATGTCAAAATGTAAGTGAAGGTACTTATTTTTAACAGCTGAAGTGGATGAGAGAATTGCAAGTGTTTATAAAATGTACAGATGAAAAAGTGAAGGAAAATCTAATCTAAGTCTACAAACCCCTTCTCATTCATTCCAGAATCACCCCCCTCTCCAGTCATTCAGCCAGCCCTCTGCTTTCTGCTCTTTGGCGTCATAGCTGTTGAGAGGGACTCTGCCCTCGTCTTCTGGTTCCAGAAAGTTTCCATTCCAGCAGAAGAGGCTCCCAAGAGCCCTCCAAGGGTCTGCATCACACTCCATTTTCCTTTGTAGATTTATACAACCAACTAAATCAAGAGGCCACTATGAATTGCTTGTGATAAAACCATGGTCTGCCTCCCCTCACATTTAAAGCCTGAGTCTCCTTTTTGGCATTTGACTGAGATCACCTAGTGATGATTCTAAGTTTGAAAAGACTGATCCCCAAGACTGCCTTGAATGGGTGCAAACAGAATAGAATAGAATGAAGTACACCAGTAAAATAGACTTTGCAACAAGCCCCTATCTTTTCTGAACCTTATGCTCATCCAGAGGCTATTTACATGACCCAGCAGCAGCTAACAAAGCGAGTGTGGCACTGATGTAGCAGGGAGTGTTGGGTCCCAGAGCCAGGCTGGTGAGTGTGGATGTGCATGCTGCTGGGTGAGAAATATTCTGCCTGTTTTCTGGAGGGATTACATTAAAAACTACAGTGCCTTGAGACTCCAAAATCAGAGCTGGGCACTGAGCGTGGCAACAGTGTGCAGAGTGCCTCAGGTATGGCACAGACCAAGAGAGCCTGAATAGAAAGTAAAATATAGAAAACCTCTTTATCAGCATGTTTTATTCTTATTCCTATTTTTAAATGGTGTAAACCTAAGTGTCAGTGGAAGTGAAAAACCAAGAAGAACGAAGTATCTGGCTGTGCTGGCATACCAATTCATAGGTCTTGTTTTATTTTATTTTCCTTTTTCTCTTATTCTGGGGCAGATGAGATGAGTACTGAAAAGCAAATCAACTCTATCCAGAAAAGATATGGGAAGGGATGGGAAAGCAGGCAAATGATAAAGAGTCCACTAGCTATGTAACACCAAGCTGGGAGCTGGAAACCATTCCCTGTGTAGGCAGAGTGAGGCAGGGAAGTCCTGTTTTCATTTATCATGTCTTTCAGGGGAGTGTTCCCCAAATCCATGGTCTGATTTCCAGCTGTGCTTGTGTTATCAAGTGAATAAGGACCATGATCTTGGTGTTAGAAGCCAGTTAGCCTAAGCAGAAAGAGATGGGCAACAAAAGCAGAAGTACTGAAGAAGAAAGGTTCATGTCAAAAAATGCAGTCAGTTCTAAGGAAAATGGCTCTTTGGAGCTTGTGCTCCCTAACCCAGTTCCAGTGCCCTTCATGGGAATGTGGGCTGGATTTGACTGGGGCTCTTGGAGATCAGTGCTTTATCCACCAAGCTGCAGCTGCCTAAACTGAGTGTGCAGCCCAAGAGACAATTGAGAGCTTTGCCTGGTTTCTATCCTGTTTGCACTTGGGGAGTTGGTTTCAGCAGACCAAATAATACTGTAACATTGCTCAGCTGATACCACACCAATTATAAAGTTCACTGTGAGGGATCTTGCTGTGACTTGACTGAAGGGTTCTGTATTGCTTTTGATTTTGATGAGCCTTTGGGGCCTAGAGAAAAGCCAGGGCCTAGGCCAAGGCTATGGCAATTTATTCAATCTTTCAAAACTCTTGTGTTTTGGGTTTTTTTAAATTAAAAATTTGATAATAATGTGGCTTTGAGTGCTGCTTTCCATATTCTTGTTGAGGCTGAGAAATAATGATTGATGTACTTGAATGGGCTTTTTGATCCCACTTGGCTGGGGTTGTTAGCATTACTGTTGAGGCTGGGCTGCCTTAACACTGGCCCAATGGAAGATGCACTGCAGCTGTTATCTTACTACCTAGAAATCTTCCACGACCTGAATTTGTGACCTTGGGAGATGGTGGAGCTGTAGAAGGTTCAGAAAGGCATTAGAAGGAACAGCGAGATGAGTTACTACTGAAACTTTCCCCACTCTCTGCATTCTTTCTCTTACCTGACTTTTCTGTAAATTTGTTGACTTGTGAGTGATTTTAATTTCTCTTTTTAATTTTTCCCCCAAAACATTGTATCAGTAATGCAAAAGGACAGTTTGAAAGATTTCAGTCCTTTTATAATAAACCCAGGGTATTGTTATGAAAAGCACGTCTTGACACAGACAGAGGCTGTTGAGTACTCCCACTCTGCGTAATGGCTCGAGGGCTAAGCTTTTATGTGGAACTTTAGATGGAAGGGTTATCTTTTGACAAGTCTGAAGTGCTGACAAAACCCCTACATGTTTTAGACAGTGAAAAAATGCCAGGCGACTAGAAAGTTGTACTTTTGGGAAAAGTCTGTAATTCTGATGCTGATTTTGAAAGGAACTGTGCACGCCATTGTGGAAGGTTTGTTGGTCATCAGATGGACAAACTGGTGAGGGTACCAGTGGAGGTGAGCAGCAATTCTTTGGGAGACCCTCCCTACCAACCTGACTTTGGTTTGCTCTTCTAAGAAAATCAGGTTTATGCAGGTGCTTTAGCTCTCTGCCTGTGGGAACCCAGAACATCCCTCTGGCTGTCCAGGATGGTCAACACCCCTGCCAAGGGGCTCAGAAGCCCTGGCATGAAGCCCAAAACACCTGTGGTTTTGATTATGACCCATGGAGCAAGTTATCAACCTTATATGAAGAACAGCAAGCCACAACAGTTTAAGTAGAATAATAGTGAAGTTATCATGGGGTGAAAAAGTAGATTTTGGGGCTTCTGGTATGGGGGTTCTGGAGGCAAGATGAGGGATCTGAGTGTGTCCAGCCTTTCTCCTTCTTCTTGGCCTCCATCTTCTGCTGTGATGTTGGCACTTACAGATTGGTTTAGAGTAGAAGCTCACTGTCTAACATAGGTGATAGGTATTGGAAAGTGATTGTAAACATTGTACACGTAGTTTTTAGTATAAAGACATAACACCACCCTGGGGGCAGGCAGAGTGCCTGAAACTGTCCTGCTGAACAGACCTCGGCAGGGCAGGAGAACATTTTTTATAGATAAGATACAATAAACAACCTTGAGACCAAGAAACGAAGAGCCCTGACTCCTTCTTCAAGTGCCAGGCTGGAAAAAGAGGCTTTCAAGCTTTTCTCGGGGTCACTCTGATAAGCTAGAGATCCTGACATCTGCCTGTCTCTTCCTTCTCTCTATCACCTTCCCAGTAGCTGACCAGCAGATTCAGAAGTGTCAGCCTAGTTTGACAGAGGAGTGAAAGTCACTGGTTTTTGACACTCACCGAGTGGATGGAGAGGAGAGGGATTCAGTCTGGTGTCCTGTGTGAGGTGAAGGCAGGACACAGTCAGGTTCATCAGCAATTCACCACCATCTTGCATGTGTTTAGCAGATGCCCAACTCCTGAGAAATGGCACTTTGTGGTGTCCCTGCATGGTGATGGGAAAGTCACAGAGGACATAACACAGTCAAGAAAATAATTTTGGACAAGATAAGGGGGGAAGATTGCTAGGATAAAAATCATACTTCTGTTATTATTTGACAAACATCGTGCACAAAACAAGTCTGGTGCACAAATGTGCTCAGGGATCCTGTTTCAGTTTTGGCACTCATAAAATCTTTTTATCTGCCAGGCAATGGGAAAAATCTTTGCCAATAAATAATAGAAGGAGGGAAAGGGGGAAAATAAGGGGTTGCCAGGATAATTTTTGTTTTAATAAGTATTGTCAGTAGTTTTGGATGAAGGATTTGCATACTACACATCTCCATTTGATAGCTGTCCTTGTGCTTATTTTTACTAAAATAATCTGAAAATTATTCTTCTTGTGAAATTTAGGAGACATCCTTCCACCTTCCTGATTGCTAAAATTAATATGGATTTTTGAGTAGAGTTTATCGACATTTGGTGCCTTTTTATGCCCACCTCAAAGAGTGTGTCACCTTTTCCCTGATGGAACACTACAAACAGATCTGCAATGTTCACTTTTTAACAGACTAAAGACACTTAATCTAAATCGACTCTGGGACTCAATTGTGCAGCTTGTTTGGGCCCAACAATGATTTGTTATTCTTCCCAGCCAAAGTATATCTGCAAATATCAGGGCCATATTCATTGTCCCTCATTGCAAACACTGGATTTAAGATGAGGCTTCAACAGACCAGTATAATTTACCTTGTTCTACTCCTAACTGTGACACAGATGATGTAAAAGATAAATTGCTGCTGCAGCTGGAATTGCTAATTGCTAATAGGAATTTTGCCACCAACTTCAGCAAGGATAAAGCAAGTATTGATTTATGCAAAACTACCTCAGTATCCTGTTAAATGCTACGAGGGATTATTCTAAGACGTGAAAAAATGTGGAAGGAATATGGATGCTTTTAAAGGAGAGAGCTTCCCTGCATGTGTGCACCTCGTTGTGTTACATGGCAGTGAAAGTTGACATGACAAACTGCTGACTATACCCATTTCACCTTCAGGGATCCTTCTGCAAGTTGAAGTTTCCCTGTGCCTATAAGTCAGATATTATTTCCAACCTGTCCTTTTCAAGAAACATAAATATCAGAAACAAGGCCAGAAACAAGGGCAGGCATTCTTCATCTTGGTGTGAACCTGGCCTTCTAGAGCCTGCACAAACTTCACTTTGAGCCCTCATTTTTTAGGGATGGGGTTGCTGTCTTGAAAAGTGCTTTCCCAATGAGTATCATATTATATGACTTGGACATCAGACAGGCATGTGCCTTTAGAAAACTGATAAAAATACAGTTTTGTGTGATTTCCAATCGGTTTTTGGTCAGCTGCTTCCCCTACTCTCTCTGTGTTTTCTTTACTCCAGCGTCCCTTACATCAGAAAACCTCTCCTTATGTTCACACTTGCTGGGCTGCACCTCACCCACTCATGTGCCTCTGAAAGGTTTGTGATAGAAGCCCTTCCATGGGCTTATGGTGCCAAGCACATGTGATAGGGCTGTCCCATGATACAAATGTCTGATCTGTTCAGCAAAACATGATGCTTGAATTGCATTTCTTAGTGGTGGATAGCATTAAATAGCTAAGGTGAGTACCAGAATTGAGGCAGTGCTAGTTTTGAGTGAGAAGCTCCTGGTCTTCCTTTGGGACTATTGTGAAGTTGGTATTTCTTGTTTCAAGTACAAACCCCAGAAATTTACATGACCACCCCATAAATCAAGAGCTACAAAGGCTCTTGTTGAAAGGACCTCTGCCAAGAGCTGCTGAAACCACTCATCATATTTACTAAAGTTTAAGGAAAAATACAAGCTGAAGGTGAAAATAAATCAGCTGTGGAGCAATATTGGGGGATAGCATATGCTTGGTGACATAAATATGAGAATGTTTTTTAGCTGATACCCCAAGTAAGTTTATATTTACACTTAGGCCATGTCTAATAGCTCTTTAGATCAAGGGCATTGCTAAACTTTAACATAAAAAGAAGTTATGTGGAAAAGCTAAGTTCAGCCTTTAAAATCTACAGTACAGAAGGGGGTTTGCAACACTGTAAATTTCATCTTCTGGAAAAGAAAGAAGATGGTATGCCTGAGCTGAGGTACTGCTGGAACAGCAGCTGTTTGTGACAGAGTTCACAGGACTCCAAGGATGAGGGAAGAGACGAGGATCTGACTCCATGTTTCAGAAGGCTTGATTTATTATTTCATTATATATATTATATTAAAACTATACTAAAAGAATAGAAGAAAGGATTTCATCAGAAGGCTAGCTAAGAATAGAAAAAGAAAGAATGATTACTAAGGCTTGTGTCTCGGACAGAAAGTTCGAGCCAGCTGACTGTGATTGGCCATTAATTCAAAACAACCAACGTGGGACAATCAAAGATCCACCTGTTGCATTCCACAGCAGCAGATAACCATTGTTTACATTTTGTTCCTGAGCTTCTCAGGAGGAAAATCCTAAGGAAAGGATTTTTCATAAAAGATGTGTGTGACTGCTGTTCTTTGCCTGCTCTGGAGCAGGTCTGGGTGGTGGGGTTGGTTCTAAATCTAGGTACAGAGGTGCCTCCTGCCTGCAGCAGGGAGATGCCCCTGCTGGTGGCTGCAGTGAGGCTCCTGACATGGAGCCTTGGATGATACAGCCCTTGGTACCACCAGCTGCCATGAAACAATGGGAAAATGTTTGTTTAATAAGGACTGTAAAATGTCCTCGGCACTCAGGACTCCTAAGTACTTTCATAATTTCAGGGGAACTTTTCCTGGCAGACTTTGATCATGTTAAATAGATTTCCCATGATATCATAATGCTCCATTTGTTATAAATGTGCTGATTTGCGGATGTGCAATTAGCTGACTCAAGCACAAAAGCAGTATAGATACCCTGTGTATGAAGTGGCAGTTTATTTCTCTCCATATGGTCTGGAACTTGTTCCATGCTGCTTACCGTGGGGTCTGGGCTCACTGCCCACTGCTCATCACAGTTTATAGAGAGGAAAATTGAAGGCAGCCACGGAGTTAATTCTTTGCAATACAGTTATTTCCTTCAGGCAATACCTAAGCTGTTTGCATCAGCCAAAACATCCCCCTGGAAGCAGGTGAGTCCTGGCTGTTCCCTCTGCAGAGTGAGGGTGAGATGAAATCATCTTAGCAGAGGGCACTGCATGACTTGAGAGCCAGGGGCTTCCCAGAAGGAAAAAATAGAGCTTTCCAAATCCTGCATAACACGTGGCCTTCACAAGACTTTTTTCCTGCCATATGTTTATTTATCACTACTTGAATGGATCTATACAAAGTGCTAAATCTTGTCCCTCTTAAGTCCATGGAAAGACTTCCTTGCACCTCAGCAGTGATGGAGTTGCATCCTAAATTAATATCCCCAAAAAGACTGATTTGTAAAATATGCTCAGTGCAAGATCAATTGTTTTGCTGTTGAAGTGACACCCGACACCTCACCGCACATTTTAAACTCTTCTAATAGCAAAAAAGTATATTTTACACTCCTCTCTGGTTTCTCTCATGCTCCTTTCAAATGAGTGGGGAGCATGGAAAAAAGTGATTTGAGAGAGCAAGAGCGTATATTAACATACAGGGTTAAACTTTCTGAGGACAAGGATTTTTTTTTTGCCTCATCAGCATGTTTAACAGTTGCAAATCTCAGTGTATGAGGAAATGTCTTACATTCAAAGACTATTAACAGCTGTGAAATTAGATTTACAAATCTGAATATATAAATATATAAAACATATTTTATATGCTGTTGCATATCATTTGTGCATATATTCATGAAACTGTCTTGTAGTTTATGAAATTTGAGTGTAACATTTCAGTGGGAACTTCCAGATTTCTTAATCATGAAATCGTTAAATGAAAGACTTGCCATATGCAAATTTTGAAATTTGTGCAATATACATGTTGCCTTTTGAGGATAACACAGAACTAAACCCAGAAGATATATAAGTATAAATAGTTATTTGGAAGGTCTGAAACATGCTTGTTAAGAAAAAAAAATTTAATCATGTCTACCTTCAATTAACTCATAGGTGGATACAGTTTTATACTATGATTGTGATTCTTTTTTTTTTAAATAGTATAAGCAACACATTCTACAGTACTTCATTCTTAAAAATAGCCTGGGTTTTATGCTTGGAGATGAGTCATTTTGAGGCTGAGGCACTCACCTTTCTAGCTCAGCCTATAGCTCTAAGGATTGAAAATACATAACATTATTGCCATATACAAATCACGATTCATCTGGTAGAGAAACTCTCCAAAAGAAAGCAAATCCAAGATTTGGGAGTGTTTGGAACATGAAAGCTGAGTACATGGCCAGCAGACGTGCTGCTTGCAAACCTATGGGAATATTCACTTAATTGCAACTAAAGCCTCGCTTCTGTGTTTAGGAATCCTGATCTGCTCACACAGATCTCAACACATGACTGAAATAATCTGTTTATCCAGCATATGGTTCTTTGTGAGGACTGGATAGAAGTCAGCTACTCGGTCTTATGTGTCATTTGTCACAGAGTGCTGTGTCCTTCTAAGTGCTCCCTTTCTAGTCCAGGGCCATGGAGGCATTTTAGCAATGCAAAGAGGTGATTAGAGGCACTTCTGCTGGAATGTATGCTGTGCTGCTTAGTGAAATTAATTTGGCTTATGACAGGGGCATGGAAAGGCAGCCCTGGGCTTTGTCCTACTCACTGTCACTATTTCCTAGGGTGACTCTGGATGTGTCAGTAGTGACCTGCTCTTTGCTGTCCTTCAGCATGCACAGTGCTAGCAGGAGGAGGGGGGAGGTTGGGAGTTTTCAGGTGTGCTCAAAAGTGTTTGTTCAGGAGAACCAAATCTTTAAAACCAGGGTTTTCTAGCTGATATTATTGCAGATGATATTTGTGTTTAAGGAGGGTAATATCTGCTTGGTTTAACAGGGAAACTATTCTACTCATAAGTGCTGTCTCCTTTCCCCCAAATCAGTGACCATATCTATCTCAGACAGATCAGAGAAATAAAAAGGCTCCTCAGATCTTTGCTTATCTTCATCTTCCTAAGTTCATCTAAGTTCATCTTCCTGCATCCTTCTGCCTAGAACAGTGGAGCCAGCATGGCTGATCTGGGCCATAGTAATTTGTGTCCATACTTGGAGATGCATTTTTCAGGTCATGTCCTTTTCTGATACATGCAGTAAAGTACTATTTGCACTGACTAGCTCTACAATTATTGTCTAGGCAATGTGTGAGCTATCAGAAGAATTGCCACTTGACCTGAAATAACGTAAAATTTTCAATTCATGAAAAGCAGGATTTTTTTGAATGAAACAAGGTAAAGCCCAACATCCACACAGATCTCAAAGCAGGATACAGTAGCAGAAAAATGTAGCCAAATTGAAATCCCAAGTGATAATAAAATGCTTCATTAAACAGAAAGAAATAGAGAGAAAAACAACAGCACTACAGAAGAAGCTGTGCTTAAATGTCAGTGAGAACTTTAATTCTTGTTGGCTTTTAAACTCCCCCACATCAGAAAACTGAAACTCTTCAGTCATATAGAGATTTTCTGCAGAGGAACTGGAAGCAGCAACTGAGCAGGCGATGTACCACCAGCTGTGAGAGCAGCCAGATTTTGACACCCATGTTTTCACTAGGTGCCATTTCAGCAGTAGTTTCTGTAGGTCTTTCAGTTGGACCATGAAACTAATCTCTTGTAACAGGAAAAACAGTGAAGGTGAAAAGAGCTCTGCTCCCCTGCTTAGGTGGAGCAGTGTTTGCAGCCCTTGCTGCCCAGCAGAAACTGCACTGAAGGGTTTGTGTAGCTGGTGTGCCTTGCCAAAATCAGCCTTTTTCTTACACATCTCTCTTTTTGCTGTATTAAACAGCAATCTAAGGTTTAACAAATGTATGTTACGCTCTGAAAGCACAGCAAGGATGTCAGGCATCGTGTGATCTCCTGAGGATTGGTCTCCTCAGGGCCCTGCAGGTTTTGCTCTCATTAGCAGAGACTTCAGGGCCTCTGATGCTGACTCCCAGAGAAAGTCTGTGTGCCTCCATGGTAAAACCATGGCTTCTGACTGTGTTTCCAGCAGTTCTTCCAGAGCTGAGAAGCTCTGCAGTTTTTTGGGTGCTTTGGGAAGTTACCCGGTGTTTGCGCCCTGTGTCCTCTGCTCCAGGTCAACGTGAGCAGATGTGGAAAAGGCATCTGAGTAGGTGAGGAGATAAAGTTTGCACTGTGCTGTGCCAGGTAACGCTCTGGGCTGGAGCTGGACCTCAGCAGGATGCCAGGTTGGCTGCCAGGCAGTGCAGGGCCCTCGGTGCCACCAGGGCCCCTGGGTTTGGTTCGTTGTGTAAACGCCCGTGCCATAAATGAATAACAGCAATCTTTTTTTCTGGGTCTGAGCTTTATTTGCTTTTGCTTTTTCTTGGACAGTGAACCCGTGCCTTGAGAAAATGCGCAAAAAGTTTTTAATATCCATGCCTCCAATGAGGCAACAACGGCACATCTAATCTAAATCTATATTGTTTGTACTTTTGCTCAGCAAAGCAGCTATAAGAAATAATACATTTCTTCTTTAAAGTGCCTTCCCCGCCCCTGCTGTATGTTACTTCCTGCCCTCCTGCTCTCTCAATAGCGCTTCCCTTTCCTGTTTTGGTTATAAGCCTTCATAGAGACTCTTGGCTTGTCTTTCTGCCAAATTTATCTTCTGCTCAGGTGAAATAGAATATTTGGATTTGAGCACACGTGCCAGCTTTGAGCGTACACCTCTGTGAGATTGCCTGACCAGGTCCTCCTCCATGGCAGGCACGTAAGTACCTGGGGACTGTGACTCTTGGCAGGGACTTTGGTGACCAGAATTAGTGTGACTGGATGTGAAGGAGAGCACGTATGGTGATAAACACAGAAGGTTTGTGTTTTGGTTATAGCCTGGTAGGATAATTTATAATTGTATAAAATTATAATTAAGCTTTTATGGCAATGCTACATTAATATGCATCCCCTGGTAGTGAGGGAGAAGCTGACTTGATGAAGCGAGTGTTTCTTCATTCCTGATCTGCCTCCATCAGCTCGAGGGGAATTGTCACTGGTTTATTTACATTTCTTCTGGGATTGAAGGGAAACCAAGGCAAAGTGATGCCAGCTTTAATAAAAGATCTTTATGTTGATTTCCTCTATTCACTTTCGAGTCTGTCTTTCCTGGTCATTAGTTGTGATTATGATCTTTCAAAGCCTTTTTTAAAATCATTCTCCTGAAATACAGATATGGTTGGCCCATGAGTGAGAGCCCTCAGTCATGTATTTTCACTTGACAGTTCAGTTTTGCATAATTCATATTTTACAAGATTAGGTACTTCTCACTTTTATTTCTGTAATTTAAGGAGGAAGGGAAGTAGTTTATATTGATAGCAACCTGATCCAGCTGAGTTGCTTTTTTACTGTTTTTGTCTAATTGAGTTCCTGGTGTTTCTCCAGGCCATTTACTTGACTCATTTTTAGGAACTTCTAAGCATTTACTTGATATTTACTTTCAGCAACTCCCAAAGTGTATCTTCAAGGTAGTGTATAAAATGTGGAAGTGAGCCCCACTTCACAGAAAGAAATTTTACATGATTCAAAGCATTAACGGAGCAGTGAAGTTCTTCCATTAGGAGTCCCCATTAGCAGTCAGTTGTTGGAACTTGGAAGGAAAAGTTTCCTGGAGCGTGGCCTGGCAGCAGTGGTGCTTAGTTTAATCACACCACTTCCCCAGTGAAGTGCCTTTTGCAAAGCAGATCTCTTTAAGCATTTCTTAACATGCTGAGTTGAGATCTTGATAACTGGAGTTCCCCTGAGAGTCATTTGAATTCTTATGCCTCAGTTCACAAAACCTACCAGAAGAGGGATGGGTTAAAATTAACAACACTGCATGCTTTTAAAATCTCAGCAACACAAACTAAGCAGATGTGCTGGCTTACAAGGGCATCAATCTGTGGCCTCTCTGCTGGCCCCAAATCTGCACTGATTGGCAGATGTGCTATTTAAGTGCTGTGGCAGACCCCGAGAGGTCAGGGCTCTCACAGGCCTTGGCTGGCAGTGCTGAGGACTGAGCTGTTCTGGGCTGACAGTCAGACCCAGGTGAAGTATCTGTTCCTCTGCAGTCATGTTTTGCATACTGTATAATTTTTTGTATTTTTTCTCACTTTTCCCATGCTCAAGAGCAATGAGGGGTGACAGAAGGTTATGCAAGTTTCTCTGGTCATGCCAGGATTGTGTGCGTGTTCCCAAATTTAGCAACTCATCTGCCAAAGTCCTGGCTTAGTGTGCAACCTGGGTGCCTCATAAACTGTCTCTTCTCTGATTTCCAGCTGATTTATCTGCTGTGAGTATCTGCAGCAGATACTGGACAAGGCAGTTCCCACTGGGTATGCCAATGTATTAAGGGACAATTCAAAATTAATGTCTTATTCCTAACAGAAAGTAACTTTTGAATATTCTTCCTTATGGAGGTGAACTGGTGTTCATCTTACTCTTAATAGCCCTATAAGTACCAGTATTTCCATTTCCTGCTCTGTAAAATATGTATTTGTCTTGCAGGCGTGTCATGACTTTATTTAACAGTGTCAGTCCTTTTGAGAGTTGCTTATGAAGGAGGCTTCATATTTTTACTATTTTCTTGTAATTATTCAATATTAAACTGTCTAGATGCTAGAGTTTAACAGTGGAGAAAGGTGATGGCCAGGCACCTTCAGCAGATGCTCGGTGCAAAAGGCTCATCTCCCACTGGCAGTGCAGAAAAACTCCAGCACCAAAAGATCTGCAAGGTGAATGTGCAAACCTGAGCAGGAGACCAAAAACCAGCAGCTTCTCTGGGATCTTCCCTTCAGGCTGACTGCAGCAAGGGCAGCACTCTTGGGTAGGTCCCTCTGCACGGGCAGGCAAGCAGGAGCGAGTGTAAATTGAGAACTTCTGACCACTGGGTTGGTTTTTCAGGGAATGCCAGGAAATGGAGCTCAGAAAACAACTGGAGGCAGTCAATGTGGCACCTCCATATTATATATGAAAGCGTGACTGCTACTATTTAAATATCTATAAAATAGTCAAGCATTTTCATGTCACTGAGGACTAAAGGCACCTTTCTGGCTATAAAGCCCCCATGGGGCTGCCCTTTGGTGTGATCGAGGGCTAAATGCTGTATTTTCACTATGAGGTCTTGCTACATTGCTTAAGGAAGTTTCTTCAGGGCTCTGGGGCAAAGATGGTGACACCGGCTGTGCTGCAACTTTGGTTGCAGAGGGAAGTAGACTCTGACACAGGGGGTCCCAGGAGTCACAAGTGTGACTGACATTGTGCTGGAGAAATGAGACTCCCAAGAAGAAGTGGGGCCATGAGCAGAGCTGGTGGTGAATCTCTGGTGGGAAGGCTGGAGAGTCACTGCACTACAGCAACTTTATCTGTAACGAGCTCAGATCTCAGCTATGGTCTCTATGTAAGCCCAAATGACCTGACTGTCATGTG
Source organism: Setophaga petechia (assembly GCA_024362935.1). Lineage (NCBI taxonomy): Eukaryota > Metazoa > Chordata > Aves > Passeriformes > Parulidae > Setophaga > Setophaga petechia. The sequence continues at coordinate 8,997,044 of JANCRA010000003.1, read as the reverse complement.
TTCAGAGGGTCTCTCAGGTTTTTTGTTCTCTACATCCAGTGGTCAGAGAGAAATGTCCATTGTTTCAAGTTACTACTGAAACACTTCCCCTGCATCCCAGTCATTATTATATTTATTAAAGTGGAAGCTATTAAAATGTTTAGCAAATTAGTACATTAGTGTTTGAAGTACACTTTAAAATGCTGCAGGAACATGACTTGTAGCTTGCCAATTCCGAGGTTAACACAGATCTGTACTGCACAGATTGCACATCTCTGTACACAGGATTTTGGATGTACATTAGCTGTTTAAGCTGACATTGAGAGTATTCTGTAGCTTCTAAAATCAGCATCAGCAATTTCTTGCATGTCACGTTTAACCACACAAATGTGACTTCCTGTGGCAGCCTAGTGTACAAGTAGAGTAAGATGTGCTAAATGACTTGTGCATTATTCCCCACATTTTCTGGGCTGAGGTTTCATTCTCAAGTAAGGCAAGTCTAGGGCTAAGTAATGTCAACAATTTCTCACACCAATACATGTGATTAGATCAGTCTAAAATAACTTTAATTATTAATAATAAAAATATTGAGGAGGGATGTATTGGAGCTGAAAATGAAAAATAAGGTAAATGCTTGTATAAATAGCTATTTGCCTTTTCTATGAGTACAAGAAAAGAGCATCTTTAAAGGTCAAAGTATCATGAGCACCTTGATAATGGTAGATCTGTAATTGGTTCAAAGCATGAGATCGTGATTTCTGTCAGGGAGCTTTCAGAGGGTAAAAGCTTATGCTAAGGGAGTGTCTGTCCCAAGGAAACAGTTGTGTCTGTAAATATGAAGGAGAGTGAAAGTGTCCAGGTCCACCTGGCATGCTGGGATAAAGCCCACAGAATTAAGCCTTTGGTCCCAATGCTAGCTGGTCGTGGATAATTGTTACACCTTTTGTGAGTGTGATTTAGTGACCCCCCCAAAAGCTGTATGACCTTGTCCTGGCTCTAGGGGAAAGTATTTGAAACCTCTCCCATTGCCCCAGAGGTGTGAGCTCTGGGTGGTTTGGTGCTGGACAGGGGGTCCAGGGTCGGGCTGGGATAACCCTGTGCCATGCAGGCTCTGCACGGGGCTGCTGGTCAGAGGGGGCTCAGTCACTCAGTACCAAGCTCTGCAAAAGTTTTACTCATAAGAGGATAACAGTGTAAGTAGAGAAAACAGGTCAGTGAAGGAGCACAGTGCAGCTTGGCCACTCAATCTGGAACGAGAGGGAAAAGCCTTAGAGACCCTTCAGAGCCAGACTCTCCTCCAAACATTATGGTTTGCTTTCTTTTTCCTGTTTATTCTCTGGGACAGGTCTTTTGTGGTTCCAGCCTGAGCTATTTGTTTGTATATTTGGATAACTCACTGGGCTAGGTAGTGCCAAGCCACTGCTTGTCATGTGACAATTCACAAAAAATACAGGTATTTTCCTGAGAATCCTGGTGTTATCTATTCCATTTGTGGCTCTTTTTTTGGCTGTAGATCTTGGTAATCTTATGCTTACTAGAAGCCACAAAGAAAGGACTGTTTTTCAGGGTTTGAACAGATGGAAGAGGAGAGGAGAGTTATCCCAGGACAAAGGCACCTTCCCTGCAGCACTGTCTCAAAGTGCTGGGCAAGAAAGGTCAATGCTGACCTTTCAAGAAGGGTTCAATCCAATTTAACCAATCTGCTGATTTTTTAAGATGAATCTTACACAGAAGAGATAGATGAGAGTGGGTCAAAATATATCACACAGAATGAAACAACAGTATTATCTGCAAACTTTTTTTTCTTAATTTACAGTTTTGTAGTGCTGAAACAATATTCTATAAATTTCAACTATGAACACTCAATTTTAGATATCACGTGTGAAGAAAACTAAACAGACTTTCTTTAACTTCAGGCAAACAAATGGTACTAGTGCAGAGGCCTGCCATCCCACAGATGTAATGCTTTCAGAATAAACAGGGGTGAATATTAGGATTTGGGGTCCCTAGGAAGAACCCCCTCCCCTCCACATTTAAATAAGATGACTTTAATCTGCCCCATAGTAAAGTGTTGCAAATTGGAGTAGATGTTGTGCACAAACCTGAACAATTTTGTAATTAAGATCTCTGTATGATTCAATTTTTATATATTTTTATACACAATTACCTATGGTGGGAAATCAGGTGGTTGAGTCTGACTGCATTTTAATGTAAAATAAAATATCAGTAGAAGAATTCCTAATTTTTGACATGTGTGAAACTTGATGGACCTCTATCAAATACCAAATTTTCAGTGACTTTTGTGTATTAGGAAAATAAAGCAAGTTCTTGAAGTGTGCAAACATAATTTTGCATGTAAATACTAATATATAACAAACTCTTATCATGGAGAAGGAATGTGGCTGCTCAGAATTGTGTCACTAAGCACAGTTATTACTGTCACATGTACCTAACATAAGTATCAGTGATGTATGGTCCTAAAAATAACCCAAAACTTTGTTGGACCTTCGTGAAATCACTGGTGCTTGATTTGTGTTTAAAGTAATATACAGAGAGTAATACAGAGATTCTCAGTGAGCTTTATAAAGGGAACATTTTCTGGGCTGTTTTCAGAGATGCCTCTTAAAGCAGCAGTGGGACAGTTGTGCCTTTTATGCATAGGAAGAGTAGAAAGTCTTGGGGATAAAGAGTTACTAAACTCTTGGAGTTGTCTCACTCCGTTTAGCGGGGGACAGCAAGCTAGCAATGGGTCCCTGGAGGCATTTTGGATGTTGAAAGATTGATGAAGTGCTTTGCAGGAAAGGATTCCCCTGGTGTGCTGTTTTATGTTCCTTTCTGTTATTTCACTGCAGGCCAGATAACAGGCTCAATCCTGTTTCCATTTAAATGAATGATGAAAAACTTCCATTGACTGCAGGAGAGCAGGGACGGAGCTTGATGTGCTGTTGCTTTATGTCACAGTAACAATTGGTTGTCGTGCATCAAACCCTGCCCCTGAGGTCTGTGTTTCATCCACAGGTCAGCAGCAGCAGCTCCTTTGCTGCTGATTTTGGTGGCAGCAAAGCCTGAAGGCAAAGTTGCTGTGTCTGCTGGGATCTGGGTATGGCACAGTGAGCAATGCCATGTTAAGGCACCCGTGTCTGGATGGTTAGGTGTAGTCTTGTTGTAAGTAAGGATAATTTAATTAATTTTGACTAATTTAGCAGCTCGTGGTAATTGTGGATTCCCAAACTCATCTGAAATGGAGACAGTATTGATGAAGACAGTGATGTGCTCTTGCTTACTTTAGTGTACAGCAGGACCTGTAGTGCTAGGCAAGGCTTGAGGAGAAGGATGTGGTGTCACACTGGCTGAGTGTGATTCCCCCAGGAACAACAAACAACATTTTCCTGGAGCCCCTGGCTCCTGGGCAGGGCATTGCTGTGCCCTGGGCAGCTGATGCTCCCCTCACTCTGGAGCTGGAGGTGGCACAAGGCACCTGCTAGCAAAAGCAGGTCTGGAGGATGTAGGCAATGCTGCCACTGCTGCCAGGCTGCAGCTCCTGCAGCAACTGGAGGATTAGGCAGGCTGGAAGGAGCTCAAATCCCTCAGCTGCTCATGTCAGATACGGAGGAGCTGCCACAAGACATTAGCTTACCTTAAAAACAGGAGGGAGAGGTGTTTGCTGGGTAAGTACATCAGCAAAGGTGCAGCTGTTCTCCAGGTATCTCACAAAGCAATAGCGACGGGTGGATGAGCTGGATTTTATGAATTCTGAACAATATAAATAAAATCATGTTTTGTCCTTCTGATATGAATATATTGCTCTGGTAACAGAATTTAGCTGTTTCTATGATATGTACTAAAAATACAATTTATTCTGAATTTTCCTACCTTGTTCTTTATAGAGATGTCTGCTGGCATCATTGCTCCCTCTATAAATGCTGTGAGGACTTTCCAGGCTTTTACTCACAGCCTGGAGGAGGCCTGTGGGCTACCTGGAGGCTGAGCAAAGTGATTGACAAAACAAGCCAGAGTCAGTAGGCTTTAGTCTGCCATGGGGATACATCTGCCTTGGAAATCTTTTGAGACCCACAGGTCAGAAAAGATTGAAAATTGCTGCTGTAATCAGCCCAGATCCTCTTAATACTTGAAGTAATGTGCTCCCTTTCATTAAAATGATGGCAGTGATGGGGTCAGGCAGGTTTGGGTGTGCAGCAGTTGGTAAAATTTACAAGTGGTGTAATTTGGCACAGTGGCAGTGCAGCAACGTGGTTTGACATCACCCAGGAGGGTCTCGTCTCTGTGTGTGTGTGTGTGTGTGTGTGTGTGTGTGTGTGTGTGTGTGTGTGTGCACTAGGGGGGCAAACGCAAACCCAAACCAAGAGGGAGGAGAAGGATTTGTGTGCAAAGCGGATTAACCACTTGCTGCTGCATTGTTGAAAATTATTTAATATTTGCTTGGGCTGAGGAAGGGAGGTATGTATATACCTATGTATAGGTCTAAAGCTAACAGGACGGTCATGAACTTAAAAGTTTTTTCAGGACATAGATCTCCATAGTTTCATTTAGATGCAGTAGCTAACTGAATCATAAATGCATCATAAGGTGCACTATTCACTTGTTGAAAATCCCTGTTACATTTAAAGACCTCAAAGCTCTAAAATTTGCAGGATTAATTTTTTCTTCAGCTTGTATTTCCTCTGGTATAAGAAAACTGGCTGGGAGATCAGGAGAGTGGCACTGAAATTCTGACCTGTATTGACATGTCACAGCATTTTGCCAGTGGCATTTATTGCCCTTAAAGGGTGTGTTTTATTATGATTCTCTAAATGTATATTAGTCAGGATATGACTAACAAACAAGAGCTAATGTACTGAGGAATTTCTGTGACTGTAAAGGAGAAAAATAGCTATTTACACTATACAAAACAGTGGTTATATACTTTAATGTTGGCATGCATCCAGGTTTGTGGATTCCCCTTCCCCGCTTTCTTTGCTATGAGGGTGAAGGAGAAAAGTGTTCCTGTGTGTTTTGCTCCGGGTATTCTGGGACTTCCAAGTGCGTCAGCGGGTCTGGGAATTAGGCGTCAGCTGGATTAACTTAATTGATTTCTTCAGTTTACCTAACATGGCTTTTGCTCCAAGGTCTGCTTGCTTCCAGTTTGAAATGTATAACTCAGCTGTGGGTGTCACGTTTGTTTTGTCAGCAAGCTGTAAAATATTGGTGGGTTTTCATGCAAACGTAAAAGGCTTTGCTTGCCAATAGATACATAAAATAAATAGAGCATTCATGCTGTTGGACAGTTTTCATAATGTTTATGTGATGCAGGTTATTTCTCAGGGCTTAATGTTTTATATAAAATAGATTATTGGTTCAAAACAGCAGCATACAGGAGGTTTTTTAAGTCTGTGAACACATAACGTGTCAGCTTTAATTTAACAGATCGCATTCAAAGGATTAGCAGATCTCATATAAAACATATGTTGAAAGCAGTACTGATAGTTTCTGTTGGGTTTTGTTTTTTTTTCCTTTAGAAGATTTAAGTAATTATCAATAAGCAGCAAATTCACTCTTTTCTTCCCTGATTCTCCCCAGTGAACAGAGTATTTGCCAAGCCCGCGCTTCAGTTATGGTCTATGACGATACCAGTAAGAAATGGGTGCCAATCAAACCTGGACAGCAGGGATTCAGCAGAATCAACATCTACCACAACACGGCCACAAACACCTTCAGGGTAGTTGGAGTTAAACTGCAGGATCAACAAGTGAGTAACTACACCAAGTTTCCTGTAAATTAACCTTTGATCTCATTTGGTAAGCTCAATTCTATACCTAATGCAACATTTCCTGCTCCCTGCAAGGTGTCTACTAGTCTGTTTATACTCCAGCGATTCAGGTTTTGTATCATTTTTGCACACACAATGTATCATGAATAATTACTGCTTATTTGAAAAAAAGAATGTTTGTTAGATGTCAAAGAGATTTAAATGTTATTTCTCCACCCCCCCCAATTTTTTCTTGGGAAATGACTTTTATTCTCTCTGCAGGTTTTGCTCTCAGCTCCCCCCAAATTACTTTTTACTTGTTCTTAGTATATATCAAAAATATAAATAAAAATCAATTGTTCTGCACTGCTGTCCCACAAAGAGTGGTTGTTACATTGCTGTGATAAGCAATTAGTTCCTTGTAATGCACTTTAAAATCTTAGGTGCACACTGTGATCTGATTTACAGCCGACTAATTTTGCAGGACCTCCTTGGGTATTAAAGGAATAATATGGGATTTAGATTATCAGAAGTGGGATCAGACCCCCATTGGCCACCAGAGCACGATGCTCAGCCCAGGGCTGCCACAGCATGGCTCCATCAGCCTAGTTTGAGCTATGCTGGGCAGCATGTGCCACCAGAGTGTCACAATTAGACCCCAAACAAAAGTTTACTTGAGTGGAGTAGTGCTGCAGCACCTGCATTTTAGAGCAGGAACTTCAGAGTTGAGGGCTCCCCCCGTGTGCTGCCATGAGGTTGGCAGTGGCAGCCCAGCCTGCCCACCTTTTGTGCTCAGCTTGGGCCCTCTGCATGGCACAGGGAGCAGGAAAAAGAGGGCCAGTGGGAATTTGCCCCCTGGGAAGGTGAGGCAAGCACTGCTGCTGGTGTGACATTGGCAGGGGCATGGCAAATCCAGCCAAGCTGAGCCAGGTCAGGCCAACCCAGAGAGCAGGAGCCAGGGCACCACCACCTCTCAGCTGCCTCCAGTGTTGAATCGGCTTGTGGAAATGCTGATGATCCTCAGCTGACAGCTGTAAAGGTGCTTGGGCCAACTGGAGAAGTTACTCAGGAGGTGACAGTGACTTTATTACACCATGCATATACACAGTCATCATTGTGAAAAAGGAAAAGCAGAACAAAAATAGGTGGGTTTTGAGCACGCTGGTTTTCAGCTCCTTGCAGTGCACTTTTGAAACATCTGCCAAAAGTTTTGCGACTGCTTTTATTCTTTTCTGTAGAGCAAAGGCAATATTTTAAATCAGTTCCATTCAGAAATAGAAAATATTTTTTAAAATTAATTAAATACACTGTTTTCTTAGTCAGTTATGAAGGCCAGTACTGCTCTGTCCCAGGCCATGCTAGTTCTTTATTTTACATAGCCAGCAGGTGAATGTAAATGATTTTCATGTGACTGCAATCTAAGGGGGAACTGAATAGCTGGTGTAAAAGAAGCAGAAGTCATAAATTCAGTATGTATATATCTAAGGGAGACTAATTTCCAGAGGTCTGTCTTAATCACACTATGCAGTTTAAACAGTAGGACATATTAAAAAGTCAAACCTTAAGCTGCACTTTGAACATGCTCTGCGTTAACTGTAATATTTTATTTGCTTGAAATGTTCCAGCTTACAAAGATGCTGCATGCTATCTAAAAATCATCTCAGTTCAGAAGTAAACAGGTAGAAGAATATATTTCTCTAGAGTTTAAAGACTAAAAATCCTCTTTCAAATAAACAGAGTATAGTTACTTACCTTAGTCACCTAAAACTGCCCTTAAACAAAGTGTTCCCCTAAATATGATTGCAAAAATCCAGTATTATGAATGAAGTCAAGACAGCATAACAGTATTTGAAGGAACACTCTGAAAGTCTCAAGATTCAGAATTTAATATATTTTGTATGAGTCTCACATGGAATCATAAGCTTGCTAGGCTTGCTAAGTATTTGCATTTAAAGAGATAGAAATGAATTTCAGTTAAAATAATTCTCTGTTCAAGCCATTTCATGCTTGCTCTCAGGTTCTGTTAAATCTCACTGAAATTGAGGCTTTAGTGAATCTGTTGATTTGCCAGAAAAGACATATTTATCTGAAAAGGACCAATCTTCAGCTAAAATGTGATTTGGCATATGATGAAGCTAATGAAGCTACACAGATTTTTGAAGAGTTGAGAAGCTAGTTTAAAATATGTCATACAGCAATACCATGGAGGAACAATTCATACATTTCTTACATACTGTTTGTCAAGGCACAGACCAGAGTAATTGTAGCTTCATCCCTGCCTGACTTTATTTCCCTTTTAATTTTGTTGGTTTCTATTACACCTCTAATAATATCGCTTTTAATTTTCATCCTCTTTTTCATTTTTCACATATCCTCTTCTGTAGACTCCTTGCCTTGTCTCTGTCTAGCCGTCTTTCTCTTTTCCATCCCTTTTTTGGTGCATGTGCTGTAGCTTATGACGCTGTATTCGTGTTCTGCTTACCTTATCTCCTCATCACCTTATCTCCTTCTGTAACTGACAGTGTCTGTAGAGTTCACCACAGATGAATATAATTGGTAGAGCAGCAGAACTGGAGCATCATTCTCCCCCCAGGAAGTGGCCACTGGCTCTGTTCCCTGTGTGTGTCTGGGAGGTGCTCACTGCGTGTGGCACTGGGTTACAGACCAGTGGTACCTGAGCTCCCTCCCTGCTCTGCACAAGGTGCAGCCTTGCACAGGCTCATGCTGGCCTGAGCAGGAGCCTTCAGAAACCCCCAGGTGCTGTCTTGAAGCTTTGAAGCTGCCACAGGGGCCAGAACTGGTTTGAAGCTAAGGCCAGATCAGTGTTGCGATGACTTAACATCATGAGTTTGATGTTTCCTTGAGGCCTTCATTTTGGACTTGATGTTCAGTGAGGTCTTTTCCAACCTGAACAATTCTATGATTCTGTGATTCTTGAAGACAACAGTAGCAATCATGTCTCTTACACCCATGTTGCAACTTGCCAGCTGTTGTTGTTACCTGGCCTGTTGTAAAGGTGACACATGTGAACTTCAAGTTCACAAAGGTAACAAGCAGTAGCTCCCCATTCAGGAGTCCTGATCAAGTGAAGGTTTAAAATTAGGACTTTACATCAAGTGATGTCAGTTCAGCATGATCTCATCACCCAAAGGCACGAGCTGAACAAACAGGCAGGGAGGAGGGTGAAACTCAAAAGTGAATCACATCTCCTGAGGGGCTGGTGTGTTCATGTGGCTGAGAAGTTAATTCAGGGCCTTGGGGAAGGTGAGACATTTACATGTGAACCCAAGCCAAAACTGAAACAGGGACAGGATTCTTGTGATATTAGCTAACCACAGCATTTGAAAAGAAAGGACCAATTAATCACTGTTGTAACTTATTAGAACTTCATCAGGTTTGGGCCTGCCTACAGAAGTAAAGAATCTGGCCTCAGCTGTAGCAGTTTTTATATCCTTGCTGTTTTAGGCAAGGCTGCTCCCTGAGAGATGAGCCTGAGTGCTGGCAGCATGGCAGGGCCCAAGCTGCTGAACCATTTCATGCTCTGCAGACACAAGCAATTGTCCTGTCCTGGTTCCATAAGCAGCAGTATTGGCAGTGAGGCTTTGGGAACTCTTCCCGTGGTCCTGGCCGTGTGTTACACCTCAGGTGTTGCCCTGAAGCCCACTCTGTCCCCTCCAGCCCCATTCCTGTGAGTCCCATCGGCCACCACCATCATCACTGCTGACAGCTCACAGCTCCACAGTCAAAAGGAAAGGCTTCTTGGTTTTGAGCTTTTGTACAGATTCTAAAATTCCCTGTCACTCCCAGGGAGCCTACACCTGAAACTGAGGTAAAAGGGTGAAGGAGAGTACTGGGTAAAAGTGAAGCAAATCTTTTTGTTTTAAATGTTTCAGTGATGGGAACTTTTAAACATGCCAACATAATGATATGCATGACTGGTCTGTGAAACTCCTTGCCACATAAGATCATTGAAATACAGAATTTAACAGGCTTCAAAACAACACAGACATTTATATCAGTAAGATATATGAGTAAGACTACCTTGTTTCAGGATAAAAAATACTAAAAGAGGGTTGGAAAGGGAAAAAAGTGGCATATAAAATGTCATGTTTCAGCTTTTATGTCAAATTGTAAGGGAAGAGTTATAGGAAGAACTGTTTGGCATGGACAAATCCATTATTTATTTCTTCAAGATTTCCAGTGAGAGCTCCTCCAGTTCACCTATTGTAGACAGCAACTGAAGATTAAAAGATGAACTCTTGGTCTGCTCAGCCTGGCAGATGTGCTCTCTTACTGACATATGAAGCTTTAGAGCAAAGATCCCTTAGAAGCACCTGTAAAAAACCCCTCTGCTTCAAAGAGGGAGACCTTCTTTATTTTAATTACTGCTCTGAAGCACTTCATTATGATCATGTGCCTTGTAGAGTCTCCACACCATCTGTACAAGACACCTTTGTGCACTCATTCTTAACAACAGCAGGAGATCCCCTCCTCTTTTCTTCCATTTTCTATAAACACAAGCCAAAGGAGATAAAAATGAACATCTGGCTATTTTAAGTTTCATTTCCCAGGGATTCATTTCTCAGTAAACTCTGATTTGAGTTTGAAGACACGTTATTACATGTGTGGGCATCCTGATGATTACTGAAGGTCAACATTCACATTCTGTCTTTATTCAATTAAAAGGATCTAACCCTCAGAACAATGCAGATCCTTGGAGTTCATTGGAAGCGGGTTTTGAACAGTTTACCTGACTTCCATTAAACAACTTTTGGCATAGGTTTTTACAATTTCTGCCTTTCATTATACAGCTGCGCTGCACCCTCTGGTGCTCTTTGGGCTTTGATAGGGGTGTCCTTTGAAACAGAGGTTTCTCTTAGTAGGTGAGAAAGGCTCACTTTGAAAGCCTGGTAGAAGCTCACAATCTTTCTAAACTGTTCCTCAAAGATACTGCCTAACCCTTCCCTTGTTTGGTCCACTCAAAAAGGGTTGGAAGACTTAAAAATTGGTCCATCTTAAAACTGTTGGTTTAGAAATCCAGGCATGAGTCTGTTTGATGCTCAGGACTGTTTGAGTGTGAACAACATTGGTACAGGCGCTCCCATTGCTCAGTAGAAGAATGGGGTGATGTTCTCATTTTTCAAGGAGAAAAGGCTATCCAAGCTGTCAGATACAAGAGGGTGTTCAATGCCTCTGCTGTGACCAGTTTCCACTTCATTCTGGTTGGAGAGGGTGTCTCCCCACACAGTTGGGATGCAGTTCCCATTTCCAGGGGACTAATTCTTGGGAGCCTGCAGATCCAGTGTAGGGCTGCATCTTCCTTTGGCTCACAGGTTCTCAATTTCTCAATTAAATATGTCCAAAAAAAAAAGCAGTGTAGGTCTGATTGCTTCTCAGTGCATTTTCATGGAGCCTTAGTAATGATACTGGTTTGGGTGCAACAGCTGGACCATCATATTTATGCCTAGACCAAGGATTCAAAGACTATTTTCTACATCACTCTCTAATGCTCACTCTGTAAGCAAATGGATCCTAGAAATAAGAGTTTATCTGTAATCATCTTGGGGTCTAATGGCTTCTTTGTTGGTTTCCAAAATTTTTTGTATATTAATATAGTAAAGTTACAGGACATCTGTTAACTGTATCAATGAGACACTGTTATCCTTCAAAAATACTAATGTGGATGAAACAATTTGTGCCTTATTAGGTGCTCATCTAATATTTCTCTGCCAGTTTAAACTGGCAATCCACTGAAAATTCAAAATTCAGAGCTAGGAGTTGTTAATCTTTGAAATTAGTTTTTAAAGTCTGCCTGTATAATTAAGAATTGTCAGTCATCTACCAAAAATATTGTTGGACTAATTACATACACTGAAGCTTTTTAGTGCAATCATAGTGTTAACAGAAAACTTTCCAAAAGGCTGGTCAGACTGTGGAAAAAAAAAAAAAAAGGTGGGTTTTCTGGTATGTGGGGTCCACCTCTAACATAAATTCTGTGTACAAAGTGGTACAGTGGACATTCCTGCCTCCCCACCCTTAGCCAGCACAGCTTACACTTTCTAGCAGTGGAGGTTTCTGTCTGGATCCCAGCTGTACTGTGTAGCTGGGTGTCCCAGTGCCCTGCCCAAGGATAAACAGGGCATTGTATTTAGCAGATTAAATTTCAAAAGAAACAGCCTTCTGCTGCGAAAACACCACACATAGAGCAGGGGACAAGGTGGGAGAGGAATGGTTGATTCTGATTCTAAAGAAAAAAACTAAGCCCAAGAAGCTGGTGGTGATCAGACACATGGGAGGAGGAAAGCAAAACTGGTGCAATGAGTAAAGAATTTATGTGCTATAGGGCAAGGTTAGTGCCAAAAGCTCTGTCTGGCTCTTTTTCTAACAATTGTGCATGATCATCCTCCAAAGATGAAAACAGCTGCTGGCCCTGGCTCCTGACAGCTGTTTGCACATCTGCACAGCTGCATCCTGTGGAGGTGCTGTAAAAAACAGGAACAGGTAATAGATTTTGTAAAACTGGCTTGCAAGTCCCTGAGGCTGAACCGAACTGTTGTAAATCTCACCCCCAGATGTGGGTTCTCTGTCACTGAAACAAACAAACACTGCCTTACCATGCAGCCAGGTAGGAGCTGCCATAGGAGCTGCCTCTACCCATTTAGGTAACCTTCACACAAGGGTTGGGTGGGCTTGTTTCCCACTGAAAACAGAGCTGTTGTTAATCCTTACTCCTGTTTCAAATCCCAGGTAGTGATTAATTACTCCATTGTGAAAGGACTGAAGTACAATCAAGCAACTCCTACCTTTCATCAATGGCGCGATGCACGGCAGGTCTATGGCTTGAATTTTGCAAGCAAAGAAGAGGCCACCACGTTCTCCAATGCAATGCTGTTTGCTCTGAACATCATGAACTCACAAGATGGAGGTAAATTAATCTCTCTTAATCTATGACCTTTCAACATGCTTGTTACCAATCACCTAGTGCAGTTGTATTGGATATTATGCCATTATAACACACGTGATAATAAAAAACCTTAGCCTTTAGATCAGCGCTTGCTGTGGTATGAATTGCACATTTTCAGATTTTATTTCCCTTTCTGCTCATTTTTCATGGTGCCTTAACTCACCATAGGAAATCAATAGTTATTTGGGAATGCCTCAGCAGGCAGGTAGCCTCATGGATTTATGTGGATGTTGTTTTACATATGAGATGGCAGAATAAAACTTTAAGTAAACAGAAGCTAAAATCTGAAGTAAAAAACCAGAAAAAAACAGAAGCAAAAAAACTTTAAGTAAATAAGAAGCTAAATCTGAAGTAAAATTAGCAAAATCTGGCAGGATAGGACTCAGAGCTGGTATTTCCAATGTGTTGGGCCAGCTTCAGCCGTTGGCTCTTGTGGGTCAGCTTTCCAAAAGAGGAGTGTGGGGCACCTTGGTTATTGAATACTGTATTGACTGTAAAAGAACTTTGTGGTAAAGTTTGCTATTCTGTGAATTTGTCATTGCATTAGCTTGAACTGGGGCCAAAATAAAGTCCTGGCTTCTCAGTGGAAGCCAGTTTCTGGTTTGTGGTATCTGGATGAAGCACTGCCCTCAGTTACACGTTTATGACCTCTCTGCAGCTCCTGGGCTGGGAACAGAACAGTCCTTGTGTAGTGTCTTTTTTTTTGTTCCTGCAAAAACACACACCACAGCCCTATTTTCCTTTTGCAAACACGATGAGTCAAGGTTTGTATCATGTGCTGCCATCCAGGTTTCACTGCAGTGTTCACTGGTGATGGACAGCAGCTCTTCAGAGGGAGATTGTCCCCTGACAATCTTCAATACACAAATATGGCTAACTAAAAGGTGTACTTGTAATGTAAGAGTTCAGATTTTTTTATTTTGCTATTTCTGTTCTATTAAGCTGGCAAATGCAAAACTCATAAAAAATCAAGACGTATTTCTAATTCTTATCTATATTTAGAACTGAGGACTTAATTCTGCCTTCTTCATCTTGAACATTTTCAGCTGTAGTTGTGCCACAGTAGGAGATTTCATGAGGAAATCTGGCCAAGATTTACCAGTCTTAAACTCAAAAAAGTCTGAAGAGTACAGAGCTCTTTGGCTGCTCAGATGTGCCCACCCCTTTTAGACGTCCAAATCTGTGTATTTTGACTATGGCTGGGTGTAGTGATTGGTTTAAAGCCTGTGATGAGTCTGCCTTTCTTCCAAATGCCCTTAAATTGTGGTTGGTTTTTTTCCCATCTGTCTCTTCCTGTCAAAGGGAGTGAGGTTTTTGCAGGATTTTGAGTTTGCTTCAGGGAGATGCCTTGTGGAAAAACAAGTCTCAGGGTAAGAATACTAGAAACTGCCTTAAATTATGTTAGCAACACCTAGCAATGAACAACAGGTATTTTTAAGGAAGTATTTTTGAGCACTTGAAAAGCCTATTAAATTTCTGAGAAGTTTATGCATATACAGCCAGCAATAATTCACTTTTTTTTTTTTTTTTTGCATTTTTTAATTCATTTCCTTAGCACACCAAAAGTGTGCTTTAGATGCTGTACTGGTTTAAAATCCAGTCCATGCTGAAGTGCTTGTATTTAGAGTTTGTAGTTGTCACATTCAAAGACATGAATTGGGTCACAGATAAAAAACTTTATTTTCTGGACAAAAAAGAATGGTCTGGTAAACATTCAGTCTTCAGCAATCCTTTTTGTCTCATAATAATAAGTTTCAAAGATTGCCAGTTGTCCCATTCTTTACAGCTGAACTTGTCAAAAATTGAAATTTTGATTAAAGTGAATTTCAGTGGTTTTTTAAAAAAAAACCCCTCTGATTGTATGAAACAAATTCCAAAAAGACTCATTTTTCATTTTTTTTTAATTATGGAATTTATTTGCAGAGGTATTTCTCTTTGATATTAGCTACACATCATCATAAGTTTTCCCATTACTGCAGTGATGTCAGCATGCAAATTGACAGCAAAAGTACATAATGGATATAAGGTATAAAATGTTTTTTGATATCTGCTCTTCCAGGCTTCTATAGCCCTTAAGCTTTTGTGGGCATGAATTAATGTGATAGGAATTCACACAAACACACATTCATATATCTTTTCAGGCACTGCCACTTCCTGCATACTCCATCCCTTCTGCTGCCTGCATGCTGCATTAGGGTCTGCTTTTTTCATATGGAAAAATCATTAGGGAAAAAACATATTTATTATATCTATGCATCCATGTATTAAAGGAGTCCATGTGCTTGTGCAGATGGATGGCAGCTTTAAGGAGTGCATTTGTATGCCCAGAACTCCTCATACACTCATAAAAAGCTCAACCAAAACCACAGAGTGAAACAGAGGCTCCCTCTGCACCATTCTCAGGGCAGCAAACCCTATCTGCTGATCTGAAGTTGGAATATGC
Organism: Setophaga petechia; assembly: GCA_024362935.1. Lineage (NCBI taxonomy): Eukaryota > Metazoa > Chordata > Aves > Passeriformes > Parulidae > Setophaga > Setophaga petechia. Next base: position 8,981,912 of record JANCRA010000003.1, on the reverse strand, counting down.
TGTGTGCACTATTTGGCACAGGCTATTTCTAATGTTTAGGTTTTTCCCACATTCCCCACTGAGACATTATTACATTTGATACTGCTGATCCTCCCATAGTTGAATAGATTCTGGCTTCCATGGCTGCTTCTCCCATCATTCTACCACCTACTTCCATAAACTAAAATTAATCATGGTAGACTACAGCAGTAGATGTGAGACTGCATCATGTCTTCAGCAGTTGTGGAGTCAGGGTACTGTTACATTTGGGAAAATAACTGGTCTTGGCACAAAGTAATGGTGTGAGGTTTGAATGGTGCATTAAGCTGAATTAGTTTGAAAAAAATGGTAGCAGTCTATGTTTAGGGGAGTTGGAAATAATTTTTAGGTAGCGATGACTTTCAAATGACTGGGTCACTTCAAATGAACACACAGTAATGAGCTAGTGATGGGAATTACTGTACTGTCCTTCTTCTTCATGTGAGAAACTGCAGTGCCCAAGAACAACCACAAGCACTCATCTCTCTGTCCTGACTGCGTGGGACATGAGTGAAAACTAAACCAAGTGCTTTGTTAAATGCCAAAGGTTAAATGGGTTGAATCAGATCCTACAGCCAGAGTGTGTTTACCCAGGTTATATGTCAAGATCTGTGCTGGGGCAGGTGTCTTCCCAGGAGTGTGACACCCCAGAGTTTGCAAAAGTTGGGAGAAAAGCCATAGCCTAAACTCTGTCTCTGGTATGTTTCTGCAGTGGATGTACCCATACTCTTACCCATGGGGGTGGCTGGCCACCTTACAGGTGTCCCTGTTCTCAGTGCTGTGGTGGGAGCTTCTCCCAGTGCACGTGCCCAGGGTGGGCAAAGCAAGGCTTGAAAGGGGTGAACACAGACCAGGCTCATTCTTGTGCTTTGTAAGGATGGTTAGGTCAGGGGTAATCCAAAATCAGATAAAATGGGACTAAAACCAAAATATTACAAATATGCACTATCCTTCCTTTAGAAGTTGACAGCTGCCTCACTGAATCAAGTTTTTTACCTGCCAGTTTATTTATATGCCTAATTAATTTGATTTCCTTATACATCTCTTTAATCTGTTCTTCCTTACAAACAAAAGGAGAAATGTTGGTTCTGAGCCAGCCTGCAAAATGAGAGCAAATGATAACACTGACTTGCTCATTATCAATCTCTTGCTTACAGTGCTTTAATGGTGTCATTTAGTAAGACCGTTAATATGACAAACAACTTGCCATTTAATTGTTCTTCTTTCATGGGTGCCCACTTTAAGAAGTCAGACCTTTTGCTGGCATAACTTACCTGGTACAAGGTAGTGTGTCACCAGCTTACTTTGTCATCTGCAGCCAGGTTTCACTGGGGGCAGAGCATCACCCCTTTCTGCCCCAGGAGACTGTGGAAGAATTGTGCACAGATCCTGCCCACAGGCTGTTTGATATTTCTTGTTTTTCAGGGCTTAGCTCCTCTTAGATTTTCCAAATGCCATGGCTGGTGGCTGGGCAGCATGGTTATTGGAGCAGGACATAATGTGAGAACATTAGTAAGCTAAAATGGGCAAGTTCTTCCCTGCCATAATTGTGTAGGAAAGGCAGTGGTGCCTGTAATGAAGGTAACTTTCTGCAGGGTTTAATGGAGCCTGTACTCTCAGTGCTTCTCCCAGGGCGTGCTTACACTTCCAGGAGAGAGGGAATGAGACTATTTTCTCTCCTTTCTTGTTCCCAGTTTTCTGGGGATGGGCAAAGGGATTCTTCATCTTTTTCTTTCCTTATTTGCTCACTTCAGACACTGAGTCCCAACTGGTTGCTGGCAACACCTGCATGTTCCCATGTTGCATCAGGGGACAGTGGTTCAGCTTTGTGGCTTGGCATGGCCAGCTCTGAGGGCATCTTGGGCTTCCATGGCTTAAAGTCTTGGTGCCTCTCAGAGAAGAATTAAGACTCTGATTTGTGCTGCTGGTAAATGCTGCCTGTGACATAGTGAATATAATGTACTGTGAACTTCTGCTTTTCTTTTGATGTCTGTGCCCTGGGGACTTAGATAGTTATTGTTGACTTACAATGTATGAAAATTCCATTTCTAAATGTAAACACCACATGCTGAAATGCCTTCTGCACAGAGCCCGGTGCAGAGTTAATCACAGTTAGAGGTCAGCTGCCTTATCTGACTAAGAACAGAGAATTTGGAGGAAAGCTTGAAATAGGAGAGAGGTTTGAAGAAAATTAATAGTGATTTATTTCTTTATTTATTCCTTGTAAGAAAGCCATTTTCTTGTTCTAAGTGTCTTACAGACCACACAATACAGACATAGGTCATGGAGGGTGCAGAGTTCAGCCCTGTGCCTTCAGCTTCACAGACTCTGCCTTGCCTCTGCAGGGAGGATGTTTTGGTAGGCAGAAGGATTGCTCCTCACTCCTCTTCCTCTGCTTAGAAGATCTGCTGCCTTTTCCACCACTGTGGATTATTTCTCCTTTATTTTATTAAGTTCTTGGGAGTTTAAGATCTTTTTCCATTCCTTCAGTCATTCTGCTCTTATCCTTTCAGAAGTGACGACCTGTCTCCATTGCTGGGAGGAAGTTCCTTGAAAAACACTATGGAGAAATAAAAGAATAAAGCTTTGATTCATCAAATAGCAGACAAACTGGCAGAATGTACCATACATTCTCTCTCCTAGTTAGATGCCCTAAGTATTTGCAAGGTTTCTGTCAATGAAGGATGTGTGTGAAGATTATGGTGCACTGGATTTCAGACAAAAGTGTACACAGGGTTTTTAATATTTTTTCTAATATTATATTCAGCTCAGTATTTTTTCATTAGCATTTTGACAGCTAGTCCTGCATCCCTCAGTTTTTCAGTGTCAGTAAAGTGTAACTTCTGGGAAATTTAGTCATCTTCTACAAAGCAGTGTCTGTTTTATTTGATAATATTGCCCCAAGACTTCCCAGCACCACAGAGGACACAGTGTGGGAAGACAAAATACTTCATCTTCATTACAGCACTGCATAATACATAAAATAGCTCATCAATAATGAAAGGGACCCACCACAGAACACAATGCCCACTTGCAGCCAGCTGGTTCCAAAACTGTGCTGGGGTAAAGAGATCCGTGCTCCATGCAAGGTGCTTTGCATGCTGCACTGTGGACTTGTTTCCCACACTATCAGGTGTGTTGGTGCAGATTATAAAGCCCTAAGGTGGTGTACTCTGTGCAAATGTAGCTTTTCAGAGTGCTAATAACACTTGAAGATGTGGGTAACTTCAGCTGGCACAGACATTGCAGAACCATAAGCATGCATTCTGCTGCAAGTCTCTGAATCAAGTCATTCCAGACATTGTTCCTATTTATTATCTAGGCATAGAGAACTTGTAAACAACAAACTTTTGGACTCACTGGTGTAAATATGATCCATATGGTCAGACACCTAGGGCTAGCCAAATAGCAGCCTGCAGGCAATGGTTAATTGGGTGCATGTGAAAAATAAAAAGAAAATTCTGTTTCTTTAAAACACAAACGTTTTCTCAGGGGAATAACTGTTTTGTGACTGACATCTTTCAAAAACACCAGAAAAAGGTTTAGAGAAATAAATTTCACAATGTTTCCAGACTCATGCCTACACCAGTTTCAGTATCAACTTTAGTCACTCAGAAATGTTCTGCAGATGGGGGGTTTCTGATCTAAATTGCTGTGCTTTGTAAGTCAATGAAGAGGGAGGGAAAATTCAAATAAGATTATGAGCTTTTTCCTTTCATCTGCTGCATTGCTTTGTCACTGAAACTGTTCCAGAAAAGTCCACGTGACATACAGAATCTTTTAGTATACTGCTTACTCCAGAAATACATTCCTTCCTTTGCCAGTTGGACAGGGATTAGCTGTTACCCAGCAAACCAGGTGGGAATTTATTTTCCTGCAGCAGCCAGTGAAAGGCTGTGATGGCAGGAGTCCCTTGTGACCCCAGCTGTAAAATATCAGCTCAGCCACAGGACCATGAATTTTGTTTAATTCCTAAAACTTCTTTTTCCTGTGCTGGGGGGGATGACAGTCCTTGTACAAGCTCTCTGCCCATCCTTCCAAAATATCCAAACTTCTCCTGGAATAATAGGCACTTGCTTGCAGGCTTCCCCTGCCTGCCAAACTGCTCAGGTGCCCTCTTCTCAGGTAAACCTGGGCTTCCTATTTGGATATATGACATTTCACAGGATCAAAGGTGGAAAGGACTGAGTTGGAAAGGACTCACAAGGATCATCGAGTCCAACTCTGAAGTGAATGACCTATACAGGAATGGAACCTACAACTGTTGCATTATTAGCATTAGGCTCTAATCAACTTCTATGAACCTGGGTACACTTCACATTAAGAGAACCATGTTTAAAACCAGAACTGAAAGAAGTTGGCCCAGCCAGGAGAAGCAGTGAGTAAAACTGGTTAATCTTTTGTATTAGCTTGGCTTCAGCTGACTGGAGCCCAGGAGGTGAATTGATTTGCTGGTGAATAGATAAACTGGGATTACAGACTCCTTTCAGTGCTAAAACTATAAATATCATTGGAATTATTAATCTGTCAGGAAACATCAAACCGTTATTTAATTGTTCTGCTCTATAGAAGTAGGCATTTTTTCAGCTCAGTTTTTCAGTCCCCCAGATGGTGGGGATCTACAGCAGAAAGTTTTCCAGGGCACTGAAGTGCTCTCACAGTGTTATGCAAATAAAGACCCGTGACATGCTGCCTGTGTGCCTCTCAGCCCTTTCCTGCAGGACTCCACTGAACCCTGCTCAGAGCCGGAGCCGCTGTCCAACGTCTGCAACAACAAAAGGTGCCTCTGCTCTTTGAAAAGCTCTACAAACCTAAAGGCTCTTGAGTCTCTTGCTGATGCTTTTTGCTGCGCTGAACTCTTCTGCACTAAATCAAAACCACTTCAGGAAGGAAACTGTGTGTGGGAAACAAAACTGTTGAGAGATTTAAGAGAGACTTGCACACGGTGACTTGTGCTAGCAAGATTCCCTTGCACCATTGCCCTCAAACCCCTGTTCTTCTGAGTGTTTTGCAAACTGGAGAAGTTCCCAGGGCTCAGTGATAGAGGATTCACTGTGGCTTTTTCACTAGACTATAGTCAGTGACAGAAGAATATATTAGCTTAGGAAAAAAATTAATTATCAAAATTTAACAAGTCCAGTAATTTATGTGCAAGCAGTATAGGCAAGATTTTGGCAAGTGTTCATTTGGAGACCATTTATAGAATTGTTTGGGTTGGAAGGGACCTTAAAGATCACCTAGTTCCAGCCCCCTGCCACAGCAGGGACAATTTCCTCTAGATCAAGTTGCTCAAAGCTCCATCCAGCCTGGCTTTGGTTGCTTCTTTTTATTTAATAGACTTTCTGTATTCTCAGCTAAGAGCCAGACTCCATAATAGTTTGTCCCTGCACAGTAACTCATCTACTCCCCTAGCTGTGATCCCACTCCCAGCAGTTAGTAATGTGTGACCATGATTTTCCTGTCAATGGGAGTAGAACTATCAGCATCTGTAGCACTGGGTTTTGTACCTGAGCTGGGATCTCTGTGTGGTCAAGGAACAGTAACAGAGACTCTTGGTACAGTCAATTATGTATTAGGTGTCCCTAAAGGCAAAATTCATCCCATTCTCCCTCTCTTTCTCATCACTGACTGCACAGGATTGATGCTAAGAACCCTTCTTTGGTCCCTGACAATTTTACTATCATCTTCTTGCTTTCTTATTAATGAATTAATGATTTCTAATTATGGTGTAATTAATTATCAACTATAATGATAATTAAACCTCTGGTTTAACAATAATAAATTAGGGACCTGAAAACTAATGTGCATAAGGTGTATTTTTAGTGGTGCTCTGTGGATTTCCTTAGGACAGTCAGTGAGAAGTCCCAGGAACACGTGTGTGTTGTGCATGTCCATATATGTGATCACATGAGCAGTGCACATCAGATTTTCACTTTTCTGCCTGCCTGAGCTCTGAAAACAGATGGGTTTTTTGCATGCAATCTTTTTTTTATTTTATACCAGAAGTGAATTTAGGAAGATATTCACACATATATAGATTGAAGTCAGGAATAAGTTGCTGGGCTAAGAGGATTTTTCACTGATAAAATTGGTAGCATTTTGAATTTCTTTTTTAAACTATGCTGCCATTATGTGCCATAGTTCAGTGTGCAAACAGCACTCACTAAAAAGGTGTTCCTGGTCAAAAGGCAGTGTTAGGACCAGGGGACTGTGCAGGGGCAGCCAGTGGTGCAGCTGGGGAGGTGGGGCAGAGCTCTGGAGCCCTCTCAGGCAGCAGGCTCAGCTGAGGGGAAAGTCTGCTTAATTCCAGTGAATCCCCATATGCTGCTGCCTGCAAAGCATGTACAGCAGCTTCTCCTGCTGGCTGGTAATCCCTGGGCAGCTCACACAAAGTCTGCCATGGCCTTCTTAGGTGACTCTCTGTGGCCATCCAGCATCTTATTTTTCACAAAGTCAGGGAGTGGAAAGCTCTAGGTGGTGTTGCCTTCTGCAAGCAGAATCTCAGAGCCCTGTGGCATTGACTCCTGTTAATTGCAGTGAAGCAACACAGCTGACAATGGGATTCATTTAACTCAACTGCAGCCATTTAAATGCTAGGCAGTCAGTTTACAATAACTGTGCATTTTGGGGCAGGGAGGTGAGTGTCTGCAGTCCTGTGCTGCTGGCTGGTGGCCCAACGAGCTGCACAGTCCCTGCCACACAGCAGGGAGCAAACTGAGTGATAGAGTGGAGCAGTGTGGGGCTGCACTGCAGCTCAGGAAGGAAGTCATCTCCTAATAGGTGATTTTAGTCCTCCAAGCATCCAGCCCTTGCCCTTGTACGTGCTCAGCTGCACAGCTGAGGAGGACACAGCGTGATTCAGGTCCTGATGGTGCCTTTGAAATTCTGCTCCACCTCTGCTGACAAAAAAACCAAACCCTGCCAAGCAATCACCGTCAATCAGATTTGCATGGATTGCTTTATCTGTTGGTCTTGATTAGTATTCCGAAGATCTCTGTAGAAAACATGAATTTTAACTCTGCTTCCTCCAGTGCTGGTTTCCAGGGACTCCCTCTGGTGGTTAGAGCAGCGCCTGGGAAGCTGTGTGAGCATCAGCTCTGCCGTCCAGCACTCTGGGAGAGGTGAACCGAAGAGTATTTTGGCTTTTTTCACACCTTTAAAAATAAACTTGGGGTCAGAGTCACTGACGTTATCACCTCTTTTGACTTCTTGAACTTGCTAAGTGTGCATTGCTCGTTCTTGTCAAGAAATGGTGCATTTCCTGCAGCGTGGCAGGCTGAGGAGCAGGGCTGCAGGCACCTGTGTGCTGCTCTGGTGCTCTGCAGACAGGAGCAGGAGGACGTTCAGAAGGTTGGATCAGAAAGACATTGTCAGAAATCCATTTGAATATAGATTGTCCTGAAATTTAATGGATGTCCCTTCTAAGGCATTTTAGATTATGGAGTATTTGCTTTTTCTTTTTGTGGCTTACCATTGGCATCCACAATAGAAATGACTCTGCACATTTGAATCTGGGTCCCCAGGTTCCCCTGCATCATTTACAAACACACACATTGCAGTTTCACTTCTCAAGATGCTTTGCTAGCAGTTCTTTCAGGCTCCTTGCTAAATGCAAAAGAAAACACTTTGAATCAGCAAAACAGCAGGGCTAACTGAACTTGGACAAAGAGAAAGAGCCTTTCAGTGTCCTCTGGAGCCTGCCAAAGCACTAAGTGCTGGTGATGACCAACAAGGGTGGCACAGCTAATGCAAAAGCTGGCAAGAGTTACCATGCACAGTGCAGCAGGAGGGGCACCAGAGGATCAGGCATGGAGAGGTGGAGGGATGCAGGGAGCCAGAGGCTCTGGAGATGCATGGCCCAAGAGTGTGGACAAGTTTCTGGATCTGCAGTGGAGGCAGAAGGCACCAAGAGAAAGCTTGGTTCTGGCAGAGTCAGCAGGAAAACTCCTGACTCAGATAAATGAGTAATTTATCCCTAGTTTGTGGAAGGAAGAGGGATTTGAAAAGTGTAAGAGAGGTGAGGATCCAAAGGGAAATGTGCCTTATGCTTCCTGCTGATTGTTTTATTTTTCATCTCTCTGACCTTTCTGGTTACTCTAAATATGATATTTCAGCTTCAGAGCTAAAGCTTGAAAATAGATATTTGGCTCTTCAGATGAGCTGGCATTTGATTTCTTTTTTTTTGGTCTGTGCTGCAACATTTTGTGAACGCACAGAGTAACTGTGGGCTTTTTACTGATACTGCAAATGATTTTCTTAGAGGCGAGATTGCCCCTGGCTGGCTTTACATTATCTCATCAGCCTGTGAGTGCACCCCCAAATCACCTCTCTTTGCTTGTCAGAGTTTACTGGTGTGTCCAGAAATTGCCCAACAAGGGTCATGCTGAATATACTCCTTGTCTTGCATCACATTATATTGCAGTCAGGTCTTTCAGCACCACTGTATTTTTAAATAATGTTTTCCCTGATGCTGCAAATGGTGCAGAACATTGTAGAGGCAGACAGCCCCCAAAGTGAGCTGCTGAGCTGGGGGCAGGAGCTTTGGTCAGCAGGCTGTACCACACAGGGAAGCTATTTTACAGTGAGAAACCATTGCAAAAACCCCACTGTGCTGAGCTGTGTCCTTGGTGGGGCTGCAGAGGTCAGCACTGGGGGCATCAGGGGGCTGAGGGGGCAGGAGCTGCTCTGCTCTGCAGGCAGGACTGCTCACACATTTCACTGCCGTGGCTTCCATCCCCTGGAGTGCTCTGCAGCTTCTCAAGTTAAATTTCAGACCAGACACACAAACTGGGCTTTTCTTGTGGACTCCTCTAAAGTGCCTCCAGCCTGGGGAGCTCACTGAGAAGTCCACATCAGGGGTTTTCAAGGTTCTCTTAATGGAAACCAGCATTTTTCCCAGAAAGGGGTTACATTTGGTTGTAGTTTTTATTTTACTAAAATCAAAATTGAACTTTCAACCTTCCCTAAAAGATGAACTATGTATCTTTTGTTCAGAAATTACATTTTGCTTCACTTTTGGTTTTTAAATGCACATCATGTAAATTACCATATTTGGTTATTGTGAAGGCAATGAGAAAGCCCCAGCTTTCTGATTCAAAATAAAGAGAAATTCAAGCTAAACATTCTTTTGTGTTTCCATTTTGAAACCCAAATTCATGGCAAATTACAAAACTAAAAAGACACCTGATTTTTAAAGATGAGAGGAAACATTGTGATATTTTTAAAGAAAATGAATATTTTTAATGAGAATCGAACCTCCATACATTTCTGTGCAAATTCAAACATTGTTTTTAAACTGAATTTTAAAATTAAACCCAAAAATTCTACCAAAAGTTCATTTTTCATGGCTGCACTAGGAACAGTAAGGCAGCAATGAATCCTGGTCAGCAGCATCTTGAATTATTTGATTTCACATTATTTTTTATTACATTTATTTTTAGTGTCAAAATTCATTTACAGCTAATGTGAGAACATTAGCTATTTAAACAAAACTGCAGAACATATTGTCAGCTTTCACACTACATAAATTAGACTGGTATTTTCTCATATTACATGAGAAGTAGTTACAGGAGGATATTTGGGGTTTTTATCATATCACATTATTCTGAAGGTATCTGTCGTGCTAATCAGCTGATTTTTGGGTTTCATTTTAATTGTTCTACAACACTCAGAAAGTGATTATGTCTTCTACACATATGTGCCTTTAAATTAGGTGGTTTTATTTCTTCCAGTTTAATATTGCTTGGAGATTTTGAAATGTTTTTCACTGAGCTTTCATCAGCTCATTTCAGTCTTCTCATTGAGCTCAGTGCCTACAGAAGTTACAATTAAATCTTAGTTTCTTTCATTTTTTCAGCTGAAATATGTTTTCCCTTCCTATGAGTTCCTGTTAATATGAGAGCACTCAAGGATGAGCTCTAGTAATTTCTGGGGTTCCTTCCTCCATTGCCCAAGTTGTTCAGGGTTTGTCCTCTGCAATGGGTTTATCAACAGGGGAGATTGGCTGGAGCAAATTTATATTAATCTTTTTTTCTCCCTGTCAGGAGTGGTTGGTCTTCCAGAGCTTTTACTTAAGTGATCTGATCATGTAATCAATGACTTACAATTCAAAAAAGAGCAAACCCAAAATTTGACCTGCTGATAAGGTGAAGCATAATGTCTGTTCTGGCTTCTTTGTGCACAGCACAAAAAAAACCCAAAACAAAACAAAAAACCCAAACAAACAAAAACTAAACCAAACCAACAAAAAAACCCCAAAACCCAAAACAAAAAAACAAAAACAAACAAACAAAAAACAACAAAAAAAACAACCAAGTCCTCCCCTGCCAAACCAGCTGTTTTGGGATGGTGTATTTTCACAGGAGATACAGTTCTGAAAGGAGATGCTTTGGGAACCAATCAGGTGGTGTGTTTCTCTAGGACTCCATGTACAGGGAGGACATGGGATAAGAATTAAATCCTCAAAATTACAGGACTATGGCCAGTCTAATAGCCAGGAATCCTTGGCATGAAACTGTCTCTAGAAGAGAGGTAACAGCTGCACCTTGTGGGCTTGAAATGCCTTGCAGAGGGAAAGGAGCCCTTTGTCATGACCCTGACTTTGATTAAAGTCTTTTATTAACTGACTCCCAGAAGTTATCAGCAGGGCTTTGTCCTGTCAGAATAGATCTTTATTTTGGGGTACTAAAGATGAGGGCACATTTACAATGATGATTGTGTAGAGAGAGTATTATGCAGGGATTTATGTTCATTTGCATGTCAGATTAAGGCTTTATGCCATGCCCTGTGTGAATTAAACACAGATAGCAGTTTTGAGAGTTATGAGATTTTCTGATGGATTTCTATGCTGAATTGCAGTGAAATTTTATATTATCAGATGGAAGTGCCCACTTCAATACATTAATATCCTTTCGTATTTAGAATGGATATAAAAATGGATATCACGTTGTGTATGCAAATTAGTCACCATATTTGCACAGATTTTTATTTCAAAGAAATTAAAGGTCATTCTGACTCCATAGGGAATAAAGCTTACAATTGGTAAGACAAAGCAGAGCTGCCTGTCCTTTAATGTTTCTGGTGCCCTCAGGGAATGGTGCTTCATGTCCCCTGTCTCAGGGGTGTGTGGATCCAACTTCCCATGCCACCCCACCACTGCAGTCACCATCAGAGCCATCTCTCAAAAAAAAAAAAGGTAATGGAAGGGAAAGATGACACAGAGAGATAAATAAAACTAAAGAAAGAGTGATAAAAATGAAAGCAGTGGGGTGATGCCCAGCCAGTGCTCCAGCAGCAGCCCCTGGCCAACCTTCCCCCGGTTTTGTTGGTGAGCACAACACCAGGTGGTGTGGAACACCCCTTGGGTCAGCTGTGTCCCCTCCCAGCTCCTTGGTCACCCCCAGCCTGCTCACTGGTGGGGTGGGGTGAGAGGCTTTGTGTGAGCACTGCTCAGCAGCAACTAAAACATCCCTGTATTATCAGCACCATTTCCAGCACAAATCTGAAATACAGCCCCATACTAACTGCTGTGAAGAAAATTACCTGGATTGCAGCTGGAAGCAGCATGCCAGCCTTCTGCAAAGTGAGCACCCACACCAGGATGCAGAAAACGTTGGTGTATTTCTTCCTAAAAATCTGCAGAACACCAACACAGTATACAAACACACACATACACTAATTTTATTCATAGAATCACAGCTTGGGTGTGAAGGGACTTTAGGAAATCATCCCCCAGCAGCAATCAGCCCCTCCCAGTCCCACTCCAGCAGTTTATGTACTGATCACAGCACACTATGCTGTGGAATATCCCTTTGGCCAGTCTGGATCAGCTGGCCTGGCTGTGCTCCCTCCTGGCTTCTTGTGAAGCTCCTCACCGGCAGAGCACCGGGAACTGGAAAGTCCTTGACTTAGGGTGAGCACTGCTCAGCAACAACCAAAACATCTGTGTTATCCACATTATTCTCATACTGAATCTCAAACACATCACTTCACCAGCTACCAGGAAGAAAATTATCCCAACTCATACCACAACAGGTCTTTTCCAACCGAAATGGTTCTGTGATTCTGTGACCTTTCCCTAACTCAGTTTCCTCAAGCACCATTCAGCCTCACTTGAACATTTCCCATGATGGGGCACCCACAGCCCCTCCAGGCATCCCATTCCAGCATTAACTGAGAGCCCTGAGTGCTCAGTGCCAGGTACAGGTGATGCTTTGCAGGAATGGGACCCTCTCCTGCTCTGTGCCCAGTTCAGCCTCCTCTTCTGCAGGAGGATTTTATGAGGAAGCATTTTGAGGGAAAAGCTATTTCATGCAATACTTTGGTAAGGAAAGAAAATTTCTGTGAAGGAAATGGATTTTCAGTTGTTGGACATCACATCGAGAAGAATTATTAAAATGTGAAAATAATGTTCAGCCAGAGGGTAATGGGATGTGCTGATGGTATGAAATGGGCTTCATGGTAATTCAGTGAGAGGTTAGCTCTCACCAGGAAAATGTGCTAGTTAGAAAAGGAGATAAAATGCTCCCATGTCACCAAATGTGAGTTACTGTAGGATTTATGAACACGGTCAGGGCTGTTTTGGTTGTGACTGATGATAGTAAGTGACTGCTGTGACCCTGCTACTTCATAACATCTCTATTTAAAGTGTCAGTGTATCACTTTTTCATAATATTGTGAGTCTGTTCCCCCAAATTTCCTTGAGGTGTTATTCATGGCTGCTTTCACAGTTTTTCATCTCAGCTAAGATGATTGATTAAAAATAGAACAACTGTCTTAAAGGTATTCCATGGCTCAATTCTTCCACTGAATTGCTCTAGTCTGGTCTCCTACCGTTGCTATATATATATATATATATGTATATATATCTATATCTATATCTATATATATATATGTGATCCTGGGAGGGGGTGTGCTGCTGCCACCAGTATTTGTGAGAGGGAGAGAGGGATGTAGCAAGGGAGCCATCACCAAATATTGAGGAAAAGTAACAGTGAGCTGGTAAGCCTGAACATACAGAGAAGAAATCTTACTATAATTATTATCGTCCAGTGTAGCCCAGCATGTATCTGGAATTATATTTTTATATATAATATTATATAATATATATAATATAAAATAGATAAAATAGATAAATATTATATTTATATTTATATTTATATTTATATTTATATTTATATTTATATTTATATTTATATTATATATAAACTTCTACAGAATTGTTCATGCCAAGATTGCAAGAGATGGTTCATTTAAAAAATTTCTTTTAAGGGATCACCTCCAAAAGCAAACAATTTTTGACAAAAGCTGTTCAGCAGGTGCCTTTGTATTTATGTATTAGAAAATGGTGGAAAAAGCAAACCAGTTATTAAATACGAAGTAGTGCTTATCTCTAACAATATGTTCTAATAATATGTCATGTTGCTACAGCAGGTGTGAATATTTGGTGTCCCTGGTGCCCCTAGGTTTAAAAGGGTTCTATTACAATTTTTTAGTACTACACATTACAATCTCCTCTCTCTTTGTGATGTGAACCTCTATTACTTTGGCCTAAAAGGTAAAAAGTAAACACCTGCCCAGCTGGTGGCAGAGGTGAGGGAGTGACACCAGCAGCCCATCCTGCTGCTCAGAGACATCTCCACACCTGGACCTCAGAACTGCTTTGCTAGAATAGGTGAGGAATTAATAAACCTTTCACATCTCACCAGTTAAGTATTGCTGCAAAGGACATCTGACCTGAGTGAGAGGTTCAAAAGAGCCTCTGTGCTCTGGTTTTGGTGTAGCTGCTCCTGTGGGACCCCACACTCTTTGCCATACCCCTATGCCCAATCCCTATTTGGGATGGGCACTTTCCTGACTTTCAAGAGGTGCTACCCCCTGCAAAGTGGTATTTAACATTGCAACTGAGAAGTTTTATGTCTCACATTGGTATTTCAAGCTCTGCTTAGCAAATCTTTGACAGCAGACAGGTGTGATTCACACTGTGGTGCCAGGCAGATGGGTGACATGGGCTGTGGGTAAAGCCATCTCCTGCCTCAGGCTGGGATCTGCCTGACCCCTGGATTTGTGGTCCAGGGGAGCTTGGTGCATTGTTGCTGTGTGAGCAGAGATGCAAACCAGCCTCAGGAGATGTGAAGTTTTGTGACAGATTTGAGGTGAGATCCCACTCTTTTCCTAGAGTGTTCTTCATGCCATGGGATGTCCCTGGTCACACTGGGATTCACTGGCTCTGTGTTTGGGTGTCAGCTTTTCCCCAGCATCTCATTTGAGCACTGTGTCTGACTGCTTAAGTCAATGTCTCTCTTCACATTCTCCTTAGGAAGCTTTTTATAAAATACCAGTTTATAAAATACCAGTGTATAAAATTCCAGTTTATAAAATTCCAGCTGGCTCAGCTGCGTCTTCTGGAAGGGGTGATCTGGGCTGCCCTCAGCCCAAGTACTCACTGGAAGTAAAAGAATCATGTGAATAATGGTGCTTACAAAGCCCTCAGTGTTACCAAGCCCTGCCTTGGACAGCTGGTCTGGGTTTTTCAGTGCCACTTCTTCAAAATAAAAATAACTGCATGTAGCCCTCTGCTGCTTATATCTTTAAACTATTATTTTTTAAATGTCCTAATGATAATGATTAATTGGACAGCTACATGACTGCTAAAGCAGGTATCAGTACTTCCACTGTGTGGATTGAAAGAGGGAATCACAGAAGGACAGAACCACAGAATGGGTAAGGTTGGAAGGTAACACAGTGGGATAAAATATTTGTACATCCAGAAGTTAGTTAATGTTAATTCTGAGTAGTTGCACTGAAATAAAATTGCAATTTTTTTTTTAATGTGTGAATCTCAGTTCCAGTTTATTATAACTCTCACAGGTCTGCTTCTCTTACATGGCCTTGGTGCAATGCATGGACTTTGTGCAGTCACCTCTGATTTACACATTTGGTGGATGCCCAGTCTGTTGAGATGTTTATAAAATGCAATTTATTCCTACTGAAGAGTGAGAGTAGGACATGAGATGATCATAGCACGCAAGTTTTTCTTCTGAATGACCTGAGTTAAAGCTTCTTGCATGAGAGGCTTTCTCCTCTTGCTAACTCAGCTGACCTGTCTGGTCACCTCCACCTTTCTCTGGCAATTGAGCTACAGGAAGAGATTCATAGAGCCATTAGAAAATGAATTTCAGCATAAAAGAAGGCAGATCTGCAATTACACCTATATTTTGTTTTATTTTCCAGTTGTAAAGTGTGGGATTTATGCTTATTTCTATTTTTTTTTTCTCCTGAGAAGATCCAGACACAAGGGATGGTATATTTCAGCAAAGAGGATTAGTGGTGGTTTGTTGTGCCATCTTAGAACAAGTGCATATTGCAAGTTTAATGGGACAAATTGGATTTAATAATTGGTTTATTAGGATATTATATTTTTGTAGCAAGCAGGCAGCAGACCTGCTGTGGCTCCAGCAGCATTTTGTCTCCTGGTGCTTTCTGGAAAAGTGGGGATCTTTAGTCCATGGAATCATGTAAAGCAAACTTGGTCATGTATATGTAGAGCATTGGTTAAGTGTGTGTCAGGTTTTATGGGATGGAGCTGCTGAGGGGACTAGCAGGAGGATGGGGCACTTTCCTTGCTTTTTTGTCCTTTGTGTCCTTGTTTCTCAGGGTCTCTGGCTGGTCAGAGTGACCCTGAGATACGTTAGAAAGTCTCTTTTCCCAGCCCGGCGGTCGAAGAAGGAGTCAGAGCTCTTCATTTCTCGCTCTCAAGGTTGTTTATTGTTCCTTATCTATAAAATTCTTTCTCCTGCCCTGCTGAGGTCCGCTCAACACAACAGTCAGAGGCACTCTGCCCGCCTCAGAGGTGGTGTTATCTTTTTATACTAAAAACTACGTGTACAATATTTACTATTACTTTCCAATACCTATCACCTATGTTAGACAGTGAGCTTCTACTCTAAACCAATCTAAAAGTGCCAACATCACAGCAGAAGATGGAGCCCAAGAAGAAGAAGGAGAAAGGCTGGACACACTCAGATTCCTCCATCTTCCTCCAGAACCCCCATTCCAAAAACCCCAAAATCTACTTTTTCACCCCTTGATAAATTCACTATCATTCTACTTAAACTGTCGTGGCTTGCAGATCTTCATATGAGGTTGATAATTTGCTCCACGGGTCATAATCAAAACCACAGGCAATTTGGGCTCTGTGCCAGGGTCTCTGAGCCCCCTAGTAGGGGTTTTGGCAGTCCAGGACAGCCAGAGGGATGTCCTGAATTCTGACACTTGTTCTCATTCCAGTTGGACAGAAGTCCAGTCCAGGAGTGAGCAGGTGATGGCTGTGCAGCCATTTGAGAAGGCCTGAGCAGCTCAGCACTTTGTGCTGCCTCAGGGAGTGAAAAGTGTTCCATGTCCTTCAAAACCTGTCTGCCCTTTTTACAGCCTATGAGTAGTGGCTCTCTGTCTGCCCCTGGCTGGTCCAGAGTGTGCATCCAAAAATCTGTCTCTGTTGGTCTCAGAAGAGAAACCAAAGTGCCTGCCCTGTGGGTTGTCCTGATTTCTCATTGTTGCAATTGATTTTTATTTTTTTATTTGTTGTGGAAAAGGTAAGCGAAGTACATCAACTAGCCAGGAACCAGAAATGTATTAAGCCAGTCCAAATCAAACGTTTTCAATGAGGAAAGGATAGGTTTTGGTTTCCAGTCTTTCAGTTCAATCATCCTAAAAGCACTGCATGAAACACTAGATGTTTCAGAAAAAAAAATACAACATTTAAATCGATGCATTATTCTGCCAAGATTTATTTGAATTAAAATTCACACTTGGAGGAGGGCTTGGAGGGGAAGGAAGCATAAATTAATTTGCTAAGTGATACTAGAAAATTCCTTGTGAACTGTAAAGATCCTGATAGAAAAAAAAATCCTGTTTTCATTTCACCCTTTTTTAGGACACTAAGAAATGGCAGGTGGAGAAAGTCTGACAGAACACCTTGTGCATTGGCACAGAAGCAGCATAAAGTCTTTCACATATCCATATTCTGAAAATTAATTATTTTCAACTGTTACAGTGGGAACACAGTATAATGATTCCTGCAGGTCTGCTGCCACAATGCACCAGTTCTGTCTGTTCCCTGCAGCCCAGGCTCAGCCTGCAGCTGATGGTGCTTGGCCATGGCCAGCCCAGCTGTCAGAAGTGATGGCTCAGAGGTTTATGTTTGAGCACGTGCTTGCCTGCTTGCCCAGCTGGGATCCCAAGTGGCACTGCAGTACTGCAGTGCAGAAGGACAAAGTGCTGGCATCAGGAGGCTGGAGAGGACTCACTGAGGTGCCAGTTTCTGTCCCAAATTTCCTAAACCCCCAGGGCAGGAAGGAGACAAGCCTTGTCTCCAGCAGGTCTGTACAGCTTACTCCTGCCATGGGCTGTGCCATTCAGGTCACAGTTGCATTATCACAAGTAAGAAGTAGTTTATGAAAGTGTTTTATTGAAAGTGAAATTGTAGCCTCAGCAGTTGTGGGCGTTGCTGAGGAGAGTGTGGTCTCCGACAGGGAGAGACCTTTATCATCAAGGGAACTTCTGATCCTGCCTTTCCTTGTCATTCGATATTTCTTGTCATTCCCATCTCCACTCAAAGGCACCTTTGTTTATTCTTCAGGATGTCAAGCTCCAGCATGACAGCTCTGTGCAGTGTGTTTATCCACCAGGAAGGAAGATCTCCAGGAGGGATGCCCTTGAGAGAGAGCTGAGTGCAGCCACAGTTCCCATCTGCAGCACCCAGGCTCTCTGCAGTGCAACCTCTCACTCATCCCATTGTCTCCCTCTATTAGTGGCTCTGGCAGCTGACAGCCATGACTCAGTCACCATTTTGCTCCTTACTTCCCCTCTGGCCATTGACCTGAGAACAACATCTTTTTTTTTTTTTTTTTTTTGCCTTTTCATCCTTTCAGAGCATGTCCAGATGTATTGACTCTTCTTTTGCTGTCCCTGAGTCAGAGTCTTGTGCAGGAACCCTCTCTGAGCTCTTGCAGGGCTGCTTGGGGGGTTCAGGGCTGAGCTGCTTGGACTCCAGCAGTGCCAGTGACACATCCAGGCAGCTCCCAGGCAGCCCAAATCAGTGGAGCATCATCACCTGCAAGTGGAGGTGGTGGATGCCTGCTGCCATGGCTGTCACTTGGCCCTAAAGCCTGTGTCCCTTCCATGAGCAGGCACGTGCTTGCCTCAGCTACTTACCTCAAGCTCAGTTCACCCCCAAAAGGCAGCAATGTTACCCACAGTCAGCTGGGAGGACATGCAAGGGGAGTGGTGCAGGGCAAGAAGGTCCCTCTGCCATTTCACCCTGGCAGCTGCTCCCCAGCTTCTGCCCTTTTCCTAATATTCCTAGTTTTCCCTCATCTTTCCTAATTTGTGACTTGGAAAGGAGTATAACACACTTTGGTGTCTTAGGCATCGCTGCTTTGGAGACAAACTCAAAGGATGGCACCCCATGCCATGAGATGCTGTGAAGGAAACCAGCCCCATCCCAGTCAGAGCTGATGCACACCTGTTTGGGCAGGGATGCTCTCAGCTGGTCACACCTGGGCCCCAGACAAGGCAGGGCTTGGGCAAGGCTGGGCACTCTGGGCACCCAGGCAGGCACAAAGCACCAGCAGCTGACCTGGCCATGCCAGGTGCCTGATGCAGTGAGCAGTGCTGGCTCCTGGAGACAGCAGTGCAATACCCAGGCTCACAGGAGCTGCTGAGCATCACCACAGAACAGGATGCCATGCACAGAGCTGGCAGGGGTAGAAGGAGCAGCTCTGTGTTGTATTCAATCACATCCCTTAGAGGAAGGAGGTTTGCTCTGTGCTACTCCCCATACACACACACTTTTTAAACAAAAAACAAAAGGCAAAACAGGTGTGGAGCAGCCAGCTGCTCCCAGAGTGCAAAGCCCTGTGCTGTGGAGGGTGGTCACTCCTCACAGGGCATGAGCTGACCCCTGTGCAGTGATGTGAATAATGTCTCAACCAGAGTGGATGAGAAGTTTGTTCTTTGTGCCTGATCCTGTGTTTTCAATTGGGAGTTTAAACTGGAAAACAGTTTCAGGATTTGTCTGATGTGTGACTGTATGTAAATTTCTATGGTAGCCACCACATTTCATGTGCTCAGGGCATTCTCCTAAATTCTGCAAGAAGCTGTAGCTGTGCTTATTTATGCAGCTCAAAGTCAAGTTCCATTAAGTCACTGGCTGTTTTGGTTCTTCAGTCTCTTTTCCTTTTCTTACCACCATCCATTTCAGCTCTGCATTTTTCTTTTCCTTTCCAAATACAAGTGTTGTTTTGAAATGCAGGCCCTTGTCTGTACCACCCCCCCCCCCTTTTAATTAATTAATTCAATAAATTCTCTAGTAAATACAAGAGAAATCACAACTTAGAACAACTCTTCCTTGACACAGAACAAGTAGAGTAGCACTGGAGGAGTTGTCCTCATTTAGCTCACTTAACCTCACTTGGAAATTTTGAAGTCTGCAGTGTTCAAGGCCAAAGTTCCTGAGTTCTCACAGTCTCATGAAAATACGTATTATTAAATGAACATAAGACTATTTTGCTGTAGTGTGTAGAATAGCATTGTGTCTTTTAGAGGCTTGGTGCTGTGGGGAATTTTAATACTAAGTCAGCATCCCACTTCTGCTTTTTGGTTCCTTATTTCATACAAGGTCATCTGTTACAGCAGAGCTCAAATTCAGGCAAGCACTTAGGAGATTATTAAGTATACTTAGGTATTAAATGTGAATTATCTTTGAAATAACGACCTTAATTAAGACCTAGAAGCTGCTTAGTGGACCCCATGCCATTAATAGAGAAGTCATTTTGCAATAAAAGCCATGGTCAGATGAAGTTCCTTTATTTGCTCTCCACATGCTGTGGACAGTGATACCTCCTTCCTTAATTCCCCCAGTGTCTTCAGGCAGAGTTATTTAGGGATCTCTGGAGAACATCTTGTCCAAGCACCTATTTAAAGCAGGGCTGAATTCACAATTTGATCAGGTTCCTCAGTGCCTTGATCCAGTGAGCTTTGAGAATCACCAAGGGTGGAAACCTCCCCACATGACCAGACCCTTGTTCCAGGCTGCCTTTCCCATCATGAACCAGTTGGATGTTGGTGCCACAGTGAGACTGGTCCTCAGCCTTCCTTTCTCTGAACCAAACAAGATGACTCCCCCAGCTCCTTCCTCATGTGCCATTTGCAGCCTCCAGTCATCTTCATCCCCCTCCAGTGGATCACAGAATCACAGAATCATGAAATCATGAAATGGTTTGGGTTGAAGCAGACTTTAAAGATCACTCAGTTCCCACCCTCCTGTCATGGGAGGGGCACCTTCCACTGGAGCAGGTGGCTTGGATCCCCATCCAGCCTGGCCTTGAACATTTCCGGGGATGGGGCATCCACAACTTCTCTGGGCAACCTGTGCCAGTGCCTCACCACCCTCACAGTAAAGAATGTCCTCCTAATACCTAATCTAAACCTACCCTCCTTCATCTTAAAGCCCTTCCCCTTGTCCTATCACTACATGCCCTTGTAAAAAGTCCCTCGTTCTTGCAGGCTCATTTTAGAGGGTGCTATAAAGTCTCCCCAGAGCCTTCTCTTCTCCAGGCTAAACAACCCCAACTCTCTCAAAGTGTCTTTCTTGGTCAGGTGCTCCAGCCCTCTGATCTTGTTTGGGGCCTTCCTCTGGACTCACTCCAACAGGTCCATGTTTTCCATGTGCTGAGGGCTCCAGGGCTGGGCACAGTACTCCAGGTGCAATCTCACAAGGGCAGAGTAGAGGGGAGGAATCCTCTCCCTTGATCATGGCACTGTGTCAGTAGTTTTCTTGCTGAGCTGGGTAGGCACGCCCTAAGGAGATGAAACAAATGGCATTATTGCTCCATGAACAATAACTTTTAATTTCAGCTGTGTACTCTACCTCCCAATCACTGCTGTGCTGGGAGTGTGAAGAGTAAAAAGTCCAGTATCTTAATCTAAGAAGAGTTGTGACACTGGGAAAACTGTGTATTTCCCAAAGAATCTGGGAAGCAAAGAGCGTTCCATTTTCCCTGCTCACTGTAAAAGTGTTGATGATTATGTGCTGAGAGTACTGATTGTCACAGCATTGTGTGCTCCATGTATTACATGCAGACTGCAAATGTATTTTTATGACAAAAATCCTAGATTTTGTCCAATTTCACCTTAAGTCAGTAGAGGATTTCCATTGACTTCTCTTGAGGTTTTTTGTGATAAGTGTCTGACATTATTGTATTGAGTTGATGGTTATTTTCTTATGTAGCAATGGAGCTTTAGCTAAGAAATGTCAGATTTGTTTATTTCTTTCATCAGTGACATTTTCTGTTCATTAATGATACATCTAAACTAGAGAAATAGAAAGGAGAGTGAATTGTATTGCTAAAAAAAGTTGGTTTAGCTACCAGGAATACGCCAGCATGTCTGCAAAACTCACTTAAATTCAATAAGTAATTGAGCTTATCTCCTCATGCACAGGATACTATTATTAGCAAAGCATTTAATTAGCTGTCTGTTGCATTAGAGCTGAAAGCCAAACACCTCCTCTGGCATTTCCCAAGAAGTCTGTCTCTAGTTCTCAGAGCAACACTTAAAATTGCATGTGGCTGAATAAGATTTTGCTGCAGGAAGCTTTATGATAAACTTCTTGGTATTATTATTGCCAGCCTAAAAAAAGCCTTTTTTGAAATTTCCTAATGCAAAATTATGCTGATTTGGCTTCATCTATGAAAGGGTCTAGAAAATGACCCTAGAAGGTGCAAATGTAATATAAATCTTCAGGATACTTTAAATTGTCCAATATCAATTGTCCTGCACAGCTAATGAATGAAAGAGGGGCTTAAGAAAAGGCTCTTGAGGAGCATCCTCCAGGTATTAGAAAATTCCAGCTAGAATTAAGCTGCACGGCAAGGAGGACATGTGGTGGAACTGATCCAGGAGGTGCTGCCTTGAGCACACATCAGGAATGTGCTCCTGGCTCTTTGCAATGCCAGGAGAGGCAGCGAGCTGGCACCTCTTGTGCAGAGCTCAGCACTCTGCAGAATTGGGTCCACCTGCCACTTGAAGCCTATCACCCCAAATCAGGCAGCCACATGGCTATTAAACAAGGTGTGTTAACCACTGCATTCTTCCATGAGATAAAAGCAAAGATTTTGGTAGAGACAGGAATTCTGCTCTGCTTGCAAAAGCACTCAGCTGGTGCTCCTGGTTTTTGTTTTCACTGAGCCATCCGTGGTGTATTTTGTGTGTCTGTCTCAGAGATGAAGGCTCAGGACACTGCAAGGCTCGGGGTTAGCAGTGCTCCTCTTCCTCCCCATCTGGCTGATGGGAGATCTCAGCTAGTGGAGTAAAGCTGGAGGGTGTCCCTGCCTTGCTAAGGGACTCCCATCATTAGGAGATTGAGAATTACTTGCCTAGATTAGGATCTGTCCAGGGCTGGGAGTAACTCCATTCATGCATTTGTCAGCACTTAGCAAACAGCAACAAAAAATAGAATCAAGGCATTATTGACAGTATCCCACAAACAAAATTAATACAGATAAAAATGTTTGTTTTTATAATCTTTTCTCATAAATTAGCTGAAATAACTGGCTTAATATTAATTAGCCCTATAGGCCCACATATATCCATAGATATTAGTAAACTGCTTTTATTCAATAGCATGATAACACAACTTGTAAGAGAAGATATGAAAACTGAAATTCATTAGGGAAACATTTTGCACTGCAATTAGATCTGATGCTGCTCAGTGTGGGTTTTCAATTTGTTTAATTCACATTGATGTGCAGACAAGGCTGCAGAGCAAGAAAAAGAGAAGCATACATTTAATATTATCTACTTTGCTTGTTCGTGCATACTTCAGCTAAAGCCTTGGTGCCATATGATTTCAGATTCTTTTCCTGTATCCCTAATCAAATATTCATGGTTGTATTCACACTTACAGAGAGGATTCTGAAGCCTACCTTGAAGTAAACACAGGGAATAAGGCATATGTTCAGTCCAAACTTTGTTCCTGCTCATGCACATAAGAGCTCAAGCAACAGCTACAACCAGTTACATGTGTGAAAATCAGACAGATGCTTCTTAGGCACAACATTAGCAGTGTGAACCTGTTGGGCTCTCTAGGACTGAGACACAGAACACTACGAACATGTGCAGTCCTCATTTCCCATTTCAGCTAGGGAATGGGAAAATGTATTTAGCCAAGAGGACAGATCCACACAGAAAACACAATCTTCTAGATCCAATTTAGCAGGAAATTATGTCCGTTGGGTTCAATGGAGTAACATTTGGGTTTCAGCTGAGGCACTGATCTTCAATAACAGCTTTCACTCTTCATTTCTAATCGGTGAAGAAGTACAAAGATATACTATAAACATTTAATTCTGCTTATTTCATTATTAAGGAGTAGTAAATATCATTAATATTAATTTTCACATTAATAAAGCTAAATTTTATTAATATATTATTAGATTTTTTTGACAGTGGAATAGAAAATTATATTTTGGTGTACATCAAAATAACTTCAAAAGTATGAGTGTTTGAGCATAAGTAATTTCTAAAAAAATCCTAATAACATCTGTCAAAGTTATTTAGCTCCCTAGCTTTGCCTGTGTTAAGCACTTAATTCTTAGTCATACAGTCATTTTCATGTTTGGTTCCTATATAGGTTGCTACTGTAAAAAGAAGTAAATTTGCTGGTGCTGTGTATTATTTATGCAGCACCCTAAGCAAAAAGAAAGAAAACTGACAACATCCAACCTTACCTTCATTTTAATTCCTTGGGAAGGATGTTTCATTATTTTCCCCCTCTTTGAAGTACCAGGTCTCTGAAATCTCTTTTTAATGATACAGAAGCAAAATAAATCAGTAGAGGAAGGAGTCAGCGCGCAGAATTCGAAGAACACGAGACATTTTGAGGCCGTGCCGTGCAGGGGGGTGGGAGCAGCATCTCGGTGTGGGAGGCTGTGTGTGCTGACTCCTGCTGCTGGCTGTGGTTCAGCAGCCAGGCAGGAGTTTCTCTCATTGTCAGGGAAGCAGCTGTTATGGCAGATGATCGTGCTGAATTTCAGGTCATTTGATAACTAGGGCAGGCAGCCGTGTTCTGCAGTTCAGCTTGGGTGACACTTAAGAACTTCACCAGCATGGTGCAGAATTGCTCACGTTTCTGGGGTACCCAGGTGGGCCTGTTCTGGGGGTGGAGAGGGAGTGTTCAGCCAGGTCCCACCCTTGGCAGCCAGACAGCAAGCCCTGGCTCCTGTTTGTCACTTCAGCATGCAGGAGAAGTGTGGGACATTGCTAGATTTTCAGCTTTATGATGAATGACGTTCCGAGTAGTTCTTATTTAGGCTATCACTTAAATCTGCTAGCAGGCTCTGCTTGGTCATCAGTGTGAATTGTGGTGCTGGCTTCCAGACTTGGAAGAAATGCTTATACTTGTGTCAGGGAACAGCAAAGAAAGCTTCCCAAATCCTCTGGTGGCTTGGCAATACCTGAGAGCAAACTTATGGGGAGAGGGGAGCCCTTACAGAGCCATAAAGAGGAGCAGTCCAATCGTGCTCCTTTGTCAAGCTGCTTGAAAGAAAAGTGGCAAGGCTTGCTCAGGGCCAGGGGAAGGATTAATGTAACATTCTGGGGAAAGCAGCTGGAAATATCACGGTTATTTTCTCAGCTTGGTGAGCTTTTAAGCTTTAATGTATTCCCAGAAGAGTCAAGCAGATCTTTGGTGTAAAGAAGCTCATAAGCAATTAGGTTGGTTCCTAGAATTTTAGAGTCAGAAGAGATCATTAAAGCCATCCACTGTACCCTCTGTGTTCAAAGCTTTGGGATTCTGAACACAAATCCTTTGCCAAGTGAAGGTGTACTATAGAAAGACTGTCTTGATGTAATAACTTCATGTGACAGAGAATCTACCAGTTCCTCAGGTAAGTTTGCCCAACTGGCTCATTACCCTTACTGGCAAAAAAAAAAAAAATACTGTGTTTGAAAGGATACAGCTTGCTCTGAAAGCATCAAGCTGCCTTGCTGATGCTGATACCCAAACCAGACTGTCCAGGCATCTCAGCCCTGGGTGCAATGTGGCCAGCCTCCAATCCACCTGGGAGACAGGCACTAAGCAGGGCTAAAGGAGGATGCTGGTGAGCTGAAACACCACTGATATAAGAAATGTGGGAATAAAGGCAGGACTGCAATATATTTTAAGAAATAATATTGAAGATATTTTTTGGTCTGAAAAAAAAGGCTGGTTTTAATGCAACTTAGAAGGTTCATCTGCCCTCTCGTCACCAAAGTTTCTCATAACATTCTGAAAAGCATCTACAATTTGAAATAGTAAAAAAATTTAAGGAGAAGAAAGAGCTGGGATTTAGGTATTTTGGCAGAGAGCAGACTGCTAAAGGTGCCTGTCATATTAGAGGTGGCAGCTTAGACTTGTTTTCTGTGTTTCAAAGTGAATACACCCTCTAAGGCAAACCAGCTATTTTTAACTCTCATTCTCGGAAGTTCTTTTTCTCTATACTGGGAGAAAAGATACGTGCTCTGTGTCACAGTTGTCTCACAACCACACTTACCTCACCAGCCTCCTTTCAATAATGAGACAGATAACAGGGCAGAAAGCTGGTCAGCAAACTCAGCGATGAATAAACCTCCACTCCTCATGCTGGGGGATGAGCAGGGAGGGGGGAACGCCTGTCTGATTTATCAGGAGAGGTCCCATTTTGGGAGGTCTGGCAGAGCCCAACAGGTGTGTCTGTTACTCACTGCAAGGAGCATTTGCCCACTGTGCCCCCTGCAAGGCTTTCCTGGCACACCCAACATGAGTCACAGCGGTGAGCAGAGTGCTGAGCCAAGCTGCAGTGGCATTGGGTTTTCCAAACCCTCCCTGAGTCTGTGGGTAAATTGGCAGAGTTTATGGCTTAGTCTCTTGGGATTGGACTCAACCCAGGTGTATTTATAGAACTGAGTCCCAGCCAGGCTTCTCCTGTAATCAGTGGAGAGACACACTGAGGCCCGGGAGGATTCATCCCTCCCCTAGACTGGTGCTGATAACTGAGGAGGGTGGTGTTGCAACTAGAAGTTTGCAAAGCTGAATTACTTTGAGTTGTGCCTGCTAGCCTCTTTACAGGAGTTTGGGGCCTTTTCTTGGCTCTCAGGCTTTCTGCATCAGAGGAGTTATCATGGTTTCCCAAGAAGTGCTTGTTCAAACTCTCAGGCAACAGAATGCATTTTCAAGTGAATCACAATCAATTTGAAAGTATAAATTAATTAAAGTCAAGCCCTCTGAGAAGTATCAAATGCATGCCTGCACTTCCTTTATACCAAATTATTCTAACAGCAGTGTAGCAGACTTCAAATTTCCCCATCAGTTACATTGATTGATTTTTTTTTTGCAGAAGGCAATTTAGAAAGCAATATACTGTAATATAGGTATGTTGCTACTGACTATTTAATTGTTACCATACTACAGGCTACTGGCAGACAGCAGCTTAAATAACTTATAAGTGGGGCAGCTGTCATGAGAAATGGCTTACCAGCCTTTGTCTTTCCTTCATCTGTGCAGCTATTTTGCTCTTAGCAGTGCCCTGCAAAGAAAAGATTTGCAAAGAGTAAGCATGTCTTTTAAATATTGTTTAATTTAGTACTACAAACACTGACATGATTTAATCAGAGCATATTACTAGAGAATGGCATCAGTATGAGATGCTCCAATGCAGGTAATTTTCTGGTAACTGTAATTTTTACTTGAGTCGACAGGGTTTTTCTGGGCTTAGTCTGTGAGACTTTCATTTGCCTGGAATGCTTCTTGCTCTCTATTTCTTGGCAGAAACTTTCAGTCTTGCATCCCATTTAATTTGGTTTGTAACTGCAAATATGTGTTAGGGGCTAGTTCTGAAATAGATGCTGTGCCAGTGAGTCTTTTCACTTCCATGGGTGAGTCTTGATTCAGGCACCTGAGTGTGGGCTGTCCATGCAAGAAATGAAGGTTAAGTGCTCTATTTCCGGGTTGGTTGTGCCTGAACTGCAGCTCCTGAAATTTGGGAGAGGATCCATCAGCTCAAGTGTCCTGGCTTGGCATGGACTGAGCCAAGCCTCTGTGCAGGGAGCAGCTCCAGAGAGACAAAGTGTGAAGATGAGCAGGCGGATTTCTCCCAGGTCCTAAATCTGCTCCATACAGTCATACCCCAGCCGAATTGCTAAGGTGTGTGGCTGCATTGCCTGTGGAATAGAAACCATCCCAAAAGCATCCTGAAACACTTCTGCTCTCCTTGGCACAGTACCCAGGAGTCCTTAGGAACTGATGGTGGGAATGGAGGTTGAGAGCAGAGAAGGGCAATATAAAAAATTAAGGCTGGTTCAGTATAAACATCTTCTACAGGTTTAACAAAACATCTGACACTGACCCTTAACCACAGAAATTAGTTTCCATCTTAAGAACAACAAAGATATGGTCAATGGCACAAGAATGGCTTTTTTAATACATTTTGTCTGGCTGAGGAACTTAAAAGCTCATTGTTCTCCTTCTTGAGTGTTTTCCAAAATTCTCTGAAGTACAAACCTTCTCAGGGTGCCAATTGATAAAGACTCTACTAAAATGAAACCAAGCACTTGATTCATTTCATAGTGTTATTTCAGTTTTGGCACAGCCTCTGGGTTCTTAGCTGTCTAATGTGCTGTTAAGTGCCTTCTCAAGCATGGATAATAGATATTAGGAATAGAAAAGGAAAGCAACCTTTTCAATTAAGGACAAAATGTACAGAAAGTAAAATGACATGAGTTGTATCAGCTGCATATTGGCTTGTACGTGCACAGTCTCCAGATACCATCAGTAGGTGGTCAACCAGATAATTACAGCCTTCCTGCAAAAGGCTTCATGTAGGAGAGTCACCTGCCTGCCTGCTACCACTTGCAGGATCAGAGCTCTCCTTTATTTTCACTGCTGCAGATTGTGGAATTGGTGTTTTCCAACTTCTTTTTCAAAAAGAAGTATTTTTCTAGCACATCTTCCAGCGGGCTGCTGCACCAGGTAAGTGCTGGACATCAAGAGAGATTTGTCAGCCTTTTTGTCAGTAATGATTTATATTTGTCAAAATGCAATTTTCACAATTGATTTCCTGTTGCAAGGATTAGAGGAGCAGTTTGTTTGGGGAGTGCTTGCCTTCCAGCCAGCTGGTATTGCTTCATGCTCAAATTGAGGTCAAGGGTTTTTATATACAGGAGTAAGAGGTGGTCAATTGAATTGTTACTTAAAATCTGTTCAGGTGCACCGCATCTGCAAGTGCTCCTCTTTCAGGAAATCATCTGTGCTACCACAGGCAAGCTGAGCTGTAACCTTTGTGAGGGTCAAGTAATGCTAATAAGAAATTACAGGATATCTGGGGGGCAGGGTTATGCCCAGTGCTGCATGATAGAGCATTCCTTTAAAATGTCTTGCATGCAGCTGGTGGCTCATGTACCACAATTTAGGAATCCCTGTGCAAGTGTTATAAAAGTATTTTCAAAATGTTTTTGGCCATATCAGATTTTCCCCCGCAAACCTGGACTGATGGTGTCCAGCAAGTCATAACTTTGTTTATCCAGAGTAGAAGCAGAGGTGGTGGCTCATGTCATACTGGCTGGGGCAACTGCCTTCTCTGGGTATTTAATTATTTTTCCTGTGGGCCATGCTGCTATTTCCACTTAAAAGAAATCACTCTATTGCTGGTGGGATTGTAGAGACCAGTCTTAATTTCAGAATCAGAAGAGGTGATGGAGTTTCTGAGAGAGCCTGTTCCCAATCCATATGAGCTCCTGCTCTGCCATTTGCTCAGCCACATGATGGCCTTGGCTGTGCTGCCCCAGGTTGTGTTTGAATGAGCTATTGGAAAATCCTGTGTCAGTTTTAGGGAGGAGGGTGGAGCTGGGGTGGAAGCAGGAGTTGTCACACCCACTCACTGGTTTTCTGGCTCCATGGCAGACTGCTGGCAGGGAGTTTGCTGTGCAGGTGGTAAGTCTGCCCAAGGATCTGTAGGAATTTGTTAATCTCTCTTAGATCAGTTTGAGAGTCTCTGAGGTGCTGTTTGGCCTTGAAGGATGTTTCTTAGCTTTTTATTTGTCATGACCATATTTAACCCTGTAGAAACCACAACCTCACTGTGTAAGAGATAAATGTGTAAGAAAATATGGGGTAACATAGTCTCAGCCAAATAAGTCACTGAAAGAATTAGATGCATTCTTAGGACAGAATTAAGTTGTACATCTCTGGGTTTACAGATTCTGTCATTAGTTTGATACAGTATTTTAAATTGCCTACATTTGTGCAATAGTTTTCTTTTGAGAGAGCCGGTGATTCCAATGGTATTGCAGGATAAGTGAGCACTTTGGACAGCTTAGCTGATATTTTACATCAGCCAGATGCTTCCCTTCAGTCCTTTAGTGTGAGATACAGGAAGAAAGCACGAGAGAACAAAAAGGATTTGAAGTGCCCTCAAAACTGAGAATGAAATAGTTTGATGATATTGTGTTCTCTAGGAAAACTGGAGTCCTGAATAGAAAACATGGCCTACAATTTTACAT
Source organism: Setophaga petechia (assembly GCA_024362935.1). Lineage (NCBI taxonomy): Eukaryota > Metazoa > Chordata > Aves > Passeriformes > Parulidae > Setophaga > Setophaga petechia. Next base: position 8,952,320 of record JANCRA010000003.1, on the reverse strand, counting down.
TTTAATGCAATTTTTGTTCATTTGAATGTATTCCTGGATCTTCTTACATTCTCAGAATGTAATTACATAAAACCATTGTCATTTATGGCTGTGACACCCTGAATTTACACTCAGGTTGAATTTAATACTCCTGTTTCTGGTGTGCCTCTATTGGCTTTATAACCCAGCAAGCAGGAAACAATGAGCATGTACAGGTAGAGTTCACACCATCTGTGTGCCATACTGAAAAAGATAGTTTGCTTTTAACAGAGTTGTTTTTTTTTTTTTTTTTTTTGCTGTCTCAGATATTGATTGGTTAATGCTTGTTGTGCTCCATCTGATAGTGGGGAATACTTGAGAGGTATTGATATTGTAGACTTAAAATGGGACATAAATAATTCATTGCACCAAACATTAGAAAACATATGATGAGCAGCTTTGCTATTAGAGTATCTACATATCAGTCTTTCTGAGAATGTGGGAGGCAGATACAGAGAGTGAGCAACTACTCAGTTATGATGAGTAAGTATTGTCTGAGAAGGATAGGAGTGGCTCTGATACATTGCTCATTATGAATTTGTTCCACCTGGGTTTCACCTGGTGTAACCATAGGTAACTTACAAAAACTTAGAATTTTTATTCAGCATATTCTAAAGTCAGATATGAGATAAAAGACTTAGCTGCTGAGTTCAGGGGGTCAAAATACCAATTGATCTACATCAGAGTAGTGTCACTGAAGCTGTGGCGATACATCCCTTAAACCAACTATGAATTTGCTTGAGAAGTAGAGCATTAGGCTGTGTGAATCCCCAGCAGACAGAATAATGCAAAGGCAAGGAGAAGGGAAAGAAATCAAAGGTGATAAGGCAGAGGTAGAGAGTGAATAAATATTCTGTTTAGCCTCCTCATAGAAACTCTCCATTAACTTCAACTGAATTGCCTCTGGAAGACCTGCCATACTTAAATATAGAAGAGGAAAGTGATTAGCAGGCAAAGAAGGTGAAGTGTTGGGATCAGAGGAGATCAGGTATGATGGGATGATGAAGAAAACATTTAATAGTAGATGGGGATTTTAAGCCATATCCCATATCCTGAAGCCATCTTGTTCACACTTACATTTTAAGACTAGTGCTCAACATTTATCACTGAACCCCTTTCACTTCAGAAGCTACCACTGAATTTGATCCTGCATGATCAACAGCAGCCATTTTTCCCCAAAGCAACTGAACTTTCTGTTTATTCACACTTTGCTTTTATTGTAATTGCTTGCATGTAGTCAAACACAGGGAGCTCTGATTGGGGCAGGAGACAGAAAATGCAATTTGTGTGGAAGTCCAGACAATGAAGTCTGGCTTCAGCCACCCCGCAGTGTTGTGATAGGTGAGGACAAGGGTCCCATTAAATATTGAAGTGGCTGGGCCCACGGTGCTGCTGCGGCAGGGGATTGATTACACCTGGTGAAACCTGGTCTGGGGCGGGAGCGCCGGGCATGCGGGGAGCGCGCGCAGGAGGCTGCGGCCGTGCTATGGTCAGCAGGGAATGGATCTGGCACTGCTTCTGCCTCTGCCACTGTGACTGCATCGTCCTGTGCCGAATGTCCTGTAGGTGATGGAAACCTCCCTGCATGCCGGGCTCCCGCGGGAAGGGGGAAGGGATGCTCGGTTTTGCATGGAGATGTCCCAGCCACACTGTTGTGTTGGGACAACACCTACAGTTGTAGCTCGTTGATGGATGGTTTGTCTTTAACTTGCTTTTAATTCAGGCAGGCGGGCAGTGGGAGGCTGAGATAATATTTGTGAGAAATGAGGCATTAGGCTGGGGAGATGCGGGCATTAGTCAGGGCTGTTAAATCAGGAGAGGTCATTACAGCAGGAATGTGGACGATGGCTTCTGAGTCAATGTGTTGGATTGCTGCTGCTCTTGCTTGCTAGTGAATAGCATCTGTACTCATGGAATAGATAATGGTTTTAAAAAACAGATATTAAAAAGGGCAGCATCTTATACCTCCTATAATTAATGGGATATTTGTCTATTTTTTTCTCCATAATGACCTATCTGAGACTGTCAATTCCTGTTAGCTCTTCTGGAAATGAGGATTTGCAGAGATGAGTGGGTTTACTCTGGGCCTTCCTAGTTAGTGGGATTTTTGCTTCCCTTAAGCAGATAGCTTGGCTTTGGGTATAAGTGTGAATGGGATCAGGTGCTGTATTTGAATATTTCAATTATCTGTTGAATTTTTTTAAGACTGTGACTTTATTATCAAGGAACCCTGCCTGTTTCTAATGATCTTTTTTCATGTGGTTTGTTGGATTGTTTTTTTTTTCATAAGTCCCAAAAGATATCTCCATTTAGTTGTGTTTGGAGAAAAATCCTCTTCTGTCCAGTACTCTTACCCAGGTACAGGTACCCATCATAGTTGCCTTAGAGCAGTGGTGGGAGTTAAATCTTGGTAAAATGCATCTTCTCTGGATCTTAACCATTAACTAGGTGCAAACTGTGTGTTTGTAATACGTTTTTTTCTATGTGTCCATGGTGCTTCAGTGCATGTGTGGGCCCTGCTGTTCTCCACGTGCTGGAAAAGACTGCCCTGAGGGGTTTACTGTCCTACCAGTAGGGAAACAGGAAGGAGACACTTGAAAATAAAGAGCTTGTCCTGCATGCAAGGTTGTATGTGGAGATAGGCCAAGAATAGACCATGCTGCTCTTGGTGCCTTGAGTGCTGCACTGGCTACAGTGGGTGTGTGTATGTATATATATATATATATGTGTATATTTCTGATCTAATGTGTCATAAATCCTATAGTTGAGCAAAACCAGAGATGATTTTTGACCAGCAGTGTGTTTAAATATCAGCTGATTGAACTGCTGTCCGTGCTAGGGGCTGGGTTCTTTTCCCCTGTGACTTCAGAAATTTTCAAAACTTCAATTTGTCAAAAAAAAAAAAGGGGATCAAATCCCTACTTTTTGTTTGATGTAAAGAAATGTAAGTGTGAAGTGGGTATAAACAGGTGTATGCACTTAACTGGGTGCAGAAACACACAGAGTCACACTGAGCTAAAAGCAGATAGCTTCTGTTTCACAGAACAGATGTGTGGATGTCTCTTTGAGACATCCAAGGGAAAGAGCTCAGCAACACTCCTACTGCAGAGCACAAGGCCAGCATTGCAGTGTCCCTGTCTCTGCTGGGACAGCACCTGGCAAACTGATACTGGAGTGAAACCACTCATGTCCTCACTAAAACCAAATTCAGGAAAATACCTTTGCAATATGAACCATATCTTTAGATGGTGTGTTTTGATTTCAGCTCTCAGCTTCTTTGGAGCGTCCACTGTCTGAATGCCCATGCAGTGGTGGGGTGCCAGCTTCTCAGGATGGCCTGTGCCCTCGATTTTAATGAGATTCTGATGGTGTTTGGTGTTTTTCTTAAAGGTCCAATACTGCCTGGAGGCACAAGATTATGAGCTAATCTTCACCTTTATTGAAAAATTTCAATCCTGGATGTTCAGGAAAATAGGCTTGATGCACATTCTGAAAAACAATCAAGAAGAGGAGGGAACAGAAGTGCTTGGGGGCTTGTTTACTTGCTACTAATAATTGTGGGGTTAATTTACTTTATTTTGTTTTTTTAAGCTAATCTCATGGTCCTGAACTTTGTAGATTACTTTTTTACTTCTGTCACTGATTGATGACATCTCCCATCATCTTCCCTGAGCGTGCTTATAAACCCACCAATATTGAAATTACACCCTTAAAAATTCAATTATGTCCTTTCTTTTTTCTTTTTTTTTTCCTTTTTGTAATGATAAAAAAGTAAAATTACTCTTCCTATGCTTTCCTGTGCACATAACATTTTTCTCAGAGCCAGAGGCAGCTCCCCTAACAAAAGCATTGGTCATCAATTAATTGGATACCTGCTTATCATGAAAGCAAGGAAACAAGGTTGCTTCTCTGAATGCATCAGACCCCTGCCCCAGCCCTGCCATGGAGGGAGGTGCTGGCAGTCCCCACCTGGGGCTGCCTGGCAGGTGCTGCCTTACCCACCTCAACTTCAGCAATGCATAATTGAGCCATCACTGAGTTAGTTCCCTTTTGCTCAGAGCTCAGCTCAGTAAACAGAACCCCCCTGGGATGCTCGAGTTCCATCTTTTTCTGTCCTGCATGGAGGTTTTCTACATTCAGTATTGTATTTGCTGGGACCCCCGTGGCAGGAAGGAAGGAAAGATGAATCTGACTCCATGTTCTCAGAAGGCTCTGAGGCCGTGTTCACAAAATTTAGTATTCTTTAATATAATATAGTATCATAAAATAATAAGTGATAGTAAAGAATGCAGAAAGGGTACTTAAAGAAGGCTAAAAAGATAATAATGAAAACTTGTGACTCTCTCCAGAGTCCAGACACAGCTTGGCACTGATTGGCCAGTCAATGAAAACAACTCACACCAGAAGCAAATGAAATAATCACCTGTTGGTAAACAATCTCCAAACACATTCCAGACCAGCAAAACACAGGAGAAGCAAATGAGAGAATAAATCTTTTCCTTTTTCTCTGAGGCTTCTCAGCTTCCCAAGAGAAAAACCCTAGGCAAAGGGATTTTTCAGAAAATGTGAATGTGACAATTCACCTTGCCAGAATTTCTCTCTGTGTCTTGGAGAGCCAGCACTGCACAGGTCCTGGCACTGGGGCTTGATCCAGGTGGGTGTGCAGCCACCGCCTTCCCTGGGGCTGCCATCCTCAAGGTCAGGGGGCTCAAAATCCTTCCTCTGGAAGTGGGGAACCAAGGGAACCAAGCCACTTCCCCTGTCCAGGCAGAACTGCAGCTTTCCTTGCTCACCTTCCCCCACCCCAAAAATCTCGTGCTATTCTATGTCAGTGTGTGTTTTGGGCTCCCTGTCAGAGCTGAGCTGCTGAGAGGAAAATAATTTCCAGTGCTTACACAGTTCTTATATTTTATGTTGATCAGTCACCAGATAAAATGCCGGGAGTCCCATACTTGAACACATGGCTCCCATCCCTGTTGCTTGCTCTAACTGTGGGGATGCATTCCCACCACTCCAGGCTGCATTTTGGGGGAGATGCTGACCCAAAGGGCCGTGGAGCCACCTCACTGTGAAAGATTACCTGTTTGCACAGTCACCTGTGTGTATTTTTAAATCTTGTTTAAAGCTGGTTGTGCTGTTTCTCATCTGAGAGGTAACCCAAGCTGTGCTGCTGAGCTGGGGCAGTGGTGCTGAGATAAATGCAGCCAAGCCATGTCCTTCACATATTTACTGTGACCCCTGCTGTCAGAGTGGAGTTGTTTGCAGCAGGAGCTGCTTTAGCACTGTCTCATCTGTATTGCATGCAGGAGGGAAAAAAAAAGTTTTTCTCCACCAGCTCAACCAAGACATAAGCATGAAAAATTACCAAATGCTGTGCCAGTGCCATGATGAATGAATAGTCAGGATCAAACAAATGCCTTCATATTTTATGCAAAATAATGGCATTAGCAGCTTTAGCAATTGAGTCAAAAGCACTGGTTTCATGTTGGTGTGCTCAGTAGCACTTCTGGTGAATTGAAGACGGTTTCTTTCTCATCATCTTCCAGCACTGGATCTTTGCACAGTCTTTTTCTTTGCCAACTCCCCTCTGGATCTTGTGTCTTCCATCCTGCCCAGTGCACATGCACAGCTGTGTGGTTCTGCATGTGGGGACCCTTGCAATTCGATCTGTTGATTTTTCCTAAAAGAAAAAGAAAACAGGAAGAAAAGGACTGTGCACAGCATAAGCACCTGTATATAAGTCCTTGGAGAGGTGTGAGCAAGGGCAGGGCATTCCCATGTTAAATACAAGGCTTGTTTTTCCAGCTCTGTCACTGTCCTTAAATCTTATCTGCATCAGAAAGTTTCAGCATTGAATGTTAAATCAGTTTTTAGTTCAAATGAACAGACTTCATACAGACCCCCTGTGCTCACACCCTTATTTCACTTTAAGCAGGGCCTGTTTCATGTTAGATTAAAGTAATCTCGAAGTAAAAGATAAAAGCAAAGCAGTTGCAATCCTGGGAATGGTGCTTTTAACTAGCTTCTAAGACAGGAATTTCTAGAATTCAGCTGAGAGTTGGTACCTGATAGACACTGTTCCTTGTCCAGTGTGATAAAAGGTAAATTCAGATTATGTAAAGCATTGCTGGGGATGATTTAAAGAGGATGTGTTTTACTTTGCTCTGCCACAGACTTAGAGCACTGTTGGTCGCCAAGGAACAAGGAAGGGAGGTAGAGAAGGAAGGTTTTTCTGGCACAGAGTTGGAAATGCTCCTTTCCCTGCACTCTACTTGCCTCAAGTCAAACCAAATTTGGTCTGCATCAGAATAAGAATGCCTTAGGTGACCTTTTACATGGTTTTGACTGTGTCAGTTGCAAATCTCACCTGTAGGTAAATTGATGCAACCAAATTTTATTTGTGCAGACACCACCTGGGTGTAATCAAGTCATTTCTGCCTCACAGCTTAATTAAGGCTGATAAAGTTCTTTGCAGTTCTCAGAGGAGAAGTTTGGTCCGTGTGTAAATGATGTCATAGAAGGTATTTAATGTACTCTATTAAAATGCTGCTGAGGCACCCAGCCTGTGAGTAACACTCTCTCTGAAACTCTATTTCCAGTTAATGTTTAATAGGAGCGAGGCAAGCCGCCTGGAAGCATTCTGTGACACTGTGCTCCCTTCCTGGGGTGTGTTCCCTCTGTCTGCCGGGGTGCTGCTGCTCATCAGACCTAACAATGAAATAAACAGGGCAGGAGATTTTTCTCCTTTTAAATGCTTTTATTAAAAATCAGCTCGGGTGGGGAGAACCGATGGATTGCACTCACACTGCCGCTGCTTCCAGGAGTGACTCGGAGGAAGAGGAAGAGTGCAGCTGTGTCCGCTGGTCTGTGGGCAGAGCTGGGGCTTCCATCCTCAGGAGAGCTTCAGAAGATTTCCAGTTTTTGGTTTGACATTCGAGGTCCTCTGTCGAGCCAACATCTTTTACTTTAGGGTGAGGGGTAAAAAGGGTCTTAGCGGATACTGGATTCTGTTCCTCACGTCTAGACATCACTTCGATCCGTCAATTCCGTGTTGGCTCGTTGTTTTTAGGGGTTTTTGCTAGGTTTGGTGAGGGGTTTCCTCATTTGCATGCCAGCTCCGGGTGCCATCCTCCGGGAAGCAGCAGGGTGCCACTCGACACAAGGGGGAATTCTTAACCATCAACAACAGCTAGTTTAGTTAACGAAAACGACAGGTGATTACAATAACAAACAGTTAGAACTCCACCCCGCAGCAACTAGCCCAACCTGCGAGTTCTGCAACCTTTTAAAAAAATGGGCAACTTTTCTACTCATAACAAACAAGGCAGGAGCAGGAGGTGTGGATTCCCAGGCCACTGTGACAGGAGTGCCATGGTGGCAGTGTGGCAGCACGCTGGTGGCCCGTGGCTCTGCCCAGCTGCCGGGAGCACTGATCCATCCATCCCTCCCCTCAGTCCTTCAGCTCGCCGTGGAAAGTCAGGTCAGCCCGACCTGCCGGGTCATCCAGCCCGAGTGTGGGCACCCTGCTCTATCTACGGGCTTTATCTAGGCTAATCAGATGAGTGCTTTGTCCAGGATAATTGTCTCTACTAATGAGTTTAAGAGAGTGTCAGCAGCACAGCCGGTCACCAGCACTGTTGTTCCCGCTCCGGTGTGGCTGTGCCGGGACAGCTCCAGCACGGGCAGTCCCCACCAGGAGAGCAGGCTGAGCTCCTCGGGGCAGGGGCAGGTGCTGAAGCGCTGACAGAGCCTCTGCAGCAGCAGCGGGATTGCCCAACAGCGGCGAGAAAGCTAAAATTACAGACAGGCTGTGAATGGGGAAGTGGCGGCCGATGGGGACACGGAGCGCTTCCCGCTCTGCCTGGAGCGGGGACAGCAGCCGCCGATATCACAGCCCCCACGGATGTCACAGCAGCCAGGTGTTATGAGTAAAAAAAGGTTACCCATTTTTTTAAAAAGTTTGCGGAGTTACAAGTTGGGCTGGTTGCTGGCAGAGGAGAGTTCTTTGTTAACTTCATGTTAACCTGTTCAGAGTCGGTCGTTGACTCCCTATTGTTGAGAATTCCCCTTTTTGTCAGTACCACCCTGCCTGCTGCCAGGTGGATGACCCTTCTCGGACACTGAAAGGAGGGGACATCGGAGGGCATGCAAATGCCCTCGGAGCCAGCATGCCACGGGAAAGCCACCCCACCAAACTTACCAAAAAGACCCCAAAAACAACGAGCCAACACAGAATTAAGAGATCAAAGTGATGTCTGGATGTGAGGAACAAAGTCCAGAGCCTGCAGAGACGCTGAGACCCTTTTTTTGCCCCTCGCCCTAGCCAGAGGACCTCGGCTAGAGACAGGGCCCTAAAGGTCAATCCAGAAAAGTGAGCATGGAATTTCCCGATGCTCTCCTGAGAATGGAAGCCCCAGCTCTGCCCACAGACCAGTGGACACAGCTGCACTCTTCCATCTCCTCCTCCTCGTCACTTCTGGGAGCAGCAGTGCCATGAGTGCGGACTTGTTGGTTCTCCACACCCTAGCTGGTCACTTTAAATAAAGGCATTAAAAAGGAGAAACGTCTCCTGCCTGCATTTTTTCAGCAGCCACGGATGTCACAGCCCCACGGATGTCACACCTCAGTGTGGGGTGACCTGCTGGCAGTGGGGCAGCAGCACCACCAGAGCAAAGAGCCCCAGGTGCACAGGGGGAAGACAAGGGGTGATGGTGAACCCCAAAAATACCCTGCCCAGCTGAGTCCCAGTGTGAGTTTGCACACCAGCCCAGGCTGTAGCTGAACAGGGACCATGGGATTAGCATCAGTCAGAAATGTTTTCAACAACTGCTATGTTGGGGTTTTATGACAGAAGATGCCAATTTATTTGAAAGATATTGCTGTTGGAAAAAAAAAGCTTTGCAGAAACTTGTAATCTGGAAAGATTTCTTCTGTTCTTGTCAGGATAAGCAGGAGTTTATGTCACATTGTCAGAATATAAACAATGACAGATCAGACCTGATGGCTGAACCAAAGTCTCCCACAATCCAAGTGTGTTCTGGAATCATCAAACAATGAGGGACAGCTGTCTGTCTCTCTGACACCTCTTTTCCCCCAGACATCTGCTGGGGGGTTGTGTGTATTTGTTTGTTTGTGGTTTGGGGGTTTTGTATTTTTTTGCACAAAATCATGTTTTTCTCATATGTAAAACAAAAATTTTCATTATCATGAATTATATCTGGAGCCTTTCCTTAGCCCACCACTGTCACCACACTGGTCCATAAGCACCATGGAGCTGTAGGAGCTGCAGAAACCCCAAGGAGGGGCTGCTCCTATTCTGTATAATGAATGAAAGTGTGTTAGCAGATTGGACCTGCTGCGTTGAAGAAGCACAAAATACCGGTTGATCAGAGAAATAAACATGTTTGATAATTCTTTTCTAAGGGTATGCAGTCAGTGTTGCTTGCAATTGTAGCAAAGGTGAAAGAGGGAACAGAAACATTGCTTGGAGCTTGTCCAGCAGGAGAGAAAGGATGGCGTTGTTCCTGTTAGTCCGTGCCTTCCTGGCACTATTGGAAGCCAGAGCATGGGTTTTCCTTCAGGGACAGCTTTGTTCCTGCTTTTTGGCTGGCTCCAGACGTGGACATCTCTGTGCAGTGTGCAGGAGCACCCGCCAGCACATGGAAATCTCCACGCCCAGCACAAAGCAGTGCCCTGTGCCAGGAGTTCCCCCTTGCTGTCTGCAGGGACAGCTGGGCAAGGGCAGAGTGGCTGCTGGGGTGGTTGAGTGGGAGGAGAAAAAATAAACACGGAAAACATCTGTGTGCTCCCAAATTCTGCCTTCAGCTGAACCACAAGATGCTTCTATAAAAGCGTGGTTAATTATTGCAAAGCAACCAAGCGAGGAAACACAGACATTCGCAGAGTATCTCCTGCCTTAATTAGTTGCTAAAAATGTGGCCCCCAGCAGCTGTGGAGCTGCAAACGGGTCAGCAGCAAAACTCTTTTTCCTGGTCACTGTGCTGAGAAGAGCTCTTCTCTGAGGCTGTTCCCAAAGGCTGGCAGGGTCAGAGGCAGCTCATGGACAACCAGAGAAGCATCTTCAAATGAGGGTGGCATCACCAAGAGCACTCACTGTTCACATCTGCTTCTGTCTGAGAAATACCGAAAAATGTGGAGGGGAATTAAGCCCAGAAATCCAGTTGGATTGAAACCCCTGAGCCTCGCAGCTGTCAGCTGTACGTGCACAGCAGAGCATGCATGTACAGAATCGAGCATGAAATTAATCCCTGCCCTCTGTGGCCGTGAGCTGGGGCCGAGCAGGCTGAAAGCTGTCCCTGCCTTCCTCACCTGTGGTTTCTGAGCTCCTTGCTACACCTTAAACTCCTTTCACGGAGCCGCCTGCTGGGTGGGTCCCAAATATTTGCTAAGGTTTTCCCTGAGGCTTTCTTCCCAAAACCATCACCCGCTTCCCCACGTTCATTATTTTGTGTGATCTTTACAAAATGTGGCATTTCTGTCTAAACAGTTTGCCAAAGACCTATGATAAACAGCACTAAATTGTCAGTCGTGAGTCATTAAAGTGAACTGTCTTCACTTCATGCCCAATCATAGGATATTTTTAAATGTCAGAGCTTTTGGCTTAATGGTTGTCACTGGCTTCATTTTTGGGAGACCCAGAATTAGAATACACAGGCCCGGTTTTCAGAAAGTTCTGTGTACCCTTACTTCAAATGTTAGTCCTTAAACACATTTCAAAAATATGCACGATTTGCTCAGGATCAGTCAATGCTCTGGAATTTCTGACTACGATGCATTTCTGCCATCTTTTCTGTTTTCACATTTTCTTAATTGGTTTTCAGATAGCATTCAGCCTGGCAGTAATACATAAAGAATACAGAGATAAATATGCTTAACAATTTGAGAGTGACATATTTAGGTTTGTAAGTATTTAATTCTGATTTGCTCTTGTTGGATAACTTTTAAAAGCAAGAAGTTTTACATTTGAAAATGAAAAAAATGAGGTAGGCATAATAATTTCTTGCACATAATTGACCTCCTTCCCAGTTTATCAGGAAAACTGCTGCTGGATTTAACAGAAGTCTTATCTGTTTAATCACAGTGAACCCCACCTTCTCAAATGAATGGAACAATCCATGTAATAAATGCAAGACCACTTATCTTACCAACAGTTATTTTTATTTTCAGAATAATTGTTTCTTTCTGAAAATGGCATGTAGTGTCAGTGTCCTTGATTAAATGTCTGAGAACAGAGATTAAATGATCAATCAAGAGAGGAGATGTGACTTAAATAGTCACATACATAGTCAGCTTTTGTTGGTGGATGCCAGTGAAAGCTCAGCTTGATGTGGATCCCTCAGAAACAGAATACCACGGCATTGTAAAAAGAAAAGTCACCTTCGTAAAAGTCTTGTTTAATTTTGCATCTCTTTGCACCTTCTATCATGCCAGCTCAGCATCAGAGTTAGCACAATGTGTGCTCCCAGACTCAGTGAGGCAGTTGAATTTCTCTGCAAGCACAGAATAATATCTGAAGGATGGAGCTGAACCATGTCAAAGCTAAACATGCATCCCAGTGCAATGGGCTGTCCTTCTGCAGGACAACTTTTGCAACACTGCAGGCCTTCACATCACCCAGGGATTAGTATGTAACCTAAAGCAACTGTGGTGCCAAGTTTCTGGACAAATCTGCTGCCACATTTAGCCCCTGGATTCTCCCAGTGGGATTAAAAATGTACAGGAGTCAATGATTTGTCTAATATGAAAAAAAAAAAAAGCTAGAAAAATAAAAAAAAACAAAGAGAAGACAATAATGCTTGAGGTTTATCTGTCACAGTCAGGTGGAGAAGCAATCTGAGTGGCACTGTTTTTTCATTTGCTTGCTTTCTTAATAGCATCTTCTCATTTTTTTTCTGTAGGTCCAGCTGCCCAGCGCCAGATCCAGAATGGTCCATCTCCAGATGAGATGGAAGCACAGAGAAGGTGAGTTAATCAGCTGTGGCACAGTTCTGGTTTGTAACTTGGATGAACATGCAGTCCTTGTTCACCTGTAAGCACTGGTTCTGAATGTTTTCTAATTGTTGTTAATGATTCTGTAATGACTGTTACAGGGTGAAGTGAGCCAGAGTTCACACTCTAGGTAAACTCTTTGCTGAGTAGGTGCTCAGGAGTCTTCCTGCTCCAAAAACTATAGGGAAAGTGCAGGGAAACTGAATCCTGCACCTTTATGAATAACTGTGAAGGACCTGAGGTTTACCCATGACTGGATTTACCCATTTACCAGTGAGGATATTTCACCTGAGATTTACTTTGGGATAGCAGAGATATCACAAAGGTCAGAGAGCCCCTGCTCACACAGGGCAGGAGATATTGCCTCTCCACTGCCTTCCTGAAAACCTGATCCAGCTCTTCCTTTAACCAGTGTAAGTCACTCATTCTGCATGTGTAATTCAGGCCTCCAGTTTGGATGTCTGTTCTGTACATTTAAAATGTAAGCAGCTTAACTTTTTAGAGTAAAAAAAATATTTATTCATTTTGTTTGGAGACAGTAAAAGCCCTTTGGGTAGGTATTATTTGACTGCTGCAGGGCACGTGGCCCTAGGAAAGCTCCTTTTGCTCCACTGGAGTGGAATAAGATGTGCCAGTAGATGCAGTTAGATATTACTGCATCTGCACTAGAGGACTTTCAGCTTTAATTATGCTGATGCATTCTTTAAGCATAGAGCAGGCCCAATTTTAAGCCTAGGAATTTTTAAACATCTTATAAGCAGGAAGGAAGTTAAGTTATGGTCTCTACCCTGCAAATTGGTCTGTTTAAAAGGTTTTTTTAGAGATCTTTACACAAATGTTTAAAGAATATTCTTTTTAAGTCAGAGTGTAATTTGTCCTCTCTTGTACTTTTCTCCTTGCATACTCCTTAAGTAACCTTTTGCCAATCCCAGGCTTTATTTAGTTCAACTGGAATAAATTTGACTTCCTAAGACTTTAAGAACTTCTCCTTTTAGCATGTGTGGGAGGATGCATTTGGCACATGTAAACTGCTTCTGACCAAGGGCAGAAAGGGCTGGTATGAACCCCAGTGACTCCTAGTGACAGTGGCTAAACCCTGCTTTGGATTTTTACACCCTGCACCTCAATCTGTTCTGCAGCAGCTCTAATGATTTGGGGGTGTTTTACCCACATTTCTTTCCTGTTTTTTCAGACTGGAATTTCCCAGGCTGGTTCTCTAGATAAACCTAGATTTTCCCCCAGGTTTAATCAGGAAAATGTATGTATCAAGTTGTTCTTCATCTTCAAATTTTGCTAATAAATGCCAAACTAAGGTAGGGGACAGTATGCTCAGGAAAATCTTAGACATGTGTTAACAATCCATAAAAATCAAGAAAGCGTTAGGGTATGTATTGAAGCAAAGATTTCTATTTATTTGGTTTCAAGTGTCATAGCTTAAATGACACCAGTTGAATCAACCAACTAAGACTTTCTCAAAAGTCATTCACCCTTGCACATATGATAATTTTCTCAGAAACCTGCAATATTCTAGAAATTGCATGGATTGCATGTTCTGAACATAAAACCACTTTAGGATTGATCCCTGCAAAAGCAAAATAATGTATTTTCCTTTACCATATATTGAACTAGATATGAAACACAGAAAATTTGTTTTGCAAATTAAAATAGTCTTTATTTTCTACATAACATAACTTTATTTTTATGGACTGTTTTTTACTTTAAAATCTTATTTTGATATATAAATAAGACAGAATTGCTCAGCATTGCAGACTCTGGAAAGTGCAAGTAGAGATGTAGTAGGGAGGTATCTTAAAATACTGTGCAAGGAGTCAAAATAGAAGTGCTGCTTAGAGTTGAGCTTGCTGTACAGACCATGAAGTAAAGGTGTTGAGAAAAGAGAAGACTGCACAGTGAAGACTGATCTAAAGATGAATGAAATTAATTAGGGCAAATTCAACCTGGAAACTGTGGAGGAAAATAGTAATAAACTTTATTACCAAATGCTTCAGCAAGGTAAATTCAGAGTTGTGTTTTAATATTGTTGAAATCTTTAGTCCATATCCACGCACTTGCCAAGGAGCCTGGCAAGCAGTCTGGTTTTTAGCTGTCAGGGTTTTTAGGAGCCAGGTGAGGGTGGGTTTGTGGCAAGGGTCAGGGACATCCCTTCCTGCAGGAGCAGTCCAGCGAGCAAGAGCAGACTCTGCTGATGGGCCCCTGGAACTGCACATCCCTGCAGAGCTGCCCCAGCCCCTCCCTGCCGGAGAGGCTCCGCACCGGAGCGGGAAGAGCAGCAGTGCCGAGCTGGGATGGGTTTGCAGAGGGAGCACAGCGCTGCTGGGGCCACAGGGACTGCGGTGCTGGGGCTGCCAGCGGGATTGGCAGTGCCAAAACGGGCTTGGGTGTGCACCTGGGCAACAGAGGCTTCGTGCAGTCAGCAGCAGAACACACCCATGAAGCTTTGCTATTATTTCCATTCTGATCTGCTACTATTCTACAAGTGCTTTGGGCTCCTGATCCATAAAAGATCCTGGACTGTGTAATTTTGAATATTTCCTTCTCTGGAGATATTCAAAAGCTGTCTGGACAGAATCCTGGGGATTGTGTCCTCCAGGGGATCCTTCTTGAGCAGGGAGGTTTGACCACATGGCCTCCAGTCCTCCCTTCCAACCTTATTCAATGTGTGACTCTGTGATTTTATGTGGGATGCCCCTTACTCTTTCCTTGCAATGCCCACACACTTCAGGTTAACAGCATGCATGTTTGCTGTGCTCTCCTGGGCATTGGGCACTGCCCATTCCTTGTGCAGAGCCACCGAGGAGTTGTCTTAAATGGATCAACCAACCTCTGCAGTGTCCAGTGCATGCAGGGCCATGTCCTGGTTAAGTTTCCCAATGTGTGAACTGGCGCTGCTGTGGCCAGGGCAAGTGAAATCAGACCCAGCTCCATCTCATGGGATCAGCTCTCTCCCCAGACACACAGTGCTTCTCAGGCTATAAAGCTTTTTCTCAAAATGGTAAGGAATATCTAATGACCAAGGGTTTTTTTCCTTGCTGTTTTAGACAAGTGATGGAGCAACAGCAACAGCGCCAGGAGTCCCTGGAAAGAAGAACCTCTACCACAGGCATGTATCAAATCAAGCAGACACAGTCTGCTCTCCCTGACTGTCTCCTCTTGCTGCTGTTGGGGTTTGTGGGGTGCTGTACACAAGCTAGACTTCTGAAAGTGGTTATAGGTACAGTTACATTCTAAAGATTAGATTTCCAGCTAGACACATACATGCATTTGGGCATGGTTGGGTTGTTTTGCAGGGGCTCAGGTCTGAGGCATGCAGGTGGAGCTAGGCGCATTTTGCACTTGGCAAAAACATGTACAGCTGAGGGGCATTTTAGGTGCACCAAGGGAGCCTGGCCATGCTTCTTCCACACCCCTGAGGAGAGCAGGAACCCCAGCCAGCACAAAAGTGACTCCGTGTTTCCAGGGGATGTCAGCACAAAGGGGTTGATGTGCTGGATGTGCTCAGGCACTCCTCATTGCTCTGCAGCACAAAACAAACTACAGCACGGAGGAAGATGCAGCTCTAGATGCTCTTCACTGGGGATTTTGTGATCATGAAGTCTTCTGTGAACTTACTGGAAAAAATATATATATTTAATGAGCTTAAAAAATCTTCTATAGCATATTGAGTTGGACTAAACTGAGAGAAGAGCTGGCAGGAATCATTTATAGTTACAAAGTATGGTTTTGCCTCTTTGAAAGGAGGCAGAGCAAGCAAGCCAAGATGGCCATCTTGTGTTTAGGTTTTGGATTTGGGCAAGTTTTTTCAGTTAATCTGGCCACATAAGGGAAATGTTTTTCCTCAGCTGTTAAACCTTTTGACTAGAAACCGGCTCAGACACACAGACGTGTCTTTGGTGACAGAAAGAGTTGGACTCTTGTTTCAGCAGAGGTTAGCATGCTGTTAGAGAACTGTATAGAGGACTTAGGCAAAATCCTGCCTTGGCATCCACAAGGAATGGGATATGGCTCCTAGGGGCTGCTGGCTGTTCCCTCTGTGCCTTTCCCTCTGTGCCTGCAGGGTGGCCGCCTCTGTGTTCAGCCTGTCCCTTGCACCTGTCCCTGGTGCAGAGGTGATGCTCGTGATCCTGACTCAGATTCACGTGGGGTTTGGAGGAGCCTCGCTGGCACCAGAGCATGCAGCCCATCCCGTGCTGCCAGGGTTCTGCTCTGCACACCCCACCAGTTCTGCTGAGGGCTGGAAATCCCCAAGCTGGTGCCTGCACCATCTCCTCTTGGCTTTGTTTGAGTTTCTGTTTGCGTTTACTTCACGGTTCCTTTTCCTCCGTTCCACTTTGCCTTGGTTTCATTCCTTCCTGTGTACCCACCTTATTCTTTTGTCTTTTCTGTTCTTTTAGTTTCCACCCTCCAACAAAGCATATGCTCTCCCCCCTCTCATCCCCAGTCTCCTCCTCCTGCCTCTAGCAACTGCAATGCTCCTGCCCCTGGTGTTGTGCTGCCCCCCCTAGCTCAAGCCAGCGCTGTCTCTTCAGCACCCGCTGTCCCCGAGCCCGCTGCTGCTCAGTCCCCGTTCCTGGCCCAGTGCAGAGCCAGAGAGCCCCCGCAGTTCCTGCACAGGCACTCGGCCTCTGAGCTGCCGGCAGCCCCAGGCTCCTCCCCTCCACCCTGCCCGAATGGCAGGACTGTCATGCCTGGCATCAGGAGAACCTCGCTGTCTCCACCGCCTCCCCATCCTCCCCCATTTCCCTCTCACCAGCCTCTCAGGGGCTCTTCTCTTTCCTGCTCTCCTCAGTTTTCTTCTCCCTCTGTCACAAATGCACCGTCTCTGCCGAGGGGTGATGTCCTGCAGCCACGTGGTCCCACCATCCTGCCCGTGATTCCTGTCCCACCTGACAGGGTCAAGGCACCCACAGATAAAGCAGGGTGGGAGACCTCAGCAAATGCACCCCTGAACGGCCATCCTGAGGAACAAATTGCTTTAGGCCCCCCTGGAGCCCAGGTGAAAAGTGTGGATGGGTCCTTCTTTCCACACCTAGGAGCTGCGCCCTGCTCCCCGCTGCCCACCATCGCCAGCTCCCCCAGCTCCTCTGGCCAGGCTCCCTCCCCATCCTCCCATTTGCCATCTTGTCCTGCCCAGCAGTGGTGCCAGCCCATGTCACACTGTCTTCCATTGCCTCCCCCTCACGCTGCTGTGTCTGAGGTGGCTTTGCCCAGGAGGACCCCTCCTTACATGACATCATCAGCCATTGCCCACTTGAGTAAGTACTGATTTTGAATGAGTTGTGACCTGTGTAAAGCCTCAGCTGTCACCTATTCAAAAAGCCTGGTTGGTGCTGCCCCTGACCAGTAGAAAAAGGGCTGAGAGACCCAAAGCTGCTGCTGCAGTATGTGATTTCTGAAACTGGGGTGGAAAAATACCAAAATCGCTCCAGACTGGTCCAGGGACCAGGCAAAAAGAATTACAGAACCAGAATCCTGTAGCTGGGTTGTTGCAATGCATATTCCTACTGTATTATCCCAGACCAAGATTTTTGTCATTCAGCAGAGTCAAATTGTTTTAAAGACTTTCATATAGAACCTGTTTTCAGCTGGTCCAAACATAGCAGATGGGCTCTTTTGAAGCTGGAGGCCAGGTCTGTGGTAGGTTTCTTGTCTGTGTAGGATATTGGTAAAGGTTGGGATTTTTGCTCTTTTTGTTAAGAGGTATTTCTGTTACAAGTGAAATGCAGAACAGGGATTTTGTTTAAGATACCCATATTCCCTGTGGTTGTGCAATTTATTTAATTCAAGAAATTCTGTTCCTGGTATTCACTGCCGATCTAGTTGTGGGCTTGTCACTGTAACTATTCCAGCAAACCTTTCTCATTGAAGGCAGATCAAGGGCTGTACTTTGGGTCTGGCCACTTTGTATATGGTCTTGATTTCTCGTGCCTATCTAAAATGAAGCCTATGGAGTGAGAACAATTTGCAAGCAATGCCTGTTTGCAATTCAGAGCATATATTTTGTGACTTAGATCTATTCAGATTTATAACCACATATGATGCTAAAGTGGTGTGCCTGGAAGAGTACTAAGACATTTCCTTTTACTTTCTGCTAAAAGTATTACTGTAACCACTGGAGGCTCAGTCCTTCAGCTGATGCAAGTCCTTGAAATCCACTTAGTTCAATACAGTTATTTTAAACTCACATCACTCCATTATTTTGACTCAGTTCAATTTTTGCCTGAGGCTGCCCTCTAATTAGGTGGGTGTAGTTTTGCAATTACAATTAAATGTACCCACAATGAATTACTAACTATTATGTTCATGAACGAAAGAGGGCTTGAAATATTTAAAGTATTTCTAACAGCAGCTATGGTTCATTTCAAGAATGGAATTGGGAGTGTGAAATAATGGCAGAAGTAACTACAGAAATCAGGCAATATTATAAGAAAATCTAGATAAGAAGGAAAACAAGCTGTTAATGTTAAATATGGTTTCCAAATATTTCTCAGTCAAAACCCACCTGTCTTTCAAAGTAACGCTGAACAACTGAAGCTGTGAATACATACCAAGAGCAGCCTGTTCTGACAGCTTACACAGGGAAATACCCTTGGGGAGGTGTATTTTTTCAGCTGACCTGTTACAGACAGGTGTAACACTGCAATGGAGTTACCACCGTCAGCCCATCCAATGGGCTGCTGCTGAGAGGAGCTTTGCAGAAGCTCAGGGTATTGGAGTCTGCCCTGGTTATTCTGCAAAACTGGCTGAGGCCACACACCTTCTGCATGACAGAAAGGAGGATGTGTCTCTGTAGCCCACAATTCTTCTGAAAAGCTGATGTTAACCAAAGTCCGTGGGATTTATTATCTCCATACAGAAAGCTGTGGGGGAAGGAGAAGAATGTGCCACTTATGAACTGGGAAGCATTGTCTGTGTTCTGATTCTGGCACAGAATGAAACATTAGCCCAGCCAGGGAGGAGAGGAGGGAGAAGACTGTCAGTGACAGGGTCTCTGAGGAGGACACAACTGTAGCTGACTGACCATTGATACAAGCACCTCTTCACATAGATGGTGCTCCTTTGCATCAGCCCCTTGTCCTGGAGTCAGGCTGTGGTGCTGGGAATGGGAACATGGCCTTGTCTGTGGGCTGGAGGACATCGTGCTTCACATCTAATTTCTATTCTCTGCATTTCAGGCCCAGCACTTCCTCCTGGCCACCCCAGTGGTGCTGCTGTGATCCCTGCTTCATCTGGGGGGCCCCCACCTCCGCCACCCCCCCCAGTCCCTCCACCACCCATGGGAGCTGCACCCCCCCCTCCGCCCCCGCTGCCAGCAGGCGCGGGCCAGGGCGCTGAAGATGGGTCAGTGTCAGGGCTCGCAGCAGCTCTGGCTGGTGCCAAACTAAGGAGAGTTCAGCGGGTAAGGAGGTGCCACTGGGACCCCCCAATGGGCTCTTCTCTGTTGCAGGACAGCCTGGCACAGTTTGGTGTAATGGTCTGCAAACCCAGAGTGAAACATGGTGAAACATGCTTCAGCCGCCCATTGGGTGAACCTTTAAATGGGATTTTGCAGTGCAAATGAAGCTGACCAGGAAATGTTGGGTAGAGTTTAGTCTCTTCAGAATATATGAGTTAGCAAATGGCTGTGACTTCTCACATTGCCAGGGTTTCACTACTTCCACACAGTCCACCATTGTACTATGCATTAGTGTTTTCACTTGTTTTAAATGGTTAAAACTACCCTATACTTACAGAAAAAAACAGTGTAGGCTCTTGAGGTCTGGTCGGTAGCTGTCCACTTAGGTAAGGGTTGCTTAAGCATGCATAAAAAAAATTATGAACCAGCAGCACTGTGGGTTTTTTAATAATTTGCATCACCCAGATCTGCCTTGGTTTCAGTAATATTCCTGTGGGTCTTCTTCCCAAGGCAAAACACATCCTATCTCTGGTTTCGGGCTGTGATTGTGACTGCTGTTCCTAACACTTGAGAAAACTAATCATTAAGGGCGTGGTTGTAAAGCAAGCCTTTCATTAATTCCAATCTTGATTTCTCTCTTAAGCCAGAAGATGGTTCAGGAGGGTCCAGCCCCAGTGGGGTCTCTAAGAGCGATGCCAATCGAACAAGTAGCGGAGGAGGAGGAGGAGGACTAATGGAAGAAATGAATAAATTACTGGCAAAAAGGTTTGTATTTCCACCTCTAGTAAGCCCCACGAGATCTGCAGCAAATTGTGGAACAAGGCACTGTCATTTTTGTGGTTAGCAGTGGGTGTTTGCTTGCAATTTGACAGGTCCTGCAGATGTTGGTCACCAGTATTGCTCAACTTCTAATGCGAAAGGTGTTGCATTGGAAAAATAGGCTGCCTTTTCCCAGTGTGAGGTGCTATATTTTTAGATCTAAGTTTTTTAAACTTATAAATAGTGAAAGAAAAGGATGAATAAAATAATGAAGGGTAGGTCAAATTGTAGGGTGCACAGAAATTGAGTTTTTAAATAATGTTGTCTTAGTATAAAGACAGTTCTCCGCTCAAAAGGTATGATTTCAACTTTCCTCCATGTCCTGTTCATTTCAGAAGAAATTCTGAACATGGGCTGTGGATTCTTTGAAAATTCTTGTGAAACCCTTTGAAAAGTAGTAAATAAATACACAACACTCTAAGAAGTTCCCAGCAGTATAAAATAGCAAACAGATAATTTTCTTTCTTTTCAGAATTAAAATAACTTGACAGCTCTTAATAGATTTTAGGGATTCTTGGCCTGCTCTGTATCAAGAATGACCTTCCCTAACTGGAAGTTGTCTACAGGGAAAGTAAGGTTTGATGATGCTGGGATAACTAGCTCTGTTCAAGCAAGCAAGCTGAATGGGCATCTTATGTGTTTGGATATAGAAATTCAGCACCCTTGTGTGGTTTGTTCTAAAGTATACTCCAGTAAAGCTTTTGGCAGTAGGATCTTGTGTCTTCAGGTATTTAGAGTGGAATTCCCCTGGTATCTTGACAAAAGCACTTGCACTGCCATAAGCATTGTGCTATCTCTACTCTGAAAATAACTGAGCTCCAAATCCTTTCCCAGGGAGCTGATAGCAACAGAGTTATCCCCTAAATTTTGCTTCACAAAGCCATGGAGGTACCTGGAAATACACAAGTGCCATTCAAGGGTGCTGTCTGGGCACATGCTGTTAAGCTGATACTGAGAGGATTTCCTTTAGCTGCAAATTCCTTTTTATGTGTGATGACATAGGGAAAGGAAGAACCTGGCACTGTGTTTCAGATTGCCTACTATTACCAGAAAAGTAAAAAAAAATATTAGTTTGGTTTTAAATTGAGCCTGTTCAGTACAGAAATCAGAGTTATGAGCATGGGATCTCAGGGCCCTTTTCTGAGCAGTAAACCCCATGCTCAAAAACAGGGAATATGGCTAATGCTCGGTAAGTCATGGAGGAAAACATTTCTGAGAGCTCAGATGCTATAAAATACCACTCTTTAGATTCAGTGGACCCTATGAGAGCAGCCCTTTGCTTCAGGACTAAAGTGCAAACAGAATAATGAACCCACAGACCACTGTCACTACCAGCCCAGTTAAGTTTGTTGCAGGACATAAATCTAACAGTCGTCTCTCACCCTGGAAAATATTTCCCTCACTTAGATTTATAAAAATTACAACTTCTTTTTGTTAGAAAATAAGTAAATATTAGAGAAAGACCAAAAAAATATTACTGGTTTAGTAAAATTATTAATGCAGTTAAATATCTGGAAAAAATTCCCACAGAGCACTGTGTCCTACAGACACATACTGCTCAGTTTGTTTGGTTTTTTGTCAAATTTTCATCAAATCCTCCAAGTGAGGCTTTTCTCAGAAGCCTTTCTTAGTGCTTCCTGAGATTTTTTTTCCTGAGTTGAATTTTGTTCACTTCAGAATGAAGACTGAATGAAAAACCTGTCAGATTGGTGTTTAAAAAACATCTGCTAAGGGAAGTGTTCACAGGTGGATAAGGGTAAAGTTCAGCACAACCAAAGTCCACGTGGAGACTTGAGCTGCAGTTCCCCTAATGGTCTAAAATGGGAAATTGGATTTCTAAAGCCTCAGCACCTGGCCCACTGGAGTAATGTTTAAAACCTAAACAGGGCTTAAAAATCAAGAATTTGGTTTTCTTCTCATCATCCAGTTTGGCTAATGCCTAAGAAGTTTTATCATGTATTTTTCAAAAATAAGCAACCAGCATCTTTGTTTACTATCATGTCCAGTTTCCCCAGTGGATGAATTTGCCACTTACTCCTCAGAGAGTTTTGGCCCTCCTTGGGAAGCAGAAATGAGTGTGGTTCTCAGGTCCTCACTCAGCTTCTGCAGGCAGCACCAATGCTGCTGGTCCTGGGACTGCAGGGCTCAGGAACTCTGCTGCCTTTGAAATGCTTTTGAGACAAAAATAATCTCCTGTTGTTCACCAAAGGCCCTTGAAAACCAGGTGGATGGGCTGGTTTTCTGATTCCTGGTCTCCAGCCAGAGCTTTCCCACCCTGGAGGGAAGAAGGGGTCTCTTGGCTGAGCAGAAATGGTGCCCAGTCTCTCCCAGTGAGGCTGAACCTGGCTTGAAGGGCTTTTTGGACAGTTTTCCCATCATGTGGGAGTGCTGCTAGAGCCCTTTCTCTGTGCAGGATCAGGGATGTGGGGTGTAGGACAGGTGACAAACTGACACTGGAGCCGGCTGCCAGCAGTGTCATCACTGCCATACCCACCTGAGCCTCCTGCTGTGGGCAGGGTTGGTCCTCAGAAGCCCCTGAAAAGGGGTGAGTTGTTCCTCCTGTGTAGGACCCAGGACTTCCTGAATCCTTGAGAGAAGCCATCCTTTTCTCACCCAGTTTCATACCCAGCTTTGCTTCCTCCCTCTGTTTCATCACGTTTCCTTGTGTTCCACACCCTGCATTCCTCTGTTAAACACCACCTCATAATTTTCCCCCTCTTCCTGAGTTGTATCACTGGGATCTGAATTCTTCACTTCCACTCCAGCCCTACACAACCAAACACATCCAGCCATTGTTATGTTCTCTGGCATGAGCTAAAGAAATAATAACTCCCACCAAAGCCTGAACCTTGTCTTCCTGTGAGGGTTGTTTCTAGAGGGTTGACTGTGTCCTATCTCTGTTCCTTTGCAAAGGAGGAAAGCAGCGTCACAGTCAGACAAGCCAGCTGACAAGAAGGAAGAGGAAAGCCAAAATGTAAGTGAAACACTCCTCCCTGCTGTGCTCTTGCAGATTCCTTGTAAGCCAAAGCCCTGTGCTCATTCACTGTCTGGCAGGCAATAACTGCAGTGCTGATCCAGGGATAGATGTGCACATTCAATCCAAAGCCAAATGTAACTGCTCCCACCTTTCCTGGGAACAGCACCCTATAAACAAGAACAGCATATGAACATGAAAGCTTATGAATATGCTTTATTCATAGGGAGGTACTGTTTAAACCAGGTTAATGAGCTCTATTTCATGGTCTAATCCCAGTGCTGTAGGGAGCAGGAGGTTATTGCCCTGTAAGAAGGTGCATTGAGCCTTCTGGCAAGTTAACTTGAGATAAAGTTCATGTTGCTTACTTTATATTTGAGGCTTGAGCTAAGCTGAAGTAGACCATCAGCCCTGCAATGTAAATTTGGATTGCCAGGCTCCATGCAAAGCAAGAGTCAGCTCACTTCAGACTTCAGAGTGCACAGAGAACGTGCCTGGTGGAAGAAGGGGAAATGGTGTATTAACCATTAGATCGTGGTCAAAATATGTGACCATGATGGCTGCACTAAACTGACATAGAATTTGGACAACTTTGGGGAACTTTGATTAATTTCTCTTCCACAAAAGCAATTATACAAGTGGTTTTATTTGACTCAATGTGTGGACTGAACTTGATGTAACAATTTTGAGTCCAACATGCAGATGAAAACACTTTTTTACCTGTCGAGCTGGTAAAGTGTGGAAGATCTTTTCTGTTTTAGGAGAGGGCAGGACTTGCACTGTGTCCTTTCCAGTGTGGTGATTTTCCAGGCTGCTGCTCATTCAGCATTGCTGTTGCTAGCCAGTACCTTGTGAAGGCTTTCTGCCACAGCTGCAAGGTCATAGAGCATTCGGTGTGCCTCGTATCGCCTGTGTAGAGATGTTCTCTCCAAAGACAAAGCTGTTCAGTAGGAAGTCCATTAAAACAATCTAGGTCTTGCCCTAAGCAAAAAGGTTTGTAGGAAGAGCAGGAATAAGCACTTTTCACTGTTCAGGGAGAAAAGCAGCTGTTTTCTGCATGTTGTCTAAGGCATGCTTCAAGCATGGAATTTGCCTGTTGAACCCCTGTGCAACCATTGCTCTTAATCTTGCCCCAAAGCTGGTTTTGAACCATGCACTTGGAGATGAAAGGCACCATTTAGCTTCTAGCTTGCCAGCCTCTGCTTTCTGTCCCTTATTCTCTCTTGCTGACAGTCTACATCAGTTTATATCCCCAATCAAACTTTTCAATATCTTCACCTATATCTTTAGAAAAGTGATTTAGAAAGTGTCTGTTTAATTTGTGTCTTGAGTACATTTCATGTTCTTTCAGACTAGGTGCAATTCCATTTTACAATGCAGAGCTCATGCTTTACCTGAGTATGTTTTGAGGGTTGCTAGATAATATTGTCATGCTAAATATGTGGATGAATGGTTTGTGATCTGTCACACATAAATAAAAGAGTCCAAATCTCTGATGAAGTATTTAGTCTTCTACTTAAGAGGGGTACTTATTGATTTAGTTACATTCTGGTAGTACCTGAACTCCTCTCTCTGGTACTGGTGGCTGTCTTGGGGTGAAAGACTTGGATGTAGCAACAGTTCCTTTAGGTGGCTCAGTTTCCACATCTCAGAGAGTTTCTAAATTTGGGAAGTGGATGGTTTGTATTTAGGCAACAGCAGACAGCACTTTAGAGTGGTTTCACCTGATTTGGTATATAGAGATAAGAGTGGCTGAGTGTAATCACGGAAAGGTGTCCACATTAACTAAAATAAAAAAGGATGTATTTTTCCATCCAGTGTGAGAAAGTTAAAGTTTAAATGTCCTTGAGCCCATACCTTGGCAACAGTGCCTGTTGGACAGGGAGGAAGCTTGCTTTTGTACCAAATGTGCTGCAGCTGCCTCCAGAGTAGAAGAGGACTCTGCACTTCATCCCTAAAACGTAGTAAATGTCCTGTTTTTCTCTTTGTAGGATGATGCTAGCACCTCTCCTTCAACCAGTACACGAGGCTCTGCCCAGCAGCAGCAAAATTCATCAGGTATTAATTAAGTTGAACTACTGCCATTGTAGTTGTCTTCTTAATCTAGTCTTCTCCACCACCTCTAGACTCTGGATTCATTGTTCTGCTTCTGAGTGCAGAAACTAACAGAAACTAGCAGTAACTAACAGAAAAATTATCAAACACCTGTGGTTTTAAAAACTATATTCAGCAAGAAATTATGACTTTTATATGCTTCACAGTCAAGAAAATTGCAAGACAGTTTAGTTAGATATGTAGCTGAGGATCTGTGTCTTCAACATTACACACCTAATTCTTTTAAGAGAAATAAAGCTGTATTACTTTAATTTTTGTAGTGTAAATGTTCTGATCTATACAGTTGGGGTTTGGATGTCAAACTGCTATTTAGTTTGTTGCAATAAGGCTGATCCTGAGAATTCCCAGATTAAATTGTTTTTCCTAAAATTAATTAAAATAACTGTATCTGAGTAGATGAGCTGCAAGCACTCACATTCATCCCTGTGTCAGTCTTGGCTTTCATGCATACTGAGAGAACCTCTCCCAAGGGAATGACTATTTAACCATTCCAGCTTCCTTTTGGAACAAAGCCATGACTTGTGTGCTTTGCAAGGGGAGGGGAGGAAGCCAGGAGAAAGGTGTATGTAAATGAGATCTAGAGATTTCCTGGGAGTGTCTGTAATACTTTTAAAAGGCTTTTCAGGACCTCACAGAGGAACAAATCCTTGTATATAAAGTTGTCAAATCTCTGCAACAGTCCATTTTAGGAGACTGGGATGATAGGAAGCACTTACAGCAACAAGTGTTATGTAGTACAACTTTTTGGGAATGTTCTGTGAGTTAGAAGTGCATCCAACATTAAATGAATTGTGGAGATTTGCATAGTGGGCTCTTACTGCGCTTTTTTTACATACACCCACATTTTCTGCCAACTATGCAGACAGAAAACCTAAGACTTCTTAATATAAAATATAAATAAATATTGTACTGAATAAAGTAAGCCTTGCAGCAATTAGCCTGTATTTCCTAATAGAAATTATTTATGCTTTTCCTCCTGCTGTTCCAGTTCCATTTCTTTTAGTATTGTTTAACTATGGGGTCCCTAATTAAAGAGATCACTAAGCAGATTTTTGCTAATGCTTTCCCAATAATGTAGGCAAATGCACTCAATTCAGCAATCTCATTTTCCTGGTTCTTCTCCTAAGTCCCTCATCCTCACTGAAAGAAAGCAACTGTATAAGACAATCCACTTCAGGATATTTTTATTTTTAGAGCAAAAGTAATAAACTACCTTTTCGTGTTTGTTTTTCAGACTCTGGGAAGAAGCCATGGGAAAGGAGCAATTCTGTTGAGAAGCCTGTATCTTCATTACTTTCTAGGTGAGCTGCATGGGGTGTCCCAGGCGGGATGCTCACGCTGTCCCCGTGGCACGCGCACGACTCATGTCTCGTTTCATTCCATTGCTGTAGAAATCCATCAGTGGTGAAGAGCTGTGAAGCTAAGAGCCCCACACAATCCCACGTGTCTTCTAGGTACTGGCTAACTGCCTGGCTTCTTAACTGTCTTGGCTTGTCCTTTGGCTCATCCCATCATTCAGCACTAGTGTTCGTCTTCTGCCGCATCTTTTGCTCATTCTCTTGCAATCTGCTTTGTCTGTTGCTGCACCACGTGTGAAGGTGTCATGGCAGAAATTTGTTCCATGGAAGCAGCCCCCTGCTCACTTGGGCATTACAGATGTTAGTCATGCTGGAACCAGCAATTAAACCATCCGTGTGTGTGTGAGTCAGAGATATGGGTCTGGCAGTGCTGTGCCATGTGGAATCACATTTTTGACAATCTCTCTACAGCAGGTTCATGGTGACCCTGCCAATAGCTGAAGCTTTCATACCTCAACCTCTGCAGAAATTAAAAAACAAAAGCAGAAATTATCTGAAGAGCTTGCAGCTGGGATAAGGGAAGTTATTCTTCTACCCGTGCAACCGCAGTGGGTGCATAAGAAAGGAGAGTGAAACTTGGTAATAAAATCAAGATGTAAAAAGGCCCCACCACAGACAGATCTTTCAGACACGTGGGGTACAGAAGCCAGCAGGTGTCAAAAGCCAAGAAACCTAATAGTTTGAATAGCCAAGCTTCAGGATCAGCACCCACGTTTTTAATCACAGAGATTAGGTTTGATGTTGGACAGCTAGAGAGGCTTGCTTCCCTTGCTGGTCCAGGAACACCCAGTGTTACTGGACACTGAGATGGATGGATAAACTGAGTAAGGAGGTAGAACACAGGCTTACAAATGTTTAGTATTTACTGCAAAGAGATGTCACTTTTTTTACATTGTTAGGTATACGACAGTGCTGATAGTCTGGAGAGAGGCAAGTTGCCAATGGCAACTATCTGCTCATACTTGCTGCTTTGTTTAAAATGCTGTAACATGTTCTGCCCAAACATTCAGAGGGATGCATCAGTGTTACTATAGCAAAATATCGTTTTGCCAGCTCTCCTAAAACCAGGGAAACATGTTGGTTCTAGGAAATACATGAGCGTCAAATAGATAGAAAAGGACCATTCTTCCTCCTTGGAAATGGGAATGAAACATGGGCTATTTAAAGCAGCCATCACATTTCAGTAGCTATCTTTTATAAAGGCATTTCATCCCAGGAGGAGGAATTCAGTGGGGAAAAATGGTTTCCTAATTTAGCACCTGGAGTAGTGCTCAGTAGTAGTAGTGCTTGCTTGAAAGACTTCTGTGGGGGAAGCAGGGCTGGTTTCTAAAGTTCTGTGTGGCGACCTGTTTCCATTCCTCATCAGTTTGATGGCATTTGGATCTTTCTTAACTCCCTTAGCTGTGAGATGGTAGGACACAAGTCAAGATTTCCCAAGGAAGGGTTGCAAGACCAAGCAACCCTCAGGACCAGCAGCATCTCCACCAGCCCCCAGTTTGGGCTTAAAGATGATGGCAAAGTTATTTGAAGCCTTTGTATAGCATGGTCAGTTTTTTAAATGTTTTAGAGTTACTGATTAAAAGAGAAAGGCAAAGGGCTTCTAGTTCCTTAATTTATTTTATCAGATGTCATCATGGCTCAGCCCACTGACTAATACCATGCAGAAAGACTGATAACACTCAGGTGCACTAGCCATTAAGGCCAGACTGGTTTTGTTTCTGAGTCAATAAAAAATGACTGTGATACATGACACTATCAACAAGCCACACTTGACTCACTGAAGTCTTCCAAAGAAGGGATTAGTGGGTTATTATTTTCCCAATAATATTTTTCTAATCTGTAACCTACTATTACTTTAGCACCCAGTGAAAGCCTAGGTTGCTAGGACAGGGCTGCTATACAGAAAAGGGACTGTGAGGGAAAACCAGACATGTAGCTTGCAAATTGCAAATCCTGTAATAAAAAAAGTGTTCAACAGGCTTTATCCCCTCAGCATTTTCTAATCTGAAATCGTTGAGATTCCCAAAACAAACAAACAAACAAACAAAAATTTTAAAAAAAATTTCACAGCATCTTTGGGGGTCAGGTTGTGCATACAGGAGCAGTGCTGCTCTCTGGCTGCCAAATATTCCTGACCAGCACTTGAACACAGGTGCTCCTGCTCTGGGGTGGATTTCATCCACACCATCAGGTGGGTGCAGCTTAGCACACATTGCAGGAAACTGACTGGCTCTTTTATGCTTTTCTTCCATTTCTCAAGGATGAAGCCAGTGAGCAGCAGCAATGATGTGGCTATGGATGCCTTAGATTTTGATCGAATGAAACAGGTGAGTGAAGATGTCATTGGCACTTTTAGAGGTTTGGCAAGCTACCCATTTTCCCCCATGCATGCGCTGTACGAGCAAAACGGCTGTTCAGTCTTCTGATTTCCTCTACAACCAGGTGCCTAGGGAAGGGCTAGCTGGTGAGCAGCAAGAGAGCACAATCTCACTGCTATTTCATCCTTATGTCTGCACAGAAATGTGCAAGTAAATATGCCAGCATCCTCTGCATCCGTGCCTGGGAGTGCAGACGTAGCTGTTAGCAGTGCTAGGCTCTGAGCAGCAATGGAGGTGGGGGACAAGCACAGCCATGTTAAACTTGCATTTTCTTCCACCAGTTAGAAGGAAATTCTGAGCAGCTGACTTGTGTTTTGTCTCATCAGGAAATATTGGAGGAAGTTGTAAGAGAGTTACACAAAGTGAAAGAGGAGATAATTGATGGTAAGAAAGAGAAAAATTATTATTTTTCTCATCTTTATGACTAATTTTCCATAGATAAGATGATAGGAACTGCAGAGAGTTCCCTGGTGTTTTCAGACTTCTCTGAACAGCTCTGATTTATACACACGTTTGAAGAACAAGCATCTGCCTTATCTGGGCTCTGACCATAACACTGCATTTACATCCTTTATTATGCTGTTGATGAGCATTTTTGCCACCAGCCTATGAGAAATTTGCTGGCTGGTGTTTCTCACAGGTTGGGAGGGTGAGAAAGGGCCTGCCTGTAGCCCATGGCACATCAATTTATCACAATCAGCAAGCGTGAAATTCACTTGTAACTTGCCGGCCACACAGGTCCGGGATGAGGAGGGGACAAAGGAAGCTAACTGAAAATCCTTCCCAAAAATCTTCTGTAGGCTTTCTATGCTTGAAGAGTTATTTCAGACCTTCACTTGATTACAGCTTTCCAAATAACCACATATTGTTATAATACATTGAAAAGTACAGCAACTGTACCAAATGTATCAGTAGTTTTTTATAAATTACTCTGCAGTTTACAACTGAAGGTACTTTTCAGGGCCATTATTAAAATGCACAGCAAAATTCCCATTTGAAGGCCACATTAGGGCATAGGAAGATGCATGTCCACACCCTGCAGTCCCCACCTTAGATTCACAGGGAAGGGGAAAAAGAGGAGACTGTAAAACAGCTAAAATCCATTCCCTGTGCCCTTGCCCTAGATGTGTGTGCTCACAAACCTCCGAGGCAGTTTGCAGTTGGAGAGCCCCTTGTCCATACGCTACTGTCCCAGCAGCTTGGCCCTCAGAGCCTCCCTAGTTCATTCCAGTGCAAAACAAGGCATCCACATACACCACAGATGCAACTTCTCACTGTAGTACTGCAGTTTGCAAGCCAGCAGCTGACTGCTTACCCTTACTCATCCTTTTACCCTCCACTCATCCTTTTACTGGCGTGTACTTTCTGCAGCCTCTGCGCTGAGCGATGTCCATCACACTGGCTGTACCACTGTGCACTAACTCTCTGCTTTGGTTTTCCAGCCATACGGCAGGAGTTGAGTAGAATCAGTACAACATAATGATTGCAAAGCATTTGGACGGTACTAAGAATGCTAGGAAGATTGGATCATTTCTAAGTGTACCAAGGTCATGCAAGATGGTGGGAGAGGACACCGGCACTGTCTTTGTTCTTACACCCTTTTTATTAGCAGACTCAGCACACTTTGAAGCTTGCTGCTGCCTTGGATTCGCTTCATTTTACAAGTCTTAATCTAAAGATTATTAAATTTTAAATTTCTGGATTTTTTAGATTTCATCTGACACTGCACATTGGATTTGTCAGCCTTTTTTGTATTTTGTATTTGCTTATTTAAATGTATTACCTTTCTTTTTAGTAGTAGATAAGAACACACGTGAACCATTTGCTTTTGATAGATGACTTCAAAGTAATTTTACTAGTAGTCTGCAATGTAAATGAAGATCCTTTGCCAACAGAAATGTATTGAGGCATCACCAGAAGAAAGAGACATGTTTAGTTGTCAGCCAACAAGTTCTTTGTCTCAGAGTTATCACAATATTAAAAAATGGTACGTCAGTGCATCACAGTATCTGTGTTCATATTGGTAATAAACTGTTTATTGTCCACACGGCCCTGCCTTCCTTTGTTTCATTTGTCCCTTCAGTTCCTGCACTTCTGTGTCACTTGGTGGTAAGAGGAAGGTGACTGAGATCACTGTGGGGTTGCAGCTCTGCCTCCTGCGCTGTAGAGCATGAGGAGGGAGCCTGAGTGCCTTGTGGCTGGTGCAGTGCAGCAGCTCTGCCTTCTCCCACAGGCAGACGTGGCCCTCCCCTGCCCAGCCTCTCACATGGCGGCTGAGTCCTGCAGTCAGGCTGCCACCACCTCAGCAATGTTTTGCCAAAGCAGGTGAAGGACAGTGGCTTAAGGCTCTTCTCAGGCCACCACATCTCCTGCTGTCACTGAAAAATACACAGGTCCCATCATCTGTGCTCCTGCAGATTTGCAGTAATAAAAGGGAAGTGTTTGTTCATGCAGAACAAGGCTACCAAAGTATTGGGTGGATGCAAAGTGAAATCCCAGGCACAGCACTGCTGACTAGGGACTTAAGAGGAGTCACTTGTTAATGGTGTGCTGGTCCTGAGCTCTAGTGGCACAGGACACTGAACACTTAACAGTGCATAGCCAGTCATATCATCCGGGCCATGAAATTGTTTCCTTTGCAGCCATTCTTCCCACCAGAGTGATGCCTTGTCAAGGCTGATCTAGAACAGAGGCTAAACAGAGTTGTAGAATAAAGTAGGTATTTATTAAAAGGCCTCAATGGATACACCTTGGGCAGTACAAGAGCCCAGCTAGGGCTATACCCAAGATGAACCCAAAATAATCCCAAAAATGGATGACTGGTCACGAGGTCGCTCACTTTTATAAGTTCTGGTCCATTTGCATAGTGGAGTTAATTGTCTAATTAGAGCTTTAGGTTATGAAGTCCCATCCTAGTTGTTTTTCTCTCCTCAGTCCACGTTGTTTATGCTCTTGGGCCTGAAATTTGGATTGGTTGTCCTTGGTCCCCAGCTAGAGATGGAATTGTTTTGTCTCCCTACTCTGTAAAGAGAGCTTACTATCCCTTGATATGAAGCTCAGAACTACACACTAAAGCAGTACAGAATCTGAAAAATATAAAAGTTAAAACTTGAGGCATCAAGAGCAATCTTGGGAATTTCTGCTTGACTTAGTCTGGGGCAAGCTTTGCATAGCAGTTGTCTTGATACCATATTCTGGTAACCCTGTGCAAAAGCCAGGGGATTGGAGTTCCACTGCTGAAATCTGTCAAGTATTTTCCAAGTTCCCTTCATGTCTTCAGGCTTCCATAAAGATTTTATTTTAAAAGCCTGGCCCTGAGGATTGGTTTTGGGAGCAGAGCCTGATGCAGCAGCCCAGGAGAGCCTGTGATTGTCCCATTGCTGGTGGAGCAGGCAGGAAGGACAGCCAGCCTGCTACAGGAGACACAGCAGAGGAGGCACCATTGGGTCCTGTTTGGCAGTCAGCTGTGAAATGTTACCTGTTTTGTTTTGAGGTGTTCTTCAGTACTCTTCAAAGCAACCTAAATGCCTTTTACAAATTAGTCTTTTTCACAGTCTGGTTACACTGTAGATTAAGTGTGGGAGAAATGGGAGAAATCTGAGTTTAATGCAACAGTGAGCTCCAGACTGAGACTGATGTTTCATGCCAGCTGTTTAATGCCAGGTGAAGGCAGGAGAAAGGTTAAATAGCAAGATAAAGATTTCCACATGGGAACTAAAGCAAGCAGACACTGATGTGCATCACATTGCAACAACCCCAGGACCACAAGAAGGAGCCATCCCAGTATGAGCAACCCAGACAAGCATCAGTAACAGCAGAGATTAGAATGCTCTGCTGCATAAATCTCTTACATTTTTAATGCTCATGCATTTCTTAATTATAAACCCATTTAATGGCATACCTGATAATGGCAAGTACTCTTCAAAACTGCTGCTTTTTAAGATCACATCTGTTTTGTGAAACTGTCCCGTAATCCCAATTAAAGTTCTGGAGGTTGGTACTTGGCATGGTTCATGTTTTTCCTTGGAATGTGGCATTCTGCCTAAGGTCAGTAATAACCATGTTTTACAGCCTGGATATGGCATGCCCCTGTGTTATCAGCCAGCTGCTGTAAATGGGATTTTCTTACTTTCTCAATTACCTTTGCAGGCCTCATATAATTACAACATAATAAGCTGAGGTTTGCACAGGGACACTTAATAGTGGGAGCAAAGTGTGTGGGGTGGAAGGTGAAACTTGGCAGGGGAGCAGTCCTGGCATCACTGTGCCAGTTCCCAGCCTTCAGCTCCAGTGACAGGGATGTGCAAGGTGGCTTATTTCCAATAGTGGCACTACCAAAGGATTCTCTCCTCCCAGACACTAATTCAGTTTGCCAGCTGTCTCTGCAGAAAAGGGTGTTCTTTCATCCTGGGCTTGTTCAGCCACCGCAACAGGGCAGGCCACAGGCATCTTACACAGCAGAAATCTAAGGGAGCATCACTCTCCACTCCTTCCTATCATACAGCTACTTGCCAGACCCTTAGTGTGCCCAAACAATGAAGGAAATCTGGATCAATTTTTAAGCAAAAGGAATAAACCTTTACATAGCTCTAACACACTTGTAACCCAGACCCATATGCCCTGTGATTATGAAAAAAACCCTCCTGCCAACATTACTGGTAATGACAAGTGCCCATGGAGAGAACAGGATCACAGCCTTCTCCAGCAGCACCCCAAATCCTGGAACTCAGCTCACACTGCACATCTGCAGGCACTGCAGCCTTCCAGTTAATTCCTGCTGAGATGGACAGTGCTGAGCAGGAAGAATGTGGGGCTGCCCAGGCTAAGCAAGCTGGGACCATGATGGAAATACTGATGGGAGGCAGGTGAAGAAGCAGCTGACAGTTTTGGTTGGGTCATTTACACCAAAGCACCTGTGTCGGGCTAGGTTAGTAATCCACAGCAGATGGGTGACCAGATCATGAAAGCTGAGTAAGGGAACTACAGCATAAGGTCACTAATAAAAGAGGAAAAGGACAGCAGTCATATTGAGGAAGTTAGCATAATCTTTATTGTGGTTTTTATATTAACTTATTAAGTTGGGCAAGAGAGTTGAGGAAATGCTAAAGACACAGGAAATTGAATACATGATCAGAGTGCCAGCAAATCTGAAGTAAATTAATAAAAATCTGAAATTCCCTGACATGAACACTATTACAGAGGTAATGGAAGTTCCCACACCAGCACCTTTTCCTTTGGGAGAAAAGCAGCTTTAATAATTCAGATATAATGTCTTAAGTATGTTCATCAATGAGGAATCAGTAAAGGCTGAAGTGCTGGGAGAAGCCTCATTCTTGCTCTTATCCAAAAGGACAAAACAGTATTGATGAATAAACTGTTGTTCAGCCCCTGTATTACAAAGGATCTTGATCTTCTGAGCAAACCTGGGTATTTATTTACCCAGCTGCTAAAATCACATGGGTGAGAAAAATGGAGAATGGGGAAATGAAGGAGGAACCCAAATGGCTGCAGGTTAGCTCAGCTGCCTAGTGAACAGACAGACTGGCTCCCTGGATCCAGTGCTGCTGAAGAAAGGGACAAAATCATTTTTAGTGAGGAAATCAGGCTTCCCAGGTCTAATACTCTGAGGGACCAATGAGGCTGCACAATAATCTTTTTCTTTGTTACAGCCACGGATTTCCAGCAGAAAAAACCCAAACTGTTAGAGGGCTACAGGGCAATTATATATAAATGCATAATTTCTCTCTTTTAACCACTTTGTAAGGACAGAAATAACTTCCCAGTTTTCCATAGTAGAGGAAATTTACTAGATGGCATTTGAATTCCTGACTCCCGAGATATTGTGCTGCTTGTAGAAAGGTTATGTTGGTTAAGGTTTTTGATGATACAGAATTCTTGAGGATAGCCAGAAGTTTATAATTGGAGAGGACAAGCAGGAAGATTTTAGTATGCCAGTGGGTGGAAATGAGAGATGAAGGTTAATGTCAAGAGCACCAAGTAAGAGATACAGAGAGAGAAACAACCCCATCTCCATGTTCCAGGTACATCCCCTTAACACCACCAGAGGCAATTTTACAGAGCTGGAGTATTGTGTGCTTCCCAAATGTCAAGTAGTGCCCCTTGAAGGACAGAGGAAAAGAATTGCCATTATTCTGAAGGCAGTTAGGAACAAATACCACCATGAAGATGAGAGACCTCCATGTCTCCGCTGACACGTACTCCTGACTCCCATGCACAGAAAGGGGTGTAATATAGAGGAAACCAAGAAAGGTGACCAGGAATGCTAATAGTTTTGGCAAGGAAAAATTAAAAGTAGAACTCTCCTTTCCCCAGAGGACTTACAGTAGGGAAAAGGATGAGATAAATGAAGTTATGAATACTGTTGAAAAGGTGAGTGAGAAAGGAGCACCCAGTTCCTCAGAGGCACATCCATGCTGCTGATCAAGAAGTAGGTAAAAGGATTTTTCCTTGCCACAGTTCAGTTAGCAATAGTATTATATCCCAAGAATGGCAATTCATTCAAAAAAAGGTTTAGAGAAAGCTCTGGAATAAAGATCAAACAGCATACTGAAATAATGTTACAGATGTACAAAAATATAAACATATTCCATTGCATATATAAAATTTCTGTTATTAGCAATTATCAGAAGATATTAGATTAGACAAGACATTGAGATAGAAGCACCCTTGTGTTTCCAGAGAGTATCATTTACTTCTGTGTGCCAGTCTTCCCTGCTTCCACAGTCCTGTGCACACAGAGCATCTACTTCCAATCTGGCACCAAGAGAAACCAGTCCTGAACTACACACACACGCTCACACATAACACACAACAAAAATTCCCCCCACAGACAAAGCTAAAACATAGGCTTAGGCACATGTGTCCCAGGAAGTTAATTCTAAGCCTAGACCAAAGGTTCACCTAATCATAGTTCACTCTAATCTGGGTTCTGAGGGTTGCATATACAAATATCCTTTATTAAAAAGTACCAGTTGTCTAAAATTGCTTCATTTTCACACCCATCCTCTTGACATAAGCAGCATGCAACAACTTCAATTCAGTACACACAAAGATCCTTCTATTTCTGCAAAAAACTGAAGTCATGGGAATGAACACACACCACTGAAGCAGGAGGAGCTGCCCCGTTAGCTTTCCTTTGCCAGCTTGCACAGTCTCTTAACCCTTGAATAAGGACCAAGAGTGTCATCAAAAACAAAGTCCCACAGAACTCGAATCCAGGACTGGTGATGTGGGAGGTTATCATAATATTCTGCTGCAATCTTCTTCACCTGGAAGAAGAAGAGAGAGAATGAGTGTTTGGCTGCACAGTCAGGTGTGTTTCAACCTTCACACTCAGATCTGATAGCACAGCCATTACCTGAAGTTACTTGTTATTGCTTGTGAGCTTCTGAAGTTCAGCCAAATGAGATGTACTTAAATACATTTAGATACTTCTTAACAGATTTCTGATGTAAGTTTTGCCTCACAGTGTCATAATTTGAAAGGCAATGGATTGCTGCCTTCAGCCAGAACTATTTTGTCTCATTTCAGAGGTGGTGGGATCTCCTCAATGAGAGAAACTTTATCCACTTTATCAATTGCCAAGACTCCAGCACACCATATTTAAAACCCTGTTTGCCACTTGTAATATTCTCCTGTTGAGGGTTCTGGGTAACAGAGAATTAACTGAGAAAATGACAGACACAGCCTTGCCTACACTTTGTTTTCTGCCCTGCATTCTGCTACCATGATGCAAATCCAAGAGATGGGTTCCTCCAGCAGGCAAAGAAAATTGCAGGAGTGGTCTGTTCTCCTCAGTCTGATATTAAAAATACTGTGAGATTCATTATTAGGTCACAAGTCTAATAAAATTTCATCCCTGCTACATCCCAAAGTCTTAAGACTGTTGCCATCAGAGAAGCACTGTGCATCATTGGGGTGGTACTTGTAGTGGGAGTTAGGCCAGAAACAGATGACAAAGAGGTTTCAAAGCTGGCAGGTTCAGGGGACTGTGAGGATTCCCAAGTTATCAGTTATTATTCCTGCTCCAACTAGATTGCTTTGCTTTTTGAACACATTTATGAAGCAGCAGAATCTGTTAACTGTAGTACACTGGCACATAACTGCTTGGGCATGGTTTTATTGCAGCTCCACCTCCTAGACAAACAAAGCTCTAGAATAGAGTAGTTTGTCTTGCTGGACAGCATGACTTCTCTCTTTGAAACCCTGCAGAATTTTAAAGCCAGCTACACTGAGCACAGTGCAGACTTCCAGTGAAGAGAGAAAGGGTTTCACAGAAATCACCATGCAGGAAGAGGGTCTCATCACCACCAAGGTGTAATGGGGCAACCTTAACACAGCATTTAACTGCTTGTGAAAAGGTAAGAATTCCAGTGAAAGTTAAATTGAGTTGTAATGGGGCAACCTTAACACAGCATTTAACTGCTTGTGAAAAGGTAAGAATTCCAGTGAAAGTTAAATTATAAACTAGTATGGCTCCCTGCTAATTACCTCATTAATTCAGCTTCCTAGCAGACACTTCTCTGTGAAATAGGTTGGATAATGTA
The DNA here is from genome assembly GCA_024362935.1 of Setophaga petechia. Taxonomy (NCBI): domain Eukaryota; kingdom Metazoa; phylum Chordata; class Aves; order Passeriformes; family Parulidae; genus Setophaga; species Setophaga petechia. The sequence continues at coordinate 8,914,668 of JANCRA010000003.1, read as the reverse complement.
CAAGACTCATTAAAATCTTTTACCTCTGTACCTCTGTCCCTTACACACTCCTGGTGCTCCTGGCATGTAGTGCTGTGCTAGAGATGGAAGATTCAGTTCAGGTCTGACTATATTCTGTCTTTCACTGAATACCTCCAACTTCATAATCATTTTCTCTATCCTACTTTAAAGCATTGGTTGGTCCTTCAAAGTAGTTAATTTTCAATGGTTAATTTTCAATTATATTCAGACAATATCAGGATTTCTCCTTAGAGATATTTGTTAGTGACAGGAAGAGAGGTGATTTCCAGGTTTCCAAGATCTCTGGAGAAGCAGATTTGGTTCTCTGTGCTCCTTCTGTAACCCCAGTCAGAAATACTTTAATCTGGGTATTGTATCCTCCCTTTTCCCAGCTGGGTAATTGAAATAGCCAGAGGATGAGAGGGAGGAATATTTCATCAGTAAGCTCCCTTGAATGGAGGTTACTCATGAGGCCTGATGCAAACACAAAGGGGGGCTCAGACACCCAGCTTCAAAAGCCTCACTCTAGCTCTGACATGGTCATTTCCTAGCACACAATTGCCTAGACCTTCCTTCCTGCCTCCATTTTAGAAATTCTGCTTGAATTCTGCCTTTCAACTGTAGTTTAACCCTCATCTACACTAGCCAAGTGCATATGGCAGGTCTACCATTCCCCCCTTCCCCAGAGCCCCAAGTATTTCTTGCCCTCTGAACCAGACCATGCTTTCTTAAGTAGTTACATTATCCTGCAGAGCTCTTGACCATGTTATATTCTGACCACCTCAAGATCTTCAGGAAGTTTTCCTATATGGCCTCTTGCAAATGGAAGTAGAAGGCTGGAGATTCACAGAAGCCAATTCAGCTCCTAGGAGCAATGTCTCAGGCTGTGTCCTCTGGCTCCAAAGGAAAAATAGGAGTGACATAGTTAAAAATGGCCCAGAGAAGAGGCTAATAAACAGGCTGTCTATGTTCAGCCCAATAACTTCTGCAAGCATGAGCAGCACCTGCTGCAGGAAGGCAGGCACCACTCTCACCACTGCAAGGTCTCTGGGCAGCTCAACTGTATGAGATGCACAGACAATATGGAGAGGGAAGGTGAAACTGCAATAAGAAATGGAGAAAAGAGAAAATTTATTGAATGCAGTTAGAGGGGGACTTCTGAAAGATTTTCTTATGGAAAAGAAGGAAATTTGGTAGGTACATGTTTCCATCTTGCTAGCACATGGCAGGAAAGAATTTTAAAATATGTTTCTCTTTTACAAGAGATCTATGCAAAATTTTTCCAGCAAAACCATCTCATTTTTAATTCTTTCTTTCAGCATCTCCATACCTAAAACAGAATTATCACCTTATCTACCAGAAAAACTGCGGAGTAGAAGGGCAGTAATTGGGGTTTAATGCAGGCTCCCTTTTAAGTGCCATATCATATGGGGAGTGGCTGAGGGAGCTGGGGTTGTTAACTTGCAGAAAAGGAGGTTCAGGGGAGACCTTATCACTCTACAACTCTCTTAAAGGAGGCTGTAACCAGGTGGGGCTTGGCCTCTTCTCCCAAGCAACAAGCTGCAGGATAAGAGAAAAAAGGCATCAAGCTGCATCAAGGGAGAAGGCTGGACATCAGAAAGAATTTCTTCACTGAGACTTGTCAAATATCCGAACAGCTGCCCAAGAAAGTGGTGGAGTCACCCCTGGAAGTGTTCTAGAAATGACTCAACATGGCACTTCATCCTATGATTTAGTTGATATAGTGGTATTAGGTCAAAGTTTGGACTCCATGATCTTGGAGGTCTTTTCCAGCCTTAATGGTTCTATATCTATTAGTATGGTTGAGGCTGGAAGAGTCACCCTCTATGTTACAGTACAAAACCTGTAGATGGCAGTTTCCAGGTAGCAAGTTTTGTGGCCACATCATAGATTGTCTTAAAGAGGATGGCACTGTAATTAAGTATCCCAAAATCCTGCTCCTCAAGCTCTCCATATATTGCATTGTAGGTGATCCATTTTCTTCAGCTCCTCCCTGCCTTCTTCCTTACAAATCTCAACTGTAAGTCTTAACTCATTGCTAGTTTGTAAATGAAAATTGAGGCACATCTGGAGTGCTGTGCCCAGTTCTGGGCTCCTCAGTACAAGAGGGACATGGAGCTCCTGGAGCGAGTCCAGTGTAGGGTGAGAAAGTTGATTGAGGGACCAGAGCATATGAGAAAAGGCTGATAGAGCTGGGCCTGTTCAGCCTCAAGAAAAGACAGCTGAGAGGGAACCTCATCAATATCTTTAAGTATCTGGAGGGTGGGTGTCAAGAGAATGGATCCAGACTCTTCTCAGTGATACCAAGCAATAGGACAAGGCAGAAACTGATGCACAGGAAGTTCCACCTGAACATAAGGAAGAATTTATTTACTGTGCAGTCACTGAGCACAGGAACAGGCTGCCCAGAGAGGGTGCAGAGTCTCCCTCAGTGGGGATATTCAAGAACCATCTGGACACAATCCTGTGCCATGTGCTTCAGAATGACCCTGCTCGAGCAGGGAGGCTGAACCTCGCCCATTCTGTGATTCTGTTATCATGGAAAGATAACAAGAGATTGCAAAGTCTGCAGGACAATTACTAGGCACTTGGCACATGGTATATTGAGGCTTTTCTTCAAGTAGGTCAAGGTGGCAGGGCAAGAAATCACATCTTTTGGACTGAAACTTTTGTTCTGGTTCTGTGCTCGTAGAGCACAGTGACAGAACCCTACTCGTACTCTTCATATCTGATAGGTACAAAAGTTAAATGCAGCGTAGTATTTCAGCATGGCTGTTACACACTCCTTGTCCTGGGGCTATACAGAAGCTAGAGATCCTTATGACACAAAGCTGCAAAATTACATTTAGAATGCTCAAAGGCTTATTACAAGAAGTTCCCTCTATGGTCTTACATCCCCATCATGGGATGGTGAGCACTGGAACTAGCCCTCCTGGCCATCATGGGGTTAATGAAATCTGCAATTCAAAACCAGCACATCTACCATGTTTTCCAGTCTTGTCTGTCTAATAAATCTGGTTTCATACCATGTCTTTTCCTTTTCCCACAAGCTTAATGAGTAACTAGTTTGCCCCTGGTAACACTGCTGCTTTTATTGCAGCTTCTAATAGAGTTCCTCCTCCTTCTCCAATCTCCTTTCTCCATGAGCATACTCTGTCCTTCAGACAATGAAGAATGGATCTCTTTACTCATTTGGTAAACAATGCAATGTTTTATAGTTGTAAGACTTCATTCAAAGACTAATCTATTCTTAAGTCTACAGGGGTTTTTCTTAGAGCAGGGCCTTCATAGCAAAGTTAAATTCCATGGTCTCTTGTGTAATCTCTCATTATACTAATGGGACAAGTTCTTACTGCACACCCATGTCACTCATCTTTAATATCCATAAGCTTATGAGCACAGCCTAATTCTTCCTCTTTCAAATCTGTCACAGTCCTAGGGTAAAGGTCTTTCCAGTGGCAAACACATTACTCAGAACGTTCTGAATGACACACCTGTAACAAAGGAAAACACTGAATTTACTTTCCTGATAAGCAAGCTGAAAAGCTAGTTACTTTTCAAGATTAAGATCCAGTTATTCTCAAGTTCTATTTCTCCTCTGATCTCAATCATGCAGGATAGATCTTTAAAAATTGAGATCTTTACTCCACTTTCTACTTTCCAATAATTAAAAATAAATATATTCTTGCTGAGAGATCATCCATACTACACAATGTAACGATTAGAAGTTCAAGTGTCTAAGAGACTAAATCTGAAAAAAAAAAAAAAATCTTTGCTGAGTGAGGAATTTGCCAGGAGGTTAAGCAAAGTAGAGCAAGGTGAGGTTTCTTACCTGCTAGAAAGTTCAAGATTTAAAGTTAATCAGAGAAGATCTGTTTCCTTATCTCTTTTCATCAGAGGAGCAGAGATTTTTTTTTCTCATTTTGCAGAAAAGAGTAATCAATTTGTTTTAATGGTCAAATGATTTTCTACGGGAACTGTTTTGCCAAAGAAAATAGAAAATTTTAAAATAGAATTCTTTTGAATAGAATTTTTACTTGTAACTGATCTCTCATCAGACTCCAAGTATTCCATATAGCTCTGTCAGGCAACAGTGATTGACAAGCCTGCTCTCTCCTCCACCAGCAGGGCAAGTCTCAGTTGCTGAAGACCAAAACACACACAAACACAAGCCCATGAAATTCAGCTAATAACTCCATCCTCTTTATGCAGGAGGGCAGACACTTCCAGCTGCTGCACTGCCTCAAGGAACTAGGCTGAACTATTTGTGGTGTGGGTGGAGAAGAGCTTTTCAGGTCTCAGTCAAGGCTGGAGCAACAGTCCCAGCAAGTTCAGTTAGTCACTCACCTCCCTTGTGCAGGATACTGAGCTAACCTCCTTCTCTTCTGTTTTCATTTTGGTAATCTAAGTATCTAAGCCCATCGAACAAGTTTGAACATTTGAAACTAGAGCCAAGCACATGCACTTCCCCACTGAGCTATCAGGTGTATCAGGGATGGGAGTGCCTCACAGGAGAGCTTCACATCCAAGTGTGGGCTGCTGCACCAGCTCCTCTGGGCCTCACCAGGAACAGGCAGCATCTCCAGGACAGACCTCCAGCAGCAAAGGAGTGAATGGAACACAATGGCAGGCTATATAGAGGCTTCCTACATTCTTCTGCACAAGAAAATCTCCTGTTGATTTGAATCTCCTCCCAGGGAGTGTTTCTGTGATGGAGAACATGGGCCCATCCAGCAGGGTTTGCCCAGGTATGCCATCACAGAAGTTGTACATGGTATCAGTAGTGGGGAGGTCACAGCTCCTGAGCCTCAGGCTCTACCTCCACCTCATCTGGAGCAGCAATTCCCAACTTTGCATCAGGCCACAGAAAGATGTTTCCTTCCTGTTACATCAGAGAACTCGTGTGCAGGAGTAATCCTTGGAAGTCACGTACCTCTAACACTGCGGGCACCTGCTGAGGAGCCCTTGCACAAAACACACAAGAGCAGCTACACACCTGGAGGGAGATGGAAAATCATTCCTAGACACCTGGGCTTTGCAAATTTGATTCCCACAGCTGATAAAACATAAACAAAAAGGGGTTTGCCTTTCAAAGGAGGAAAGCCACAGTGCTTTCCCAACGACAGACCAGGCCTCTTCAGTTTCTGTGGGTGGGGCAGGAGAGCTAAAAGGAGTCTCAGAGAGTGTGGCTTTATTTTCCAGTGCTACCTGTGTCAGGCTGGAACATGCCCCAAAAATTATGTCATCTCAAAACCAGAAAAATTTTCTTTGATGTTAATCAAACAATATAGTTAGCAGATTGATCATTAGACAAATTTAAAGTAGTAATTGCCACCTGCCTCTCTTTAGATGGGTCTTTAGACTTTCAGAATCAAAACTTAGTGGCTGAGGGATGTAAATCGAGACATTTAAAGCCTTGTTGGAGGATTTTATCATGCAAAAGGGATTCCTCAAGCCCTCTGAGGATCAGATGTCCTAGTTTGCATCAAATAAACTAAGTATTACAGCAGTTTGACAGCTGTTTCTCTCAATCTCTGGCTTAAAATTAATTAGAAACAAATCCAGAAAAGCTGTTCTCTCTTTTTCCCCCTTTTTTTTCTTAAATTCATCAACTGTTATGATTTGTTTTCTTTGACACAGTTTAGCAGCTTCAATAAAAATCCAACTACCTCATGCTACACTTACCATGGGCAATCTGCATCCAGGAATGCTGGGGAAGTCATGGTGCTCCATGTGGTAGCCTACATTGAAGGTGAGCCAGTTCAGAGGTCCATAATAAGAGTATGTTTCATACCCTTTTAGGAACATGTAGTGTTCTGCTATGAAGTGCCCAGAAATGGGATGAAAACCCAAGCAAAGAATAGTACCTGCTATTAAGTAAATAACAGGTTTGAGCCCCCACAGGTAGTAAATGATGAGGTCTATAGAAAACTGGACGAGAGCATTGAGGATTTCCATCCGTGTGATCGCTTTGGGGTTCACGTACAGCGGTCTCAGGCTGTAGAACAGAGGCTGCAGGAACAGCCACAGCAGCTTCCGGAGCGGAGTGCAGAAAAACCAGCCCTCAAAGTCTGTGGGAATGTCCACGTCCAGGCTGTCCCCTCCCAGGTAGCGGTGATGGTCAATGTGGTATTTCTTGAAGGAGGCAGAGTAGGGGACGCCGATGGGCAAGTTGGCAAAGATTGCGAACCATCGGTTCCACCTGGCCTGCTTGTTCCCAAAGGCCACGTTGTGGGAAATGTCATGGATGGCGAGGGTCAGGGAGTGGTTGATGCAACCCCCAAAAGCATAAGCCCAGAAGAAAATCCATTTCCAAGACAAGTCTTTCACCAGGTAGCATGCCAGAAGCTGCGTGAAAACCATTCCAGATACAATCCACTTTAAATGTGGATCTGGTCCCATCAGAGTCTTGATCTCTGGATACTTTGCTAAAGGGAAAAATGCAGAGAAAAACTTGGTTAGACATGATTAGGCAAACACAATCACCACTCTGACTCTCTGGTTTTATCACATTATGTTTGAGGCCCTGGTTTTATAAAATGTTAATTCCAAAGTAGGGTTGCCACTAAGGTGAAAGTTTTACTAGTTCCAGCATCATGTCCAGTCCTGATTGATATTGATATATATAGACATATTAAAAAAATACCCTGATGGTCTCTCTGTGGCATTATGTGCCTTTCCTACAATGAGTATTGCTTCACAGTGATGACGAGTAATATGCCAAATTCCACAGGACTTAAGCTCTAAGAAACACCTTCTGTCATGTTTTTGACATTTTTATGTCCTTTTGTATTTTGCTCAGATGTTATTTTCCATTAAAGGGATACAACTGCCTTCTCTGTAGCCCTTTTCACACTGCTGTTTCAAGCACACAAGCAGAGGAGAGAGCTGAGCAACAGGCTCACCAGGTTTTGTTCTGTGGTTAGATGACAAACACAGCATTTAAAAAAAATTCCTAATTGTTTGAGTGTTTACCAGTGCTCACAACAGGCACAACTCTTCACACACAGAAACATCACAGTAAAGTCAGTAACATTATCAGGATTTTGTACAGCATGGCAATATTTTCTCTGTTCCCATGTCACATACCAAAAGCAGGCATCAAAGTCACACAGATTATCACACAACAGCTTCATGAGACCTCACAAATACTGCAGTACAGTGGAGACCTGGGCTAGGCCTGCAAGTCTGCCTCATGTCAGGCCAGGACCAGCTTATTGATCTCCAGTCCCACCAACCATTCTTCTGTCCTGTAAAAATAAACTGAAATACAGAGTGCAGCTGATCCTCTAGGTGCTGTTCACTGATTCACCTCTCCTCTCTGCAAAGCCACACTTCTCACTTCCAGTATTAACTTGCACATGATTCTTTCTGCTGCCTTATGGCTTTTAGCCACGTACTGACCTCCTTCCTTTAACTCATACCTGGCATTTCTCAGTAATTGCAGCTTACACAGATAAGTGCATAGAGAAGTCACTCATTCTGAACCCTGAGGTTACATAGTGTCGCTGTGAGTTTCATGGGCCCATTTATGAATAGTAAAGTAAACATCACAAGACTGTCCCAGTATAATATCAATACAATAAACTCAAGATTACAATGATCTGCATCTATGCAGCTGTGTCTACTATAAACAAAGGCTGGAGACAATACATGTAATTTATGTGACCTTGAAACAGTGGCAGATATTGAGTGCTGGATGCAGAGAAGGTTTTTGTAGAAGTGAACCCTGAGAAGTTTACAGAAAGTCAAAAAGATGAAGTGCTACTCAAAGAAGCAGGTTAATGTGGTCATGCTCTGCAACCATTCCAACAACCCTTGAGCCTCTTGGCCAACTTCAGCTCATCTTAACAGAAATTAGAGATTACAAAGATTAGAAAAGTGCTGTGGAAGATGAGGACAAAGGAAATATACTCAAATCTTCTGAAGATAAGGAGGCCAAGGTCACCATGAGGAGTACTCAGGCAAGAGAGAGATTTTCTAAGTGCTGGGAAAGCTGTAGTAAAAGTTCATGTCTTTCTAAGGTCAGACAAATATTTTGACAAAAATCTCCAGAAGCTCTAGGGGGTTTTTTTTGTTTTGCTGTTTTGTTTTTTGTTGCTATTTTCACCATTCCTGAAATTATATTTTTTACACCAATAAAGTTAACATGCCAAAAGTTGTTCTCTAGTACCTGAATAGGTACTTTAGTTTTACATGCAGTGCTGCTTATGCAAAGTTTACTCTAAAGTACAAGAATATAACAGCCTGGTCAGAAAGACTGTTCCAGGCATACAGTTTTATGTAGCTTAGTCTCATTATTAGGGGTATCTGTCCAAAAGCCAGAAAAGGCTTTAATAAGTCAAGCCACCTCAAATGTTGTCAGGAGATGTTGCTGGTAGAGGTAAATTACTGCAGTCACCAGAAGAAATCAAATGTAAAACAACCAAATCTGCTCCTTAGCCTGGTCAAATTGAGGTCATACTGACCCCCCAAAAAAAACCAAAAAAGAAATTTTAATGGAATGGGAAAATTGCTTAGAGATGCTTCATTCTGTCATTTGAAAATAATGGAAATTTTTGGCCTATTTCTTTTTGTGGCAGCCAACAAGGAGTGCAGATTCCATTCAAAAGGTTCCAGAGCAGGTGTGTGCAAGCAGCAATGCAGGCAGGTTGCACTTAACACAGGTGACAGCTATTAAGTAACTTGCCAGGGTTTAATATTAAATTCAACACATGATTAACTCCAACAGTAAATTTTTGCATACTAGTCAAACCACAATACTGTGGCTGTTTATCATTAATACTGATAAAGGCATGAAACCATGGCATGGAAAAATTCAGGTTTCTCCTCAGAAAGAAACCATGTCTTGGGCAGGGGGGTGGATGAAGGCATGGACACACAACACAGGACGGGACACCACACCTACAGTTATGTGACTGCATGGGATCAGGTTTTGCCCTTTATAGTCCAATGAGAGCAGGAGAGACCCAGCTGCTCTGGTGTCTGCACAGCACATCTTCCAGCCTCCAGCTCACTGAGGAAGTCTGTTAGCTCAGGCCAGCAGATAGATTATCCACGTGTGCTGCTTCTTGTCTGAGTTCTTGTCCAGACTGAGCCACTGTACTGCTGAGAGGGTGGGGACACTGGTGTACATGTACAGCAGTGCACAAGGTCTCTCTGCTCCATGATGATGAGACAGCATTCCCCACTCTTACAAGTCAAGAGAGAACAAATACTGCAAGTATATTTTCAGAAAGGTTCACAATTCTGAAACAACCCATTTACTGAATTAACTTTTCACAGAGATGACTCCAGACTGTTCTGTGCATCCTTTGAGAGGCAGGTCTCACTCACCAAGTGCCTAAACTGACAAATTAATCTGACAGTGTATTTTGTTCCATTGATGCTTTTCTCAGGTGATCCAAAGCACTCACCATGGCCCTACAGTGATCCTCAGTTAGGGCTGGAGCAATTGCTCATGGACAGGCCATTGGCTGCCAGGTCCTGCTGTTCCTCCTCCTCAGGAGACAGCAAATACCTTGTTCTGAGCTCTCACTCATCCTCTGTCCTACTGATCCTGTCCCTGAGATAACCCAATGCTGGCACCAGACACAATTTATCATTGATGTGACACCACATACTTCACACTCGCATATTTTGGTACACATGAGATTTGAAGGTGAACAAGAGCAGGAGCCCCCACAGAGACAGTGGTGATGGAGGTTTAAAGGAGCAGCAGCCTTGCCCACATCCATGAGAAACTAGTAGTAAAAAGAGAAGAAATTTCATTTCTTAATTTTCCTTCCTTTTCCTTGCAGCATACTGATACAGTCAAAGTGGACATGCTCCTCAGCATAAGTCACTTAGAAGGTTTGTTAAAGGGAAGTAGGAAAAAAAAAAATCTGTTATAATGCTGCCCTGGACTGCATTCTATTGATTATGAGTCCCTGCCAAAACAGACAAAAGACACACCAAGCACAGGATGTAAGTTTTACTACTGGTAGTAGCTTTAGCTGGTATTTGTAGCAAATAAATACACAAAACAAAGGAAGAGAGTTTACTAACATTATAGTGTTTTGCCTTGTGGCAGCTCAGCTCAAAAACCTGCTTATAAAAGCACAGCACACCCAAGGCCCCAGTGAATGACATGGACAACTTGGAGCAAGTCCAGAGGAGGGCTGAAAATTGTCAGAGGGCTGGAGCACCTCTCCAGTAGGAAAGGCTGAGAGAGTTGAGAATGGAGGCTGTTCAGCCTGGAGAGGAAAAGGCTTTAGTAAGACCTTATTGCCTTTCAACATTAATGGGGGTTTATAGGAATGATGGGGACTGACTGTTTAGTAGGGCTTGTTGTGATAGGTCAAGGGGTAATACTTCCAAGCTAAAAAAGGACACAGTTAATCTAGACATAAGGAAGAAATTTTTACAATGAGGGTGGTGAAACACTATCACAGGTTGCCCAGAGAGGTTGCAGATACCTCATCCCTGGAAGCGTTCAAGGACAGGTTGGCTGGGGCTCTGAACAACCTGATCTAGTTGATGATGTACCCGGTGCTCAACATATTATACAATCCTATTATTAATTCCATTATTAATTCAAACAATGCATTAGTCAAGACACAGGTAGGATACACAGAGGACAATATACATGACAACACCTTCTGGTTTTTCAGAGTCTACTGTGAAAAATCCCCTCTGCTACACAAAATAATAAGAAACCTTTTTGGGCCCAGCTAATTACAATGAAGTTTTATATGTCCACTTTGCAAGGACAAGTGTCTTGTATGTGTCACCCACGAGCTTCTAAATATCTTAGTGCAAGCTGGTCCAAGGGCAGTGGGCCACCCAGAAGTGGCCACCAAAGGGAAAGTAGTGGAAAAGTAGAGAGAAAGCAGTGGTGCCACTCTGCCTGCCGGTGTCAGCAGAGGTGGATGATGTCAGCACATCACTATGTCAGCAGCTGTAACCTGTCTGCTTACATTTGTTTATTAGCTAGTGCAGAGTAAAAGGATGTAGGAATGCTAGAAAGAGAGCTTCCAGCTCCTTCTGAAACAAAAATCTGCAACATGGACTAATCTGAAGCCTTGGGTTGTACTTAATACATTTCCCATGGAAGACCATAAGTGCCGAAATCAGTGACTTTCTGCCTGTGTGATTTATTTCCAAGGTGATGCCCACAGGGAAGTGGCCTGAGCACTGGGACAGCAGCTCTCCTGGGGGCTCATCAGAGGCTGCTCACAGTCAGGGGCAGCACTGTGCCCACACACTGCAGCATAAAGGACAAACATTGTTTCTTCACCAGAAGCACATGTACTTCAGAGCTTTGATTTAAACTAGGGACATAATATATTGCATATTTCAGTAGGTATAACTTATCAGAATTTTCATAAAAGTGAGGTTTTAAAAGAGACAGCTGGAAGAAATAGATTAATCTCTAAATAAGAGAGCATAGCTGGAAACTATACTCAGATCAGCTAAATGCTAAAATAAAATGGATTTGGCTTTTAAATTTTGTTCTACCTATCCCCATGAACTAACATCTCAGCCTTCCTACAGGATAAAGTACATATAAAACACCTGCATCATCTCCACTCCAAAATAACTTGCCAAAAAACTAATTACATAGCTATTATGCATTCTTTTATGTTAGATCATATTCAGATGTTCCTGGTCTATCCTGAGCAACATTGATACAGCTCTCATCATCAGCACCAAACAAGTGCTTCCCTAAGGATCCTGTGAGGCAAGACATTTTCTGTCTAACTTACAGTAATTTTATAAAGTTAGATACAGCCCATGGCACAAATATGATCTCACTCTTCCCATGTCACAACATATTGCTCATTGCTTGCATTTGGGAAATTGTTTGCAGGTGAAATGACCAGACATTGTATAATTATGGTGTTACCTGCATTTAAGCAATGATTTTTTTCATCTCTCAAGAGTGAAAAGCCATCAACACTTCCCATTGAGCAAGAGCATAGTTTCTCCAAGTCTTTCAGTCCAAGAAATCCTTACTGACAAAAAGTAGAAATCCTATTTCTACTTGATGCCCTCTCTATGTTATATCTCCCCCTAATTGCATTTTTGTAACTATACAGAAAGGCTAAGCAGATCTAGATGAACAAACTTTTCCATCAGGAAGTTTTTAACCAGATCTTTCCCTAACAGGGCTTACTGCAGCATTACACAAATCCCAGTCCTGACACAAGGCAGTAACAGGCTTTTCATAAACAAGACAGGGAGAGAATAGCAATGAAACCATTCCATTTCATAAACGGCAAAGCATGAATAACGTGTTCAGGAACATGTATAACGTGATCAGGGTCCAAGTGCCAGCTTGGCAAGAGATCTCCTCCACTCTAAGTCAGAAGCAGTTGCACACAGACAGTACTAAGCACAAGCCACATTTTAATACCTAGATACTACAAAGAGATAAGAGAGAAAATATCTCCTCTCCCTTGTGCAAAATGTTGGTCTATTTGCTGGTATAATTACAGCCTTTAGGAATGACAGCCCTCATGCAGTGCAGCAGTGTCCTGCCACAAAGCCAATTTCCAGCCAGCCCAGCTGATAAACACTGCTCACAGCTCTGTGGCTCAACTGGAGCGGATGCCCAGAGAAGCTGTGGATGGCCCATCCCTGGAAGTGTTCAAGGACAGGTTGGATGGGGCTCTAAACAACCAGAGCTAGCAAAGGATGTCCCTACCCATGGCAGGGAGACTGGACTCAAGGAGCTCTCATTCAGACACAGTCACTGACTACAAAAGCCTTACAGACACCTGGGCTATGAACTCTTAAGCCAGTATAAACAAATTTGTGATGAACTTTTTTTACCTGTCAGATGCTCTATAGGAACATACTGGGATAACAACCCAGGAAACACCACTTATGTAGAAAGAAACTGCCTTATGGGTTTGTTAGGTTGCCCATTTTTTTTTTCTTTTCCTAACAGATAACTTCCGTTTGTATTTAAATCCAAGTAGCCATGCCTGAGAGAGACCAACATTTTTAAAAACTGCAGCCCAGAGAACAATCAAGTTTCAGTGCTTAGCAACTAAATCATTAACCTATTGGGAAGGAAATAGTTCCTTTACCACATGGAATGCTGTCCCCAAGGTATTGTTGTACACAAAAATGTAAAATACATGGATTTTTATAGATATTTGTTCATATGTATTTAAGATTCTTACTGTGTACTCCAGATTAGCAGACACTAAACACTTTGGTAACTATTCAAAACCTTAGGTTTTGAATAATAGAGTGAGGATCATTACAGAAATATTGTGTGGTATATTATGATAGTTTCAGTAACTTTCGGTAGCATTTTGGTATTTGTGACACTAGCTTTATAGTCCATTCTGCCTTATCAGATACAGATCATTTATGTCTCTCTTTCCATGTTGTATTTCTCTCTGCCCCTCCTTCCACTCCCACAGCTGAGACAGGGGAAGCTGTAAAGAAGAAGATAGACCTTGATTCCAACTGCTTGTTCTTAACTCGAAGAGGGGGTGGGCAAAACCTCTGCAAGTGTGCTGCTGAAGAGTCCTAAAAAGAGTTTGCTGCAACAAGGAAGTCCCAGTACCTCCCTACAGCTTCATCATGGGTTGCACTCTCCATTCTATAGCACAACCGAAAACACAAGCAAGCAGCAAGGGCAGAGACCCACCATACACCCTCCCACCCTTAACTCACCAAAATGCAGTCCCCTTGAGTGAAGGGATGAGGAGCACAACAGCAAGAAGCATCATTTGCTATACTGATGTAATTTGACTATCACGATTACATAGTAAAATAATTGTTCTTGGATGTAATTCAAATCTGGACGTGGATATTCCACCACTGCAACTATACCGGAAATGTTTTTGTAATTTAGATTAATCCTGGATTAATCTGTAAGATTGTGGGGGAGTTAAAGAACTGCACCTAATTACTATATACCTTGTGCAGCAACTCAGTCAGAAGTTCCACTGCCTTTTTATAAAATTTCTTTCAAAACTTCATCCTACTCATAAGAGGGAAGAAAACAAAACGACCAACCCACCCAAATGAAAAGAGGGGGGAAAAATCAAAATCTTTTTTATTAATAGAAAGTTGAAAATGTATTTTTAGGAGATAGGCAACAATTTTCTGTGACAATTCTGAATTATCAGTTATTCTCGAAAACGATCTTCGGAATAGCCCAACCACCCCCCCAAAATAAGCCTGCCGACCCACCACACTCCCGTGCGCAGGTAAGCGTGTACAGCACGAAAATACAGGAGTGTACCTTGTCCCCGACAAGCAGGGGGATTTGCTATTATTACCCAGCAGATCGGACCCGTATGCCCGTTTACTTCCATGCTGTACCCAGGCACCGGGAGGGAACGCGTGCCCGCAGGAGGGCTCCCAGCCCGCGCCCGGGGCACACCCGGTGGGGCCGCCGGCACCCCGAGGGCAGCGGCCGCTGCCGGGGCGCGGTGCGGGCAGGCGGGCGCTGGGCACAGCCCGTGCCGCCCCATCGCCGCTGCCACCCCTGACCCGGCTCGACACAGCCGGGCTCGATTCGGCCGCGGCATCCCCGCCGCTGCCTCCCGAAGGCAGAGAGCTGGGAGCTGCACTCCTCGGGGAGCACACCCAACAGCCCACCGGGCTGCGGCACTCGCCCTCCGCAGCCTGGACACCAGCCCGAGCCACACCGGCCCCCCCGGCGCGGACCCCCCGCCCCGCCCTGCCCGTCCGCTCCCGTCCAGCAGCCCAGCCCAGCTCGGCTGCCCGAGCCGCCGCGGCCCCTCCCGGGCTCCCCGTCGTACCCAGGATCTCCTTCCTGCGCTGCGTGTGGGGCTGATCGGTGTAGACCCATTCGAAGTCCCCGCGGGTGACCCGGTTCCCCATGGCGCCTGCTGCGCCCCGCACCGCGCTGCCCTTATAGCTCCGCGCTGCCCTTATAGCTCCGCGCCCGCGGAGGGGCGGCTCCTCCGCCCGCCCCCGCCCCGCGGCACCGCAGGCGGCACCGGGACAGCTCCGCGGCTTCGCTCGGTGGCAGCAGCCGGGAGAGCTGCAGAGCCCCTCCGGGATGTCCGGGGCAGTCCGGCTGGAAGAGGCGCCTCGGGGCTGGCTCGGGACAGGGGACGGGCGGCCGCGGCTCGCCGTGCTGCAGGGAACTCGAAGGCTGCAGCCAGGAGGGGTGTGTGCGGTGGGCGTGCTGGCAGGGCAGGGGGGATCCCCGGCACAGCCCTGCATCCGTCGCTGCCTCGGGCGGATCCAGAGCACAAGGGGAACTCCAGCGCTGCAGGTCCCCGGGCACTTCCAGACACAGCTTTTGGGAAGCAAAGGTAGTCCAAACTCCATAAATCCAGAGACAGAGCCCTAAGCACACCCGCGGATTAGGGCAAAACCCAGCTGAGTGAGCTCCTCCCAGGGGTGGAAGATCTAGAACAGTGCAAAGGCGACCCAAGACTGACATTCATTTCCTTGGCGCTCTGACAGTCTCCGTGCGCTGTCCCGGCAGAATCCAGCCCTTGGCTCCATAACACTTCACTCCTGGTAGTCTGCGGCCCATTTCCCAGGTACGGTCCCTGCTGGAGCAGCAGGAAATCATACTGCTACCTTGGTAACAAAGCCAGGCAAAGGACTTGCTAACCTGAAAACTAAGGTAACCTTATGTACCTCTCTAGCCTCTCTGATTCACAGAGTTACATGTTACACAGTGATGTTTCTACACACAAAACCCAAAATTAAAGTGCTGCCCTTGTTTCTACTATGTTCTTTTGCAAGTCCATACCTGACCTCCTGTCCATCTTCACTCATTATACCTATCCCTATCATTAGTCCTTCCAACAACAACATCACATGTGGATCAGCTCCGACTTTGTTTCATTCTGTTTTGATATGGAAGTCTCTAGTACTCCCCATTCCATCCTACCCTTAAAAATGCCATTACAGATGGAAGCTAAAAGAG
The DNA here is from genome assembly GCA_024362935.1 of Setophaga petechia. Taxonomy (NCBI): domain Eukaryota; kingdom Metazoa; phylum Chordata; class Aves; order Passeriformes; family Parulidae; genus Setophaga; species Setophaga petechia. The sequence goes on along the minus strand of JANCRA010000003.1, from coordinate 8,898,728 downwards.
ACAAAAAAGCAGCCTTGAAAATATGAGGTGTAAATATTTTCAGGAAGAATTTTTGTCTACAAACACTGGCAACACTATCACCTCAAATATTAGCCTAGTGGAACTATTTAAGATGTCTTGATAGAACAGTGACACCAAGGGCTAAAAAACACCAACAATGAAGCAACAAGCCCAAAACCCCGACTTGACTGCTAGGAAGCTGTAGGAGGATTTTTTGAGAGTTAGGGTTTTCTTCCTTGTCTAAATCACAGAAGCTGAGTTGGAAGGGATGCACAAGGACCATTGAGTCCAACTCCTGGCCCTGCACAGGACCATGCATGATGCGCTTAACAGTCTTGTCCAAACACTTCTTGAATTCTGTCAGGCTTGGTGCTTTGACCACTTCCCTGGGGAGCTGTTCCAGCCCAACTACGCCTGGGAGAAGAACCTTTTTCTAATATCCAACCTAAATCTCCCCTGACACAACTTCAGACCATTCCCTTGGGTCCTGTCACTGGTCACTACAGAGCAGAGATCAGTGCCTGTCCCTCCTCTTCCCCTCATGAGGAAGTTGTAACTGCAGAGAGGTCTCCCCTCAGTCTCCTCCAGGCTGAACAGACCAAATGATCTCAGCAGCTCCTCCTACAGCTTCCCCTCAAGGATCTGCACTTTGTTGCCCTCCTTTGGATGCTCTCTTCTAGCTTAAAATGTAAACCCCTGAATGATGAAAGGTGCAAAGCCGGTTGAGTGGAAGGACTATGGTGTAAAGCGAAACAGTTTTACCTGCAGTAGAAGCAGGAGTTTAACCATTTTGCTGTTTCAGCTCAGCTCTGTGTAAATACAATGGTTTCTTCACTATTGCTCCAGCCCAAGTTTGGTGCTTGCCCATGAAGTTGCAGGGTCCAACCCAGATAAGGGACTGTTAATCCAAGTTAAGGTTATTACGTGTTTCCAGAATAAATGGGTTATTCAGAGAGCAGATGCATGGGTATCTCAGCCTAAACCTTTAATTGGCTCAAATGTTTTGGTGTGTTGGCAGTACCCGTGGAGAAGCCAAAGACACAAAACGTGATGACACCCTTCTGTCACTTCCTGCTCATGGGTGCTGAAGGTGACTAAAAAAGAAATTAGTGGGGCAGTCCATGCAGTTACAAAGAAAACAAATATGACTTCACCCCAAGGCTTGTCCAATAGGATAGTGCTATTGCATTATGGTAAGTTACACATGGAAACTTAATATCTCCTTTGTAGGCAAACAGCATCTCCTTCATGCAGCTCATTACTATGGACTCAACCTGACCACATAAGAAGAACCAAAAACTTTTCTGTCTCCAGTGAGTTGGCATCTGGTTTTGAGAACACAATTTCATGCTTTATATTTCTATAAAAAGCCAAACAAATAATACTAATTCAAGAGTAATTGTGGACGCCAGACAAACAAGAAACACCAGCTTTAGATCGTGTCTAGAATTAGCAAAAGTATTACCCAGTTCTGACCACTTGCCATCCTTAGTTTTACAGCATCCTAGTAAAATCATTCACAATGGAAAAGGGAGGGAGGGGTGTTAATGGCACCTAGGAATAATGGCACCCTTTTATTAAATAGTGTAATGACTGTGAACTGTACAGATTCACAAAGTCACTACACTTTACACAATTCAAATGTGCTTCACAGGTTGGGTTCTCTCAGCTGTATCCTCCCCTTTCTCATTTAATTTCCCATATTTGTTCAGGATTTCTGGGAAGTATTGGGAAGGCTAGATGAGGGAAATGCCTTACACACTCAGGAGGAAGAGCACAATTGGTGACTCTATGTAAGGTACCATCAAAATATCTAATTTACATAGTTTTAAGTACACATCACACTAATCTCCACCATCCCAGGGTAAAAAAGACAAAAATCCTTTGCTCCACTGTGGACAAGGTCTACAATATACAGCTCTAAAGCAAGACATACTGGTCCACAGCTCCACACATCCAGGCAGACTCACCCTTTCTCACCTAAAGGTGCTTCTCCATCAGCTGACTTCCCAACATGAATGCATTTCTGCTATACAACCCAGTTACTTTCTTCTGCTCATGGAAACGACAGGTGACAGAGTAAATACAGCAGGAAGACCTGCATACAGCTCCTAGTGACTACTGACAGCCTTGGGAGTTTGAGGTATATATTCTGCCCTGATGTGCAGGTCTCAACTCCTCTTCTTGTGGTCGTCAACAACTAATCTTAGTTAAGGTTGTTGTTCTGGAACTAAAATAAAGTTGTCTGGGAATTTTATCTCTAAATAAATTGGTTTCTTCTCTGAAGTAAAAGCTCCATGTCCCATGACAGACTTGTATTTTCAGTTAGTGCATTACCTACTTTCTTCTCTGTCTGCATAAATTGGACTTTCTCTCATTACCAGAAGACAACATAGATATAATATTTGCCTTTTAATTGAAGATTTTGCTGTCATTTTGAATTGGGTATCACTCTCTAACCTGATGCAACTACTGTCAACATTTACAATGTGACGTACTTCATTGAACAAAGTCAAATTTTCATAGGCAGCATAGTTTGTAGATGAGCCATGCCAGCACACGCCCACATTGCAGCAAGTTCAAGAGAAACAATTTGCCAATAAGACCTCGTTTGTTTTCCCATCTCACCTGTGCTGACCCTTCCCGGGGTCACCCTGGACTTCTCTTTCCACTGGGTTATCTCTATGCTAGAGTTGAACTGACCAAACCAAGCTGCTGAGGAGCTGGGGCGGGAGCCTTAGGAGGAGCTAGGGCGGGGGGCGGCGGCGGGCCGAAGGGCTCCAAAGAGAGTTCCGCTGCAGCCAGGGCTCGGCTGCTCCGTGCTGCGGCAGTGCCGGCCCGCCCGGGGTCCGCAGCGATCCCGGCCCGTCCGTGGCGGGGAGCGGAGCCGGGATCGCCCCGGTGCCCCCGGAGCCCCGGCCGCGAGCGCAGCGCGCCCCCTGCCGCCGGCGCGCCGCCAGCGCGGGCACGGACCGCGCCTGCCCCGCTCCGCTCCGCGCCCGCCCCGCTCCGCGCCCGCCCCGCTCCGCTCCGCGCCCGTCCCGCTCCGCGCCCGTCCCGCTCCACGCCCGCCCCGCACCGCTCCGCGCCCGTCCTACTCCGCGCCCGCCCCGCTCCGAGCCTGCTCTGCTCCGCGCCCGCCCCGCTCTGCCTCCTTCGTTCACGCTTTCGTTCTTCCCCAAGCCCCACCGCCCCTCCAAGGTAAGGCAGATCGCCGTGAGGGTGCCAGAGGAAGGGCTCATTAAGTAAGAGCGACGGACTTGGTTTGGTAGCGCTCGAGCGTTCTCGCTTCCTTTAGAAATACGTCCTTAAGGAAGTTAAAAATGTTTTGTCTGGAGGTTAACAAACGTGGGGCTGCTGTAACTAACGATACCACCGTGATCCAGTACATAATGTATACAGATCGCTCCTGCAGAATTCACATGAAAACAATTTCCTCTCCTAGCTAAATATTTTTTTCTCGTGATACATTTTTTTGCTTTTCTAAAGAATCATAATCTTTCTACGAAGTAATTTATTCCGTGGAGAGGTTTATGCTGTCCAAAGGATTTGCAATTGCTTTCTCTCACAACACGTATTTGCTGTTACACACTATAAGTACTTCCCCCATGGATAGCTTATGCCACCATCCCTGCAATCTTGGGCATTTCAGGAAGCTTTACATCCTGACACAAACTCCTGAGTGGAGTGTGGGAAGCAGGCTTCTATTCTACAGCAAAAATTTAAAACACAAAACCAACAACATTTGTAATCTATCCAAATATGAGAACCTAAGGGGTTCACTGTGGACAAGTTGTCAGAATTATGAGAGAACGTGGGTCCTTGCAGAAAACTTCTCCTCTTCCCCTCCAACCATCGATGCTACTCTTCTCTGAAATCTCACCCTACTGGAGTCGCTGCTCTGTCTGGAGGGGCTCGCTGGACGGCAGCTCCCCCTCGCAGATCTGCTTTCCCAAACGTAATTCCCGATACTCAGGTTTCAACCTGATGCACTAAAAACCTTTCATCTCAGTGCTGCTGAGCTCACTTCTGACAATAGGCGTGACACGGGGTTAAGAGGGGTACTTGTTCAGCCTCTTGAAGTCAGAGACTAAACCTTGAGTAGAGGAAGAAAAAAGCCACTTGAAAATGTCTCGCTGTGTGTGTTATATAGTGTGGATGTGTAGGAAGAATTGCCTCTGCAGGGAACAGTTGGAGAACAACTTTGATAACAAACTCCACTGAATTCCCAAGATTATGTCATATAGTCTATTTTTATTTTTAAGAAATATTTTTAGTTAGCATTTATATTGTGGGAACATATATAGACCCCCCAAGGCGGACTAGGGTTTGACTATAATTCACAAAATAAAATTCACAAAATAAAATTACAATCTTTCCTCTGATGAGTTACAAATCTTTTTAGTAGAAAAACCATTGATCAGCTTTGCCCATACCTAAAGAGTATAAGATTTTGCTCATAGTTTAGCAAACTGTCAGTTGAGTCACAATATCTATTTCCTCATGGAAACCTAGCTAAGTTAGTTTAACAAAAAAAATCAAAAAACAAACAAAAAACAAACAAACAAAAAAGCTGCCCTTGGCCTTTCCTTGCAGCATTTTATACCTTATTTATTTATCTTTATTCAACCTTGCTAATTCCAATCTATTTTCCGTTTAAAATGTAATATTAACTCTAGGGCTACATCTTCCTTAGTGCTACTGGGATCTATCTGAGGACTTCAGTAGAAGCCGAGAGCTGACACTTTGCAGCTCCAGGTCTGTAACCCTCGGGGATGAATATGCAGGAGAAGAGATAGGAAGCCCAGCTATTTGCAGGACAATCAGCATCAAGAGGAGCTGCAGATTTGCTCCCTGGCCCCAGGGAGCAGTGTGAGCAGGCAGGACACGCATTCAGATACATTGCCTGTGCTGGCAGGTGTGAAATCCTACCATGCTGGCTTAACTAACAGGTATTCATTTCCCAGAAATTTCTGCTTTTTGTGTTGTCTACAATTTGCAAGATACAGACTATTCATATGTCCACCCATGTCCTGTGTTGGTGTAATACGACTTCTTCGTGAAGACTCAGGATTTTTGGAAGGGTCGCTTCATACCCTCAGCCATGAAATCAGGAATGTAGGATAAAAACTTCATTTATTATCATCAGGTTTAAAGCTCAATAAAAATTATTTGTATTTTTCATTCATAATTAAAGGACTAAACGTTTCTAGAGTGAGGATTAGTCCCACTGATTCATGTACCCTTTCATATGGCAAGAAAAACTTAATTATATGATCTTGTCCTTAAAACAAAAACGTGTTTAGTGAAACTGGGGTGATTAATGACCATAACTTCGAAATTAGTTTGGAAAGCTGGCATTCCAAACCCTCTCTCCATCATTCTGCAAGATGACTGATGAGAGAAAATCCTTTCTCACTGTGTTTAGCCTGAAAAACACAAGCAGATGACAAATGTTGAAGAGCACTATAAATCTCAGTAAATTAATTAGTGGTGTAGCTTTGTTAGCTGCTTGGTTTGCTGCTAAGAGGGGAATCTGTAGTAGGATATGATACAGCAAAGAAAACAATAATTATTAAAAGTACCAGAAAGCAAAACAGAGAAATGAGGTGTACACAGCGTTCACTGCTTGTTTCTAGTCATGGTTAGCAAGCAGAACCTTATGCTCATAATGAAGCTTTACATGTGTTTTGTAGGAGTCCATACACAAATTGGGATCAGGGATTTCCCTCATGTTTAATTAGCAATCTGAGGAGAGAGGACAGCAACATTTGTAGCAGAATCTAGTGGGCCATAAAGCCAGGCATGGTGACAGTAATATCAGATCAGCTGGAGATGAGGAAGCTATACTGTGAAGGAGGCTAGATTATGAAGGACTATAGAGGTAAAGTTAAAACCACATTTCCTGCAGAGCTTCAAAGAGCTAGGGCAAGGACTCTGGAAAGACGGCACAGCTGATTAGCATTTTATTTAGTGAATTATTTTAATGGCATTGTAAATTGCAGGTTTTACATTTCTTCCTGAGTTAGGTTTTGGTTTGTTTTTTTTTTTTTTTTCTCTTCAAGACTTCTCCTGATTTCATTGATTAATAGGGCATTTGAGATGAAGATAACAAGGAAAACCTGCTATCTTGAATTGGCAGAGCTTATTCATTAGTCATAGATAAGTCATTAACAAGTGTTAGTAAGAGTAGCCTTTATTATCAACTACTGATTTTCTTTTCCTCTAGTGAGTGACTTTCTATCTGGTCTTTACACAAGAGCAAGAAATATCTTAAAAGCTATCCACGCCACGTATTTAACTAGATATGTAAGTATTATCAGTTTAGTGATCGGTGTTGGCTTACAGTGGGAGGGCTAACCTTTCATTTTTTCTTAAACATTAGGCAAATAGTTTGTGTGAGAAAGAGAAGGAAAAATAGGATATCAGAATTTTCCAAACCAGTGAATTTGAAAGGCTGGTTGAAACAAATCAGGAAAAGGGTGTGTTAACCCTGCTAGAGGCAAGAGAGAAGGCTGTAGATGCTGGCTGTGAAAATCTCACTTACATCACAAGTTTCCCACTTTAAATGTCTTCCCTTTGTTTTGGTGTAAAATGAAGAGTGTAGGAATAAGAGTAAAAAAAAAAAACCAAAAAAACCCCACAAAGATCACTCCAATATTTAGAAAACAAGTAATGATCATTTTGTTAATTCACTTGTACTTTGTGAAAGATTAACTTGGTTCGTGTGACCTTTCTTTTCTTAAAATACAGCAGACTTCTGTATTTGCCAAGTAATTCTTTTCAAAAGAAGAGCTACCTAGTTTGGGCTAGGTACAGCTGAGATAAGGGTTAGGACAATTAGTTCTGTAGTATGAGACAATAAACAGCTCTTCATGTAAATATCACACAACCAGATACTATACACAAAGTTGGACTAGTACAGCAGTGACAACTGTGGTTCTGGAAGGTGCAAACAACTAGCTAACCACAAAAAAAAAAAAAAAAAAAAAAAAAAAAAAAAGGCACAAGAGTAAAAGCATAATTTTGATAGAGTGACTAATGATGTTGAGTACTGACCATTATTGACCGTTATCTCCTGATCATATATATGGTGTATAATACATACATGCGTGTATATATGTGTGTGTAGGGAGAAAACTTACACTGAGCATATCTGAGAGATGGGTTGTAAGAGTTCTCCCAAACCAGGGAGCTGCAATGCCTCAACTACCCTGTATCTTCTTGTGCTATGAGCAACACTGCTGATTTCTCTGCAGGTACTTCTGCATTTAACAAATGCTTTAAGCATTCCAGGAATTGCAAAATAAAATTATAAATAAAATTTTAAAAGTAGCCATGTTCTAGTGGTGCCCAGTGAAAGGACACTGGCTACAGGCACAAATTCACAGAATCACAGAATTTCTAGGCTGGAAGAGACCTTTAAGATCATCGAGTCCAACCCATGTTATAACACCTCAACTAGCTCATGGCACCAAGTGCCACATCCAGTCTTTTTTTAAACACATCGAGGGATGGTGACTCCACCACCTCCTCGGGTAAATGATTCCAGTATTTGTCCACTCTTTCTGTGAAAAACTTCCTCCTTAATTCTAGCCTGTATCTCCCTTGGCGCAGCTTGAGACTGTGTCCTCTTGTTCTGTCTGCTGTTGCCCAGAGAAAGAGACTGGCAATACACAAAGTTTTCATTAAACATAAGGGAAGAGTTTCTTTCAAACACAGGAACAAGTTGGCCAGAGAGGCTGTGGAGTCACCATTATTGGAGATATTCAAAGCTTGGCTGAACAAAACTCTTTGCTCTTTAGAACAATTCGCTCTATTTGACCCCACTTTTGAGCTGGAGCTTGGACTAGAATTTATCTAGAAATCCCTTGCAATCTCAGCTCTGCTCTTCTGTGATCCTGTGAAACTGAGAAAGTCAAGATCTCTCATTCAGCTCAGTATTCTTTGGGGTTAATTGGAAAAACATGATTTTTCAAATTATCCTTGTATGCCATCAGTGCACATGGTGGCAGTAACCTGCCTGCAGAACTTTCTACTCCTTACCCAGATGTACCTCTTCACCCTAAAACGAGAACCCAGCAGATACAATCTTCTGTAGTACCTCATGCCAGGTATATGTGAAAGCTAAAAGCTGAAGGAAGGAAGTTCAGAGGCATAAGAAATGTCTTTGAGAGCATTCATCTTGTCTTCTTTTTCCTTCCTCTCCTTTCTTCTCCTGCCTTCCTTTTCCTGTGCACGGTACTGGCTCAGGTAAATGTGGATGGCACTACATTTTTTACAACACTGCAGCAAAAAGAAAAAGGGTGACTTCTCAGTAACCTGTAGCTTTCTAACTTGTCCAAATGATTTCTGTACAGAACTACTACACTGTTTGTGCTGGCTTTGAAGTTGCCATCTCTTTGAATCCTGAGGTTTTCCCTGCACATTCCAGTGCTAAGAAAAGCAGATACGTGAGTCAGTTCAATCCAAAAGAAAGGAAGGCTGTGAGGACAGCAGAAGCTGGGTTTGTCAGGAGAAAACCCATGACATTTTGTTCTTTCAGTCAGGTGCGCTTGGCAGCTGAAACTACTACCAGGAATTTTGCAGTGGCAAGAACAGAGACTGAAGATAAAATAATGCTGGTGGGTGTGTGCATGTGAAAAGTGGAAATCTGGTTTCTGCAGACTGATGGTGGACTACAATTTTCTGCAGCAGATTTCAGGGAAGAAACCAGCTAAATCCGAGGCATCCAGAGCTTACAGAATACAATCATATAACAGAATATAAGCATATATAGTCCTAAACACTTGTTAGAGATGCTTAAAAATAACTTTTATTTCCAATGGATGGTTTACATTTTTTAAATTAAACCTTTTTATGCCTTGCTTTTTAAATGTGTCTAGGAAACAAACTGGTGTTCTGAGCACAGGGAGGAAAATGGGGAGCATAGGGCAAGAAGATAAGAGATTATTAAGGGGATAAATTCTGCTGCTATTTGGATAGGGGACAAAGTTTTCTTTTAAACACCTTTTCACTCGGCAGCTTTCAGGTCTTTATTTTTCCTTGTTGCTGTATTTTTTTAAGCTGTTAATGGAAAATAATGTAAGTTAAGCAGATCATCTCATTCAGGATAAAGAGAACACAATTTAAAATGAGGTGGTTGTGATACTTACAAACTTGAAAGAGCCTTTTCTGAAATTATATAATTGCTTGCAGTAAGAAAAAAAGGAAACCACAAAAATGAAACAAGGTTGTGCAAGATTATTTAACTATTATCTTTGACCTGAACACAAAATTTTATCTCAATAAACAAGAGAGACTTGTGACTTTGTTCTTGTATTTGACAAAGCTCATTTACACTAATACAAAAAAACCCCTTCACCCAAAATAATCCACTCAGGCCCAGTCCCACTTGCTCTGATGCCAATGTCAGCTCTGATGGGAATTCAAGAGCAGGATTGAGTGCATGTCTAACATGTAGGTGACATTAATATTTTCTCTATGCAGGCTTAGAATATAAAGTATAACTGAGTGATGTATGTCTCCTAAAAAATTAGAAAAATACACCATAATGACTCACTTTTTTTTTTTTTTTTTTATTGCATATAACTTTTATGGAGGGACTAGAGAGACTTCATTCTAATTTTGAAATCTTGTTCTTAAAAGCTACAGAAGCATTTTTCCCACGCTGGTACACTTGTCCTTCCAGCTATAAACAGAGAGGCAGAATTTATATGTAGAGTTCTGGAAATCTCTTTACAGGATCTAAAAACAGCCTTTCGGTTTGTGAGAATTTTGCCATGATAAACTACATCTTGTAGTTGGTTAAAATGGGAGTGCTGAGCATGACTGGAGAGAAGGAAATTCCAGATCTCCGCAAGTAAATTTGTTGCTATTTCTAATAGTTACTAGGAAAGGATTTCCTAATCTCATCATTAGGGCAAAGCTCAGTACTGGTGTCTTGACACTTGGACTAGACTAATTTGGAAAACACTTGATGATGATGTAGAAGAAGAAAGTATTTATTAGCAGGAACCTTTTATCAGTTTTTATATCGTGGCAACTTGGGATATGAGCAAACAAAGCAATGTGTACTGAAAAGTGAAGGTTAAAATGAAATGTATACTTGCAGCAGCCTTGGAAATACTTATGAGGCAAATCTGCACTTGCAGTGCAGAGGGGAAAAGGGGAAGGAAAAGTGATATAACAGCTGGAAAAAAAGGAGGAGTGAGGAAGAGGAGATAATCTTGCCCTGAGTAAAGAAGGCCTGAAAGACTAGTTTTAAAACCCTCATTTTCGGTGGTACTAATTTACTTTGTATAATCCAAGACTTCCTTTTTTTAAAGATGTACATACTTGTGGAGCCACCAGCACGCTAACGTCTGACTGAAGATAACACAGTCCCTTTGAAGGACTTCTGCCTGCCTGTAGAGAACATTTTACAATTACCCAGTCCGCAGCTCCACATCTCCTACCCACGACATCGGCTTGTTCATATCAAGACAGGCAGCTGCTTCTCTGCAAATTCTGCTCCAGATTTACGCCTGATCCCCTACAAAGGAAATAACCAAATGTAATACACTCACGAGTGCCGCTTTTCCCTCGGCACCTCTGCACACTGCGATTCCCTGATGGGGTAAGGAAGGATGTCCTGCAGCAGTGGGCAGAAGGGGAAGGAAGTGGAGCGTGACTGGAGCGCGGAGCCGCTGCGTTTGCAAGGCACGAACTGTTGTGTGGCTGTTGGAAAGGTTCTGGGGAGCAGCCGAGGTCGGGGACGGAGAGGTGTGTTAATAACTAAGGCAAATACCTACACTTGGTAGTTGAAATGAGGGGATCGCTTCACGCACAGGAATTTTGTGCGGTGATGCAACGCCTCGCTTATTTTAAACGCTGTTTCTCGCTAAGCGAGTTCATGCGCTCGGCCGCTGATCGCCCCCCGGCCGTGCCTTCAGGCCGGGCAGCCGGAGCACCGGGAGCGGGCGCTCCGCAAGCCCCCGGCGTGTCCGTGCGCATCTCCGTGCACGGCTGCGGGGAAGCGCCGCGCTCCGTGGGGAACACACCACCCTCCGAAGTGCTTTCCAAAGGGAATAAAGGGAGGAGAGGGAAAAATTCCCACGTGCCGATAACAGCTCAACCGTAATATTCAAACGCGCCGACCCTGCCCACGTCCCAAGGCTCAGCCGCAGCTCGGCGCTCGCCCGTCCATCCGCCCCTCAGCGCGGGCCCCGGGCCGGCAGCTCGGGCGGGCAAACGGCCCCGCCGCGGCCGCTGCTGCCGCCTCGCGCTCACCGCGGGGCCCCGCCCGGGACACGGGCCCGGGGCACAGCGCGCGCCTGCCGCCGGAGCCGCCCCGGCCCCGCCCGTTAACGGCCGCGCGGCCCCGGCGCCCCCTGGCGGCGCCGACCCGGCCACCCCCGCGAGCGCGCACGGAGCTGCGGGGCCCGCGCGGGCGGCGTGACCGGGGCGGCGCTTCCGTGCGGGGCGGGGCGGAGAAGGCGCCGCGAGCCAATTGGCTGCTCCGCGCAGGGAGGTGCGCCCCGCGCTCGCAGCGCTCCGTGATAGGACGAGGAGGGGAAAAGGGGGCGGGGCGCTGCGGCACGGCGCGCCCCCGTTGGCCGCTTCTCTCGCCTGGGCGCGGCGGGCGCTGCCATTGGCCGGCGGGCGGCGCGGGGGGCGAGTCCGGCGGCAGCGGCCTCCGGGGCTGGGGTCCGTCTCGGCGGCAGCGAGCGGCGGAAGTCTCGCGAGGGAGCGCGGCCGGGATTTCGCGGTGCTGCCTCCCTCCCTCCCTCCCTCCTCCCTCCCTGCCTGTCGCTGGCTGCGAGGCGCTGGTGTTTGTGTGGAAGGGGGAGGAGGAGGAAGAGGAGGAGGAGGAGGGCAGGCGAAAGGAGCCCGAGCCCCACCATCCGCCGAGGGGAGCGGACCGGAGCCCCCTCGCCGCCCGCGGAGCTCTTTTTCCCTCCCCTCGCCCCGCCATGGCCTCGGGAGACACCCTGTACATCGCCACGGACGGCTCAGAGATGCCGGCCGAGATCGTGGAGCTGCACGAGATCGAGGTAGAGACCATCCCGGTGGAGACCATCGAGACCACCGTGGTGGGCGGCGAGGAGGACGAGGAGGAGGAGGAGGAGGATGAGTGCTGCGAGGAGTGCGGCCCGCACCACCCGCCCCATCACTACCACCACCACCAGCCCATGATCGCGCTGCAGCCGCTGGTGTCGGACGGGGACCCCAGCGGGGCGGGCGGCGGCGCGGCCGGCGGCGGCGGGGGGCAGCTCCACCTGCACCACCACCACCAGGAGGTGATCCTGGTGCAGACCCGCGAGGAGGTGGTGGGGGGAGACGACTCGGACGGACTGCGGGCCGACGACGGGTTCGAGGACCAGATCCTCATCCCCGTGCCGGCCCCCGCCGGGGAGGACGAGTACATCGAACAGACCCTGGTCACTGTGGCCGCCGCCGGCAGCAAGAGCGGAGGCGGCGGCTCCTCCTCGGCCGGTGGAGGAGGCCGCGTTAAGAAGGGCGGCAGCGGCAAGAAGAGCAGCAAGAAGAGTTACCTGAGCGGGGGAGGCGGCGGCGGGGCCGAGGGCGGCGGCGGCAGGAAATGGGAGCAGAAACAGGTGCAGATCAAGACCCTGGAGGGGGAGTTCTCAGTCACCATGTGGGCCTCGGGTAAGTGCGCGCCGGACCCCTCCCTCCCTGGGCCGCGGGCCCCGCCGGCGGCCGCGCGGTGCGGCCGGGACAGTTTTGTTTTGAAGGGAGGCCATGTTTTGATGTGTGCGATGGGCGCCGCCATGTTCATCGCCAGGGCAAGTATGGCGGCTCCCCGAAAAGATGGCGGGGTCTGCGCTGCCGCCGCCGCTCCTGCCCGGCCGCGGCGGGGGGAAGGAGGCAAACATGGCGGCGGCCGCCAAGATGGCGGCGGCGGGGGGTGCGCGGGCGGGCGGCAGCGCCGCCGGCTCCCGGGCCAGGCCGCAATGGCGTAGTTTCTGCAGCAGGGGGAGGCGGGGTGCGGGGCGAACCTCCCCGCGCTCCCCCCGTCCCCGCCCCGCCGCCGCTCCCCGCGGGGCCCGCTCCGCGCCTGCCCCTCGCGCTCCCTCCCCTCCCCCGGCCGCCGCCGCCCTCTGTCCTCCTTCTCCCCCGTGTCCCGTCCCGCCGCCCCTCCCCGGCTCTCCGCCTGCCGTTCCGCTCCCGTCCCTCCCGCCCCGCGGCCGCGGCTGAGGCGTGTGCGCCGAGCCGTGACCGCGATGCGCGAGCGAAAACTCGCCCGCCCCGACCCCGCGGCTCCCCGGCCCGGGGACGGCGAAGCCCGAAATACCGTGTACAGCTCGCCCGGGGGCCGCCGGCCCCTGCCCGCTGCGGTGGGTGGGGCCTCCCCGGCCGGAGCCCGCCGTGCCGGCGAGGGGAAGCGGCTCCTCGCCCCCGCGGGGCTGCCCGCGCCTCCCGCCGCCGCGGAGGGGGCGGCCGCAAACAAGCGGCCCTTGAGAGCCCGAGGGGCGCCGGGGGTGACGGCCGGGAGGGGCGGCCCCGGAGCTGACCTCCGTCCCTGGGAGCCGCGGGCAGCAAAGGGGCCATGCCAGGCTGGCGCTCGGAAACCGTCGGGCTTTTCCTCGGCTAGGTCTGAAGATTTAAATAAGCTTTTTAAGTAGGCACAGGGAGACCTTGTCGTGGGAGATTCTGTTTTTTGAGGATTTTTGTGTGTGTGTGGGTAGGAGTGTCTTTTAAAGGCAGTAAAATTTTGTGAAGGTGTTTAGTATCTGTGGGGCTTGGAGTAAAGCTGGCATGCACCTGCCCTGCCTACTTTATTTCTTTTTTTAATTTTTATAAAAAATGTATTGCCGGCAGCAATGCTCTGTAATCAGAGTTCTGTCCATATGTTACATAAATGTGAAAAAAGAGGTCGAATAATACAGGTCATGTAATATGTAAATTGGTGGGTGTTTTTTGAACGGTAAGTTGGTAATCTGTTTTGCATATCATAATTTTTGTGCTCTTTCGAGTTTTTTAGAAGGAGTCTAGTAAGATTGAAGCTCTTGAAGCTTTTGATGTAGTTGAAAATGTTTGTATTCTGTGATGCCTGCAAATGACTAGAAGTTGTTAGCGAGGGCAGTGTGGAAGGGAAGGTGTATTGGATGGCTGAGTTCTCCTGCCTGAAAAGATGGAAAGCACAGTGGTATGGATTTTTGCTCTCTTTTGAAATACAGGTGACTACTTAAGCAAGTTTCACAGTTATCTGACACTATTGGCATGTCAGTTGACAACCCAGTGAGTTTGATTAAAGTTCTTTTTGATGGAGTTTTCCATATCCTATTTAGTAGGATGGTGTTCTGTGTGCTTCTGTATCACTGTATGAAACTGAATAAACTCCCTTGCTAGTAGTTTTATTAGAACTGACCATCCAAGAAAGATAAAAGATAATGGAAACTAATATTGTCTGCTGGCTTGTGGAAGCTGCTGGAGGTAGCTGAATGCAAGTGGCTGTATGACTCATGAGCTGGCAGGATCCAGGACCTCACTGAGATCAATTGACAATTTCTAGCGTGCATTTGCACTCAGAAATTCAGAGTGCCTGATAGGATGCTTCCTTAGGACTGCATGCTAATTATTACTTGACCAAAGTGAAGCATGTGTATAATCAATAAATTTGCTTCTCTTCCCACATACACAGCTTTTATATCAGGGGTATCCTTATTGATTTTTGTGATTTTCTTGTTTAGAAGCATGACCATGGAGCTCAGTAGGAATGATACCTGCTTATAATTTACTGGACATTGAACTGCATTGCTACATTTAACTCCATTATATCCATGATGCAGAAGAATAAAGAGCACGTAGTCTGACTTTACTTGCCAAAAAATGCCCTTCCAAAAGCAAAATCAAATACATAGGGAAAAGTTTGTCCTCCCCTCCCTTTGTGTACGCAGGCACCACCCGCCAGCTTCAAACAGCCTTGGTAATAGCCTGCTCAGCTGAGAGTGTCCTGAAGTTTTACTGAGAATATTGGACAGGCTCTTACACCTCATATGCAGCTTTTTTATTTAAAGGGGTCTGATGTGGTCAAATGCTGGGGATTTTTTTCTTTCTTTTTAAAAATTTTTTTATTTTGCCTTTTTTTTCCCCTGAAACATCAGAGGCTGAATCGTTGACAGAGAAGTCAAAAAAGAAACAAAACTTGGGGCAGAGGGCTATTCACCCAAACCAAAAAGAAACCCCAACCTGAGTACCCTCCCCCAAAAACCTCAAAATAAATAAAGGCCAAAAAAACCTAGAATCACTGGCTTGCAAAAGGGTAGTTCTAAAGTTTCCCTAAAGAATCAAACTATTTTGAAGAAATATAGTGGCTTTGAATCTGTATTTTGACATAATTAAAGATTTGCTTGCACGCTGATTCAGTTGACTGTTTTAAAAGCTAAATGAAAAGTTAATCGAAAGACAAGTGATAAATAGGCCATGCATCAAGGTAAAACAGTGAGCCCTATATTGCTGTGCATGGGATTTTGAGTTGGGAAGAAGGACACTGCTCACTACAGTGTGGGAAGACAATGTGAATTAATTCCTTGTTACTGTTTGCTGGTGCTACTACATTGGCTTGTACAGGGGTGGTACTAAATTTAACCAATCATAAATCTTTTTCCATAAATGCATACAACGTGTCTTGTAGCTCCTCTTGAAATGTCTAGAAATAATCTGTGAAATATATAGCAATGTGACTAAAGGGGACTACTGAATTCTTGTCTTGTTATGTGGTTTTTTAGAAATTGCAGCCCTGTTGTTGGCAACAGTTTAGACTTAGCATAACTTCTCTTATCAGCTTGGTATCTATGGTGATATCAAACTTGTGACCCATGATTAAAGTGTTTAGTTTGAAACATGAGTGCCTTGTTCTAGTTCAGATCAGCTTTTCAGTTCTTAAGAATACAATTATTTGTCTTTCTTCATGTGTTCATGAAAGTAAGAGGTGAGTGAAGGTGTATTTCTGAAAGGGTTGAAGAGGGCATATGGTGGATAATTCAGTCATGTTCCTGTAGTGTGTTTACTTTATATCAAATACATGAATCAGAAAATTGCATATCATTCAATTGCATGTAATCCAAGTGAGACACCAGTTTGTACTAGAAAAATTGTTCTTATCAAGTGGAATTTATTTGTATCTTTGCTGCATTTAGCTTGAATCATTGTCTTTAGTGAATTTTTCCAGGTTGGGTGCACAATAGTGAAGGGGGAGGGGAAGGATCGTGAGAAATCACTTTGTCAGATGGTGCTTGCAAAACTGATTCTTGCATGCAGGAACATTTGGGAAGGTGGTGCTTAAATGCTGGTTGCACCAAATGCTGGAAATTTCAAGCAATTGGGGCTTAAATTCAAAGGCGAGAAAATGGATTAGTGTAACTACATCTTCTAGGTAATGCCTCTGTCAAGCTTCCAAACCTGAAATAGGTGTTGGCTTAAACCGTTATTGTAAGCACAGTCTGCAAACTGAAGTAGCACAACCAACTATTGCCCACAGATGTTAAACTGCTCAAGTGTCCCATCCCTAGATGGGAAAGACAAAGACACAGAAGTTACATGTATGGTTTGGAAATTATTTTTGATAATACAGGAAGCCGTTACTGTGGATCCTTATTTGGAAGTTTATGCTGGGTTTCTAGAAGATTCTTCAAAATCTGTTAAACTTGCAATGACTCAAAAAATAGAAAGGTTTTCATTTTACTTGATCAGATTGCAGGGGTGAGAAAAATAACCATCTGCTGTCTGACCAGTTGTCTTATGTAGTATAAATGATAGATGAGTCACTTAGTTCAGTTGTGGGGCTGTATCAAGGATGGCCAAAATGCTTTGCAATGACAGATAGATAATGAGCTTCTTACAAAGTTTGTTATAATGGAGGCAGAAAGTGATTTTCTGGTTTAAAATATTAAGATGACAGTCTATTTCTGACTCCGATTAAGACAATGATACAAGCTTCTGCTGTAAGCATTGAATCTGCCCTGACATTTTTTCCAGTGATAAGGTAGATTGTTCTCTGTGTTTGTTTTAAATGTATTTTCAGTTTTGAAAGTGAAATACATGAATGTGGTTCACCATCTAAAATGACTCAGAGGATTGTAGTCTGAAGGTGGGCTAGGAAGCAAATTAACTAACTTGCTGTTGGGTCCTTCCCTGGGGCACTCGAGTCACTCCAGTGCTGACCATTCAGAAGGTCACAGTGCTTCAGCACTGTCTCATAAGTGCTGAAGTCAGATGATGACTGTTGGTATATGCACTGGTTTTGTCAGTTCACGTCTCAGTGGTGTGAAATAAGAGATGGGTGACACAGGGAAAGAAGAACCTGTTCTCCATCTGTGTGCAAGGCACGTCAGAAGGAAAGTAACCTAGCAGCCGTTTAGGTTAAAAAATGACATACTGTGCAAAATGGAATTTTAACATTCAGAAGTGTCTGCTAAATAACTGTATTATTTAACAAGCTAATTACAGTTCTTTGCTTCCAAACATGACCAATGAACTAATTTGCCTGAGGAGATTGCAATGTGGTAGCAATAACCAAGCTGTTACCACAGTGCCTTGGTACCGCACAGCTGCCGAATGCATCCTTTATCCTGTAATTGCTTTTCAGCTGTTCCTAAAAGAAAATGTGTTTAACTGTGTGATCATATTTTAAGCTTAAATGTTCATCCTTTTAGTGGCTAAGTAGAATGTCTTTTAATTTGGTGCCTTGAGGAGGAAGCTGTAGGATCAGGTGTCATTGCTTTGCTACCAGGTGTATCTCGAAAGTTCTCTTCTGCACCCTGTTGTCCTCAGATGAAAACTGATTGAACAACAATGTGTTCTCCCTGCTCAGTAATAGAGGAGGATGGCCAGAGATTTGGTGATTTAGATAAAAGCAAGAATAACAAGGAAAATCAAGAATAAAACAGAGGAAAAAATAATGACAGAGCTTCTTGGATTGAGAGTTGAGAGGGTCATCCTTAGTAAGCTGGGGAGTTACAGAGTTGTCAGCTGCAACTCAAGAATTGCCCAAAATAATGGGATTCCAAGGTCGGTGGATTTTTCTGTGTAATAGAAGGGCTGTAAGAGATGGAGATATTGTGGTAATAGGAGCAAGATGTGATCAAAAAAGTATTGGGAAGCAGATTCTGCCATGTTTTGTTATTGATTTGTTGCATGGAGTTACTAGTTTTATTCCAGCAATCTTCTTCCTACTTCATTCAATACTTGGGCTTGGTTCTCTCAAAACTTCAGGTTATTTCACCAGTAGTCAAAAGACACAACTGGCTAAACACTGAACTTTCACTGATGTTAGCAGAAGAATGTTTGACATACTTGCTTTGGAGGGCCTAAGTGGATCTGGTTCAGTGTGTGTATTGCCCATATTTAGGGGGCAGTGAGAGACGTGCAGATGGAAGGACACTGAACATGAAGGTGTATTAGGGTATGTCCTGAAAAGGTGCCTAGAACAACCCAGTTTAGATTAAATATGCAATGCAAGACCTTAATGCAAGTTGGTGTGGAAGGATGTAGGGGGAGGCCATTAAAATTGTGTTCCAAGTTCATTACAGAAAGCTGGATTGGAGCTATAAGAATAGTGCTTCAGCCAAATGCCTTATATTTGAGTCTGCTCTACTCTCAGGTGGTTTTAGGGGACAAAACAAAGTAGATCAGACAGTATATACAGTACTTAATTTCCTTTACGTGACTGGCTCCATGGCTCTGTCTGTATATAACTCGCATGGGTGGCATCCAGAGATGTCACTGTATTTTCAGGGTTGTGTCTGTGTTTTGCTCTGCTTTGCATGCAGTATGTTTCATTCTGTGATGCTTCATGAGAGGAAAAGGGAGAGGTAATTTGCCTGTAGTGGGCATCAGGACTTGCTTGAACACAAAAACCAGCAAACAGTTAACTTGCCCAGTTAGCAGTGAGAATGATCAGTTCAGCCTGAGTGAAAGTTTGCTTGCACTTTACCCTGCAGACTTTGAGCTGCTTAGTCCAGGTTGATAGGCCATCACAAATAAAGTAAATTTGTGCATAGAGGAC
Source organism: Setophaga petechia (assembly GCA_024362935.1). NCBI lineage: Eukaryota > Metazoa > Chordata > Aves > Passeriformes > Parulidae > Setophaga > Setophaga petechia. Next base: position 8,879,716 of record JANCRA010000003.1, on the reverse strand, counting down.
ATTGGTAAAATGTTTCCATTTCCAGACTTCCTCCAAAAAAGTGGGGAGGTTTCTCAAAAGAAACCCTCGGGCTGGCTCAGCTGTGCTGGCCCTATCCCCTTGTGCTCCTTTCAGTGCAGGGGCAGCATGAGTGCTGTGGTGTTGTTTTGTTTTCCCAAAGACCTGATAATGTCTCACGATGGTCATGATACTAAAGAGGTACTGAAGTCTGCTGCTACTTTTTCAGAAATATTAGCCAAAAATTACACCTCAAGGTAACTGTTTTGTATTTTAGTGTTTTGGTTTAAATTTGTTTTTAGAAGTGGAGGTGTGTGCAGCTGTAGAGATGCAGTTTTTTGTTATAGGAAAATGTGGTGGTTTCTTTTATTTTCATATAACTGTTAATATACTAAACAATCATTTATCTTATGTTTTATTCTATCCAAGCAACATGTTTATAGGTTTTTTGTGTTTTGCTCCAGTAGTCTGTGGAATTATATAGCTGTGGAATTGACTTCTGTTGGCAGGCTTTGGGAAGTAAAGCTGCTGAGGACTGGCTTTCAGTTTTGTCCTCAAATAGCAAGAAAGCACTGTGGAATAGCAAACCTTTGTGCTAGGGAAGGAAAGAACATCTTAAAGGATGTATACAGAATTTCCTAGTTGACTCACTGATGTGAGGCAGGAAATGAAAACTTGTCTGTGTTATGAATGCCATCAGACAGTCAAACTGCACGTTCTAGGTGGCTGTTGATACGGCCACGTTGAGGACAGCCGATCTCATTCCAGTCTACTGCATAGAGAAGGTGTCACCTTTAGCTTTGCAACAATTCTGTGCCATTCCGAGCTGCCAGTCTTTTTTCAAGTTTCTTTTAGAAAGAACAAATTGTTGCCAAACTAGAGGTTTATGGACTTCAATTTGTAACTCCTTCAGTTGCTGTAAAACTTAACATATAATCCTCACTTAAGGTAAATTCAATTACTTTTTTAAAGCACTGGGAGGGACTGAAAGGTAGTGTGGTGGTGAGTGGACAACTAAAAAGGTCAATAGTCAGTTTTGTAGTTTGCTTTGAGTTCAATGCTGCAGATAGTGTTTTCTTATTTACACTTCTGTCTTTGCAGAGTTGGAGTCTGTTTTCCTCTTTCACCATGGAATATCCATGAACTGCTATTTGATCTGGTAGATCAGATTAAACCTCAAACCAGCAGTAACATTTCTAGAAATAGCTTGGTGGCAAACATTAAAAGCAGGCATTACAAATTGAATAGAAATTTGTCTCTGGTATCTTTCTTTTATTTGCTTGCCTTTTTCTCTCTTCTCTAGCCTAAGTTACTGAGTTATGACTAATGTTATTTCCTGTGTTTCTGTTTAGGAGAAAAATCCCGAAACATTTTGTCTTTTGTTTTCTGCCTTATGTTTTCCTATCTTTTTTTATTTGATGAAATACTATTTCTGTCCTACCACCTTGTGTTTCCACTCTTTAAACAATATCTGTAAAATAAAACTTCCTGTTATTTTTGTGTAGCCTCCTGTGTATAAAACAATTTCCAGAATCTTCTCCCCATACACATAGTAGAAGAAGTACTGTCAAGTTGCATTACATAGAGCTGAGTAGTTACAGCCATATATACATCTGTTGTCCCAGGTGTATTTGAGGGTGGAAAACAGGCTAGGTGCTGGGTCTTCTGTCTGCTGCTGTGAACACTGCAGTGAGGAACATAGATGGATGTTTCTGTTCTCTCTCATTTTTGTCTCTCAGTTTCTGTTATAAAATAGCAAGAGGAGATAGAATGCATGGTACAATGTTTTCTAAAGTATGAATGTGAGTAGACAGCAACAGCAGGTCTTCCACCTGATTTCACTGCAGTCCTTGAGCACAAATTCATAGGAGGAGCTCTGGAGCAAACAAGAGTATCTTAACTGGCTTGCAGATCAAAGCTTTGAATAATCCCAGTCTCCTGTTTACATAGTGGAGTGGGAAAGGGCTTAGGGTGGCCCTTGCCACAGAAGGAAGAAGCCCCCTTGGGAGAGAGACACACAATTTGAGTTGCTTTCTTTGAGATCTGTCTGCAAGTGTGAGAGAAACTTAATTTTATAGGCAGGTGCTGAAGCCCATCAGCAGTTATTTTTAAATTTCTTGTCTCTATGACACTTCTGTTGGAGGTCAGGGAAGTCTGAAGACTGAAGTAAAGATCAGTACTCCTGACATCTCAGGGTGTCTGCTGCTCTTCTGATAGGCTTGAAAAGTTAGGGACTGCTGCTGAGTATCAGCATGGGTATAGTGAAGATTAGTCCTGAAGAGGTTAAGGGAAATCAATATTTAGGCATTGTTTCAGGAAAAGTACATTATCTTTCAAGTGCAGCCAACATTTATAGGATTGTTCTACTAATTTCTGTATTTGTTTGTGCTTAAAGTAGATATGCAATTTCTGCTTTTTTTCCCCGCTCACTGTATTCTTTCTGTGTTCTTCAGGCTGTAACTGTATGGGTGTCTTTTTGCTCTTCACAATTAGTGTGACAATCTGGTAGTGCAGTGTATTCTTTTAAATGTGCAGCAATAGTGACTTTGTAGCCTATTAAATTGTATGCTGTTTTGATAATTAGTAGGTATTGAATTCAGTATTTTGTGTATTTCAGATGATAAAAAGGATATTGACCATGAAACAGTGGTGGAAGAGCAGATCATTGGAGAGAATTCTCCTCCAGATTACTCAGAGTACATGACAGGGAAGAAACTTCCTCCTGGTGGAATACCTGGCATTGACCTCTCAGACCCCAAGCAACTGGCTGAATTTGCTAGGTAAGTAGGAAGAAAGGAGGTTTAAAATTTGTTCTTTTCACTGGTTTAATTAAGAAACTGTTATGCAAAATGGTATGTTTAGTATGGCTTATAATTCCATTTAATTATCTTCTAAAACTAGGGATTTAAGGCAGCATCAGCTACTCTGTTCTGAACTAAAATAACAGAGTTTTATGTTCAGCAGTGAATTCTTCAGTGTCTTCCAGTCTCCAGTTCCATTAGGTAAGACAGGACCTAAAAACATTCATTGATAGACTGCATCACTCATTGCTCCAGGTAACCCTGCCTTGGGGCTGGACTAGATGGTCTCTAGAGGTCCCTTCCAAGCCCAGCAATTCTGTGATTTTACATGACAGAGTATTTCTGTAATGTGAGTAGCCTTAAATTCCTGAGCACCAAAGGAACCAGTGAGTGAAGTGCTGCGTTGGGGTTGTTCAGTACAAAACAGCAAGGCTGCAGGATTTAGCTGGGAACGCCACTTCCTGTTCTTTTTCACCCGCTTCTAAAGCTGAAGATCTTAAATCACGTGTCCTGCCCTTTCAAGTGCCACTGATAATTGCAGTTGGATTTTCTCTGGTGAGTCAGAATTGTCGCTGGTTTACGTGTCAATGGGCTGACCCGAGCGCCAAGGTGACTTTTCCTTTCAGGCGGAGGTGGCGGCTCGCAGCGGGGCGGGGCGGTGACAGCGCCCCCGGGGCCGCTCCGGTGCCGGGCGCTCGGGGCCGCCCGTGGCCGCCAGAGGGCACCCGCGGGGCCGCGGAGGAGCCGCCCTGGGCCCGTCCCCGGTGTCCCTCTGGTGCAGGGCAGCGTCGGTGCTCTGTGTGCAGCTGTCTGAGCACGGCTGCTGCCTGTCTGTGGCACTACTGCCGCATTTCCCCAGGCTGAAAGCAAAACGTGTGTAAAGCCACATTCATTTTGACCCCATTCATGAGAGGCATGCTATCTACCTCTAGACAACAGATAGTGTTATGGTTGCCAGACATATTAATTATTTTATCGTTTACTAGGATCTAATATTTAAATCCTATTTTATGCATTCATTTTTTTTATCTTGACTTTTTTATTATTATTAAATAATTAAACCATATATCCCTACATTATCCAAATCACTTATCACCAATACTTTCAGTTAACCTTCCTCTATATTTCCTGGTATATTTCCTGAAAGCAAAACATGTGTAAAACTACATTTGTTTTTGTAGCAGCTGGCTGTTCTTCAGAGCTAGGGTGCACGGTTCTGACGCTCAGAGCAGGTGGACAGTCACATGTTGTTATCCTTACTACCCAGCAGAGAGAGAGTGTACCTTTTTCCAGGTAGTTGCTAGGTGGTCTGGCTTCTTGGTTAGCTGGATCTTGATGTTCATTATGTGCATTTATTCCTGTTTCACCTTTTTGATGTTGCTGCTTTTTACAAGTTTTGTACTGTTACTGTGTTGTGTGTTTGTGCTGGAGGAATAACAGCACAGCCTCATCCCACAATTACTTTCACTAAAGCCATTGAACTATGAGTTTTGAAGGCTCCTAGTAAAATAGTTCTGTCAGGCTTGCTTCCTGCTTCAGACTGTCTGATCTGGAAATGTATAAAAGCACATTACAAACAGCTGAAAACAGGGTTCTACCTGAAGTGGTAGGTGGCTCTAGCTATTGATACTCTTTTGTGTTTTACTGTCATTTATCGAAGTTACTGTAATGCTCTCTGGGACCTGCTGATGAGTTCATACAATTTTTTTGAAAGCAGATGTTTAGCAGATACACTTGAGTGTACATAGTGTTCCAGTCCTAAACTGTTACTTACATATTTCTACTCATCATGTTTTTAGAATGGTGTTCTCCATTACTTTAAAACATGCTAAAACTTTACTCTGGTTCTATTAGACACTGAAGTACTGAATTGCTGTCTTTTGCTAGGAAGCAGAAATAGTTTTCTTGCAGGGTATTCTCCATGCAAATACTGAGTATTCTGTCTTCAGATTGAGTTGAATACTTGAAATGGTTGTTAGGATTTGGGTTTCTTGAAGTGACCAGGCTCCCTCTATCAGATGTGTCTGCATATTTCTGAATATTGTGGAATGTTTTAGCTAGGTTTCTATTGAGAAAACAGTGGCTGCGGCAACGTCTCAAAATTACTACTTTTCTATATTTATAGTATTTCAGAATGTTCTAGGAAGCTCCAGAGCTGGAATTGGTAGCATGTAGTGGAAAGATTCAGTTTTATGTGTACAGCCTCTTTTCTCACAGCAGATAAAATGTAATCCATTTCAGTCAGAGGATGAATGTGTGATGGTAGAGGAAGCACCTTGGTTGGATAGCACCTTCAGGAATATCCCCAAGTTGCTCAAAACCTGGGAAAAATTGTTCTCATAGCTTGATTGTAGATACATGAGAATTTAATGCATTTTCTAAGAAATGTTATTTGATTTCTTGGTCAGAATTGATGACTGTCAAACTTTTACTCTTGCCTTTCAGTTGTATGTTATGTCTTAAATTACTGTGTTTGTTCATTCTTCTGAGACTGAAGAGTATGGGTATGTTAGAATTTGAATATTTCTTGTTAAGGTCTTGTCCTCCTGCAAAGAAGTGTGTTGAAGGGGACTCCTTAGCTAATGAGATGGATTCAAGTACTGATCTCTGCAGACTACTGTTCAACTGTCTTATTGCCCTTGCTGTGTGCAGTATTACTGGGAACTTTGCATGCCAAGCTGGAAGAAAAAATTTGGTTTCCATGGTTGGAATTGGCTTTGGAGGTTCAAGGAGTACAGTTTTTCATGCTAAAAGAATGTGTTTGTTTAGTATAAAACTCTGTGAAATTGCCAAACATTGCTCATTGCTTTACAGTTCAGAAGCTCAAAATTTTTAGTAGCTGTGTTGTGAAAACTTAGCAGCACATGAAATTGAAAATTGCTTCTAAACTTAAATCGCTTCACGTGCTACAAGGTTTTGAATGACAAATTTGTACTTAGATTACTTGAAAAAAGAATTGTGACTGTCCACATCTAAGGAAGTGTGAACTGGGCTAGTAAAATTGTATGCTAAGTGCATTGTGTGCAGTTGAGAGAAGGTTACGTAGGGTTGCTTTTTAGTTTTCATTAAAGTAGGAAGGACTCTCACCATACATTTGTAGAAATTGCCTCCTCTGAACCAGGCTAGATCCACTGTTTATAACAAATGCAGCTTATTTTGATTAAGGATAAATTGATTTTAAATACTTGCATTGATGATTAGGAACAAAGTTCTGATGTTAAGCTTAAGCAGAAAAAGTTTGAATTCTAATGGTGGTAGATTTTGAGCAGGGTTCTGGTATTCTGATTATGATCTAGTTAGTGAAAGGTAATGCAGGAACAAACCTGATGTTTGAAGATGTTCATAGCTCTTCAGCCCTTCAAAACAATAATTCAGAACTGTTGTAATTGAGCAGCTGCTGTGGCCACCAGTGCCCAGAGCTTGGTGGCTCTCGCAGAGTGAGCGGTTGTGGTGTGTCCTGTGATGCAGTTGTCTCTCACTGCCTGGTTTAGAGCATGTGTCATTGAGTCATGTAGCAGGAATCTGAATCCTTTAACTGGAACTCTGACAGTTTTTCCTGGAAAAGCTTTTATGCATTCCATGATTCCATTGAAAACACTGTGAATAAATAGGCTCTGTCAGAACATCGACATGTTCAGTAATGCACAGATGGATGGCCGAAAGTTACACCTGGCTGGCAGTTTATCACTTCTTACACTTTTGTTATTTTATTCTGCTTTAGGAGTCTTGAATTTTCTCTAGCATGCTCTGAAAACACGATAAAAAAAGAAAAAGGTCGAATTCTCTTGCAATCATATCAAAATGTGAAATGTTAATTGTGAATGATCTGCTCAGAAGGGCAAAACCTAATAAATTACCATGTTTTCATTTGATACCTTTGACTGGGAAACTGTAAATCCCTTCAAGTGGAGTAAAATGCTTCATCCAAATCTAAATTGACGACAGCTCAGTAGTTGGCTTTGAAGAAATCATAGCTGCTTGGTAGTGAAAACTTAGGAAGGTAGCAGGGATATTTCTAGAATGTGCATATGGCAAATTCCCTCAAAGCAAGCCACTAAAAAGGATTTGGTTGCCCCCTCCCTCCCTCTTGTCCTCCAAATACACAACTGAACTGGCTGAAGACAGAACACAGACATCAGTAAAACAAAGAAATAAGAAGAAATGTCCTGTAGCTGGGAAATTGGCACAGTAATGGGTCCTGGTGGTAAAAACTTTATTCTTTGTGGTTTTATTTTCTGCTGATCTTGGTATCTTTTCTGAAGGAGAGCCATTGTGAGAACTGCCTTCCTTTCTATCCACTTTCCAAACCTATAGAAAAGAAAGGAGAGGAAACTGCATTAGAGTTTGAAATAGGACACCCTTTTTAGAAGTGACAAAGCCTTCTGGTCATCCAGATTTATGACTTAGGCCTCTTTATAAGGTGTATGCTTTTGTTCTTCTTACAGAGAAGCTTAAAGGGCAGTAAAGTGACAATTGCTTTACCCAGTATTCTTGTAGGGGAAGGGACATCTGCTCTGTGCCCCACTGCACAGGTCAGTGTCCCTGTTTACACATATGATATTCCTCATAACTAGGACAAACCTAGTGGTAGAATCGTGGAGTGAAAGAGCTTCTTAGGGCAGTTTTCCTCCTAACTGTGACTGAAGCAGGTAAGACACTGGCTGTTCTTGGGTTGTGCATAGATAGATTCCTAGGACACCTTGTGCCACTCCCCTTTCATCTGTTTGTCCAAAAGCCAGTCTAGCCAGTTCCAGGAGTTGTTCAGCACAAATAAACTCTTGCAGTAGCACAGGGCTGTGACACTCAAGTTAGTTCTGCTCAGCAGGGCAGTGCAAAGGGAATGGCAGGATGAGGGGAACACACCAGCAGTGCCAGTAACACTGTTGAGAGAGAGTAATATCCTCCACCTCTGACTGTTCTGGGAGGCAGAGGGAGGGTGGCCCATCAGCACAGGTGATTATCATTGCTGGTCATCAGAGACCTCTAGGATGTGTTAAAGGAGCTGCCTGAGAGAGAGAGAGAATAAAGCTATTAAGATTAGCTTTATGTACAGACGGAGCTGAGAACACAAAACTCTTTAGCAGTGGCAAAAAAAAAAGGGAGATTATGGAGTAAGGGGGTAATTCTGTACTGTTATTTGAATTGTATTTCCTTTCTTCCCAGCTTTAACACAATTTCTATGGCTGACTTTTAAAATTGCATCAGTTGACAGGTTATGGAGTTGGACAGGGATTTGGGGTGGGGATTAAGGTTCTCTTAGGGTGAAGTACTCTCAGTTCAGCTGTGTAGATGGAAGCAGGTAGTTAGGTTTAACTCTCAGGTACAGCACAGTATTGTTTTCTTTGTTTTGAGAAACTGAGTGATTTAATACGTGTAATTTCACTCAATCTTCCTTATGCATGGATAAGGGAGTGTGCTTTTATGCAGCTCATCTGTAAAGCTACACATTCCTGCTTCCTCTACTGTCACCCATCCCTCCCTCCACTCCCCCAGTGCAAGTTAAGACGTAGCCTTTAATTGCAGTGTCCCAGTGACTTGATGCCAAAGGTACAAGGAACCCTTCCTGATTGTCACAGTTATTTGATTTGCAGTTGCCTCTATTCGGTGCAATGAATGTAAAATCACTGCAGAAATGAAAATTTTGGTCTTGCCATGTAAATTGACTTTCTGCAAAGGCAACTGTTTCTGAAGTTCCACCCCAGTATTAATGTGTGTGTCTGTAGTTGTGTTAAATAGTGATATTTGTTAGAGTTCTGTTTTTGATTAATATTTCAGGCTAAGAAAACTTGGATGGAGCTGGTAGAGATGCTCTACTGGGTGGGAGCCAAAAGTCTAACCACCACCAGCAAGAGCTACCTGCACCAGTGTAATTAAGATCAACAGCACAGATTCTAGTCTGGTCTCCTTTTGCAGAAAGTTAATTTTAAAGTAAGACCAAAACCTTTTTTCTAATGCATTGTATATGTAAGTCTTTACATTCTTCTCTGAGGGATTGTCCATATGGCTTCTGCAGCTTTGTGAGCAGGATGACATTTTTTGACACAATGATCTACTGTAGCTATGCCTGTGGTGTTCATGCCCTCATGCCTTTAATCCAGGTGTACAAAGGGCCCAGCAGCTTCCTCCTGCCTGTGGCACTGAGATACAGCCTGGACACTGTTTGCCATCTCTTCTTTTGCATTGTCTGCTGCTGTTTTGTTCATAAGCCTGGTTATCTGTGGAACCCTGTGTATAAGTACAGTCTTGTTCCACATTTTAGGCTTAACTTGCTGTGTTTCCATGAAAAATGAGAAGATGTAAAATTACTCATTTTTTAACTGAAACCTTTTGTCATTTGTGTCCAAAAGTTCAAGTATACTGCTGGGCTGATACTGTTTGATTTGTAAACAAAGCCTGAACATTAAAAAGACCTGGATGGACATTCATGTTCTATGCCTGTTCAGACACTGAAGTGAAAATTGTGTGTGTTGATGCTTCAGTCTGTCCCATGTCTGACCATCCAGTTCACCTGCAATTGGTTTTTCAAGCTTCCTTCCTGCACCAGCCCAGGGGATTTTCCTCCTCACTCTACCTCAACAGCCTGTTAGAGATGACACTGTTGCAGCATTTCTTTCTCAAAGATTGACTTAATACCAGAGGTAAGATACAAGAATCAGGAACAGGGTTTAACACAAAGCTTGAAAATGCCCACTAAAGCTATTTGCCACATCTCTTGTTAGCAATTCTCTTGGTCTAGTCACTCTCTTTACAGGTGGCCAGTTAAGACTTTGGAACAATAGTGGTTTTACACATTCTGATTGTGTCAGGGATGCGGATCTCAGACCTAGGAAATTTTTTTTTGCTTCATTTTTTGGGGGGGATGACTCAGCCAACATTTAACAGGTTGATTGAATTAAAAGGAGGTAGTTTTGGCACCAGCTTTGTCTCCTAAGGATGTTTGTTCTGTAATGGAATTAAATCATGACACACTGTTCTCTCATGTCCCATCTTGTCAAATCATTCTTCTGTGACCATTTTAACAATTGCTCATTTCTGTCCCTCTTCCTGTTTTTTAAAATCACAGTGATATAATAAGTAGAATCCCATACTAAAAGTAATTGAAGGCTTTCTGTGGGGTACTGTAAAGACAGCTTTTGGTGTGTGTTTTCCTACAGCATCAGTACCTGTACTACTATTGAGTCTGGAACCTCACTGGAGAGTGCAGTCTGTCAGTCAATCCCAATCACTTGTGTGGAGTCAGGTATTTTACTACTTGACTCAAAGAGACTTTGTAAACTGAAAACAGCACAACCATTCTGTATTCCAGTTGGATTATATAAATTAAGTCTAATCAATAAGGTCAACTGAGTTGGTCTGTAGTCTTGAAAAGATAGTTACAATGAAAATTAAGATAATGAGGAGACTGCTGTACAGCAACAGATGTAGTTTGCTGTATTCAGAATGTTTCTGCCCTTAAGTTGTTGAAATCTTAGTTGTACTGCTGGTTGTGGTGCACAAGAGGAGCTTTGTCAGCACAAATGCTTTACACCCATTCACAAGTCACTGTTAATATCTGTAAATGTGTTTGTAACCCTGCAGGAGGCTGTAGTCTTCTTCAGCATGGCTGTGTACCTGCCAAGTGCAGTCTGGAGATGCTGAGGCAAGCAAGAGTTTCCCATGTGTCCACTTAGAGAAAAGAGCAAAATAAACCTCTAAATCCTTGGGGTTTAGTGCTGTCTGTGAAGTGGCTGTCAAGTGCTTTAGTCTGTAGATGATCACTTGAACTGTGCTACATCTGCAGTACTGAAAGGACTCAGAGTCAGGGACCAGTGATAGCTGACAGAGCCATGGGAGACTTTCCATCACATATCACTCCACTGGCAGTTGTAAGATGATTTTCCTGGATCTTCAGGACTTCTGAGGGAGTTTTTTCACTGCTCTTGCTTCTAAGACTCTTCTCTAAGCAGTCCATGTGAAGGAAACAGGTGAAAGCAGAGTTCAGCCACCAGAGTGTGACAGTAGGAAAGAAGTCTGGACTCAGCTTGCAAAAACCAAATGCTTTTGTGGTCAGAATGGAGGCATTTGAGTTTATTTTCCCTACAGCTCTTGGGAAGTTTTTGAGTGTTTAAGAGTTGCTGTTTAGGTATTTTCATATAAATTATTAAAAGGGATGTAAAAAAGTACATATATGCATTGGAAATCTCTTCCCCCAACCTTGTTCTTTTATATCAATTTCCAGAAACAGAACTCATGCGGATTAAAACTGTCATGGGTAGCAACAGACACTTTTCTTTCTGAGTGTGTACCAGAATTGGAATTCTGATAATTCAAATTATTTTGTTAATTTCAAGCTACTCATTCTGTTTGAGACTAGGGAATACCACCAAACCTGTGGATTAACTTCCAGGTATGATATGTAGGCACCTTGTGACACAGAACTGTTGTGTGCTGTATTGCCAGGAAAAGCAGTTCAGTAAACCCACATGAACACACTGGCTCTGCTTCCACAGCAAGGTTTGGGAATGTGCAAAATCTCATTGCTTACCTGAGGGAATCTCAGCTGTAAGGGGGTCCATTTATTTGTACCCACCTACTGCTATAGTTAGATGGAGATAAACATTTTAAGTTTTTGAAGACAGCACCACAGGTTTGAGAAATAAAGACAGCTGGAAGTGCAGTGCAGTTCTCCAAAATCACATCTGGCTCTTCTGACTTTCTGATAGGTGGTTTTTATAACACTGTTCAAGATTGTTTTGTACAGAGTCTTACTGTAGGTAAATAGATCTACACATACAAGCAAGAGTTTGCTGGGCTCCTTATGTAGCAGTGGAGGTTGGTGGCACCCATAAAATAATGAAGATCCCTGTCAGTGACCAGAGGTAAATTGGTGATTGCTTGTCAGTTGCCAAGAGTGGAATCTGTGTGCACAATACCTTAAAGTAAGAGTGATTACCATTTCTGTGGTTGAAATTGATGTCTGTATTGTCTGTGTAGATTCCACAACCTGCCTGATTCTGCTTTCTCTGCTTCTGTGGAGTTTTCTTTAGAAGTGTCGCGTGATGAAAATACTGCAGAATGATTGAACCTGTACTCCTTCGTGTCCTGCTGTATGGATGGAGAGGAAGTGAAGCTAAATAGGCCACATGGCACAGCATAAATGGAGTTTTCAAACAAAACCTCCTAATTGCAATTAGCATATGTCAGGGAAAAAGAATCTCAATTTCCACATGTTCAGAGGATTAAGAAAATTGTATTAAATGTATTATTCTGTATTTGAGATGTCCTTCTGGAAAGCAGACCATTCCAAATGCTGAATTATACTGGTAATATTTTTATGAAGGTTTTGAAAATGTTAAAGTGAATAAATACCGTTGACACATTTAATACTGGGGAATAAAATGTGCTCATTATGTAGGCACTCAGGGGAGAAGAGCTGTCTACGAATGTGTTTCTTCTAATTTTTTTTGTACTGTTTTTTATCTTTAAGAATGAAACCAAGAAAAATTAAAGAAGATGATGCTCCACGAACGATAGCTTGTCCTCACAAAGTAAGTGAAGTGCTCAGCTTCTGAGTAGATAGTAATTTGTAGATCAGAATTTTGTATTGATGTTTTCTCTTGAGAATGAATAACTAAAATATCTTACTGTTAATAGTATACAATCAGTTAAATGTATTTTAGTTGTCATTCTCTAGAGGCTTCCTTTAAAACCTTTCACTGAATAATATATTATTCCCATTCCTTGTCTTAAGGTTAGTGCATCCCTAATCTTCTGGTAACCATGATGCACAGTCCCTAACATGCTGGTTTTACTGTTGTGATTTCCCGACACCCAAGAATACATACTTGAAAGAATGTTCTGAAAGCTGTTCAAAGTACGTTCCTAAGATCTATATATCCTCTGCTTGGAAACTATGACAGATTTGGAGTCTAGATCAGGAATCAGCAATTTATGGTACAGATGCCAAAGTCAGCTTTATTGGAAGACTCAGAATTGCATTCCACAGAGCTGGAAAGTGCATCATCATGAAAGAGAGAGGCAGGCATCCTTGAGATACGATTCTGATCCACTGGTAGCAAGGAAGCTTCTGTCTTGAATAAACGTTGCCAGTAACCTAGATTGGTAGCCTGTGGCTTTTTACTGCATTATCCAGCTTTTGTAGTGCTTCTTCTAGCTGATTTAGTCTGTGGCTAAAAAAGACAAACACAATCTTGCTGACTTCTGGTCTAGATAAGTGTGAGCCTAAGCAAATAATCAGGGCAGATAGCTATTAGAGTTATCCATTAGAGAGCATGAATAGAAGGCTACTTTCTGACAGCCATGGTGTAAGGAGTTTTCCTAATTCCTCTTTGTGCTTACATTGATTTCCAATTCTCCACATTCTAAAAGTGTCATGTTTTTTTGTAATACAGTATGCAGAGATACAGGAGCAGTTATTTTTTACTATACCAAGGAATGTTACCTTCATTTTTTGATTTACTTTTTCATAGCCTCAACTTCATCTAAACAGGGAGGAAAAAAACAATGTTCTATCCTTCCATTTTCTATCTTGTAGTGTTTGTAGGCTTTGTGGGTTATGAATTCAGTTTAACAAAAGAAAAATATTGTAGCTGTACCTGCTTCTCTCAGAGGCAAGAAGGGACTTAGAAATAAATGCAAAAAAAGTTGTTGGTCTGTTTACTTTGGCACTGCTTTGCCCCACCCAGTTCTGCTATGTGCCATGAATGGTGGCACAGTACTTCAAAATTAGCCAAAGTGGTTCTAGTGCCTGAAGAGAGAACTCCTGAAAGTGACATTTTGCCCTTTTTTGTAAGAAACAAAGCTTATTTAAATGTATTTAGGAAAAAAAAAGGGGCCTGCAGAATTTAAAATTAACAGTTTAACAGTCCTTTAGGTACTGTTAAAATTTTATGCCTCATAACACAGTGGTGTTGGCAGACTAGTCTTATATAAGTTTAAACGGTATCACTAATAGTACAAATAGGATTTATGATTATTGATAGGATTTTATGAGGGATTTTGAACCTTGAGAAAGACATTTATAAAACATATGATAGATATTTGTTGATTGTCACTAAGAAGTGATAAAAAGAAAGATGAGGTAAATAGAGCCCCAAGTTACTGCTGGCTTAGGCATACTCTGGAATCAAAAGTGGTATTCCTCTGTCAGTGCTGGGTTGACTCCCAGGTTAAGACTTTTGATGCTGAACCTGAATTAATGTGTCTTCTGCTTTTGGATTGAGCTGGGACTGACTCAGGCTGTATTCTGCTGCCCAGTATCACTTTGTAGGTTTAATCTGCAGCAGCAGTGGCACTCTGTCCCAAGGGGGTAGTGATCAGGCTGCTGCTGCCAGTTTGGACAAGGTCGTTCCTCTAAGTTGTTATGTCCTGGAAACCTCTTGCTCCATTTGTTCTCAGAAATGGACAGGACAGAGAAGGAAGAGGACAGAATGTTGGGAGATGGTGCACATACCACATGGTACTAGGGAATAACCTGTGGTATATTAAAGACTAATATATTGTCGTATTACAGTTCTCAGAATATAGCACTTTGAAGAGTATACCATAGGTATCCATGAACTCTCCTTCTGTCTTTTGGTTTTTTTGGTTGGATTTTTGTTTTGTGTTTGTTTTTTTTTTCCTCTGAAACCTGTTAAGTGCTTTTGTTTGGTTTGTTTATTTACTTCTGTCAGAACCTGCATCTTCTCCATAAGACTGTCCTGTTATTCATTTGACTACACATGGCTCACAATAATGAGTGAGGAAAGGATTTGGGATCTTTTTGTTTGGGATTAGGTTTAGGTTTTATTTTATCAGCTTTTGAAATGATTAGATTTTCTTGTATTGCTTTTAAGAAGTAAATATAAGGGATGTTCTTTTCAGGGCCAACTATTAAGAAAGTATTCAGGATATAAAAGCATTTTAAATGCTTGTATTGTAGCAGATAAAGCCTTCTTTATGAGAACTAGCTTATCTACTAATTGAGTTTCACTGTTCTTTTTTAAGGGCTGCACAAAGATGTTCAGGGACAACTCTGCCATGAGGAAGCATCTGCACACTCATGGCCCTCGAGTACACGTATGTGCAGAGTGTGGCAAGGCCTTTGTGGAGAGCTCGAAACTAAAGCGGCATCAGCTGGTTCACACCGGAGAGAAGCCCTTTCAGGTACTGCTCACCTGCAGGCACGAGTGCCTCACTGCCCTGGGAACATGGAGACTGCAGCTATAACCTGGCTCCCACAGGACTTGGGCATACTAGGGCTCTTCTAAAATCAGATGAGGCACCTGAAAAACTGGGAGTCCCCTTGAGTTAATTAGGCTGTCATTAAATTATTTACATGGATTTCTTTTAGAAACTGGTAAATTGGATGTACATGAGAGATACCTTTCAAAATATGATGTAAAGTTGCCCTCTTTAAAAATGAGGTCTGCGGTAACTAGAGAAGTAAGAAAATCTCTTTTTCTCCTCATCATCTTTTCAGCTTAGCACTTGTGGGTAACTGAGACTTGGAGCTGCTTGCTCAGTTAGTTACCTCAGGGTACTGATTTTGAGTAGGGTTTATTAATCAGTTTTCAACAAAATGATGGAGTCACTGAATCTCTTTCCATTTACGTTGAATGATGTGGGCTTCTGCCACCAGAGGTCCCCTGCCTTCTTCATATACTCCCTATAAATCTTTTAAAGTTAGTCTTGAGCACATATGTGTTCCCCAGAACACACTTAAGATATGTAGGGTTTTTTTGTTGTTGATTATTTTCTAGAATAAATTATTCCAGAAACTTGATTTGCAGTCCTCAGGCATTTGCTTGCACCAAATGCATGCACGGAATATTCTGTGTGGTCAGTATAAGTATTTAACACTAAATGTGCTGTCCTTTTTATATCTTAAAAGTAAAGCAGGTAAAATGAGAAAGTCCTTGCAAATCATCACTCAAGGGGGGAAGTTCTGATGTGAAATCCTGTTTTTGTTTTGTTGTACAGTGTAGGTACAGTTTCACATGCAGAGAAGGTGTCTTTAGTGGAAGTGCTTGCTTGCATGCTGGAGGTCATTTATCTCCCTCTTTGAAAATAGACATGTTATTGTATATATGCTGTATACTGAAGTCTTGCAGGTTTTAGTGCAGTTTGGAGGGGATCCCTGCAGAGCTTCACCCAGAACAATTTTCAGCCTCTGGCTTCATGTTTCTGCAGTCTAGCAATTTAATGACGACTGTTTTTCTGCTCAGTGATGGAGATGAGTTTCATTAGCTAACAGGGTGTTCTTTTCCTTCCAACAGTGTACGTTTGAAGGATGTGGAAAGCGTTTTTCACTGGACTTCAATTTACGCACACACGTGCGAATTCACACTGGCGACAGGCCCTACGTTTGCCCGTTTGACGGCTGCAATAAGAAGTTTGCGCAATCAACCAACCTGAAATCTCACATCTTAACACACGCTAAGGCCAAAAACAACCAGTGAAAGTCGAGGAGAACGTTCTCGAACTCAAAGCATCTTACAGGAAAATCAATTGGAAAGAAATACGCCTCCCCTTTGTATATTGTTTCTAGGAAAGAATTTTAAAAAGAACCCTACAAAACTAAAGGACGTGTTTTGATAAGTAGTAAATAAAAAGCAAAAAAAAAACCACACAGAAAACTTGAAGGTGACGTTGCTAAGATGATCCACCTTGGTCTGTAAGCCCGTTTCAAGAACACGGTGTTTTGTAAAGTGTGGCCCCAACAGGACGGGTCAGCTCATGAACTTGCATCAGAAAAGACAATTCTTTATACAACAGTGCTAAAATTGGACTTCTTTTCACATTCTTATAAATATGAAGCTCACCTGTTGCTTACAATTTTTTTTAATTTTGTATTTTCCAAGTGTGCATATTGTACACTTTTTGGGGATATGCGTAGTAATGCTATGTGTGATTTTCTGGAGGTTGATAACTTGCTTGCGGTAGATTTTCTTTAAAAGAATGGGCAGTTACATGCATACTTCAAAAGTATTTTCCTGTAAAGAAAAGAAAAGTTATATAGGTTTTGTTTGCTATCTTAATTTTGGTTGTATTCTTTGATGTTAACACATTTTGTATAATTGTATCGTATAGCTGTAATGAAATCATGTAGTATCAAATATTAGATGTGATTTAATAGTGTTAATCAATTTAAACCCATTTTAGTCACTTTTTTTGGAGAAATACTGCCAGATGCTGATGTTCAGTGTAATTTCTTTGCCTGTTCAGTTACGGAAAGTGGTGCTCAGTTGTAGAATGTATTGTACAGGCACTGACCGTTTATTAACACCTGATAATATGTACATCCCCCATGTAATAGAAAGGACAACAATAAAACAGTGGTCCTAAAGAAAGAATCTGGCAGAAAATGATCTGTAAGCGCAGTCAATTTTCTTCTGTTGTCCAGAGCAGTTCTAGTTCCTCTTGACCTCCCAGAAATTGGAAGCTAAATAAACTCAAGTTTCCTTTACTTTGCATTCAATTACAGTGATTTGTGATGCAGTTAATACCACATCAGGTGGTGTATCCAAACAGAATTGCTGACTGTAATTCTGGTTTTGAGTGACCTAGACTTCCATTAACTGGAACGATGGATTTGGAGACTTGGCAGTGTAGTGGGGAGTGTTCTGTGTGCCTGGACAAGCAACTAGGTAAAACAGTACAGGAAATAACTAAATGGAAACCTTTTTTTAGTCAAGGTAAGGAATGTTGGCAGTTTAAATGCAGCAACAATAGAAAGTGGAGGAATGGTAGGGTTTGGGTGATCATACCAGGAAAAAAAAGAAACTGTTTCTTCTTTTGGTTGACTTGCTTGAGTGTAATGATAAAAATTTTTGGAACCTTATTGGACACCTTTTGTTTCAAAACAAGAACTTGAAGTTCTAAGAGAACTAGATGGAATTGAGTTTTGATGGTCTAACTAAGAGTGGTTACTTCTCATTTGTTCAAGTGTTCGAAGAAAACTTAGCAGATACTATAGTAAAATGTGACAGATTAATAAACAGAAAAAATGCAGAGAAATGCATAAGTTATTTCTTAGAGGCATGTAACATATTTTAATGCAGTAAAAAGTGTTGTTAATCTTTTTCTGAATTCTGTTCTTGAAAGGTTCATCAACGTTTTCATTGCTAATACTGTAAAACTTAATTTTGAGTCCAGTGTTGGTGGTAGTGGCAAAAACATGGGTAATAAAGAAACTGCACTTAAGACCAAGGGAATTTTCATCCATACATGAGTTAACCTGAACACTGCAACTCTAGTCTGAGGTTATTAGGAGTAGAAAGAAAGTTGGGACATTTAATTGTAAAGTATGCGTTAGAATTTTGGCAGTATTTTTTCTTTTATATATAAGCAGTTTTTGAACAGGACAATATACTGAAACTTGTATAGTTATAGTTAAATTAAATTCTGTATACAGTTAAATTAGTGTCTATTCTTTTTGGAAGGAAATAAAATTAATTCAGTCTAGTTCTAATTGACCTTATATTTTTTCTTAAGCAGTATCTGTGATGGTGTTAGGCTTACACAGAAGCTTTCTTTCTTGTGTCATAAAGTCATTTATTGAATTGCAAGGTGTCAGTACTTCATCCTTGAACATACATTAGGGACTGAACTGTTACTTTAAACATACATTTTGAGAGTAAGCTATGTTAAATATTGATTTGAGGACCAATTGGGAACTGTAACTGTTACTGCCTCTGGTTATATTGCATCTGATTACAGAGAGACATTTCCATCTAGGCCTCAAATCAGTAGCACTCAATGGACTCCTGAGTGTAAGAAGCAACACAGTAGCTTCACAGGTCTTGCTTTGTAAGTACCTAATTCCATACTGGGTATGAATAAATACAAGCATTGAGCAGCTGCTATAACTTGTTTAAGCTTTTAAAGTATAATTGGCACACCTTGCTCTTAAAACATCCTGCTTGATTAATTCCAGAGTTTTCTTTAAGGTTTTTCAGTGAAGAAATTACAGGATTTGAGAATAGCAACAGAGTTGACTTTGAAACTGCCATTCCCAGCATGCTCTTGAATTCCTGCATTCCACCACCAATTTGTGAGCAAGTTCAGGTAAGGGGAGGAGAAGATATGGGGTGGTAGAAATGTGGGTTTAAAACTGGCAAAAAATTTCCATGCTTACTCATTCCACATGTTCTACTGCTCGTTTGATTGTACATACACCTTGTTTGGTTCTGCTGCTCTCAGAATGAAAGGAGGCAAACTCAGACCAGCTTTAAAGGTAAAACTGACCAGACTTTATCTATTTATGGTCTGTCAGTAAATGCAAACAACTTAATATACTAATCATTTGTGGAGAGTGTTTCTTGAAAAGGTTGTAGGAGGACTTGAGATTCAGATTTGAAATGCTAAGAGAATAAATCCTTAGTGAAACAGAATGCCAGGACCTCAGCTGAACCTGCACTAAATTTTAGTTATCTCCTGTTTGAAGAGGGTTACTGTGGAATTGAGGTAGTGCATTTTGACTTTTCCCTGTAGTGGCTGCAAGTTGTCAATCAACAAAACCAAATACTAAAAACACATCCTAACAACAGCTTGTCAACAATAATGCAGCTTTAAGGGCAGATGGAGATCCTTTCTCTCTGCTAATTCCACAGTGGGTAAAAAGCAGAAGATCCAGTAATTACCAGAAACGGCAAAAATATTGAGGCTTTAAAATGTTTGAAGAAAGTGAATACCTTCAAAGTGTCATGGCTGTGATAACATCAAGTGTTTCCATGCGCTCATCATGTAGCTCACAGAGTATTTTTTGTCAGTATGCCTTGGAAAAACTGGGGCTGGTTGGTTTTTCTACTCAGTTAAGATGTGCTGAATATCATTCTTCCAAGTGCTTCCTTAATACCTTGAAGAAATTGAGAAAATCTGGAATTTTCATCATAGCTGTTAGACAAATCTGCCTGGGAAGTCTTGATCAGTCAAGTGGCAGCTGCTACTGACATTGGTTGGTATATAATGTGTGTCTATAATGTGCCATCTGTAATGATGGCATTGCAGAATAAGTTTTTCATCTGTACAGCACCTTCTAAAATCTGCGATGTAATCATGGTGGGAGGAGAGGAGTGAAGCTTGTTTCTGTTAGCAATGAGCTTTACTGCACTCATGTTCCTGGAGCACTTAAAGCTACCAAGGGGAACCTGGGGTGGATTTCAAAACTGAATATTAGGTGTGAATTTTGCAGGTAGGAATACAAATAAGATTTCACTTCAGTATTCTTGTTCCTGGCTGTGTTGATGGAATACTTTAAAATGTAGCACTTCCCTTGGGAAGAGACCCAGAGCAAAAGAATGGGAAAGTGAAGTAGAGCAGAGGGAGTGCAACCCTGCTGCTGAGCAAAAGGAGCAGAAACATCTGCACAGTGTCTGTAAAGGTAGACATGAACCAGAGCAGGACTGAATGTGTTTGTATTATGATATTCAATATTCAGTTTGAATATCAATAATATGAATTGGTCTCATGCCAATTGCAGGAGTGTGATAATGGCTTTACAGCAATGCTGAAATGCCACCTGGGTGGCTACTGGTTTAATTTTGTGAGGTAATTGAATCAATGGTTCTTTTCTCAACTTGATTCTCTTTGCCTAAAGCAAACCAGATTTTATGTGTACTCTCAATGATCCTATATTAAGGCAATTTAACTTAAGAATTTTTTTCAGTCTTTTTCTCTGGAAATGGCCTGGAAAGTGTTGGATTTCCTTTGGGGCAAGCACATCAGATTCTGTATAAGAGTTAATGTGAATTTTTCAGGTCCTGTTTCCCCCTAAAGTGGCAGGAAAACAGTTTTGCTGTAGGTAAATGAGTCAGATTAGTTTTGGCAACTGGGTTTTAGACAACTGCTTTTAGGGTTTTTTCAAGTCTTCTGTTACTTTTTCTAAGAGAAAAACTCTAAGCCTGGGCGCTGGTTGGGTGCCACAGCTTCTGTTATGTGTCATGGTGTGGACATGATTCCCTCTTGTGAGCTGCTGTTCTCACCAGATTCCTGTGAATCTGGGAGCTCTCCTCGGGAGCAAGCCTGAAGTTCTGTCCAGATGCTGGTGAATTTTGGGAGGGAGATAAAGGGATGGAGAGTCTGTGGTGTCCTTGCAGGATTTAGGGTGCTCCTTTAGCCACCACTCTAAGTGATGTGGGTTTAAGTGTGATTCCTCTCTAATCGCTCTGGTGTCAGCTGTGTCAGTGCTTTGTTTCGGTTCAGGAGCTCCGGGTAGCAGTTTGCCAGGAGGTGGCAGTGAATTGCCTGTTTGCATGGTGTGACCAGCAGACAGAGTGGCAGTGTCAGGGTGCCCCTGCCAGGTCAAGTGAGTGTCCTGAGGCATTCAGTGGACCTTGACAGACTTGGAGCATGCCAGTGTCAAAGAGCAAATTGCCCACACACCACTGAGGGGAATAAGAATTACAATTGTGTGCTGATTTCTGAGAGTCCTGGGTTTACTTGTGCATTCATTAAAAGCACCAGCAAGGCATTGAAAATAAAAGACTGTAAGTAAAAATGGTTGAGTGTAACTTGGGTCCTATATACATGCATTCATCAAATATTAAATAGAGAGTAATGTGGAAATCCAGGATCAATGGTATTAATGTGCTTTCAGCTGTGAGTGGCTATTTTGGCTAACTGCTGGACCGGTAAAACATCACTGCTTCTCTCCAGCAGAAGCATCCTGAAAAGTCTAAGCTCTTCTGAGGCAGTTTATGCCTTTGCTTCAGTCTGTTGCTGCTCATAATGTGTGCAAGGCCACTGCAGAGACTGCACAACAGGACCCATGTTGCATTGGAGTCCTTCATTGCTGCTCTTTAGGGGGTCAGAGGTCTCAAGTAACCTGTTTTCCTTCCTGGAGCAGCCCCACAGAAAAGGTGAATTTCAGAAGAATGAATAACTAATATTTTTGAGATAAACGATAGAGCATGTGAAGACTGTGGCATATTATGTACTGCTTGTTAAACAGCGGCAAATTCATACACAAAAGGTCTTGGTGACCAGATAGGTCCTAATGTCCTTTGGCTAAAGCTCATCTTGGGAACTGGTTGCAAGACAAATCTGTGGAAAACTGTAGGTTAGTATTTTGATTTAAGGCCTAACAAAGTCAGGTGTCCTTCAGAGTTGCAAGGTGGACTTGCCAAGGACCTCACTGACCTTGCCCATGCCAGTCCTGGCTTACAAAGGTTTTGTTTGCCTCACACATGGGGCATCAGGCAGCTTATGCTTTGACTTATTTTTCAACACATGTATTTTTTTTCTCAGCAAAACAGAAAATTTGGCCTTTTGATATAGAATCCTTCAGTTTTCAGTCTTACCTGATGCTTTGACTGAACCTCCAATGGAATTATATGAATCCACTGACTCCCACTGCTTTAAAGGGCATACAAATATTTATGGTTTGAGAATGGATTGTAAGGAATAATACTTATGGGAGGTCTTTAGGTTTTCCTCTTGTGTGGTTGTTTGGTTTGCTTGTTTTTATTTTTTCCTCCTGCATATGTTAGAGACAGGGGATTTAATCTCAATTTTTGCTAGAGTGTGAAATGAAAGTGTGTCCAGTCTCTCAGTTAAGAACTGGCAGGGAAGCAGGAAACTGCCTGGATTAATTAAAGCGTAGAAGTAATTATTACATTTACCTCCTTTAACTGCAGTTAAAAAGTTTGAATTTTATTACTGGCCTGTGTGAAAGCACCTCTCATAGATTCTTCCGAAGTGAAAATACCCCAGTTCACAAGGAAGAAGGTGTATGGGCTGGTGGATTGCAACACTGAAGTATTCTTAATCTACAATAAATCTCTGCTTAAGATAATAGATCAGATCCTAGAAGAAGAATATTCTGTTTATTTTGTAGCAACTTTAATCTGGCCAAGTCAAATTACTTGAGGAACACTTCCTTCTATTCTGATATATTAATAGGAAATGGTGCAGACCATGAGGTCAGGCTTCATTATGATTTTAGTGTTTTATTGATTGACTCATGGATGTGGCTAAAATGGTACAAGTCTATTTTATTGTCAATAAAAATGCAGTGTGCTTCTTTCAGTAAAAAAAAAACAGTCATAATAAATTATGGTAGTGATTGATAACTAAGCAATTTGACTCTGTTAGTTACATTTTATAGACTCTAAGAATATTTTGTGAGCATTAGAACTTGACATTCTTCCATTTATATCAATCTATAGGGCATTAGTGTACACTGCAGACCTTGCCTTGATTTCAGTTTATTTATTTATTATGAACCTGTAAACAGCTCAAAATCACTTTCTAGGTCAACTCAGTTAAAACTAGTAATAAACTATAAGTAGAAAAGCTTTTACTGTATCTCTTATGTATTATTGTGCGTATTATGTCACTTTTTTCCTGTTGGTGATAACCACTTTTGCAGTTAGTGAGGACAACGCTAATACAAAAATTGCAAAACAGTTGCACTGTTAGGATGAAAATGGCTCATTTTCCTCTGCTTGTCTCCCCTGGACACACATAAATTCCTGAACATGGCAAGCAGCAGTTTGCTTCCCCTTGATGTCAAAGGCTGTCTCCCTTAGGTTTGGCCCAGCAAGTTCTCTGCTTCCCTGCTCTCTTGCTGTGCCCCCAGAGTCCCTCAGATCCTTCATCTATCTCCTTGGCTGTGGTGTTTGATAGGGCATGTTGGCTTGGGTAATCTTCTATTTTCTCTGCCTGTTTTTGTGGCAGAAGAGGGGTTTAACTGCACATTCTGCTAACCTAATGGTGTTCAACACACTTCTGGGTTTTAAATTGTTCTTTAAATATCCACGGATTAAAAGTCGGGCTAACAGCAGCTGACATTAAACTGTTAACACATGTTGTCCAGCATAATAATAAATACATTTCATTTTAAAGAACAAGCACCTCTTTTCTTTGCAAGGTCAATGTTTACATTTGTGTCTTAGTCTTTTTCCCAGTATGCTGCCAGTGCTGCACCTGCAATGGACAGGTTTTCATCCCTTGAATGTCTTGCTACCCCTTTACCTGAACCATATGGAAAGCTTTATCATAGATTCCCAGAACTGGGTTGGAAGGAACCTTAAAGTTCTAATTCCAGCACCTCGTCATGGTCAGGGACACTTTTCACTAGACCAGGTTGCTCAGACCCCCATCCAGCCTGGCCCTTGGACACTTTCAGGGATGGGGCACCCACAGCTTCTCTGGGCAACCTGTGCCAGGGCCTCAGTATCCTCACAGTGAAGAATTTCTTACTGATAGCCAATCTCAACCTGCCCTCTTTCAGCTAAACCCCTTGTCCCATCACTGCAGATATGCAGATAGACAAGGTAGAGAGGACAAAAATCTTGTCATGTTACTGATAAATAGATTTTACACTAGTTGTTCTACTATAGCAACTTAGTCAAGAAGTATATGTGGGTGCTTTTCTCCCCTCTTTTCCTAATTGGACATGTTTGGCATGACTCATCTAGTTTAAGGACAGGGCAGAGTGACTTGATAGTGAGTTTCATTTACAGTGACTTTTACCTTCTTAATCCCTTCAGTTATTTGGGAATTTCTTGATAATGGTGTGGAAATAAGGATCTGGGAAGGCAGGTCAGGTACTTCTGTCTGAATTGGCTCACATCTAAAAATTCTATCAGGAAAAAGAACTGTATCATGATTTAAAAGGCTGGGGCTATTGTCTAGCTTGATTTAATAGAAGTCATATGGATTTCAAGCAAGTGACATCAGACTAGGCTGAAAGCTGACTTTAGCCTCTTCTCAGGCTTGTTGAGTAACATCCAGTGTCTGCTACTGATTATTCAAGTTCCAGATGGATGAATTTCTGGAAAGAATGCTTTAGTAAGCACAGCAAGTAAAACATTATATAGCCCTTTTCTGTTTTAATGATATTAGTCTTCTAAGGAGACACTGTTTGCTTATTCCGGGTATTTGTTTCTGTTCCATAGTTCAGTGTTGGACATAATTGTTCCTGCTGAGAGAACAAAAGGTACTTCACTGGAACTGACCCTGGCCATGGTCAGGTGGAGGAGGCCTTGTTGTTTTCAGAGCCAGGAAATGCTTGACAGGGTTTGTGTCAGCCACGTGTAGCTGCCCTTTAAGATGAACTAGTGGAGCCAGTACCTGAAATAACCTCTGAAAAGGACGACAGGAACCCACTGGAGTGAGCCCAGAGCAGGGACACAAGGATGGTCAGAGGGCTGGAGCAGCTCTCCTTTGAACACAGGCTGAGAGAGTTGGGGCTGTTCAGCCTGGAGAGGAGGAGGCTCTGGGGACACATGCCAGTACCTAAAGGGGACTTACAGAGAATGTGGAGAAGGACTTTTTCCAAAGGTCTGGAGTTATAAGGGGTAACAGTTTCAAACTGAGAGTGGGTCGAGATTAGGTTTTGGGAGAGATCCTTTTCTGTGAGAGTGGTGAGGTGCTGAACATGTTGCCCAGAGAGGTTCTTGATTTGGATGTGACCCTGCAGGGACCCAAGACTTGCCTTCCCCAGTTGTGCAGCCTTGGTGCTGACCAGCACAGATTGAACCAAATAAATGGAGAAGAGGAAATGTCTAAGCACAGGGTCAGCTCTTTGGCTCTCAAAGCAGGATTGTTCTTTCAGAAGAGGAAAGGTCAGTTTAAAGAGGTGAGGTCAGGCAACTTCCTTTCTTTGGTGGAGCCTAAGCCAAAGCAAGACCCTGCCCTTCTCAGTGCTGCACACAAGGCAGATACAGAGCAAGTTTTCCCTGGCAAAAACCAGAAACCCCATCCTCATGCAAGCTTGATTTAACACAAAGAAGCATCTCAGTCAAAACATAAAAAAAACCAAATTCCAAACAATCAAAGGCAAAATTTTAAAAAAATTTATTCCCTCAATATATATACAAGAATTGACATACTTCTGTACAAAGGTGTAAATGGTCTTTGCCGTGATTTGTTGTGCATATGCAGCTTAGTAGACAGATTTAACATTCAATTTGAATCTCAGTGCAAGTAGGCACTAAAACATCCACCATACCTTCAAGGTATAAAAAGACATACCAATTGTACAGGTTTCTCCAGCATATTTTGTTACAGTGCAAAATGCTATGAAACAACGCTTCTTTAGAAAATTCATATATATTAAACACATATTGCACTTGTCCCAACCAAAAGTGTAACAAGTTGTACTTACTGAACTAGTTTGATATGTTCGAAAACATTGCTCACACACATACAGTCCTTCCTCCTGGCTCTTTGTGCCAAATATGTGTAGCTTTTAGCTCAGATCTTAAATAACTCGTTGTAGCTCTTTGGCTAATTCAATTCTTCTTGAACAGACTGGTAAAAAAAAATACAGCAGATTAATGTAACAAGAAAATTCTCTAAGACCCTTTTCAGTCTTCTTTCCAGTAGCACTGTAACTAAATACATAAAAATCAGTATTGTTTAAATTCATAATGCAAGTGTATTGAACAGTAACCATTTCAGACACTTACACCACTGTTTTCTGGAAAGGTATGAAACCTCCAATCCTAGATATTTTACGTATTTCTAAGATACTTCAGGCTGCTAAGCTAACATTGCACCCACAAACATTTTGTGCAATACCACAGGTAGGACTTTGACTTCTGTACATCACTGGCTGCTATGGGGCATGTTGGGAGAAGTGGTGCAAAGTTGCATTAACTTCAGAGAACAAAGTCCACCAGACTGAACTACTCAATGCAGTCTGTGCACCCACCAAATGAGAAAGAGGTGAGGGCAAACGACACCAGTCCCACTAGATTTGAGTTTCCCTAAATCCTTACAAGCCTTGAGATTTGAGGAACAAGTGCATTTGAGTGCAGATGCTAACTTTGTGCTTAAGATATTTATTCAAAGCTGAAAGGTCAGGGAGTAACTTAGGTACAAATTTTTTTGTTTATTTTTTACAAATCAGTATGAACAAAGTTGCTACTAAAACCATTGACATATAAAAGCAAAGGAAAACTAAAACACAGGACTAGCTGAATGCTAGTCCATGCCTTTACAGTTCAGGGTTACCTGCAAAATGCCTCCACCACCAAACTTCTTCCCCCTTCTTCACCTTGGAGGAGTACACTGACTCCTGTCACATACAAAATGAGTATTTCTTTCATGAAAACATTTCTGCATTCAACTCAACTCAGTCATTCAGAACCTGAGTGAAAGAAAACTCAATTTCTGGTGCTAGAACACTCTCCAGAGCCTCTTCTGGAGCCACAACAGCAACTTTCTAAGGGCAGGTCCCCCTCTTACTTGAATACTACTGGATGTGGAGTCCTGAATAAGGCAAGATGCTGCTTATACAAGTAGTGAGATGAAATCCCAATTTGATACATTTAGGAATTCTTTATACCGATAGCATAAATCTACACTACCTGTGTGGGTCAAGTGTTTATGTTTCACAAAACCCAACCAGCTGGGCTTTGGATGGGGAGAACAAGGAGAGAAGGTTCACAAACTGGAAGGCTGAGGGATTACCGGAGCTGGCTCACATTCGGGAAGGTTGTCCTCTGACTTCATGTACATCAGGAACACAGTGACAGTGGCAAAGGTAGCTGCATTGACAGGAAAAGCACGGAGAAGTGTGGAGGTGAGGCCCCTGGTGAACACCCTCCAGCCCTCCTCGTGGTAGCTCTTGCGGATGCAGTCCAGGATGCCGCTGTACTGCGTGACGCCCCCGACGCCGTCGGCCTGCAGCCGCGACTTGATCACATCCATGGGGTAGGTGGAGAGCCAGGACACAATGCCTGACATCCCTCCAGAAAACAGCAGCTTGGGAATAACATAGCTGTCCTCAGCCTCACAGCCCAAGTACCGAGTCATGCAGTCATAGGTGAGGAAGTAAAAGCCAAAGCTTGGAGTTTCTCGTATGAAGGTAGAGACCATGCCCCTGTTGATGCCCCTCAGCCCTTCCTTCTGATAGATTTTGATCAAACAGTCCAGAGAATTTTTGTAGTTCTTTGTTTTTAGTTTGTATTCTCCCGTTCCTTGAAGCTGCATCCTTGTCTTTGCCAGCTCCATGGGGCAGCAGATGACACACTGGATGGCCCCTGCTGCTGAGCCTGCAATGAACTGGTTCAGAGGAGTGTCTTTGCCCAGAGCACGGAGGGTGTTTCCTTGCACACCGAACACCAGCGCGTTAATGAATGTAAGTCCCATCATTGGTGACCCAATACCTTTATAGAGTCCAAAAGCCTAATGGAAGAAGGGAGGAAAAACTCTTTTTAGCAGTGGTGTGGATAGCCTCCTCAAAGTACAGAACACAGCCTTTCTGGCTCTCCCTTGTACCCCATCACAAAAAACTTGTTTAGTAATAAGAATTTCATCTCTGCCTAGGACACAAACATCTAAGCAATCTAGCAGTACAAAAATATAATTGAACACATTCAGAAAAGAATCTTACTCCACCCAGAGATCAGTTCTCTGGCAGATTTTATGTTTTTAAATAGCTTACTTAAAGCCTGAAGCAAACCTTTTAACAATGGTCCTAAAGTTTCAGCAGCAGCAAAAACACCTTGCCAATTTCTTCATTCATTGCTTAGAGTCTCAGAAAACTAGTTATTTAAATAACTTCTTATTTTATTAAAGAAGTTAACCTCAAAAGATCATCTTCTTACTTAGTGATCTTCTTCCCAAAGTTTCTAGCAAAGTTCTGACTACAATATCTGCCCTAGGGTGAGGGAAGGTTCAGAGTATGATTTATCTCTTGATCTTCAACATTTGTCAGCTTTGTTTTTAACAGCTTTCCCACCCTCCAGAGCCAAAATACACAAAGATTAAAAAAATACACAAAGCAATAATTTTGTACTTACAGATTCTTGCTTTATGATGGACTGAAAGCAATGGAAAGTCCCACGGTAGAGAGGTTTCTCTACATTTTGAACTTGCAGACGGACCTATAAAAAGTTGTGTGAGATACCAACTTGTACATCAGGAACAGCCTAAAGGGTGAGCTACTGTCTGGTACCTATGTGGAGATTTTCTATAGCAATGCATATGCAAGAGCACAGGCTGGACACTGGAATGCCACATGTGGCACAATAATTTGAATAATCTTGTGTAAGTGCTTTCAGTTAAGTTAGGGAGTGAAAACATCAGGGGAAGAGGATCATTAACTTCTTGTAACTATTAGCAAACCAATAAGTGGAAGGGTACATTGACATCTAGAATTTCAAACAGATGCTTTCCAGTACAGGCTACAATAGGGACTTTCTTTACCTGCCAAGAATACTTCTGTTCACACTAAGGAATGCCTGTGTAAACCTGAGACAATTTAATTAAAAAATTATTTTCAAGTCAAGCATGAGGTTAGGATAATTTTAAAGGGATGGAAACTTTCTACAATACTCATAGTGTTTCTAAATGCCAGATTTGGGGCATTCATTGAGATCTATTTTTTTTTTCCAGAGGGTAGCTGGGCAGTGACTCTTAAAATATCTGGCTTTGCATAAGGGAAGGAGTAAAAAGCCATTTGTCCTTTTAAATTTTAGTCTGGTTTAGCTTTTTAGCCTGCTGAATGCAAGCAATTGGTGAGGGTGCAGCTGCTTCAAACCTTTAAATGTTAGCAATCAATTAACTTTGCCAAAACAGCTGGAGAGATAAATGCTATTGTAGCTGCTGCTCTTAGGAGATCCCTTTTCTGAATGCTTTTTAACCTATAATGGAAAATTTCACTTCTGTTTTTTCATGCTTATTTGCCCTCAGCACACTTTAAGAGTCTCAGTTCTACCTAGCTCAGGCAAAGCTCTACACTCAGCAATGAAATAAGTTGATTTCACTAGACTGATGAAATTATAAATCTGTGTTTGATCTCCCACATGGAGGGATGCAATGATCTTCAGAAAAGAAGTTTATCAGCCCTGTAATGCTGCTGCTGCAACTCCAGGGCAAAAAATTTCAGTCTCTAATTCTGAGCAAAAGAAAAAAAAATTACATCTATGTGAAAGATTCCTGACCTTAATTTTTTTTCATGGTTGCCTAAAGTAATAAAAAACACCACCACAGCAATGAAAGACTGCCATCTGTGTGTCTAGAAAATGATTTACAGAGGTGGTTTGTCAGAATCTTGATGTTCAGGTTAGCTTTCTTCAAAGCAAAAAGAAATTGACAGGTTTTGTGTTTTTCCTACAACATGCTATTTTATGCATTGTAAATCAGAACCTTAGTTTTCAGTGTTGTTTTAGTATGTACATTAGTGTATGCTAGCCATAGTGGGAGGCTGAGATCACCTTGGGTCTTGCAACATCTCAGCATTAAAAGCAGGATTACAGTGGCATTCAAAGAAAATAAACCCTCTGTCACTTCAAGTGACTTTTGGGGGTAGGCAGACTGTTAAAGAAGCAGGTCCACAAGCAAAGGCAGATCTTAACAAGCTGTCACAACTGCACAAACAAAGGTTTTACTCCATTTAGAATTTACTGTTATTTTTTCAAACCTTGTCTGTGACTTCCACAAGTAAGGGCTTTGGGGGATTTGCAGCTTAGAAACCTTCTTACTTTATCTTTTCTGCTTGTGTTTAATAGCTTAGAATTAGCCATATCTACGGGCTGAATTTCCTAGTGGCATACAGCTCCCTCTATTTTTGTCTAAATAATTTATGAAATATTAACCAATTAAGCTTTGCTGTAGGGTAGAATATTTAGAGTGCTGACTCCCCAGGCCTAAGAATGAAACTCCTCTTTCTCTTGAGCACAGTGCTGGTCACACAAGGGTACCCACATCAGCAAGCTGCCAGGTATGGCAATGAGTGCACATAAAACCTGCATTTTCATGCATGTTAATGCCATATTCAACAAGCTCCTTAGTCTGTACAACTATAGGAAAGATGAATCATGTGCAAAGTTTATCCACCTGTTCCCTTCATTGCCCAATAACCTTCTTATGGGAAAACACTGTTACTAAGGGTTTAGCTCCACTAATAACACCCAGTAATTTCACATCACTGAAGACTTGCATAAAGGCACTCAAGGCTAAATAAAGAAACCCAAAGCACTACATCCTCAAAATAATGTGGGAAATCAGTGACTTCAGAAGTATTTGAGCAATGAAAACATCATCCAAGAATATGTAGTGGATAAGACCTCAACAGCAGTGTGCCTGAGATTTGCTTTTAGAGGCACTGTGTGTGGGAGTGTATAGAGCCAGAAATGCATAACAGAAAGAAGGTTCAGAATAAAACTACATTAAAAAAAAAAAGGGATATTTAAACCCCGCTCCCTCCATGCCATAGCTGTAGAAGAGGGACACATCAGTTTAAAATTAAAAAGGGAAAAACCTTCATAAGTCTTTCAGTTCTTTACTTGAACTAATACATTTGGGAATAAATTAAGACTGAGAGAAACAGAAGTGTTCACCTGGGCTATACTTACTAGGTAACTCTCCCGTGATGAGGCTTATCTGTCATCTACAACAAAGTAACACTTTTGCTGTTAATGAAGACAGCCCCTAGCTCAGAAAGTAAAGGCAGTTAAAAGCAAAAAAGCAATTTTATACATTACATCAACAAACCAGGGATAAAGAGTTTGCCAGTTCTGAGATCAGCTCAGTTGCAGGTTTTGCAGGGTAACTTCACCAGCTTAATGTCTCCCTGTGTGTTCCACCATCCCCCTCCCAGCTCTGTGACACACGAGCACCAGCCAAAAAAACTCAAAAGAGCTTAAATGCCAAGGCAGATGTAAAACTTTGGCTTATCTAAGCAGGTTTCCCATTGTTCAATTATATTAAAAATGTACAGTCTAAGGTGACTAGCAGCTAGACCTTTAAACACTGCAGAACAATAAAAAGTTAAGAATTAACACATATACATACACAAGTTATGCAATGTCTTTTTATTTTTTTTTTTCCTCAGAGGGTGGTTAGTTTTTCCACATACAGTGGTGGCTATGCCAGCTAATAATACAAACATTAGTATTTGTTTTAACAAAATAGAGATAAACAAGTACAAAACCTTCTAAAGGATAGGAAAATATAATGTGTCACACTGGATTTCATAAAACATTTGAAAACAAATTATTTGCTCTATGGTGAGGTAAGATGCTTTTTTCCCAGGCTGATACATCTATTTTGCAATGATACATCTGCTGAAACCAGCATGGGAGCCCCAGTTTTTACAGTTAAATGTTTAGCTTCATGCAATAGAAGCTGTTCCACTTTAAAGAGAAAAACAAAACAAACAAATCACCAACTAATAAGCCCACACGTGGTTACCTTTAGTCTGAGCACAGAATTTTAGCAGTTTTACTGGATTCAATTAAATGATTGATCACCTTCAGTTAAGCATGTAAAACTTGGCAGGATGGGAGAGAAAAAGACAGCTGGCCCTGTACCACCATAATAAAAATTGTGCAAGTCTGGATAATGCTATTCCTGAAAATATATTCTAGAATTCAGCTGAATTATTTAACTGTCAAATGTGCCACATTCTGAGCAACAAAAAGACAGATTTTACTGTTTGAGCAGCTTGCAAGGAGGATCACTATCCCCTAAGTCAGGAATTCTGTATTGAATTAACCATGTGCTGGAATATAGAATGTGCTGGGGTCCTGGGTAACACTATCAGCCCACAGCCTTTGCATATCTAAATTCAGCAAGGTACAGGTGTTCCAAATATAGATCTACTACGTGGCATGCTGTCTGCTGCAGTCAAGTGACCTGATGGATTACTTGAGCAGGGAATGCACTGATATCCCTTCCATTCTGCACTGCAAGGCTTTGGATAAGGCTGCCAAAAGATGACTCAAATTGTCATTCTGTTCTGAAAGATGGGCTTGGGATTCTGAGAGCCCTGACTGAGAGACCCTCCAAGGAGATCTCAACTCTTGTACTTATAATAGCTGAAGTATGTGTAACACACACAACTAACCATCAGAAAACCAATTTTAACTTGGAAAGTTATAAAAATATATAATAATACTTGGAGGAAACAGCTCCCAGACAAGCTCCATACTGTGGATTTTTATTGACTTCCACCTAGTGCTACAAACTAAGGAAAACTAGCAGAGCTTGAGGGGAAAACAAAACACCAACCTTTCAACATACTTTCAAAGTGGATTTGAGCTACAAGTGCAGGGAGAGGCAGTTTCAGCAGTTAGTGTTGAACAGCTGCAGAGAAGCAAGCTTAGAGCAAAATTTACTTCAATGCAAATTTGTATTTCCAAATATGACACTGTTATTGCACTGAACTTGCAGTTTAAGGCCAAGGTTTATGTTACTAAGTTTTCACTTCTGAAGAGCTGGAGATTGAAGACTCTAAACCAGTAGCTGTAGAGGGTTGCTCCAAGCACAGATTTACACTCCTACAGTGTCTGGGGGCTTTTTTGCTTGGAGAAACTAAGTTTTCTACTTAGAGGTGAATATATTTCATAATGAACCCACCTTAACAGTGTCAAAGGGGTGTCCCACCAGCACACCAGCAGCACCTGAAATTAAATGAATGCCATGGTTGTTACTCTGAAGTTTCTTCCTGGCTCTGGGGCTGCAGCAGGAGCACCAGCCTGAGGTGTGAGTGCACAACATGGTTGGCAAACCAGCCAAAGAGCCTCCTACCAAGTCAGGAGGTAAGAGATCTACCATTCACTCCTTCAGGCCAGTACCAGGTGCCTTTATGCTTCCCAGGAAGGCTCTGAGCCCCAGGCAGGGGTTGAGCTGTGACCACAGACTGTGCCACATCATATGGAGTGTGCAGCCATGACTCCTGGCCTCAGCTCAAGGCAAGGAGTGGGCAGAAAATGCAGATTTCCTCTAAAACACAATATTCCATGTACATGTCACTCTGTGCAGGCACAAGAAAACATGTAAACAACTCCGAAGGCAGCAGAGCATTAATGCTCTCAGCATTAATGGAATCTGGAACAGCCGCGACAGCAGCACCTGCAGAGGGACCGCACACTACTGAAAACCTTTGCTTTATTCTAGCATCAAAGGACTTTTTAGAAGCCACATGCAGGCCTATTAGTTACACCAATCTGAACACAGGCATTTTGCACACACAGGCTGTAGCTGAATCCCCTGCACTTCTGTGACCCAGCAATCCTACAACAGCAATCCCTACAATGACCGCTGACAACAGCGAGAGCTACGAGAGCGTCCGCGCCCCTTCCCACATCCTTGACGGGAACAGAGCTGCCCTCCCTGTCCGAGGAAGCCCCTTCCCACATCCCTGAGGGAAGCAGAGCTGCCCTGTCTGCACGGGGCCTGCCCCAGGACGGTGCAGTCCAGGTTGTTTAAGGCCAGCACGGCGGCAACACAGCCCAAGATAGAAAAGCAGCAATGTGCACGGTGTTCGGCACGGAAAGGCCAGCGGGGCGGCTGACCCCGAGGGAACCCTGGCAAGGCAAGGAGCGCTAGGATGAAATCAGAGAGACGCCGAAAAAAAGAATTTAAAACATGTTTGCCAGGTTGGCAAGAAAAACAGCAAGCGCAAATACCCGAAAAGACGCGAGAATAATCCTGAACACAATTTAACAACTGCTAAATATAGCAGGCAGCAGGCCGGGGGAGCGCAGGACGCGTGTCCGTGTTCGCCCCTCTCCATCTTAACCCTGCCCGGGGCCGCTGTGCTCAGGTCGGGGTTCCCGATGGCCCCGCTGCCCCTGTGCTCGCCCCACACCCCCGTCCCCATCCCCATCCCCCGCTCCTCCCAGCCCAGGCACTGCGGCACGGCCGGGGGGCTCGGTGGGACCCGGCACCGGGAACCCCCGGGAGCTACCCCGGCCCGGGCTCGGCCCCTGCGGCAGCGGGGCCGCTCTCACCGCCCCGCACCATCCTCCGCTCCCAAAATAACAGCGCCGCGCCTGGCCCTCCCCGCCGACTTGCCTTTCTTCCGCATTTTAAAAACATTTCTCTCTATCCCCTTCTCCGCCTCTTCTCCATTTCCTACCTTTTCATATTTCTCCCCTTTTCCTTTTTAGCTATTTTTCTGCTTATTTTTATATTATTCTTTTCCTCTCACCCCCTTCTCCCTCTCTTTCCTTTTCCCTTTTTCTCCCCCTTTCCCCACCATTTTTAATGATTATTTTTCTCCCCCCGCAGACGCCGGCACTCACCGCCGACGCATCCCGCCAGGAAATCCAGAGCCATGCCGGCAGCGTGGGCCCTGCGCTCCGGGCTCTGCCACTGCGCCCCCCGCCCGGCCCTTTCTACCCTTGCGAGGTTCGGGCCGCGCCTCCGGGGGCGGGGGCCGAGGGACAACTCCCCCCGGGCCGCCCCCAGCACTGGCGGCCGCGCGGGGGCGGCTCCCGGCCAGCGACGGGATGGAGGTGCCGGGAATGCCGAGACTGCGCTTCCCTCCGGCACCTCCCTCTCTCCCCGCCTTCAACCTGTCACTGCTCTCTCTGCGACAGCTGCGCAGTGAACCAGAGGAAAGGCTGAAACAAATTTGGGCGGCTGGGGAGGTGGAGGTTGGAGGGTGGAGGGGGCAGAGCATCCCTCTTGTGATGCATCACTGGCACCTCAGTTGTTTTGGGTGCCCGGGGAGGGTGTCCTGGGGGGGGTCTTGCTTCCTGGGAGAGGCTTGTGTTTGGAAAGCCTGAGGAGCTGATAGCATGACGCCTTTGGAGAGGGTTCCCCTTTTAACAGGGGTAAAATGCCTGCCAGACCTGTTACAGGGAAAGGCTGGGGAGTCAGGGCTGTTCAGGGTGGAGAAGGGAAGGCTCCAGGGACACCTTCACAGAACAGCTTGGGCTGGAAGGGACCATAGTGTTGGTTCTTGTCCAACCTTCCTGCTTAAGCAGGGTCACCCCTGAGCATGTGGCACAGGTTGCATCCAGATGGTTCTTGAATACCTTCACTGAGGGGAAACTCCAGACCATTTCTGGGAAATCTGTTCTGGTCTGCAGTCACTGCACAGTAAAGGAATTCTTCATGTTCAGGTGGAACCTCCTGAATTTCTGCATCAATTTCTGCCCGTTGTCTCTTGCTCAGCACCACCAGTAAGAGCCTGGTTCCATCTTCCTGAAACCCTCCCTTCAGATGCTCACAGACATTGACTCAGTCCCTTCTCAATGGTTTCTTCTCAAGGCTAAACAGGCCCAGCTCCGTCAGCCTGAGAGATGTGCTCCTGTTCCCAGATCAACTCTGTTGCCCTTTGCTGACTCACTCCTGGGGCTCCATGTCCCTCTTGAGCAGCCCAGAGCAGGACACAGCACTCCAGGGCTGACAGAGGGGCAGGATCACCCTCCTCAACATGCTGGCAATGCTCTGGGACATGTTGTCAGAGAAACTGTGGATGCCCCATCCCTGGAAGTGTCCAAGGCCAAACTAAATGGCACTTCAAGCCACCAGTTCTAGTGAGAGCTGTGTGTCCCTGCCCATGGCAGAGGGGCTGGAACTGGGTGGTTTTTGTGGTCCCTTCCAACCCAAACCATTCTATGATTCTATTACCAGACTCCCCCCAGAATATTGTCCCAGAGAGGGGAGGAAGGGTTGCACCAGCAGATATGGGCCTTGTGCTAAATGCTGCCCCCATGGCACAATGGGAAGTGTGGGAATGAGACCCTGTCTTTTGTGGTCAAAGGCACAAACCAGTGGGGCTTTGCAGAGCCCTGGATCTCAGTGTTGCACAGCACTGCTGCACTTCACCCTGCACAAGGGGCCTCTCCCTCCCCGCAGGCTTTTCTTGTTCTGCATTAATTCTGCTTTCCTGCTAACATTGCCCAGCTTCAGGGTGCCCTGATGCCAGAGTGCTTAAATGGGGAACTCAAGCTGTTGACAGTTTGAAAAGGGAGCCCTGTTTAAGCTGCTCGTTATTTCTGCAGGCAATGTCTGAGAAAGGGGAATACCAGTGGCCTAGAACAATAAGTAGCCTATTCCAGCTTTGCTCAGAGTAACAGGATCATCTTCAGGGCCTGCACAGTCTAAATTAATTTTGGAGGGTAAATTCCAGAAGCAGAATGGAAAAGCAAATAGGTAGATTTTTATTCCTTTTATTTTTTTTAATTGCTTTCCATGGTGTGGCAGGGTTTTTTTTTTTTAGGTGTAAAAGCTCCATAAAAAATCAATAAGATCTTGCAGTGGAATAACACATAAAAATCAATCCAGCTTTACCTTCTGTGCAAAGAAAGCACACAAACAAATCAACAAAGACAAGGATGCTTTCAAAGAGGTCTGAAACTACTAATAGAAGAAAAAAAAAGAGAATCTGTCCCAAATTAAGCAGCTCTTGGACTATCATTACAATTAATAAATAGACAAGATGTAAATGCAAAACATTCAACGAATCCCTGACATTACCCATATCTTTCAATCCAATGCTGATTTGGTTTCCTTCTCATCTCCAAAACCCATTAAACTGAATCAAGCACCAAGGTGTCTCTAGGATGCTTTGAGTCCCCTCATTCACAAACCTGCCCTACCTGGGGATGACCAGCTGGTGTTAAAGAGCAGATGGGCTGGTCCTGCCCCTTACACAGCACCAATGGCTTCGGGAGCTGCCCATTCTTGCTCTGTCACCCACCTCCCAACAGGAGCCTTAGGTTTTACTGAACTCACACACCTACAGACAGTACTTGAGACCACACAGAAATCCCTGACCAGTCATTTTTCCTTAAGCATTGTATGCAAGTATGAGTGGAAGTGATTTTCTGTGATTTGTATACCCTGGATGCATGGGGGAAGCTACAACCACGTGCAGAGTTTTGTAGGTAAAAATCTGGACGTCATAGGTCTCTGTCTTGTAGCACAAGGCTTGGAAGGATCAGCTTTGCCTAAAAAGTTCCTGGCCAAACTGTTTTCAATCTGTTATTCAAATCCTCTGGTCTCCCAAGATGTCTGCCTCAGAGGAAAGACCTTCTCTACCAGAAGTGGTTTTGTAATTCTAATGTTTGCTCACAGTCGCCAGGGAACACATTTCCTGTCCCTTTGTAGGCACTTCTAGGTTATCTGAAGATGGTTTCAGTCTTAGTCTTTTATTCTCTGAATTATAATAATCTTCTGGTCTCTGAATCTTCTTAGTCCTTCTTTCTTCAGCTGATGTGATGGTTCCTTGAACCAAGCCCTAAGGCCTTGCTGAGTGAGTTCTGGGAGATTACCCTGGGTATTTACAGACAACACTCTTGCTCCTGTATCTGAATATGAGATCAGATATTCACAAGAGACATTACATAAAACTTAAAATAACATGACATAATATGACATATATAACATAACATAATATGATATTGCTCACTTATGGGCAGCCCGTGACACATGACGTGCTCCAGGTCCCTTCTGGTAGATCAGCTGTGTGCCACAGTGTTCCCTGCCTTGACCTTGCAGGTTTTTTCTGTAGTCATTCCTAGCTGTTCATGCTAAATTGCTTTTTCCAGATTGTATTTCCAGTTTGTCAAGATCACTTGAATTCTAATCCTGCTGTTGATGTTTGTGCAGCCCCTCCCAGGTTGCTGCAATCTCCCAAGGCCTGTCTTGTTCCTGTATGCTTGAGCTGTTCCTAATAAGCTTTATTTCATTTTACAGAATGTTTTATTCAATGCTACTGAACATTGGAGCACTACAGAGGGGTGGTGGCCACTTTATGTACTGGTGCAGAGAACATCAAGGGCTCCTTGGTACAAAGTCTGAGATGTCCGGGGCTGGTTCACCAAGGCATGAGCATGGCTTTAGTCCCACTGGGGAGTTTGTCTTTTGTTCTTTTTTTCTTGCTTGGAGTTTTGTTTTGTTTTCAGTTCAAGTTACACTTGTGAGGCAGCGCTGTGTGAATGTGGATGAGTTTATTGATCTTGTGTGTGGGTGGGACAGTGAGTCAATAGAGATGCTTGTATTTGTGTGATAAACAAAGGAAGTGTTAGAGCTCTTATAGCTGGGTAGTATTTCTTAGACCAAGTATTTTGAATATTCATTCAGGGCTATATGTGTGCAGTACAGATATGGTTTTGGACAGGACACCTAACCTGACACAGAAGGAAAACAGATTTAGTCATTCTCCTCTTCCCTCAGCCTGTTTTCCTAGATTTTTCAGAAGCTGTGTCTGATCTCATGTCTGCTTTATTGATGTGCAATGCCTCTGGCTCACAGTGTGACTCAGATGCCTGTTGGGACCCTTGTGCCCTCCAGGCTCCATGGACTGGGCTCAGCTGTGACTGCCTTCCTTCTCATTCTGCTGAGGCTGTTCCAAACACAACTTGCAACTGCTGGGATGCATCCCCTGGAGGGCTGGAGTGAGGGGTTGTGCTTTTCCTGCTTTCTCCTTCTTTCGGAGCACTGAGCTTCCTCACTGCATGGCAAAATGTGGGCCCCTCAAATAAAGCAGGCAGAAAAGAAAGAACCCAGAGCAGCTTGGGGAACATACAGAGTCTACCAGCATGTGCAGCATGTGTCTGAGAGAAAATTTATAACTTAATCTAACCCTTCAAAAAACCTCCTACCTTTGTCCCTTTGTCTTTTAGGTGGGAGAGGCATTGTAGAAGATGCTGGAGGGGTGAGATAGCAGAGGAAATTTCTCCTCATTCCTGTGGTAAGGAATGACCCTGTTGGCTGTCTGCTGTCCTCAATGGCACACAGGGGAAATCTGTGAGAAGGTGCCACCAAAATGAAACCTGCTCAAGGGCATCAGGAGACTAGGGAATGGAACAGGAAAAAGGCAGAGAGCAAGCAGTGTGACAGAATAAACACTGCAGGTAAGTATAACATGAAGCAGTGAGGCACAATGAAGTAGGAAAGGAACAAAAATGTGGAGGTGTGATGAACTTGTGGAATTCTGGTGGCAGTGGCATGTAATAGAATATACATTGTTGACCCAGGTGTTTCAAAATTTTTCTTGTTTGCTTGTGAATTTGGCCATTTCTACTGGGATATGGCCATCAACAATTGGCCATATCCCAGTAGAAAGGTCCCACTACAATGGGGAGGGTGGTGGGTGAGGGAGCCTCCTCTTTGCTCCCTAGAGCTTTGCTGAGGCTTGGCCAGCTCTGGGACTACCTTGATGGGAATTCTCTTTCATGCAGCCTTCTGCCCTCAGACCCTTCCTCACCTTCTAAGGTTAAGTGCTGCATCATCACAGCTTCAGCTGTCACTGTGTTACCCAGAAAAATGCATCAGTTTCTCTTTCTATTTTGAGCTGTGACTGGATTTTGAACTTCCTAGCACCTTCTTTGGTTCCCTGAATCACTCTTCAAGGTCTCTTTGGAGCAGCAGCTGTGTGCCCCATGATATGTGAACATGGGTGGCATTCAGACCATGTGCAATGTGAAAATTGCATTTACAGCACCAAAGTGCTTTGAAGGAAAACCTTGCATTTCCCAGAAGCTGCAGTCCAGCACAACCAGGCTTGATGATAGAGTCCTTTACAGAATGGCTGGCATCCAAAGCACTGACAAATAAATCCAAATGGTGAAATGAGAGAAACACTGAGGCACATTGTGCATAGGAAAACAGCACCTTTGTCTGAAAAATAGTCTTCTCCAGGTGAAATCACTGGGTACCTTTGTGTGGATTCATTTTCCTTTTCCAATTTCCAGGTCTGTTTTCTTTGTTTTCCTAAACATTCTTGTGTTTGCTGCCCTCCTTGTTGTTTGCATTGTCCCACTCGATGTTATTGAGTCAGATCAGTGGGATACCCCAGAACCTCTGGATGCAGCTGTACTTGAAGGCAGAGCAGCCAAGGCATTATTCTCAGGGGACTAGATGCCTTTATTACCCATTAACTTTATGACCTTGGGTGGCTTTAGGGTATTCTCTGTCGTCATTATCCCACTGGCTTCAAAGGTACTGTATACCATGTTGAAACTTCCCAACCTGATAAAATCCCTTGATAAGACTGGAGCTTCAAAGCATGAAATGTAACTGGTGCAGCTGTGCAGGAGCTGAGTGCTGCTGAGACAGAGTGTCTTGCTTACAGATCTGCTGATGCCTGGAGGTTTTGTGATCCCCCAAATTGTCCTGGTCAGGGTCCCACCATGTAAGGCCTCTTCTGTTCCCAGGGAAATCATGGCAGACACACAACTGCCTTGGCTAATACCTGAAATGGAGCTTACCTGAAATGCTGAGCTTGTGAGGAGCAGAGGCAGAGGTGCTGGGGGACAGGAGTGGCTTAGTGTGCTCTAAGTTGTAAGGTGCCCTGAAAAGTTCGGTCTAGCTCCAACTTTTCATGCTTTATCCTGGTAAAATGGAGACATTTTTATTGCTGGGAACACATACCTTCTGGAGAGCCTGCCCCTCTCCAGTTTAAGCAGAATTGGCCAAGTTCTGACATGCACCTTCTGCTGTTTGTCTCAGCCTCTGCTACACGTGTATGTGGATTAGTTTGGGTTACTGGCGTGTTGGAGAAGAGAAAGAAGCATAACCTGCACACTAAACAGTCCACACCATTTGTGTTCATTCTGAGGAGGAATCTATCCCTGATCATGCTCAGCTGTCTTGTGCTTCATTCAAAATACAAAAACCACAGCAAACCCCTGCGTGCTTCCCTAGAAGCAGATGAGAAATGAACAGACCAAAAAACCAGAAAAAGCTGCCCATAGGCATTAGTCCAAGGTCTTTTCCTTGGCATTGTCTTTGTTTTCAAGGATCATACATACTTTGGGTTTTTTTTAAACTGCTGAGTTTTCTGCTTTTCTGTCATTTTTGTGGTCAGCGAGAAGGCTCCAAGAGGGCTGGCTACACACATCCATGCTGAGTCTTGTCCTCTCTTATCACAGGTCCCATCTTTGTCTCTGGCCTGTGATAGTACAATGATGGCTAAGAAATTATAATTTCTTTTTTAATGTGTATTTGGGCAAGGACCTGAGTCCAAAGTACTTGAAGTATTGCAAGGACGATGTTCCCTTATATTTGCTGCAGGTGGAGCAGGTTTCTTAGCTGCTGGCTTTCCTTGGAAAAGGCCAGAAGACTCAGCATGGCTATGCAACCAGGGGTGCTGAGAGCAGGTCTCCAGCAGAACCCAAATGTTATTTAGCATCACAGTTGGAAGATGCCAGGGATCACAAAGAGGCATGCTGAGGTAAGAGAGTGGGCACTGAGTGCAGTCACCTGAGCTAATAACTATCTACCAGCCCAGCAGCTTTACCCATCTTCCCCTCTGCAAGTTACTGTCAATCAGCAAATATTCTTGTGATTGGTGACAGTGAGCAAAAACTGCTGGGAAATCATTCAGGAAAGGAAGACAAAAGCTCAGTAACTGGCATCTTTATAGCATTTTTCCAGCCTGAATTTGCAGACAGTATAACCTAAGCCTCAGGCTGTTTCTGTGAGGTAAAAAGGTGCAATTATGTCTATTTTATAGATAAGAAAGCTGGTAATACTGATTTAGCCCAGGGAAACAGGAGGCAGAACTAGAAGAACAAGCTCCTTTGCCTGCCTTATGGCTTTATTTTTAAGTTACTCTGTTCTTACAGAAACCTTTCTGCGAGGCTAATGGCTTTTCACTGCCAACAGGTATAAAAATATACTTTGAACATCATGTATTTGAAATCCTCTGGCACAAGCTGTATTCACATGCAAAGTCAGTGACTGGGAGACTAGGTGTCCAGCTATATCTAAATCTATGCTAGGCTATTTACCAGAGTAGGCACACAGCCACTAAGGTTTATGTCTGGACCATTTTTCAATATGTTGGCCTGTCTTCAAGGCTACTTCCTGCTGGGTCATTTGTGGGCTTCCAACTGTTATGTGGAATGCTTGTTGTTGCAACAGCCTTATAGTAAAGGCACCCATTTCTTGTAAACTGAAAGAACAGGCTTGGCAGGATGACCACTGTGCCTCTACAGAAACTTCCTAGCAACTCTGGATGTGGACACTCCTATGGCTCCTGAACAAATAAGGCAGGTGATAAGTGAGACTGTGCACTTCCTATGATACTCAGAGCCTGGTACTGTTAGTACCGGTGTCTTTGTTAAGGTTGAGAGTGGTCCTGAAAAAAGCTATGGAAACTTCTGGCTTAGATTTTAATTTTTCTCCTGGTTGGGCCAATGGAAAAGTCAGGTTAATGTTGGAGGCACTATAGGGCTGAACACTTGCTGCTGAAATGGATCTCTATTTGCACTAGGGCAGTGCACACAGGCAGAGATCCCTGAATTAGTATTGATCAAGTTAGGATGGGTATCAGAGGCTGTTCACCACCCCCTCCCCCTTCCAACAACAATGTGGGGTTCTTCTCCAGCATTAAACTTGCTTTGTGGCAGTATTTTTAAGGGGCATACTTTGCTTTTCAGTTGTTTTCTATTTCTGCAAGATAAAATTCCTCTGTATATATCCCCTCTCAACATAAGCTCATTATAATGCTGGCATTTAGAAAAGGTTCTCTTTTCTGAACTCTTTGGTGCCAGGTTTTTCAGTTAAGTAACCCTTTCCCATGTGACTTTAGCAGCTGATCTCAAAGTCTTAGACAATAATGCCTTATAGTTCTAGAGCTGTTTTCTTCCTAATTTCCAAGTAGCTCTGAG
Organism: Setophaga petechia; assembly: GCA_024362935.1. Lineage (NCBI taxonomy): Eukaryota > Metazoa > Chordata > Aves > Passeriformes > Parulidae > Setophaga > Setophaga petechia. The sequence continues at coordinate 8,836,623 of JANCRA010000003.1, read as the reverse complement.
GTTGTTAAGTCATATAAAATCAGCTCATTATAAAGGAAGAAGACCACTGGCTAGTCAATAACGTAGCATCTCGTAGATTTTTCACTGGTGTAAAGCAGAGGTCTCAAGGAGACACAGTTTGGGAATATTGCAAAAAAAGATACAGGAACACAGACTCTGGAGTGAGCACTGATGGTGCACCAGCAACATCAATAAATAGATTGGGAGCAGTGTTTTACTGTCTAACACCTGAGGTGCCTGTGCTGAAAGGGTAGAGGCTTGCACGTTAACATCAGCATGAAATAAAGAGTGCTTTATTGCTTAGTGGCAGGGAAAAGCAGGCCAGGAAGGTGAGTGCCTCCCTCTGCTCCTGGCTCTGCAAGCCTGCTGCCAAGTCACTGACTACATCTTCTGTTCACTGAAGTGCAGAAAATGTGCAAAAGATTGGAAACTGGCTCAAAAAGCAGTCAGAAAATCAAAACAGTCCTGATGTCCCCTCCCTCCATCACAGCAAGGAGTTCTTTTGCAATGCTAGCAATGTAGGCTGGCATAAAATCCTTCCTGAGAGCTTGCTGGGGTGGTGCACTGCCAAACTTCCTCTTTTTTCTGTGCATCTCAGGGTGATGTAATCAGGGCCTTCCAGTGGCTGAAGGGAGCCTGCAAGAAGGAGGGGGAAGGACTGCTTACAAGGACATGGGGCAGCAGGTCACAGGGCAATGGATCCAAACTGAAGGACAGTAGGTTTAGAATTATTCGGATTATATAGATTATTTAGATTATATTAGGATGAAGTTCTTTGCTGTGAGAGTGATGAGGCACTGGCACAGGTTGCCCAGAGAAGTTGTGGCTGCCCCATCCTTGGAAGTGTTCAAGGCCAGGCTGGATGGAGCCCTGATCAACCTGGTCTAGAGTAAGGCGTCCTTGCCCACAGCATGAGGGCTGGAACTAAGTGATCTTTGAAGTCCCTTGCAATATAAACCTGAGTCTATGATTTTAGGGAAAGATCTATGTAACACTTTAAATTTTCAATATATACATAACTTCACAAGGGTGTCTGTGTAGGATGGGTGCTAATATTGTTACTTCCACCTTTTCCCATTATTTCCTCCTGAACAGAGACTTGTGGCTCTCCGAGAAGTGTCTGGATCCTTGCAGTGCCTTAATGGCAGTGGACACATCAGTTGTGCTGATGAGAAGATGAGGTATAGGGAGATGGAATGACTTGCCCAAAGCCAGAAAATCTGTGACTTCTTAAATTACTGGAATAATCTTCAGCTTCTTGGAAATGTACTATTTTCCCTCCCTTTGTGAATGTGTGGAGAAACATTGCAACCTCATTTCAGCTTTCCAGAGGTGAAATCACGTATCATTTATACCTGATGCACTTGCCAATGCTCAGAGTGCTTTCCTTACTGCCTCTGTTTGTTTTGCTGTGAGATTCCTGCTGTGAGTTCTCGAGTCCTTGGAATTATTGGTTTTCCTTTAGTACCTGAGATAAAGGACAATGAGCTGCTTTGATTTGAAAATCCATAACACAGCTGGAGCCAGGAGGTTCCACCCCCCATTCCACCCCCAGCCCTGGAGCCAAGGGCCAGGCCCTGCCAGCTCAGCACGGCTGGTGTCACTCTTTCCTGTTCTGCAATGTGCAAACAGCCTGGGGGCAGAGCGGGGTGACGCTGTTTGAACAGTCCCTCCAGTCAAGGACTTTTCCAAAAGAAATTGGACAGGAGTTAATGGATGTGTGTGAGTGCAGCATTGCACGGTGCAGGTGGGGTGGAAAATGCAACATGTTGTGGCAGGAAATGAGGAAGGAACGTTTTCTCAGCAGACCTGGCTGGATGAGCTGGCAGGTAGTAGCAGAGCAGAAGGAGGACAGGCTTTGCAGGATGGATGGAGTTGGTAAAATCCTGTGAGTGAGCTGTGGAAGAAGATGATAAAAGGAGGCTTCTACTATTTTGTCTCACCTGTATGATGCTATTTTGTTTTCACCTTATTGCAGGGGTTCCATACTGTTGTCTACTTATTGCCAAAGTTTCAGACCTTCTTGGTGCTTCTCAAGGGCAGCTCCTCAAAGCACTGACTCTTCCTTCTTCACAAAGCAGCCAACTGACTCCAGCTCCCTTCTCAACTAGCCAACCCACTCTTATATAACACTCTTCTTCTCATTGGTTACAGCTGTGGCCTGTTAAAGTCAGGTCTGTTCCTAATCATTGATAATTGGCCCAGCTGAAACTCCTTAGGGGTAAGATCACTTTCTACACTATCTTTATTTTCTTATATTCTATCCCCCAACACTATTTAACACTGACTGCCTGCCTGCAGGCTCCCTTCCCACCTTTCTTTTTGCTCCATCATTTGTTCCAGTCCTCTAGACCCTCTGACACTTTGCAGTGGAGCAGTTCTCTCTGCCTGGGTGGGCACACAGCTGCCTCCTCCTGTGAAGCAAATGGAGTGTTTCATCCACCACACACTGGGCAAAATTAGGGCCTTCCTACCTTTTAATCACTCAGTTTCACAATTTCCTGCAGATTACTTCATATTGTCAGATCTGTGGTTTTATCTGACAGCACCTTCCATGCTCTGCTTTCTCACCCCCCCTGTGAAATTGGCCAATTTTGAACAAATCACTCTTGAACAGTTTGCTACTGGAGGAAAGAAGTAATGACCTATTTTTCATGGAATGCTATCCCTTGTGAAGGCTCAAAACATGTTTGGTGAATGATTTCCTAGGCCCTGCTTTGAGAAGACCACCTAGGTTAGGACCAGCACTTTCTCTCCTCCCCGCATAGATGTGAACCATGGTGTTTATTTGCAATTTAGACTAGCAGTGATCTTTGGATCTGCAGTCCTTGGACACTGTGTCAAAGTGGGACAGGAATGATTAATATTTCATCTTGGAGAAATGCCTGATAAATCAAGATTTCTTTGGGATGGATTTTCTGGACCGTCTCTATTGACCTATAGCACTGGGTTCTGCTAAATTAATGAGGCTGGTAAATCTCTGAAATCTAGGGAAGACAGGATGAAGGAGGAATCTCCTTCAGAAGAAGAAGAGTGAGACTTCAAGGACTTTGTCTCTGGGAGGAGTCCTGGTAAGGGAAGTTGAATTGTTGCTGTGGAAGAGGGTCCCTCTTCCACAGGGAGTTTGTCTGTGCTGTTTGGGGTATGCCAGCAGAAACACAGGCTCAGTTCTCAGATGGGGTGTCCTTCACACAGGATTACACCTCCCTCAGTACTTGCTCCCATGTGAGCTCTTGAACCCTGCTGTGGGGCTCTTTTCCAGAAGACTCTTGCCCTGCTGCCATCACGTGGTGGCCAGGCTGAGCTTGGCAGTGGATCCCATTTTCCCCTAAGTCCTGACTGTTCACCAAGAGCAGGGAGTACTGTAGTGGTGTTTGCTGAGGCTCATGTTACTGTGCTAAGCCCTGGCTGGGGCAGATACCCCTGAGGCAGCTCTGTGTGTGCATTACTCCAGAGCTGGCTGTCCCAGGGATACCTTCATGGGTCAAGGTGAAATGGTTCAAGCCCCAAAATATTCTTCTGTCATATGGACACCTTCTGAATGACCTCTGTTTATAAGGCAACCCCAGTCAGATGGAAAACTTGACCTTTCCTGGTACACCCCATTGAAGTGACCCAAACCATTATCAAAAGGTTGTGGAGTCAGATTCCTGCTATATAAAGCAAGTGACATTTTGCTAGAAGCATTGGTGTGAATGAATGGTAAAAAAATAAACAAAGGATTAATTTTCTTTCACTAAGGAAGGGTGTTGGGTTGGTTGGGGTTTTTTTTACTATCTAAGATGATTTCATGAGGAAGATTCCCTTTCAGCTGTTCAGCTCAGCTAAAGAAAGTAGGAATTTTGCTTGGTCTTTTGATGTTTCATGGAAAATACTAATTAGTATTAGTATTAAATGCTTTAGTCAGCCAGAGTGAAATGCCAGCCAGCCTCTATTTTCTCACTGATTTGGCTCCAGTCACTGCAATGTGTAGAAAGATCCCACCCTCCATGGGCCTCCAGGCTGCCCCTCCACAGGGGACTGTGTCCTTGTCCCTGTGTGTCACTGACACAAGAGGTCCCATCCCTGTCCTGCAAGGACAGCAGCAGATTGGGATGATGGGAGAAGAGGAAACAACAGATTTTCCTGCACTTGGCATGCACAGACTGTTGATTAACCATTAATAACTCCTGTATGGACACCAGGTATAACAAGGAAGAGCTACTAAATAACCCAGTGTGTTTTTGCAGCTACATTGCTACCTCTCTAGATAATATTTTACTTGTGGTTTTAAGTTTTTTGCTGTCCTTGCATGATGTTAAACTGGGATAGTCTGTTCTCTTCAGAACAGAAAGCATTCAGGGAAGGATGCATAAGAGATGACAGGAAGCAAGTTAATAAAAATACTTTCATTTTCAATTCCCAGAAACTCTGCCCTCACACAGAGTTGTTCTGCCACTGCCACAGCAGCCCCAAAACACATGCTTCAGTGAGAAATATGTTCCTGGAAAATGTGCAGGAAATGGCAATGGGTACTGAAGTGCTCAGCTCCCCTGCAAAGCTGACCAAGGGGGCAGCAGCCGTGAAATTTTCTTTTCCCTTTGCTGCCAATGTACCTTGGCTCTGACCCGGGAAAACCTCCACAAGAGGGGTAAAATTCAGGTCACGCCTTGGCAAGCCCTTCATTGCATCAGGACTTTGGTTTCCAGGGTCTCTCTGGACAAAGCTTAACCTCCCACACGTAGATGAGGCACTCTTTTGTAACCGGAGTGTTGTGCAAAAACAGGCAATATGACATTTCCTTGAACTCCTGGTTCCCTTTGATCAGCAGGTCTCTCTACAAGGAGCTGACATTGGAAAGGGGTTAGGAATCTGAGCAAGAAATGAAGAAGAGCTGCTCCAGGCGCTGGGAAAACTATGCTGCTGCTGTCTGAAATAGGAGCACATACTCTGGATGTGGTTAGATTAATTACTGGGGTTCAAATTTGTATAAATAATGAGTGGGTAATAATCCATGGGGATATATTTAGAAGTTAGGGTCAGCTTCATGCATCAGGAAAATGAAGAAAAATGGCTTGGTAAAGGCAGAAGGAATTTCCATTAATGGAAAGGATGTGTGGTCCATCAGAAGGAGAAAGAGTGGGCTGCGATAGGCGAAGGAAGAATGCTGGAAATGGCCACAAATGCAGCATCTCCGTGGTGCAGGCCAGCAGTGTCCTCTGGCAAACGAGTGTGCAAAGCTGTCTTCTGGGGCTAGTGAGTACAGCAGGGCATGGTCCCCTCAGAACCAGCCTTACCCCGAGAGTCACCCCCCTTGGGACTTTCCAGGCAAAAGGGCACAGGGAACAGCAGCCCTGGCGCAGCATTTCAGGGCTTCACGGGATTATTTATTCACTGTGTTCCTGGAACACTTCCAGGCTTCCCAGCTCTGCCACCAGCGTACAAATTCATCCAGTACCCGCAAGGCTCACAATCCCCAGAGGCAAGGGCAGACTGTAGGAAAGTGATTCCTGTCACAAACCAGTGTCCCTGGAGGACTGACAGGGCTCTGGGAAGACTGACCTGGATCCTCGTCCCCTCCCTTCCTCCCCAGCGCTCTCGGGGTGGTTTCGGCGGCAGCCGCGCTCTGCATGGATTTCATTGCTGGGGCCATCGGAGGTAAATGCATGAACTGGTGCTTGTTACCCAAAGCAGATAGCTGTGTTTCCTTCTTGTTCAGCTGAGGAGCAGGTCTCAATAGCAGAGCTGAGATTCTGCGATGGGGGGCTGCTTGTTAAAAGTGTGTTCTTCCTTATGAAGTGGGAAATGTGACCAGAGCAGGCTCACGGAGCTGCTGGAGAGGCTGTGCTGTGGCTTGGTCAGCTGAGGTCATTGCCTGCAATCTCCTCCACTCTGATTGCACTGGGACAGGGTAAAACTAATAGGAAGAGACAGAGTGTAATAGGTTTTGTGCAGATACAAGCCAGCTTATATAGCTCTGACAGTGAAACCCTCACGTGTCTGGCATCCAGGGGTCCTAGCAGGCTGCTGGGATGGCGGCTCTGGGGGGCTGAGGATGTGATTTGTGAGACAGGAGGGGAGGAAGCACAATGTTCTTATTGCATTCAGATTGTCTGGATGAATGCCCTTTGCATTATCTTGGGTTAAGATGCATTTGCAGTTGTGGTGGTGATTGCAGTGCAGGCAAGCCAGGCAGCAGGCTTTGATCTGGGAGAAAGTAGGTTAGCTGTATATAAAAAAAGTAACAGGAGAGAAGTGTGATTAAATTCTAGACATTTTTAGAGCATGTACTGCTCAAACCCATCTTTGTTTTAAATGACAAAATGTACCCACTAGTCTCAATTCTTTGCTGAAATCTCGCTAGATTTAGTGGAGTAGACAAGATAATATATACCTACATATATATATATATATATATATATATATATATGTAGTATACCAATAAATACCACGAGAAAAGCCTTTGGGTCACCCCTGACAGAAAGGCCAGATAAACCTACCAGGTAGCTGAGACATCCAGCCCAAGCCTGCATAACAGATCTCACTTTGGCATTTGATGAAATTTGGAATTTTCCCTCCCCAGGAACAGCCTATGGTCCTGCTACAGATGTGTTTGTCCTGGGAAGGACCATGCTGAGTCTTACCCTGCCCACTAATTGCTCATTATGTGCAAGTGGGGAGAGGTTTGGCATTCCAGCAGCACCCAGCCCTGGAGGTGCCTGTTGTGCCCGTGCTTGTAGTGTTGGTCTTCCAGGGGTGTTGGGAGGCCCTTGCTGGGAGAGGAGGATATAACCAGCCCCACCATGATAGCTTGTCTTTCTCCTGCTGTTTCCCTTCTGACTTCAGAGCACTGTGTGGAGAAGGAAGCCTTGTCCTAGGGCTGGCAATGGGATGTCCATCCCAGAAGGATTAACCAAACCTCCTCTCAGACTTCATGTTCATGGTGGGGCAGAGATTATTGCATTTGTTGCTTGGACTCCTTTGCTTTTTTAGCACAGTTTGAGACAGGTCACTTAAGGACAAGCTTCTTTTGCAAGGGAGCATGATGAGCTGAAAACAGAGTTTGAACATGGCCATTCACCTTGGTTTTCTGCCCTGGCTCCCATGCAAGGCCAGGGTTTGTGCTGTGACCCTCTGTCCAGGCTCCAGCATCATGTTCTGCCCAGCCATGCAGCAAGAATCTCCCCTGTGCCCTGGACACAGGCTCAGCCTAAGGGGATGCAGGCTGCAGAGATCCAGCTGGGACCAGAAAATCTTGGCTTGTTGTAAGGCACTTCACTGACCTCAGCCTGTCAGAGAGCAAGATTTTCCATCCTGTCCTCTATGTCCAGCTCAGAGCTTTTCTAGGAGGGATACTGCAACTTCTCACTGTCTGCAGGGGTGGAGCTTGCCCATGGACACAGGGGAGGTAGCTGGGCAGTTCACCATATCCTTCTGAGGCCATCACCCTTCCGCTGAGATGGGACAGCTCCTGGGGTTGGACATCTAACCTGCAAAAACTGGGATGGTTTTGGTGCTGAGCTTGTTTTTGGGGTTTATGTTTGCTAGAGCTGAAGCAGTTTTCATATTCCTAAGGAGTCTGTGAACCCAGCTAAGGAGCATCAAGCAAGTTGAGACAACATAAAAAATAAATAATAAAGAGTTTCTCTTTATTAAATTACACTCTAGTGACCTAGATCTATTTTCAGAGTGTCTTGGAGAAAGCATAGCTTAAGTACCTCTGAAAATAGCAGAGGTCATGCCCATTTGAATTCCAGCCTCTGCACAAATACTGCGCATCACCTCTGGGCAATGGATTCTGTGGCAATGAGGTAAAGAAACTCAGCATCTTCAACCCCAGAAACAGTGATCTGCTCTGGCTCCAGATGGACAAAACATGACAGAAACATGCTTAGTGACTGTGGAGACTTTCTACAACCAGCAAACGTGGCTGGATGTTGTAGGAAGCAGCCCTTCCTGGCCAGTAAAATTGAGCAGGAGGTTGGACTAGAGACCTCCTGAGGTCCCTTCTGACTTGAATTTCCCTGTGATCGCATGCACGCTTTCTAGCCCTGCTACACCAGCAGCCTGGGCCATGGCAGGGGATGGGGATTGATGACTGGGGCTGGTGATGACTGCAGGGTGAGGATGACTTGACTCTTATGTCAGGAGTAAAGATTTGGGGAAGTGAAGCTGAGGTTTACCTGGTGGTGGTAGTGCAGCAGGGTCTGCAGCAGGGCTGGGCTTTTCCAGAGCTGGCAGGTAACATGCAGTCCAAGGAAAGATAAAACAATCCCCCTCTAGAAAGAACATGTTCTCTCCTTACAGATAAAGCAGCTCCTGCTGGGATCATGTGACTAAATGAAGCTGAGCTTGCTTAGGGTCAGGGCACTGATGTTCCCAACTCTGCACGAAACAAAGGGTTTAAAAGATTGCTGTCTGCCCATCCAGTTCATGAACAATGATCCCTGCTTCTCCCTGGGTGTCTCAGCAAGGTTTGCCATCAGCTCAGGGCTGTTGCAGCCTGGTGGGCTCTGTACAGCTGCCACTTGCTCCCTTGTGATTGCCACCCCACCAGAATCTCTCCTTATTTGAGTTGCTTGCTCAGAGTGACCTGACTTGTGTAGGGACTGTGAGTGATCCATTCTGTGCACTCCGTGTGTGTAGGGGATGCTGCAAGCTCTGCTCAATACCTGGGAACATCTCAGATAAAGAGGGCATAAAAAATGGCTCACTAAAACAAAAAAAGGTAATTCTCTTGATTTTACTTTTTATTTTTGTCACAGCTGATGCAGTGTTACTCAGCAGGAGTCCCACAGGAACCCTCTCCTGTATACCCACTGTTCATTGCTGGCCTTCTTTGATTTTGCTGTGCAAACAGGGCATGTGTGGGTCATGCTATCTTAGTGCCAGGCTATTTATATCATGTGAGAGTGTGCAGAGCCCTCATTCCTCAGCCTTTGGTAGACTTGGCCGAGCTCCTCAGCTCTGACAACTGCTTGGAGTGCTTTGTGCCCCTAAGTAGGACAGTTCATGGCAGGTTGGGTTATTTGGGGGTTTGGGGGATTCACATCTTTGCTGGGAGCAGTGAAAAATTTGCTTTTATGGTCTCCTCCCAAGTGGAGATGTTTGATCCTTACTGGAACCAAGGTGATGGGGAGCCTTTAGGGTTGAAAGAGACTGTTTAGGGCAACCTACTGTGCTGCTGTCTTTGTGTTTTATTGTGTGAATAGGGTGATTTCTCCGGAAGGGAGGTCAGTTGTTGTCAAAAAATGACCCAAATCATCCTTGGCGTGTGATTGCAAAGTTCCTACCTTCCTCATCCAGTGCAGTGAGCCAGGACTTAGCTGTGCATGGTGCCCCTGTGTCCCCAGCATCTCCTCAGCCCATCCCCATCTCCTCTAAGGTTAAGGAATTCTGAAAATGATGAGATGTGTCAAAACCTCCCAGCTGAGATGGGGTGCATGCAGCTGTGAGGTCAGCACTGCCCTCCTGGCAGTGGCCCATGTGCTGCCCTTCCCTGGCTGCTATTGTCCCTGTTTACTCTGGCCAGGAGCCTGGGACAGCACAGGTGTCCCCAGATGACTTTGTGCATTGTCACTGTCTCCTGGGACCTAAGCCATTGCTTCTCCAAGCCATATTATTGCCTGGGTATTCCCCCTTGCCCTCTCTCTTCCATCACTGTCTCTCTTCCATCTAGGCCCTTTTCCCCCTTTCATTGCTGTTTATCTAGTGTCAGATTTGATAGCTGTTTTTGAAGAACAAACCTCAATTTTCTGCAAGAAAGATGCTGTTGGTTGTTTTCCTCTGAGTAATGCACTTTGGGATTGTCTCCTGGTGACTCACAGCAGCAGCTGCTGCTTTTCTCCAGAACATGGGAGAGCTTTCCAGAGCTCTGAGCAGCCATGTAATCAGAGGTGAACATGCCCACACCAACTAACACAATTTTAAGTAGCTTGGGTTTTAGTTTTTCTGAGACAGAGGCAGTTTTCAAGTGGTGAGCCATTGGATGTGCCCTGTATCTGAATGCCTGGCTGCCTGATGGGCTCCTCCAGCACTTCTATGAACTTGATCTCTGTCTAAATAGCTCTCATGGACACAGTTCCATTGTTCTCCAGCCTGATTTCCTCTCAGGTGCCTTGGCAGGTGTACTGGGATGAAGTTTGTTGGTCAGCATCTTTATTACCTGCTAGCACTTAGCTCAGAGCTGAGAAATGCAGCGAGGTGAGATCTATTTATTGTTGCAACAGAGAGAAATCCGTGTTGGAGCTCTTTAGCCCTCCTTACTTGCCATTAAGCTTTGTCTCAGGGGATTAATGCATATCCAAGGGCTATTTTAAGGCTCTAGGGGATGTTGCTGGAGGACTGACAGCGGCCGGGGCTGGACACGCTGTCACGGCATGTGATGCTCAGCTGGGCGGGCTCGGCAGCCGCTGGACACTCCCAGCGCTAATCCCTCCCTGCCCCAAATCTCGCCGAGCCCTGAAAACAAAAATTGCTCCGGACTGTGTGAGTGGGGACGCTTGGTCATAGTTCAAAGATGCTGTAGTGCCTAAGCTGAGGGGGGAAACAAGCACAGCCCAGTATCCTCCCTCCATCCTTCGTGGGGCAGCGCTCTCTGTATCTCTCCCTGTCTCATCTTCCTCAGTCTTGTTGTTCCTGATAAATTTCCCCTCTGGGTGAGCCTTGGTCACACAGAAATCTGCATTTTCCTCTGTCATTCATGGCTCAAACGTCATTACTGAAGCTCGAGAAGTCTGGTGCCAGGCACAGCTGGGCTCTGGAGCTGTTTTCTGCTATTCCCCAGTGCCCTTCTGTGATGGGTGAAAAAGTCTGCTGTGACTTGTGCTGTTAACCATCTCCTACATATTCTCTGTTTCAGGTGGTCTAAGCACAGCCGTGGGTTATCCACTGGACACAGTGAAGGTACCTGTTGGAGCTTTATTTCTTGACTACAGAACAAAACCAAAGAGGCCCTTTTGTTTTCCCCTTCTTTTCAGAAAAACAGTCCCACGATAATACTTTATCTGCATTACATCTCCATATCTCACTGTATTTTGTTGCGTTTGTCTCTAAAAAAAAAATTAAAAAAATTAAATTGTTTGGTCATGTTATTTTATGGTTAATTATCTGGTTTGCTGCTATGGCATTTGTTGTTTTATTTATTTTAATGTGATATCTGCATTTTAAAGTTGTCCCTGTATTCTTAGGTGAGAATTCAGACTGAGAACCACTACAGAGGATTTTGGCACTGTGTTCAGGAAACATACAGGACAGAAAAGGTGGGTGCTTCTCAGCAGCACTGCAGGTGCCTTGTTTCAGAGCAGCAGAGCTGCCTCTGTCACTTTGGGGAGGATGGCCACCAGTTGCATGCAAGCATCCACTGGGAGAGCCCTCAGGGTGAAATTTAGCTTTGCTGATGAGGGTGGGAATTTGTTTTGACTCAGCAATGTACAGCCAGTGCTTTTGAGCAGATGCTTTCCCATGCCGTTCACCGTTAAAAGTCACCTTTGCCCTGTTTCCCACGAGGTCCGGGGGTTTTACAAAGGGGTGACCGCCTCAGCCCTCGCTGTATCAGTGGTTTCCTCAGTTTCCTTTGGCACATACAAGAACTTCCTCGACGCCCTCTGCAAGCTGCGCTATGGGGCTGCAGATGCCAAGCCGTCCAAGCTGGATGTTTCTCTGGCTGGAGCTGCTGCCGGCGCTGCCCGGGTAGGTAAACACCCTTGTGAAAAACGCCAATCACTTGTTTTTAAAATTTTAAAAGTTTAATAGTAATAAAATGGTCATTAAAAGAGCAATGAAATTAGAGTAATAATAATTTGGACAAATTGAATTAGGACAATATGAGACAATAAAGACAAAGAGTTACGGACATCTGGGTACATCTTTCTGGGCAGCACGAGCCTGAAAAAAGACACCCGTTAACAAAGGATAAACCCTTAGAAACAATAGCCTGTTTCATGTTCATACACTTCATACATGATGCATGAATTCCATTCAAATACAGGATTCTGTCTAGTCATCATCAACTTCTTCCTTCTAATCCTAACAGCACCTTCGAGGTGGGAAGAAGTTCGTTTCTTCTGATAAGAGGGCAATAAATTCTTTTTCTCTGAAAGATGAAGGTGTCCTGTGGCTGCTATCTGGTGCGAGTGCCTCATTTCTTTTTTAAAAAAATCCCACTAACATAGTTCTTATTTTAACTACAAAAGTTACCTTTTAATTACAAGACTATATTTATTATTAAAACGTTAATACAGCACTACTAATCAATACATCAAAATACATATGGCAAATATCTGCGTAGAGCCATTTCACACCCTGCAGGGAAAGCACAACGAGAGATCTTGTTCACAAACACAGGTGGCTGGAAAAGCAGGGAATGTTTTTTTGGTCCAGGAGGCTGCAGGGGAGCCTGCAACAAGTCTGGTGGGTTTGTTTTTGCAGGGGAGGTCATGCTCTGCCCTCGCTGCCCCTTCAGTGGTTGCCTCCGTGGCGTGGCCGAGTCCTGCTGGGCAGCTCGTGCTGGATTTGGTGTGGAGCGCCAGGACACTTAGGAACGTGCCATTAACATGACACAGACCTTGGCAGCAAATGCAGGACGAGGAAGAAAACACAGCATAGGCAGCAAACTCCCCCAGTGGCTGCGACGGTGTGTTTGTGTAACACAGACAGACAGAACTCTGAGTGAAAGCACGGGCAGAGCACAGCGCTGCCTTGCCAGGATGAAACTCAGTGGGGTACCCCCAGGAAGTGATGCTGCATTTCAAACCTGCAGGATCCTCGGGCAGGGCCAAGGCTGGGTCCAGGAGCAGTTTCCCACAAGCAGATGAGGGTGAGCATCCACAGGTGCTGTGAATGTGGTGGAGCTCATCTCATCACAGTGATGGCATGCTGGGCTGAAATGTGTGCCTGGCCACAATCCTCTTACAGAGCAGTCCAGATGGTCAGGCTTCTAGGTGTTTCCTACAGTCAGTGACTCAACGTGGCTTAAATTTTCATAGCCTGGATGGTCCTGGTTCAAATACAAATAATGGATGGTCTTGGTTCAAACACATGTACAAATAAGAGCCCTGATGTGTGCTTCCCTATGGCTGAGGACGTCCCTCTTTCCACACCCATCTAGTTTAGCAAGTAGTTACAGGTATTTAATATCCTGTGTTGATTGTGCCTTGCCTTCCTCTCTCCTCACTCACGTGTCCTGCTGCTGCTGGGTGGAACAGCACAGACAGAGGGGAGGAGGCCTGGAGCTTGTGGAGCTCACAGACAATGCTATTGCCTGAAAAGCTGGGAGACAAGAATTTACAGGAGGGAGATCAAAACACTGTTTAAATGTGAGGGTTAAAATGCCATTCTCTGGTGTTGCAGGTCGTGTTGACAAACCCTAGTGAGGTGGCTAAAGTTCGGATGCAGACTCAGAGGAACCCATGCCCTTCCACCACACATCAACCTGTTTCCAAGCCAAAGTACCAAGGGTCTCTGCACTGTCTGAAGGTTATCATCAAGGAGGAAGGTTTTGGGGGTCTCTACAAGGGCTGTTCTGCATTACTCTGCAGGGATTGCTCTGCTTCTGCAGTATATTTCCTTTCCTATTCTGCTCTGTGTGACTGGCTCACACCAGATGGGAGAAATAAACCAGGTAGGTATTGGAAATTACCATATGGCATTACCTGCAAAAATGGCTAATTTAGTCCCACACTAAGAGGCAAACCAGGCTCTGGGCAAACATCACCCAGTACCCATAAAACCTCACCCAGATCCTGATGAGGAATTGCTCTGTGTGTGCTGGCTTTGGCCCCAGCCCTAGTGACAGCAGCCTGCATGTGAGGGCTTCACTGTCCCCACCTTGTCCCTAAGCAGCTCCTCCTCCTCCTCCTCCTGCAGGAGGTGTTCTTACCACACACTCTGGTGCCTCGAATGTGGATATGAAATCCTGTTAATGCAAGAACAGGGTAACAAGAAATTAAACATGGACAAAGCTCCTGGGAGCCATCATGGAGCTCAGACAAGGGTCAGTCCAGAGCTTGAATATGAAGTTCAGGGGGAGAAGGTAAAGACACTTCAGGTTCTTAGTTGTGATTTGGCTCCAAAAAGCAACTATCCACTTTGAGAAAAGATTGAATAGGTAAGATTCATCAAAAGAACATCTCCCCAAGAATTATAAAAATTTGATCCATCTGAGGAGGGTGTGAGTGCTCTCAGGCTGTACCACATCTAGTTCACATGGTGTTCAAAATGCCACGTGCAAAAATTCTCTGAGATCACTGGAAACACACAACTGCAAGAGCTGCACAGAAGAACTCCCAAAAACCATGAAAGTTACCAAAGTTTGTTGTCAAATCTGACATGGCTGTAGCTGAATGAGGTGCAAGTGCCCTTCTCCCTTCACTCTCTCCTGCAGGTTTCCTTGTTGTGCTGCTTTCTGGTGGTTTTGCTGGAGTCCTGGCCTGGGGATTCGGTACTCCCATGGATGTCATCAAATCACGCATGCAAATAGATGAATCGGACCAGCACAAGTACAAAGGCCTGATCCACTGTGTGAGGGAAAGTGTGAGAAAGGAGGGAGCAAAAGTACTTTTCAAAGGACTGGGTTTAAACTGCATTCGTGCCTTTCCTGTGAACATGGTAGTGTTTGTAACATATGAAGGTGTACTGAGATTTACAGATCATTATATGAACAAAGAATAGCTTGTTCCACTCTGTCCAAAGTGTATTTTATTTATTTATGTTTTTGTAAGACAACATCCACAAACAACTGTTGAATTGAGGGACAGCATAAGAAGCATGGACATTTCAGCCCAAAGCTGACAATTGATGGCTTTGTTTTATTCTTACAAGATTACAAACTCATCAGGGAGTCTTGGCCTCATATAAAACCTCCCTTTTTATCTCATTAAGGTATTTAGACTGTGGCCGCTGCTTAGGCCCTTGAAACATTCGTGAATTTTTATGTTCTAATAATTTGTTTGTCTGAGCAGGGGTTTTGGTAAATCAAGTAATTTTTTTCTACTGGCACAGACAATGATCCTCCCAACCAAAGGAAGAGCTGGGGGGCAATTTGTGTAAGATTTAACACTCTCCAGTGTGTGCTCTTTACATGCTATGCCTGCACGGCATTCAGCGAGTGACTCACATATTTGTGCTCCAGGCTGCAACCTCCCCTTCCCAGCAGTAATTTTCCCAAAGCACTCTCCAATTATATTCCCTTGGCAGGAGCTGAAGCAGGAATGTCCTTTTTTTTCCCTGCTGCTCTGTATGAGTGGCAGCCATGCTCTGTTTACATAACTGTGCTAATGGTCTGGCTGCAGCGCCAGGCAGGCTGTGGGATTTTCTCCCTGAGCCCCACAGCATCAGCCCTCTCCCCAGGCCATGGAGCAGCAGTTCTCCATGGCACAGCCTCTCTTGGCACAGCTTTGGAGGCAGTCTGTTCTCATCCTGGAGCGAGGGCAGGGATGGATGCAAAGTCTCTTTGCTTGGCAGAGGAAAGGCTGCCATGAAACCCGTGCACTGGCAGGGTTAGGGAAGTTGGAAGAGAGCTGCAGAGTTGTAGAGCATAATCAAGATTCACAGCTTTTAAAAGTGCATACTCTTCTCCCTTTAAAAAATGGTGCTGTTGGGAGCAGCTAAATGTATTTTGCCAAAGGTGCATTTTGAAAGAATTTCAGACTTTTCTGTTCCTTCTCATCTTCCTACTATTTATTTTTCATTACTTTTTCCTAATTTTTTCAAGAAAAAGACAGTTGAAGAACCAGTGCCCATGCTATTGCTTCAGCAGGAAAATCCCTAAACCCAGAAATGTTAGTTTGCTCATTCTGCCTCACAGGCAACATATATGCTTCTGGTTTGATCCCTGGATGACAACACTTGAAGCATTCTGGATCCAACCTCTCAGATTCTGCTAAAAATACACTGCATGGATTGCATTGACTGTATTTTAAAAGGAGTTCTCATAATTAGGACCCTTCTGGTCAGCAGTCACTCTCACCAGCTGATGACACTGGCTGCAGTTTTGCAGCAGACAGGACGTGCCAGCTACCTTCGACATACAGAAAGAACTATAACAAGTTTAAAGAATTCAGTGCTCCTAGACAAGAATAAAGGGAACCTCTTCTACCCACAGAGACCATTAAAAAGCTCCATAACTCCTCCTGAAATCTAAGCCTTCAACTGGCCTTTTAAACACATTCTCAGCCATGCTATCATGTCAAACAAGCACCTGAATTTTTTCAAGGGTCTACCCAGCTCTTGCAGCTGATCCAAGAGCAGGGTGAAGAGACCAGGCTGGTGCACACTGTGTCATCTCAAGGGGAGTGAGATGAAAGGCCCAACACTAAGTTGGATTCTCTCCAAAATGCTTATGGCCTCAGCAACCTACCACACTGGTGACAGCTTGGGGTGTCAGCACCAGACTTCCTTTAGTCAGAAAGTCCTTAAAACAGAAGATTTAACTATGTCCTTGAGGTTTGGAATTCCTCTTAAGAGTCCACTACCCTCATCTCTTTCTACAAGGGATGCATTTAACTGGATAGTGATTTACCCCTGCACTGTCTGGATGTTTGGAACCATGCTCCTTTATGCCATGTTATTCTCAGCCAACCTTGTTCTCAGGCATTACACTCTGAACTGAGACAGTGAAAGAATGCCTGTAAAACAGACTAAACAACCTTTTATTGTTAGGCAGCACTGATACCATTCGTGGTCAGCCCAAGGTTTGAATATTAAACAGCCCATCTTTCCCAGTACACTCAGATAACTAAAAATGTCTTCTCCTGTGGGTGTAATTGAAATACAGCTGATCCCAAGGGAGAGAAATTACAGAGAAATTGCAAATATGATTGGGAGTAATTGCAGAAGCCAGTGCAAGGAGCTGAGAACTCTAAGCCTCGGGCTGTTCAGCACCACATGTAAGCAGGCTCTCATGTGGTCTGAACAAATGCTACATGAGAGGCAAATTGAAATCTCTAGGCAGCTTATTTATGGAAGGGAAGGGCTTCACAATCCTGGAAAAAAACATCCTACTATTCAGGTTGTCTCTGTGACAACCTGAGTAAAAACTTGCTGCTGATACAAACTGCAACAGGTACAGGAACTGGCTGTGTGAGTACTGTAAACACAGGCACATGAATTTAAACCAATTTTTGTTTACTGATAGGACACATATTATGTACTTCACTACACACACCCCAACACACTTGGGCATTCAGCTTCTGGTTTTCAGCCCTTGACTGCTTTATTTTCTGCTTTGTATTATCTTGACTTTTAGCTACTGTAATGATCACAGAACTATTTATTTTGATAAACCAGCTAGCTGAAGGCCAGCCAGCAGAAAGAAGGTACCACATTTGCTGCACTGATACTGGGTTTGCTTTGCTATGACTGCAGCTTGTCACATAGATAATTTCTTTCAGCAACAAGAGTTGGTGGCCTTAAGGAAAAAATCTCTTAGAAGTCACATTAGGATCAGATTCCATGTTGCTGACAGTTCCTATTTGCTCTGACAATGCTCATGAATATCCAGGCAGGTTTCAGCTTTCCTCTTGGAGATTGTGGCAGCTCTGTGGGAAGCTATTCAGAATCCATGCTTTTCCACAGAAATGGTGAGCAGTGTGTTTCCACTTAAGCACCAGTATACTCCAAATCCACTGAGGTGTCCCTGTAAACAGGTCTCATTGACCTTCCCCCATCCCAGAGCTGGCTGCTGTGCACAGGAACATGAACATCCAGCCTGGCTTGGGACCAGGGCACCTCTGGACAACTGACCCTGACTGGATCAGTCTGGGAGCAGTCTGAAGTCTACCTGGAAGGGGGCTCTAAGGCACCCCATTCCAACACTTCAAAACAAGGACCAGCTACATCAGGTGACAAATCAACACATAAAAAGGTAGGAAGAGAGGTCAACATCAAAGCAACGGTAATTTAAGGCTTAAAAAAAAAAAAGTAAAACAAAAGTAGACTTTTATCTACATTTTTATTACAGTGAGATGGACAAAATGAGCAAATTGAGGAAAATGTAATGAACGAAGTCTGGTAACATTTCAGTGTGTTTTTGAAAACTGCCTTGTCTTGACCTTTAAAATGACTCCTGGGACAAGAACCATAATTACAATAAGAGGCAGGAATTCATCAAGGCTCCTCTGAGAAACTGTACTATCTCAGAAGCATGTTGTATGAATTCCTCAGAGGACTTGAAAACAGTGGCTGTTCAGTAAACAAATACTTTTCCTATCACCTTCCTGTCTAGAACTTTCAAAACATATTTCAATTGTTGTTATAAAATAATCCTTCTGCTTATCTAGACTAGAACACAGCACCATTTCTCCTACAGCATATTTCCCTTTGGTGAATAACAAAATAAATTCTCAGCTAATGAAATAAATCTAGCAGAACAAATCTGCATATATTTTAAACAATATATTTGCATTATAAGTCTGTGAAAGCACTTTTAAAGTCAATTTAAGGCTTATCTTTTATGTATGGCTTAAAGATGACAAAGAGTAGACTGCAAGAACAGGAAGGTCATCCTTAAAGGTCCAAAGTAATTAAGACTTAGCTTATTTATTACTGGATTAAAGAAGCTGCTTCTTCCCCCTAAGAATTGTTCCACTACTTCTAGGAAAAAAAAAAAGTTTTTCTACTCATTGTTAAGCCCTTGCTGGCACAGAGATGTTTTGCCTGTGGGTTATGGAGACAATCTCTGGGAAACATTTTCACTAATTTACTGAAGTCAATGGCATTAGATCAGAAATGTCAGCTCACATAAACTGTAAAGAAAAAGACAAAAGCTAAGCCTTGCTATTTCCAGCACAAGTTTGAAACTCGTGCAATATTCCTAGTTTGCCTTCCACTCCTGCCTTTTCCTTGGCTCCTTGAACAAACATAACCAGGTTAACCCACTTGTGTTATCTACATCAAATAAAACCATCTCTGCTAGACTATACCTGGGCTAGCAATTTTCTATTCTATATAAGACAGATCTAACATTTTGCACTCAGCACAGTTCAGATCAAAACAAATAACTAATAATTTGGATTTTTATTTGAGGAACCATAGTGAAGACACTGAAGTTCTTTTGAAGAAAGGAGATAATTAAATATTACATGAGGTATTTTAATGAAGTGTATTTTCTCACTGGAATACATCCTAAAATAAATATCCCTAGTTTAAACCTCCTGGTGCAGTGAAAGAGAACAGACAGTACTAGAAGTATCCCTGTATCCAGTGTGAGTTCAGTTTTCACATAATGATTTGAAACTGGTTATTTATACCTAGAAACTAATATTTGCTTTTTTATATACTATCTTCCACCTGAGAATATGAAGGACCTGACAGCTTCCTGATGGCCTCCTCTTTCCAGAGGCACACAGATGAGGTAAAAAGCTCCAGAAAAAAAGTACAGTGAGATTTCTGCAACTTGCCCAATGTCAAAGAGGAAGGTGACAGCAAGACAAGTCTGATATTCTTTCTCCAGTGTTCAACTCACAGATGTCCACTCTTTCTGTACTGATCCCACCTTTTAACACTCACTATTTTTTTGTGTGCAGCATGGTCTCAGCAGCCCAAGAAGACATACAATCTAGTAAACCAAGGTACATAGTACAAAAGAAAATAGAGTTACTATTTATTCCTTTGAGATACGCCCTCTTACCAACATATTTAAAGCAATTTCCAAGTTAGTCTTTATCATCAAATGAAAATTTTATTTATATTTTCAACATGAAATACATTAAAATACAATGTTGGGCTGACATACATGTTTTTCTGCAAGAGGGATCAATTCTGTCTTGCATATTCTGATTTTAAATAGATACAAGTCCTATTTTAAACTTTTTCTGTACTCTGCTGCTCATGATAATTTACTCATTATTTATAAAGCACCAATTACAGGCTGTACATAACTAGGGAGTGATGTCACACAACAGAAGACAACAATTACTTGGCTGTGGATTATGAAATGCTAGGTTACATATACATTTCTTCAAAATTCAAAAGCCAGCTTCCTTGGAGTCATGAACTGCTTCACAATTTCATCTGTGACCTGCTTCCTTCTCTCTTGATGAGCTGCTACCAAGGGCTGCATTGTTTCAATAAGCACCTTCTTCAGCTCCCCCGTGAGCAACTCCCCACTGGTGTAGGCCTGTCAAGAAAGTGTTGGCTGCTGAACATGGTGCCATTCACAAAAAGACTCAGTGATCAGTATTTCTTTAAAAGACAGATTTGGATTACTTAAAAGTAAGTACATGCCTTAGAAGATTATCTGGTATCACTCTGAAAATGAAACTTGCAGAGTTGCTTGTTGCCTGTTAAAACATTAAGGTAGCTGGTAAACTTTGTATGTGATAAGTTATTATAAGGACTGAATAAACTACATTCACTAGTGTAACTAGGAAATCCTGTAATTACTTGCAGGAAACTGCAATTTTCCTCTCCAGAATCCCAGTTCAAATAAACAGTTTAAGCCTTTTTTTTTTCAATAACAGGTAAAAATTCTTATATTTTTCTCTCATTGTATTTGGTAAGAGACTGGTTGTGATTAACATAACCTTTTTATAGCAAAGACACTCAGAATCTACATTCACACTGTAGTCATATTCACAGCTGGTAATCCACTCCATTGCTCAATACTGAAATGCTTTAGCTTAGAAGCACAGGCCAAGTTTATTGGTTCAGCCACATTTAGCAACCATGGCTGGGACAGTTCAGCTATATTTGAAATGACAATAAACATGATTACCTCCCCTCATCATCAAGCCATTTGTAACACCTGCTCAAGGTGTAAGTGCTGCTGATGTTCATTCAGCAAGAGTAAAATACCTTAACAAGAACAGATGGAATTGCAATTTCAGGGTGTGGTTTGAGGTCAGTATGTTTGAGGTCATTATGGGGGTGTTTAGCCTGGAGAAAAGGAGACTCAGAGGTGACCTTTTCACTCTCTGCAACTTCCTGAAAGGTGGCTGTAGTCAGGTGGGAGCTGGTCTCTATCACCAGGCAGCAACTGACACAACAGGAGGACACAGTCTCAAGCTGCATCAAGGGAAATACAGGCTGGATATTAGGAAAAAGTTTTTTACAGAAAGGGTGATACAGTTCTGGAATGCTCTGCCTGGGGAGGTGGTGGAGTCACCATCCCTGGAAGTGTTTAAGAAAAGACTGGATGTGGCAGTCAGTGCCATGGTTTAGCTGAGGTGTTAGGGCTGGGATGGATTCAATGATCTTTAAGGTCTCTTCCAATCTAGTTCTTCTGTGAATTCTGTTATGTTTTGCTTGTTAGTTTGTTATAAAAAACACCAATGCTACTTTCTCTCGAAGTGTCCTCTGGTGCTACAGGTGAAGCAGCTGCACTGATGCTGCTACAGAGGGTGAGTTCATGTTTTCTACCCAGGTTCTGAGGCACCAATGCAGTGAGCTGCAAGCTGTGGGCCAGGCTTTGTGCTCTGCAGCACACACAGGCTGACACTCCTGCAGTGGCTGGAGATCAATGAAAAAAAATCTCTTTAAGTCAAATGTGCTTCAGGTTTCCATAAGGAATTTACAACAGCACAGAAAAGAGAAGCTATCCAACTCTGCTCTTGAGTGGGAAGGAGTAGAGGGCTGGAGAAGAATCTGCAGCTCTTGGTTTCCTTGCAGCTGTTCCCAGCAGGAGAAAGCTGATAAACCAATGTGACATGGGTGTTATTTACTGCAGCTCCTGCCTTCCAGAGAAAACACACCACCTAGCATTGGTGAGGAAAGGAAGGGAAGTGGCTTGCTACCAGCCCTGGGGACAGAAGTCTGACAGATAGGCTTAAAGAAAAAGCAACATATATGAAGCAGTTTTCGCCTGGGATCAATAAATCAATTCCTCACAGCTATTAAATTTCTTGTGATGATGATAAAAGACCAAAACCCAGCAAGCTTTAGACATGAGCTTTTGTAGTTTTGCAGAATGTTTAGGTACTTTACAATAAGGAACAGGTAGAGTGTATTACACAATTAAAACAACACTAATCCCAAGGTGACCTCATCTGAAAGGTAGGGAAGATACTGTCCCACAGAGTGTGGGAGATTCCTGTGAAAATACTGGGGATTTTTTTGTTTTAAAGGAGACAGATTGGCCTGTGAGAAAGAACACTGCAAAGAAGCAAAAAGTGAGATACTAATGCTGAAACTTGAAAGGGATGGAAAGCATGAGAATAACACCAAAATTACCTTCCTGAAGAAGATCCTGAGGAGGACTGAGCTACAGCTCTCAGGAGGGCTGAGGCACAGCTTTGTCCTCAGAGCAGGGAATGACTAACCCTGTGAGCAGTTTGGTTACTCACCTGCTTCAGCTGCTCGAGCCTGTCATCATCTTCCAGGAAGAAAGTCAGGTACATAAAGGACACGTCAACATCACAGTTGCCTCCGTACTTCCTGTGCTCCTCAATGGTGTCCCTGCCTCCCGAGAAGGCGTGCTTGTTAATCTGAAACAGCAACAGCACTTGTTCATCTGAAACAGCAACAGAAGCTTGTTCATCTGAAACAACACCAGCAGCTTCTAATCTGAAACAACACCAGCAATTTATTAATCTGAAACAACACCAGCAGCTTGGGCTCTAATTCCCACCACAATCAGAATTACTTCATTGCAAACAGAGATGTGTCATGATCCTCCAAATTCTTTACTAAGGATTAGCTGAGGAATGAGTGGAACAAGTTAAAGCAGAGCCTCAGGTCTGAAAAAAGGAGGTCATTAGAGCCCAGCAGAGAAAAATGGCTATACACATACTCCTCAGACTGCATAATAGTAAGTGACTGAATAAAAATAAGTGAAAATTAAAAATAATCTACCCAAGACTCAGTCAAAAAAGTTTTAAGTCCCTTTTGCTGAAGCTGTTGGATAGAATTTGTGCTTACAGAAAATGTACTTCATGTATCAAAACTTAAGATATTTACTTTATCAAGAAATTAGTTTCGGAAGAGATGAAGAAGGCATGGAAAATCCCTCAGAAATCCTAAAGATAACCTTATCCCTTTTTGTGGAAAAGAAAAACAAGAGCAAGCAAAGTTAAACATTACAAAAGTCTGTCTAGAATGCTTAAAATCAGACCAATGCCCAATTGTTCAGTCTAAAAATGGATTATTTGCTGACAGCTTCCTTCTTTTTAAGCATAGTTTCCTATAGGCAGATGAACAGCACTACTGAACAGATGTAATTGCTAATCCCATTCCCAATAAATTCAGAAGCCACTGGCCTATTTTGAGCATTTATACATATGTAGAACTCTCTGAGGATGCTAATCTCCCTACAAATTTAAAGAAAATAAATTGCTAAGTGGAGGAAAAAATATTTCTTAACCATATGCTGAGCTTTCATTTAGCTCCTGTATCTTTTGAGATACCGTTATCAACCTGCCAAGAGACACATTTGCATATGAAGTAGGGGTTTTTTTAGTTCTGGTATCTAGGAGCTGTTATATATTTACAATTTAGGAACATTCCTATTATCTGTATAGTCTGTCTAGCGCTTTTTTGAATCTCTCCAACCACCAAGTTACAGATGAAGTCTTGTGGCAACAAGCTACAATCAGAAATCAGGCACTGATGAATATTTTAAGGCAATGAACTGCCATCTGCCACACACATCTATTCTTATATTGTAGGGCAGCCTGAATAGCTTTCTCAGCATCTGTAAAATGAAGTTCTTACATACTCTTCTGCACTGACCTTCCTCATTACTAGATTTTGCAAGCCTGTATGAAATTTTGTCAATGCTCTTTATCTCTAAAGTTTGTGTTCTTCCTAAACAAAGAAGGATTAAATACAACACGACAGGTGAAAGCATTTTTTTGTTGAAACACAAAAAGATTCCTTTCCTCATCTCAAATTGACTTTTTACATATTCTGGCATCTACTCATTAACTGAGGGCTACAATGACCCATCCATAGTGATGCACTGATTTTTTACCCCTGAATTTCTCTGAATCCCTCAATATGTCTGCAGACATAAAATCTAAATAACACTTTATAGGACAACAAACAAATAACTGAGTTGTAATTTGCTAATAGGTACAATAAGAATAGTTTATTAAAATGCTGCCACTCATCTCATAAGATTACCCAGAATCCTCTCAGCCATTCCCAATACATAGTATTTTTTATCTTCCACTACCTGTAAGTTTTGAACCTCATTAATTAGAAATGTACCAATAATTTGAAAAATGCTGTAAGCAGTAATTTTTTTTGTTAAGTGTAGCATTCTCATTTTAACCCTCATTCACGACCAGAAGTCACCTTTCCTAATATATTTTTTTATTTATTTGCTATAACAGTATTTGCTTTTTCACTAAAGCTGTATTTCCATAAAGACTTGTTTCTGATGCGCTTCAGGAGCTGACGTAAATCTCAGTTTGTCCACCATTACTCAACATTTAAAATGTTCAGATTTTTCTTTATGTCTTTTCTGTTCCAAGTAGCTAGAACTGTTTTTTTTTTATTTTTTCAAGTAGTTTAAAGACAGTAGAATTAGGACCTATGAAAATGGATCTCATTGCAGATCACAAGTTACTTGTCAGGAATGAACCATGGAAGAATGTTACCAATATTACCATTAACCAAGTATTCTCTATTCTGAAATTACAGCTTTTTTTTTTTTAAGCAACTCTGTAACTGCGCAAATTAACTGGAATTACTATAATACAAACACATGAAGAATTCCAATTCTTCAAAACAGCACTGCTTCATCAGTTTCTACAAAAGAGAATGAAGCATTATGGGGTGGCTGTCAAAGAGAATTAATCCAAGCCTGCCCAACAGCAACAACATTAACATATTTTCTTCTTGTTTAGACATTTATTTAATGCCTGGTTTCATGCCTACAAATTCCTTCCCAAGGACTAATTTTCATTTTCTTTAAATACCACAACACAGGTGAACTTTTGCAAAACTACATCATTTGACACCAGATGAAAGCAATCTTCCTTTGAACTTAGAAACAAACTAGGAACATATGCAGAAGAAAATTTCAACCCTTCTGAGCTGAAATTCAGCATAACGTTTATTTGGAAATTGGAGTGAGCAGATTTCTTTGTGAATTGGCAGCAACAGACTCTCAAAGCAGCAGGAAAAGTCTGATCTGTGTTGTAACTAACACCATGCAATGTTTGGTGCTCCCAACAAGGAGAGGCAGTCCAGAGAAAGAGCTGTGTATTAGGTTTACATCATGGCCTGTCAGATTTCAAAAGTATGGCAACATAAGATTTATTTCAATAGCATGAGCCTCCACAGCTCTTATTCTTACACCATTGCTCTCCAGGTATCAGAAAAACAAACATGTTTTGTACACTATCCTAGCTAATATTTGTACTATCAGACTAGCTGGTAAGGCAAAAGATCATATTTGATAGTTTAGCTAAATTTACATAACTCAGTCAATTCCTGAAGATGTTTTGCCATGAAATGTATGGAAAACCCAATTCACACATGTTCAAGGAAAACAGTAGAAGCTGTCATTGTAACCAGAAGGACCTCTGAAGGAAGTGCCAGACAGCTGAGGGGGAATCAAAGGAGGGTCAGTAGGAGCTGTGGGCCAACCTCTGCAGCACTTTCTGATGAAGCTGGAGACTCTTCTACCAATATGGTACCTCCAGATGTGGCTCAGTGGTGGACTTGGCAGGGATAGGTTTATGGTTGAACTCTCTGATCTTAAGGCTCTTTCCTGACCCAAATGACTCTATGATTCTATGACCTCTCCTTGTTGCAAAGCTTCATTCTATCAGGTTTCACAGGTCCTTACCTTTGTCTTGATTTGCTTGGGTGTATCAGTGAGGAAGATGGAGGAGTTTGGGTCACTAGCACTCATTTTGGTCTGTGCTCCTTGTAGGGCTGGGAAGAAGACTGAGTGGAGTAAGGCTGGTTTAGGCTGTCCAATTCTTGGTGCTACATCACGGGTCATTCTAAAATAAGGATCCTAAAACAACCAATAAAAGCACAGAATAAAGCTGAAAAATGTGATTTGAAATCAATTCGGATTGATGCTGACTCATTCATGCCATAAAAAGTGATGTCAAAAAACCAAAAACTGAAAAAAGCAAACCATGAAATATTCCAGAACCTACTTTCAATCCAGTTTATTCAGAACACCAACAAACAAAATCCCCTTTTTTTTCCCTTTTCCATAGTGCGGTACACTGATTCCCTTAGGTAACAGGCATATTTACAAAATTTTACATTAATTCAAATAGTTGCTAAAACTATGCTTAATATGCCTGGAGATGGATGCAGCCTAAGATGAAAGCTTTCTCCCAAAGCATTTTAACAACCAGCAGAGAATCTGAACTAAATCAGCAAGCAAGCTGGCAGTGCTGTGCTGATGATGTGACTTAAACCAAAGTGAAATTCTATTTCATAATATTTTGGCTGATTAATTTGATTACATCATCTTCCAATGTCTGTCCCTGTAACTAAAATAGCTAAAGATTCAGACAGTGCAGGATGTGATTCCTAGAAATACTACCTATTTAAAGACAAGACCCTATTACTCTCATTTGAATCTGATGTTCTTTCAGTTCTCTAAATGTGAATTGTTAAGGTTCTGCAGCCTTTCTGGCAAACTATTTCAGTGCTTCTTTATTCTTACTGAGAGAGGGTTTTTCCCCATGGTTCAACAGAAATCTCTTGTGCTGCAAGTAGAGCTCATTCCATCTTGTCCAAGTTACCATGGAGATGGCCAAAAGTTTCTTCCTACCCCCATGTCAGTGTGCTTTTGCATAGATGTTACAGTCTTTGCTTTCCTAGATGTCAGCTCAGTGAGAATGGAGCTGAGATCAAGAGAGATCCAAGACTGGATGAATGAATACATGATTGTTGGGTTAAGCCTTCATCTTTTCATCTTTTAGGTCTTTCAGTTTCTACCCCAGCAAGGTGCCTGCAGGAATGTTTTACAGATGCCTTGAGACACCACCACCAAGCCTGAATGGAACAATATAAAACCGAATCCATGAAAACCAAGTTAAGCAATATGATTTTCTTACCTGGTCAATGGCACATGGGATAAGACACTGAATATTCTCTTTGCCATTGAATATCTGTGGAAATGATGAACTGAAGGATGGAGCAGCTTGGATAGCAGGAAAGCTGATCTTACCTAAAAGACATGTTTGGAAAAGCTAAGCAATCAACAGAAGCAGTGATAAACAGAGAGAATTTTTTGCAGGCTGTAAAATGCACAAGTGAATTATCCAAATACTTAGTTGAAGACCAAGCTCTATCTTTATCAAGCTCTGCTGCCTTATCTGAGGAAACCTTTTCACCTTTACCTTCTGCAATGTCAACAAACCTTCAACTGACACTGAAAAGGCAAGCTGTGACCACACTGGCTTCAGCAAAAGTTCATCACTGCATACTCTCTTGATCATTGAACTATCTGCCCTTTCCAGAAACAGAATTGACTAAGCTTTCAATTTTTTTTCACTTTGTGAGAGAATTGCTGCAGTCACCACATAAGCTTCACTCTAGATCTTAAATCACTGCTACAATCACTCTGCACTCATGGAGCATCTCAGATATGCCCAGTTTTCTTTTTTATACAGGGCTTAATCCCAGTGTGGCCAACCTGGAGCTTATCAAAATCCTATCAGAACAGACAGCAAGTGCTGGACTTTTACACACATGTGATGAAGTCATAATCACAATACCATCTTTTATTAGAGCACTGCTAAAACAAGTGGAAACCTGTTCCTTGGTTACAGTGAAGGCTGGAAGTTGTCACTGGCCTAATTACTGGATGAAGAATGATGATAATGCTCAGAAACATCCAGGATTTAATGTCATTTTTACACAGAATCTTTTCTCTTGGCCAGGTGACAAAAACCTGCAATTACAGTGAAGTAAAAGGGAGACTTGAGTTACCCAGCACCTTGATAATTTAGGCTACTCAGCACCCAACTTTTTTCATATTTGTAAATGACTATGTGTATTAATGCAACCTTTTCTGACAAGTTTCTTTACAAGTTTGGCATAGAACTTCCTAGAGGGTAAGACTGCCTATAGCTCCAATCACTTTAACAAAAGAATAAAAAAGAAAATAAAAGAAAAAGTCGTTCTCTGTTTTGGACTCCTTAACATTTGTGTTTTATACTTTGCTCTTACTAAAGTCAAAAAGGTGGAAGTTATGCTAGAAATTTAATTGTAAAGTATGTTCTATTCTGAAGGAACAACAATAACATCAGAATCTGCCTAGAAACATAATCCTCCTGCTTTTTCTGCCTGTTTCATGAGTGGCACACGAATCTCTTTAAACTCTTATTTAAAATAGCTCAATTGAAAGTGAAAGCAAGCACTGTTTCTTGTAACTGGTACAATTTCCTACCTATGCAATCACTGTCTGTGAAGCCAAAGATTCCTTTCACTTGGTTAAATGTGACATGCTTCTGAACTTTGACAATGTTTTTGTAGAATCCAGCACTTGTCCTGTGAGAAAAAAAAAAAGTGGAAAAATAAAATGAGAAGAGGAGGACAGTGCATGTACAAACTTTGACTGCAAAAGCTGAGAACATCAAAAAACCTGCAGGATTAAGTCTCACAGTTTCAGACTTTTTGTGGCCCATTGAGATGATAATTAGAGAATAATTTACAAACAGGAATTTCATGCCTTGAAAGTTTAATTTATTCTTCCCTTCCCCCAATAATTACTCCAAACATTCTTTAAACTTCACTCAATGCTGTATTATTAAAATAATTGACCAAAACAAGTTGCTGCAATGCCTTCTGTTAAAGCCAATAAACTGTAAACACATCTGAAAGATTTTGATACACTCTTAAGCAAATCAATCAGGAAGTTTCTTGGTGGTTTAGGTATTTTTACATTTCAGCTGGTTTAATATATTTTTCATAATTTACACATGGCACACACAAGTATTTGTTCATATGTTATACAGAGAATGACAATAATATATATAAAATGTTAGACAGTAGAAAAAATAATATATTTCCATTTCAAGTATTACAAAACTTGTCCTAAAGCTTTAGAATTTAGACACACTTATAAGCGTAGTCAAAATTAGAGAGAAAATGCAGAGAAAATATAGACACTTTTTTCACTACAATGTTTGAAAGAAATTCACACTTACCCTAAATAGTCTAAATCCGAAAATATAAAGGTTTTATTGATGTCAAAACCACATGCAATGATGTCTTTTGCATTTTCTTTAGCATATTCATATGCCTTCTCAATTGTCATGTCCTTCCAGAGGTATTTCTCATCATCAGTTAACTGTATTACCAAGGGAACATCAAATACTTCTTGAAGCCACCTAATAGAAGCAGACATGTTTTAGCCCAAATTAGGTTAAAATGAAGATGTAAATCATGCAGCTAAAACATTTTTATATATTTAAACAGTATGTGGAGAGGTCTGCTCTTTTCTTTGGATGCATATGCAGTTATATTTATGTGAAGAGCTGGTTTTTAGGGACAGTAGAAATTCTAAGGAGTGCCACATGGCTAAGAGAGTAAGGAAAAGGGCTTTATGGTGATGCAGGGATTGTGACCATTTCAGTGAAAAGGTAAGACTGAATGAAGTTCATTAATATTCACTTCACAAAATCAGATCTCCTTGCAACGTATCATTTTGGCAGTTTCACAAGTCATATTTAACGTTTCTTTTGAAAAAAATGCTTTGATGAATACAACTGGTAGAAACAGCTTACTTTGTGAACAAAAATGGGATGAGATGACCAACGTGCATTGCCTGAGAGGATGGCCCTCTGCCTGTATAAAGGTAAAAGGGCTTCTTATTTTCATAAGCATCAAGTACTTGGTCCATATCTCTAGAGAAAAAACAAAGAAAATAAAATACAACTCTTTAGCAAGAAATATCTACTGTAAAAAGCCTTTATTCAAAATCTGACTATTTTTAAAGCCAAAAGTATTTATAAATAAATTACAGTATGTTAAAGGTCCTAGAAATAAGGAAGTTCTTGTTTAAGAAAAGCATGGTCTCCTTCAGTCTTCAAAGGGGAAAAAAACTCAAAGAAAAATTAAATCAAAAGTGAAAATTTAATGTTGAAATTGTGCAGCTTCTAAAATTACTTCACTGTATAATAATCTCTAGAGCCTAGCAAAACAGCCAGGGATTGGTTCTCAAACAGGTTCAACCAAGCAGCTTAGCTGACCTCTGGTGGAGGTCATGCACTCAGTCATGCTCAGGCCCTTGTGTGAAACCTGCTGGTGCCACAGCCCAAAAGCCCCTGTGTGCTAACATCAAACTGTGAAGGTTACTGGCAGGCTCATGCTTAAGACTGTTCCCTGAGCATTTTTTGTACCACGAACAGATGCATGGGAGCCCTGCTGAAATCACCACTGGCACCTGGAGTTCTCTGCCAGGCCACTGCCTCTCGCTGCTGACACAGAGACAAAATGAGCCTGCACTCTGAGCACATTTCTTCAGTTTGGGGTTCCTGAGGACACGTCACAAACCCACGCAATCAAGAGTTTCAAGTGTTGCCAGGGGAAATCTGCAAGAGTTGCTAATTTCAAATGGCACAGTTGGTTTGCCTTAGCATAAAAGCACATGGTTTTTGCTAGTTACAGGCTTCCCCCAATAATTCTTGCAGGAAGTCTGCCCAACAGGACCTTTGCAAGTTTAATAAAAGAAAAAACTCACCTGTGGGAAAAAAAGATTCCTCTCCGTAGAAAGTGGTGAGGTTTTTGCCCAATGGCTCTTTCTATTCGATTTATCAGATCTGTGTCAATTTTACTGCTGCCAAACCGAACTATAATCATAAAATGTTAAAAAAAATTAAAATAAGCACAGCATAGCTACAATCAGATCTTGGAATACCAAGAACATATCAATGCAGGCTAGATTAAAAAAGACATTTTCAAGTCAAAAAGTCTAAATCAATTTTCCTGATTCCTGCCTGAAGACCCAGCAGTCACCTCCAGTATTATCTCTATGCTAGGAGGTTCAGCTCACTAAAACATGCAGTATTTCTTCATCCACAAATTACTGTAATTGCAGTCTCCTTACAGCAGAAGCATTGATATTCCAAGCAAAACATAAGAAACATATTCAGATCACCAACTTGGCCTAAGCCAGACAATAAAAATGCCTAAGAGGCTCTGAATGTTTCTCTTTTGATGTCCAAATTTTCTGCTGTCAGACAACATCTTTTGCTTTCACTCAAACGACATCACCAAACCCAAATACTCTTCTGCAAATTTAATTCTTCTTTAATGAGTACATGACTACAGACACTGCTCCCCTCAAGAGGCTTGAAAAGGAAATGCATAGTGCTCCTCATGGCAATCAGTAAGTCTTATGACTTGGTGGTTTAGGAAAGGCTGTGATAGAGTAAAAAGCAGTATTTTCCCTATTCCCAGTAATTCTGGGATTGTAATAATCAGGCCAATGCTCTATAATTTAAATTTGTTTGAAAAAAATCTGTGTAAGAATCTACTGCTTGCTATTATTCTGCTCTATTCAATACTAGAATTATTCAACATTGCACTAATAAAATGCAAAATGCATCACAAAATGGCAAATGATAGTCTGAATAAATGCTAAAAAGAGACAAAATGAGCATGAAAATGATTCAGCACATCTACAGCAACTGGTGAGAGGCTAATCTGGCATCAACAGAAAACATGAAAATGCCCTGGATTAACTGGGACTGGCTACCTAGAAATATTTCTCTACTGTCACAGAAAGTGATTAGATAAGCTCTCTGGGGTACAGAACACTTCACTGGAAATGCCTAAATATCTTTATTATACATTCACAGGCTGCACAACACCCTTTTCTTTGCCCATGTTCACCTTTTCTATCAAAAGATGGATCATTTTCCCCTACCTATTTCCCCTTATTTGAATGTTCAAAACATCTTAGGCTGTCTGCTCACAAACAATCTGCTTTTCTAAACAGCTTCTGACAAAGTCTCTGCTCCTAAACAAGCTTAAAAAAATTCCTAATGTGCTTTTCATCTCTGGTGTTCTAGCTTTTACCAAAATACAGCTTTCAACTCACTGTGCAGAAGTCCTGAGAACTGCCATTTCCAAAAGCATTTTTGCATTTGTTGAAAATTCATTTTGTACTTTTCCTCTTTGCTACTGCCCTGTTATAACTACATAGAGAAATGTATACCTTAATATTTGTCACACAGTAACTCTGGTGACCAGACCAGTCTCAATGATCTCTGAACAGTCATGACAACAGGCAGAGGCTCCTGGAGGCTGGAAGAATGTAAATGCCAATCCTACCTTAAAGAGGGGCTAGAAGAAGGAATTGTGGAATTGAGGTGGCCAGGCCAGTCCACCTCACCTCAATCTGAAGCAAATAACCCTGGAAATCATTCCCAATCATTAAATATCTAGGGATGTTCATATCTAGTACTTAGCTGACAGAACCCTTCTTCCCAGAATATCTTCAGGCTGTTTTGCTGTGCTACCATACACTTAAGTGCACATGTAGGACAAGCATTTGAGAAGAAGACCTCTTTCAAGCCACACACTGCTTTCATTTTTTCTGTGTTTGATTAAACATAAGCACAGTGGCAACTTTCTCAGGTACCACTAGTCACAGATTAAAGTGGCACAGAAATTTCCCTTAGGGTAGGAGTTATCCAGTAACAACACCTTTAATTGTTATTTTTAAAAAGGGAAGGAAAAGAAGGAAGCTTATCAATAACAACCAGCTACTGCCTCACATCCTGAAGTGGCTAGGCTAGCATTCTTCTCTGAAGCATTTCCAACACAGCACTTAGAACAAGCAAAACGACTCATTTATCAAATTCACTAATCTGAGAGTAGTGTAAAGAAGTAAAAACCTTTTAGGCTAACCCACACTGAGGAAGAAGAAAGGTCTTATGCACACAGTTACAGGAAAAAAGGGCATGAACTGATTTATGGCAAGTAGTTTTTAGGAAGATCCTGAGATTGTGCCATCACAATTGTGCAATTCTTCCTTTTCTAAAATGCTTAGGACCTCTCCTTCCAAGAAAAAACCCAATTCACTTCTCTGTAACTCTTATGCAAGCAACAAGATTATGAGAGATCTTTTCCACTTCCAGATTCCAATAAATATATTTTTTCCTCTCTCCCCCTGACCTATATTTTTCTTTGCACACTTCTCCCTTTCCCATTTTCTCTTTCTCCTGTTATTTCCTGCAGACTCAGCCAACGTGTGCATACATTTGACACAATCTCTCAGTAACATCACAAAGAATTAAAATAATGCTGACACAAGCAACTGTCCCAAAAGCAAATATGATTACTGCAACATAAGGATGTATGCTCTATTGTGAGCAAAAACTACTAAGCAGACCTCAGCAATGTACAACTGAGGTACTAAACAGGAATTGAAGATTGACAATAAAAAAAAAGGGAAAATAGAGAAATTAATGAATAGTTCTTACTTGCTTCTATGCTAGATTCAAACAAGCTATTAACACAGCAAACTGTAAAACCAATAAGGAAATTACCTAGACCTCTGTTTCTTAAACTACAAAACTTTGCAAGTTTTGTAATAATCCCATCTGAAACATTTTCCATTACACTGCATGTTTTTGAATGAGCTGCAACTCCTTCACTGCAGCCAGCACTTGGCTGCCTGTAAGTGTACCTTCTGAAGAAGTCATTAGACTTAACAGATTTCTGCATTAGCCTTGGATCATTCCTGCCCTCTCTAATCTATAAGTGATGTGAGGAGTGGGTAGGAAGAATCCTTCAGGCTGGTGAAAATGCTCTTCTGCATTCCAGTCACTCAATACTCAGTCACAGCGTCCTCATTAGTGTAATTTCTAATAACAGTCCTTACATCAAAAAACCAACCACAGTAAAACTTGGATTTTGAACTTAAAAGTTCTTTGCAAAGTATTTAAGTCTTTCACAGGAAATCTCCACCTGTGACATTTTTATCTCTTACAGCAAATTCTTTAGACATGGAAATGCTAAGATTAGACATAAATTAAATGTTACCTATGATGTTTTGATCTGGATTTGTTATGATGCCTTGCTGTTTCTGTGGTCATTAGGATCACTTTACATAAATTCCTTAGTAGCAGTGAAGGAAGAGTTATACCTATGAGCTTGTCATAATCCACGCCTTTAGCATTTGATGTCTGCACATTCCAGGGATCCACTAAATCCTCATCCTCTTCTTTAGCTGTACCATTGTTTACTAATGCAAGATCTTTTGGAGGCAAGCCTGCCTGATAATCTTGTCCTGTTGTTGTTTTATATGACAGTTTTAATGATAAGAGCGTCCTCACTGCTGCATCAATTTCATCCTGAATAAAGGAAAAAATCCTTTTAAAACAACTGTTTGCCTTAACATGCTTAAAATAGACAATTACATTAATGTCCCAACCTTTCAAAATCCCACATCCATGCTTTGATCTGAATTGCATCATTAATAAACCCTAAACTCTATTTTATTTAAATGCTTTCAACATCAATGTCAAGTGTAGAAGAAAAGCAAATACTTATTCATTAGAATATAAATCATTACCATTGCCAAGACATTTAAAGCACATCTGTCTTGCTTTTCAATTTCTGCCTAGGAAAAAAATGCTTGCTTGCCTTTCAGAGGTACAACAAGCTTAGCACTTTTACCATAAATTTCTAAAGGTATATAAATATAATATAAATTATTATCTAATTTACTTTACAATGCTTTTAGTGGCTCACCTTAAAACAATTTATTCATTACAATTCATTGACAGACTGGAAGATACACTAGAACAAGAAGTTATGGTTATGACCTCTCTAATATAAAGCTATTGTAAAATCTCATGCAAGCAATAAATAGAACAACACTTTATTTGATTCCCAGTTTTCAAGGCTTTCTCCCACAGGCAACATATTAAGAAAGCCCATTTTAAAACTGAGCTCTCCTTGCCAAAATAGTAATGACACAATAGGGAACCTGAAATAAATGGCAAATTACTAAATTATTTAAGGGAGATTAAGAAGGAACTGTCAGTACAGTTACAGGGAGACATATTTGATAATGTCTACAATAATGTCTGGAGAAAAAAAAATTCATGAACCATCTAAAAACCATCTAGCCAGGGAAGAAAGCAAGTGACATAAATTTACTTAAGAAATAAATGCCTTGGATCCTGTCACATGGTATAGCAACTGGATGAAGCAGATTTCTAAGCCTAGGACTCTGTTCTCAAGAGTGAAAACTTCAGACTTGCCAGTGACTACCTGGCTCCAGGTATGCCACAGTTCACAAAGTGGACATGAACAGTCTTTAACAAGGGTTTTTCTCATTACAATGTAAAATAGATCTTAGAATGATAAAATTCTTCAGCACTCAAAGATATACCTAAACTGAAAAAAAAAAGGCTTCAAAACATGAAATGCAAATACCTTTGGTGCTTTTCCTGCTTTCAGTGCTCTGACTTTTTCTCCTTGTTCAGTCACTCTTTCAAACAGCTGAAGTGGACTCAGAGACTTCAAATCACAGTTGGGGCTGTCAGCCATTTTGCCAGACTGCACAAAGATCTGCTCAGGTACAACTCAACTGAATTATCCTCTTCCAGCTCTTTGGCTTGGAGATTCAAAACAGCAGCAACAAACAGAACTGCAGGGCAAACAGCAGTATGTTTTACTCTTTAGTGTAAGTCTTCAAGATTAGGTGAACACAATAAGAAAATAAAAACTATACTGATCCCTACCACATTTTATTCATAGTAAATTGATAAATGTGGAGACATTACACAGTGAGCTTCAGTTCCACACAAAAATGGACAGAGACTGACAAGAGCACCAGGTAAATGTAGACCTTACTGCCTGTGTTTGTCTATATATTTAACACCAGAACACCTTTTCAAAGTCAAATTCTTGGCAAAAGAAAAATAATTAAATACAGGTATATACAATTCAGAGCATCTCAGAACAACTGATAGAGGCTATCTGACTCCTGATTAGTTAATGTTCCTGCACTGATACCCTGTCAAATTCTGGATGATGAGACTTTCATAACTGCAACATGGAATTTTGTCTTAGCATTTGTAATAGAGTGCTTCTGCCCAAAGAAAGATACACAAGAGCAAAGCTTAGTCATCTTCTTTATGGCTTTCCTCCACAAGTCACAAAACACATTGATCACACTGACTCTTTGGTGACTCCAAAGAGTCCTTGGGTCAGCAGTAGGCTGTAAATTTGCCTGTGTTTCTCAGAACTATGCAGAAGAAATAACAGGAGATGGTTTAAGATGAGGAGATGGCTGAGACTACGAACACAGCAGTCTGCCCAAGCACGCTCTGCCATGCTGTGCCCATGTAAAAAACTCCTGACTTGCAAAGGTCTGGTCTCTCTGGAGAGACTCCCTAGCAAATTCCTGATCCACTACAGTGCACGAAGCACAGACTGAGTGTTGGCAAAAATACATGTTCCTTTGGCTCCCTTTCCCCAGAATTAAAACAAACAAAAAATCCAAGCAAAACAAAACCCACTAATAGAACACCTGCATTTGCTGTTCAGCAGTATTTCAAAGCCTTCCTTCTACAAAATAATCAGTCTAATCACAACCTTGGCTATATGTACACAGTGCTTATTTAAGCTGCTACTGTAAAAAGCTTTCACCTGCCTAGCAAGCTTTGAAGGTCGATTTGGTAACCAGGTGGTTACCAAAACACACCTATCATTAAGGCTTTGTTTGCCAGTCAGCTGCACTATTCCCACATTTCAGCTTCAGTAGAATATCCTGATAAAGTAACTGAGAAGTGGATACATCCACTTAATGTAATTTGTTTACTCTATGAACCCTTGGATTACCATACTTAGATTACAAAATAATACTTAAGCTTTTAACCTAATTTGATCTCTTATAACTTGACTTCTTGCAGTTCGAAAGTGTGATAAAAAAAAAGTAATTTGAAGCAGATCAAACAATTTTTGATACATTCCTGCAATTTAATTACATATTTTTATTTGGATATTGCCTTCCTCTTCCTCATGGGCAGAGAATATTTTAAGTGTTAAAGAAAGTACAGAATAAATACATATTAGAACAAATTATGACTTCTTGTTTTAACTTAATTCTTTACAGTTCACTCTTACTGATGGATTGCCTCCATTCAGAAAGGCTGAAATGACAGCTGACACTGGGCACATATACTGGAAAGCAGCAAACCAGACTCCTTAAAATGTTTGGATTATTATGGATTTAAGCTGAAAAGAGAATCTCAAATGAAGGTGCATCTTCATTAAGAAGTAGCAAAAATAATTGTGCAACATGACATGAGGATATAGTGACTATAAAATGCAAAACTTATGGACTGTTGCCTAAAGGTTATCTCTATTTACCTCAGCACTGCCCCTATTTCCTAGTGGAATCTAAGCCAGGAATTAAGTGATGTGGAACACAGGTCTTTACCTTTTGAAATTCATTAATGCAATTGTGAACCATTAAAAAAAAAAAAAGTCTGGATATTCTACTACCTATCAGTTTTTTTTTTAATCGTTTTCTTATTGATATTATAAAAATTAACATTCCCAGATAGATTACATACCATAGACAAACAGATCTGAAAGGAAATAAATGATGGAAATTGAAGAATGAACTATTAGGAAATTTAGAACCAGAGTCTAGAATGACCCAGTGTGAACTTGAAAGTCAAGATATGTGTGCTTTTTCTATCTATGAAATGCAGGGAACTTATAATGGGTACTGCTCCTGTGTCCATTTCAAAATATTAAATTGCTATGAGACAAGGCTCAAAAATAATCCTTGGCAAAAGTATCAGAAAACTACTGCATCTTCCTCCCTTTCCAACTGGCTGACCATCACAGCTCTATGATAATTTTCACTCTCTGCAGTCTGACTGGGTAATTTAGAGACCTGAGAATGAAAACACAGGGTTTCACACTCAGTTGAGAAGACAAACATTGCATGGAAGTACATTATGACTTTCAGAGATAACAGACCAGAACAAGCTTTCATGAGCAAATGAAAGAACGTGAGACTAAGTCCAAAAGCACTTACATTCCTGAAAACTCTTTTTCCTCCTGTAAAACAATTCAAAACAAAAAAAGAAAAGTAAAATTAAAGTAAGTAGAAAATAAGAACAGGGCATCCACACGGATGTCATGTGAAACAGGCCTTGAGAGGCACTCCAACAGAGACTGGCCTTTATAGCAGACCTACCTACCCAGTCATGGCAAACTTCAATTTATGCATGAAATTACAATAAAAGACTGCAAGACGATTCCCGAGATGACAGATAACATGACCATTCAAAGACTGAGGAGTGACCAGCAGAAAGCCCGACCTGAATCCTGGCTGTACTGCAGCTGTGTACGAGCAAAGCTCCCGCTCAAGGACCGGCTGTGCCCAGAATTACTGCCCACAGTGACTCCTCATCCCGGTGTTCCCTAAGCCTGGCGTCTGCAGCTCCTGCCCCGCCCTGCCCGGGCACGGCCACCGGCCAGCTCTGCCCTTCGATGCGTTCTGCAGTGACCGGAACACCCGCGCTGCCCTCCCCAGGGAGAAGGGCACTTTCGCCCGACCCTCTGGCGAGGCGGCCCCGCAGGGAACGGAGGAAAAGCCTCGAGTGCATCACCTCAAGGGAAGGAGAAAACGTGCCCGGCAGAGACCCTCCACACCCGGCGCCTCGCACCGCTCACGGGGGCAGCAGCGACCACCCAGCCAGCCCTTCTCCCGCCCGCCAGGGTCTCTCGGCGGTGCCCGTCCCAGTGCCCATCCCAGCTCATCCCGTCCCGGCGCTCCTCACCCGCCGCTCCTCTGTCACCACCATTGCATCACCCCAGCCAGCACGGCTGATGCGCCTCCCGGCTGGGAAACACAACCCCCGGAACCATTGCCTCACACAGTCCTCCCCCCTGCTCCAGTCCCCAGCCCAAGGGAGCGCTCTCCATTCCACTCACAGGGCAGACGAGGAGCTTCTTCCCGCTCCGGGAGCCGCGGTCTGACCCTGCTCTTCCCGACACGCGGCCCTAGCGCGGGGGCTACTGCACACGGAACTGTTTGAGTGCGGTGCCATGTTTTCGGCCGGCGCGTGTTTAGGACCGGCGCGGCGGCGGCCGGCAGGTGAGTTCCGGGCGCGGTGCCGGGAGCGCGGGTACCGCGGGGGTGGCACCGGGAACCGGGAATCGGCACCGGGAATCGGGAACGGAACGGGGCCGGGAGACGTTGTCCCGGCAGGACGGGTGGCCTCGGCGCCCGGGACTCTGGGGAGAGGCGAGGGCTCTGCGGGAGAGGGAAGGAGCCGGCCTCAGTTGTCGGGGCCCTCCCGGGACCCCCTTCCCCGAGTGAGGCTGCTCCGGGGGCACTGGAGAGGGCTGGGTGTTCGCAGCAGCGTTAGGGCTGGAAGGGCTCTCTGGAAGTTATCCAGGCAAGGTCACCCAGAGCAGGTTACACAGTAACGCACCCGCGTGGGTGCCGGATATCTCCGGACAGGAAGATCCGTGCCTGCGCTGAGCAGCCTGTCCCGGTGCTCTGCCACCCTCCGTGAAAAGAAATGGTTTCTCGGCTTGGAGTGGAACTCTTGGGTTTTAGTTTCTGGCCATTGTTCCTCGTCCTGTCGCTGGGCACCACGGAAAAGAGCCTGGCACCATCGTCTGGGCACCCGCCTTTGGGACATTTGTGTGAATTGGTGCGCTGCCCTCTGTTCTCCAGACTAAACACGTCTCCCACGGTCTCTCCTAAGAGAGATGCTGCAGACCTCTCACCATCTTTGTGGCCTCCACCGAACCCTCTCCAGTAGCCTGTTCTTTGCCCCTCGGGGCTCTGGGGCTTTCGGAGCGAGGACGGGCCCGGGGAGGGCTGTGCCCCCCGTCCGACCGCCCCGGGCCCCGGTGCTCTGTGCCTTGTCACAGCTCTGCTGGCATCACTGTGCCCCTCGGGCTGGACACTCTCCTGCAGTGCCTTCAGATAAATCAATCTTGTGGAAATCAAGGAAAACCAAAATGATGCAAACTTTTCTTTTAGCTCAATACATTGCACATCAAGTAATGAATAAATTCACAGTCTGGTTACCGGATGGTTCCAGGCAGGTGCATTGTGGTTCCCCCCGACCTCCCCCCCCTTTTTCTTTGCTTAGGGCAGTGGCTCTGGGTGGTGTTTCTTTAAAAAACAGAAGTTGATGGGAACTGTTTAGATGAGAGAGATGATTTGTTTTTTCAAAAATACTGAAGTTTATGGGTGATGTGTGTGGTGGAATGGGTTTATGCTGACTAAATCTAATGGGACAGTTTCTTTCCAGTATCTCATGAGAACCATTTTTAACTTTGTGTTTGCAAGGCACTATTTAGCACTTCTGAATTTCACCTTGGGGGTTTTTTTTGTGTTAAAACAAACTGCAGTCTGTAAGTCTAACCCAATCCACTTGTGTATCTTAGTTTATAGCTTTTAGCCAGAGGTCAGCTTCTTGCTATATTTGTTCTTTGGACCTGATGCATTTGGCTGGGAAATGTATTTAGCACTGCAGTACAAACAGTAACCACTTGATACAGTTACTGAAGTGAAGCCTTTCAAAGCTTCTATTTATTTGATGTATCAATTTATTTATTGGACAATTAACTGTTTTTGAATTGATTTGTTAGTTAAGTTTTCATGAAACTTTCTCTGTTTAAATGAAATACTGTTCTAATAAATGAAGCTGTATTATTAAAAAAAGGTTTTTTTCTTGCTCTTCTTTGCTGTCACTTATAGCTGTCTTAAACTTCAGATAATGACAAAATGTCCTCTAGAGGGAGATCTTGTTGCTTTTATGTGCTGAAATGTTGGTCACCTTGTTCCAGTTAAATGTCTTATCACTTATCTTGGGAAAGATCAGTGATGATGAATGTGTGTATTATTAATTAATAAGTGCCTATCTTCTGCATCTGTGCTTAGAAATTTGATGACAGAACCTAGAGTCATGTAACACCTCTGTAGGTTATGTGAAACACAGTTGTTTTAATTCAAATAGATCTAACTAAGAAGTTAAATAAATAATCTTTGTGAGTTCCAGAGTCCCTACAGAAGTATTTGTAGGACCTGCGTTTGTGGTGTCCCTGCATTTGTGGTGTCAATTCTGCAAATTCTTATGGAGAGAACTGATGACTTTCATGTGTTCCCTGTTGCCATCAAGATGCTTTTGAGGGCAGTTTCTGTGCTGACCTGAGCCAAGAATTTCAGCAGCCTGTCTGAAAGTGTTGTGGGTTAAATCTCTTTAGCCTAATGAGTGCTAGCAGCTTGGCAAGGAAACAAAGCAGTAATAAAATGTCACATTTAATCAATCATAACAGTACTTCTTGCCTATAAACAGCAGGAGTTGAAATATTACTTTGCAGACACATTGGTTGTTTGAATGTAATTAACTCTATACTCTACATACTCCATACAGATTGTTGGAAAAATCTTGGTGGGTGGGATTATTATGAGGGTGAATTATTCTGCATGTTACATATGCAGTCTTGACAGGAGATTTCTTTCTCCTGGACACATTGAAAAAAACTTTATTCTACAGTTGAGGCATCTATGCTCTCATTTTTCTGTAAGTAAATACAAATAGTGAATTCAGTGTAGCTTCTGGCATATCTGATCTGTAAAAAACATGTTCCATATGTGGATCATGCTCTGTGGATATAGTTGGAAAATTTCCTCAACTTGCAAGGCTGCTGAAGGGGTCAGAAATGTGTTTACACTTTAACTGCCAGTTGAACCCCTACACACTTCTTTCAAGTCATCTGTAGTGTTAAGAAACAGATATTGCTAGACTGACTCCAAAACAGCTGTAGTATTTGTATTATAAATGAACATACAAAACCACTACATAATTAATTAATTTCTTCTGTGTGTGTGTGTGGATGTAATGCTGGAAGTAAGGCAAAGTAATTTGCTGTATTTATATTGTAAGGTTGTGTTCCTTTTCATCCTCATTATCATTGTTTTGTGGTATGCATATACACCTCTGCAATGCTTTAAAATGTATGCAAAGGGCTTGGAGGCAAATTGTGTTGCTGAATAGAATGTACGGTGTGTTATGATAGAGGAATAAATTTCATTAATAAACAGAAATAAGAGTTTTGAATTTCTTTTTAAGAAAGGCATATTTAGATCCCTAAGTTACTCAGATTGTAGCCTCTGTAATTAATTGTGCTCTGAATGATCAATTCTTTATTTTAGATCATAATTTTGGAGGATTGCAGCACTGAGATCTCTGGAGTCTGCTGTGTCTAGCCAAAATGAGTTTGGTTGCTTATGAAGATTCAGACTCCGAGACAGAAGCTGAAAAGACTGAAGCCACTGATGCTTCTGGCAGACAAACAAACCAGCTGAGTTCTTCTGTGAGTTGTGTTCAGCACTTTGCACCTGGTAGTACAAAATCTGCACATGAAATGCACCCTGCTGGGAGCACTGGCAGGTCTGGCTGGAGCAGGGTTTGTGAAGATCCTCCTGAGCATTATGCACGGAATAACAACACTGACTTGGCACCTCCCCATTGCCAGAGGGTTTACTCTGGGCATGCTGCAGTATCTGTGGGTCACAGAAACTATGAACAGGCTTCAAGCTCTTCAACAAATTCTGGAAATGGCATTTCCCAGAAGAGAGCACATAAAGACAGCACTCCTACCCTAAAAGGAATTAGACCATATATCCCAAAACGATTGCGTCAAGAAAATTCCAATAAGCCTGAAAAAGAAGAATCTGACCAGAAGGGTAGCTCAGATTGTGATGTTAAGTTAAGTGGATCAGGAGAGCAGGCTTTGAGAAAGACCTCTGAGTTAATTAAGCCATATTTGGGATCTAAATATAAAGTAACTGAAGTTCCCAGAAGCTTAATATTTTACATGTCTAAACACAGTGGCCCTGTTAATGAAATCCAGTGGTGTCCTGTACTGGAACAAAGTCACATGCTTCTTTCAGCTTCTATGGACAGAACAATCAAGGTAATGTAAAGGAAGATGCTTTGTGGCTCAATCATCATGTTGTATTAAAAAATGCTCTTCTGGAAATAGCATCCTTGCTTGTGTATATTTAACAGTTCCAACGTACTCAGAATTTGAGGAGATGCTTTATAAGATTATTATAAACTTGCAGCCTAATCCTTCACTATACCCACAGTTAGTTCCATTAGCTTAGAATTTGGTGGGGTTTTTAAAAATGTTTTTTAATTTCAAAAATTGTTTTTAGGTTTTTTTTTATTTTATTTTAGTCATGTCAGTGTTTTAGACCTTAAGTAGTTAGATCTCTGCTAGATCATTTCTCATGATCTCTATCAGTGTTTTATCACAATGGCCATGAGCACTAGGGGGTATGCACACAGATTCTGCCATGAGTCATTAAGCAACTAACTGCCAACACTGGAATAATATTTTTAATTATTCTGACAGGCCTGTGTGACATCTGCGGGGGGAGGTAGATCAGGTCAGATGGATTTTGCATCTCAGAGCTGTCTGGTCATGATCTAAGGGGTTTTCCCACTTTAATTTGTTTCAAGGGTTAATTGCTCAATACTCAGAGTGAGTTTTCCTCCTAGCTTTAATGAATTTGTCTTCAGTTCTTTGGTAATTTAGTCAGTCCAATGAGGCTTTTGTTTTTAAAATGGGTAATGGGTATATGCTTTCCCAGATATAGGGCTGATTGTGCCTCTGGGTTCAAATAATAGTCTTCTGAAGTGGCCTTGCACAGGATGAGAGTGCACAGAAAGTGTCCTTTCTGCTGGGAGGCATGCTTTATTGCATCTAACATGTATTTACCATGGCAGGCACAATTATTTTCCTGCTTCTAAAATTTAGGACTTTGGTAAATCTTAAGAAGAACATCCCTTGTACCAGAATAGCGGCGTAGTTCCTTCATCTCCTTTACCAGGATTTTGAAATCTCTTTTTTCTTAAAAATTAAATGTAGGAAAAAAAGTACCTTTGTTTCTCCTTGCAAGTCATCTTTAGTATATTTGTTATAGCTTGGCTTTTGCTTGAAGAACAGACTTAGAAGGAAAAGGCTAAGATATGCAAAAAGTGCTGATGAATGTTTCTGTTAGCAGCAATGTAAGTTTAGATTGTACAATACTGATCTCTGGATGTCTGAATTTGAGCTTTTGTCTTGTCACATCATCTGCTTAATGTTTGTTGACTATTCCAGAGCCTCTTTTATACTGACAAGTGAAGTTATGGATGTGTTGAATTTGGTATAAAAAACTAAAATCTAAGTTGTTGCTGCAATATAAAATTATTAAAAAGTTAAAATAATGGCCAGTCTGGCTTGTCTTCTGAGCATAAAGAAAAATTATTTTTCTGAAAATAAAATGATGCCTGCTTGGAATCAGTCATTAACAGTAAAGCCAGTTTTTGAAGAAATCTAACTATTTTAGGCCCTCCAAACCTTGAACATTCAATATAAATGAAGTATATTAGTGTTGGCAACACTTCAGAGCATGTGGGTCTAAAAAATTAATGCAGGAATAACATAGCTCTTAGGAAGCCTGTGCAAGCACGCGTTGTGTTCTGGCGGGCAGCTCGCAGGGAGCAGCAGCTCTGGATGCTGTGGTGCTGTTTGTCAGGGAGCCGCGGCGCTGTGGCCCTTACG
The DNA here is from genome assembly GCA_024362935.1 of Setophaga petechia. Taxonomy (NCBI): domain Eukaryota; kingdom Metazoa; phylum Chordata; class Aves; order Passeriformes; family Parulidae; genus Setophaga; species Setophaga petechia. The sequence continues at coordinate 8,792,163 of JANCRA010000003.1, read as the reverse complement.
CGCTGGCTGTCCTGGGCAGCAGAGGGCGCGGTGACACCGAGGATTCGCGGATTCGCTGGGTGTTCGGCTCCCAGATTCCCTCCCTTTCTGGGATCACGAACATGTAAACCCCTGGCGACAGTGGCAGCACTGCTTTACCTTCTGGGAGTTGATTTTGGCTGTTTGCTGTTGCCTGAAGTTGTCAGTTTTCCGGTATAGGCATAAAACAACCGATTGAAAATGCAGGTCAACTCTTCTTTTTTGTCATCCTTTTAACTTCACACAGATTGTATATTTTTTTCCCCCCCAAAAAAACACCTGCTTGGAATTGCTCATTTTAATCCAGGCAGTGAATATGTGTCCTCTTTCCCTCTAATGGGAATATGCAGACACTCAGGATGTTTGCATGATTTACTTTCAACATCTGATCTGGGTAAAACTCAAAGCACACTTAAAAGCCAAAAATCTCTGTATGATCAGAGAGAAGAGGCAATACAGACCCTGGAAACTCTGTACTTTCAGTTATTCACAGGAATAACTGTGACTGTTTTTAAGAGTAAATGTTTTGGATTCAGTCCTTACACCCAGCCTGTGCATTAAGACATTTATATTTTGAAGAGTCCAGTATTAGTGGGGCTTTCTCAGAACAGTGTTCAAAGTTGAGATGACTGTGGTAGCTTAAGTGGTGCTTGAACCAGAGCTCTTACTCAGTTTGTATATTTTGTCTGTTCTTATAATTTCCTCTTAATAACTTCCTCTTTCATCACAAACTAAGAATTTTCCTTTGTGGGAAAGGATTTTCTTTTCTTTTTTTTTTTTTTAACTTGGCATGGAGAAGGAAGAAACACTTGCTTTACTTAGCTTAGTGATCATAATTTTTTTTATTTCTGTCTAAATTATGATGACTAAGTCATTCATATCACACAGATGAATGTCTAAAATGTGTCTATAGAACTGATTATGTGTTTTTTTTTACTTTTTAAGTATGTGTATGTATCCTGTTTAGATCAGGAGAAAAGTACAGTCTTCCATTTATGTTCTCTCGGGTTGAAAAGTGCACTTGAACACCTCTATGAATCAATGTGAGTCGTGCTAAAGTATTTACAATACATGAGTTGATGTTTTCAGTTTCTGTTTTCTGAAGAATAACGTAAAGCTGGAAGATCATCGGAAGCATCTAGTAAAAATAACTTGCATAGTTAGGAATGAACGAACTGTGTTTCTATGCATTTTATGGTTTTCTTTAGAAGTATTTGATCTGATTTCTTTTGTATTGCTGCATTTAAAACACCTCAAGCAGTTATCAAGTGATGAAGTCAGAAAAAGTATCAGTTTTCAGCTCAGGGGCAGAATTCTTTGGAGTAACACTCATGCCAGCAGATGGGGCACCTCAGCATGTTAGGGATGGGAACTGAACTGTCTCTGAATGAGGACTCAAGGACTTTAATATTTGCCTAAATGTTGTGTGTTGAAAGATCCAAATTGCAAGTTTATGCATGTGTTGGTAAATGTCTAAGAAAATCCCTGAGTTTTTGGAGAGACCTGAAAATAAGATAGAACCCCATCTGGGAAGTGATAGGTATTGCAAATTATCCATGGTTCTTCAAATCTGGAGCATTAATAGAAGGATATTTAATGCTGAATTTTGAATTTGTAGGGAGTGGGGAGCTCTTACTGTGGCCGTGCTGCTCTTCATGGTTACACTGTAACACTATTGTGAGTAGCTTGCGCTTTTAGCGTAGGTATGGATTTTAAGAACTGTGAAACATTGTTGTCTGAACTAGTTAAATTTGTTTTCTTTGAATAACCCTTCTCTACCTTCTGTTTGAATAGCTGCTGTAAGTTAATTTTAGGCATCTACTGCCATTTTTGGGTTTTCCTACTTAAGCACCAAAATAGTGTTAATTATTTTAATATCTAATCTACTGGGGGTTTTTTTGCATAAATTTTGAGAGTTATCACTGCTGTTAAAGATGCCTGGTTCCCATAGTGTGGATATTCAATGCTTTCTGAACATCAGGCCTTGTTTAGATATTTCTGGTTTAGTACCCTAAATACAGACTCCAGAATCACAGGTTACCATTGAATACAGCTTTTTGCCTTTGGTAGCGGAGAACATTAAAAGTTGTGCCTTTTTATCAGTTTCAGAAACCACAGTGCTTCATTCACATTGTCTTATTTGGAAGATCTTGTCATTACGCAGAGCCACACAGATGTTAACATTTTCACTAGTTACTGGTGCTGGACTTAGCTTTTTAACAATTGTTCATAATTTCAGCATCCTATGCCTTTGTCCTGTATTTCCTAGTTTAACTTAAAATTAACTCAAGGTAACATCTTTATATAATCATCTGCTAGCTGTTAATTTTGTGTTTCTCATATTTTATTTAGAGCATCACAGCAGGTGTTATGTTTGTTGCAGAGGATTTCTTAATTTTCAGCACTTTCACTCTCCATTGTTAAACAAGATCAAGGAAAGAAAGTGCTGCAATTCTTGAGTATGCAAAATGTATATTAATAGCACTTTGTGTTCTAATACATTGTTGCAAGTTTTTCTTATATATTTTGTTCCTTACTGGCCTAGTTAAATAGTCATTTAGTCGCAGCTGTATCAATACAAGTAAAGTAAAAGTTTTTTAAATGGGTTTTATAATGTAAGCCTCTTGAACAGGGGCATTGCTGACTTCCCATGATTAAGAACAGAACAGCCATCCTGGTTCAGACCGAGGTTCTGTCTCTAAGTGGATGAGTAAAGAATAACAAGTCAAAGGTTTGTGGTCCCTTTAAGTCCTCTTCTGGTCTGTGCTTATTTTCAGGTTGGGATTACTGAGCTCCTAAGTAGTTAATCTTTGTAACTTGCAACCTCAAGAGATTTCTTCCAAATACTTCTCCGTTCTTCTGAGACTCTTTTGTGATCGTTAGATTTAGAGTGGTATATTACTCATACTCATTAAATTTAATGTACAGATTTTGGTTCCTGGAGTGTGTCAAATGCCACCAGAAACACAATTTTCAATTATACTTTCAAAGTATTTTATTATTTTGTGATTTTGTCTCTGTTAGGAGAAAGATAGTACAGTAGTATATTCCAGGAATTTTGTTATTCTTGATGCTGTTGTATTGGGCTGAATGATAGAAGATGATAGCCTCAATCCATAAACTGTGTGTGGCACAGATAGTGCAACACAAATTTCCTAGATATTGGCCATTACCCTGTCTCAGAGTAACAAAATCTAATATTTCTGCTTTCAACCATTCTGTACACAATTCACTTGGAATAGGTAGTGTTCCTTGTTCTGTCACAGGTGTGTCTGTTATTAAGGAATAAATTTAAGCTGCCAGCATATTTCCTGTACACTCAGGCATGGCTTTCAGAGAGCTGTAGCCCTGTCACAGCCTGGCTGGATTCAAACTGTTTGCTAAGCAGAATTAGCTATCATGCTGCTAGTACCTCAAGTAGGGCAACTCTTAGATTGATTTTTAAAATCTAATTGTGGCAACATTCCTTTAACTGTAGGTGACAAATTGGGAGGTCATCCTGTTTGATACATATGTTCTTTATTTGAAATGTTTTGAAGATCTCTGTTGATACATTTTTAATACTGTATATTAAAAATAACATGTAGTTCTCCCTGTTATCTTGGAGGTGGCAAGGAAATGCTAATATTCTGTATATTGTGTGCTGCTTACCTAGACGTGGGAAAAAACCCATTATTTTCTTGTTGAAGAGGCTGCTAAATATTAGCAGAAATACTGAAGCAAAGCTCTCCTTATGAAGGTTCTGGCCTCTTCTCTTCTCTTCTCTTCTCTTCTCTTCTCTTCTCTTCTCTTCTCTTCATTTAGAACTGTGCATGTTTTTTCCAGTGACTTTAAGATTGCTGATTAAGATGGCAGTACACTTATGTGATAGGCACATGCGTGGTAATACCAGCCTTTTTCGTATACCTTGATCATCTTGTAACAAAATTATTTCATACACTTCAATTAGAAGTATCCTCCATCGTGCCGATTTTTGTAAGAAAAGGAACATCATGCAGGAAGGAATGTACTTGACCATCAGGGAAAGCTTCTGGCTGTGCCATGGGTAGATGATAATCCAGGTCAGGATGTAATGGATAGCTCTCACAATTTTCTGCAAAAGCTGGTGACACATATCAGCAAAGAACAGTTCATCAAAGTGGTGAATTTTGGTCTCTTCATCCCAAAGGTTTGTGTGGGTAAGAGTTGTTTAATATTTGGTATTTTAGCACCTTGATAATGTTTAGAGAGTGCTGTTAGAGAGATCTATTTTTTTAATTATTTCCTTGTTTCCAGTGATGCAGTTGTCAAGGAAACAGAAATCCTTGTAATGCCTTTGTTCACTTTTTCAGAATCCACAGCTGGAGATGACTTGTATAGTTTTTATTATGTTCTGAGTGTTTGACACACTCTTAGGCCTCAAAAGATTTTTTCAAAGGAGTATGTTTCTTTGAGTATAAATAGCACCATCCTTATCTCTGTAGGGTTTGATAAGCTATTGTTTCTTTCCTTCTGCACTAACAGGAACTAAATTCAGTACTGCTTTGGATTAGAATTTATCTTAACACTTGTATGAAGACTGACATTCGAGGAAAAGGGGCAGGGCAAAAATGCAGTGAACCTCTCAGCTTCTGGGTGAGGTTTTTAGCCTTGTGATGTCATGAGGTTTTTTCCCACTTGGAAGTGACTCCTGACTTAGGATTTCCTTAAAGAATGCAGGAGTGATACCCCCAGTGTTCTTGTGAAACATTTTTTGACTGCTTTATGGCTGTGTGAGAGGATGAGGCTGTGGGGGAGAAGAGTGAGATGGATATTTCAGTGTAGCTAGTACTCCTGTGTTCCCCCTCACCCCTGCAAAAATAAATTGGGAATTATTTAAAGAAAAATTTTGAAAATAAAAGTTCTTCCAAGAGCAGGGAAGTTACTGAAGCCTGTCTCTATTTTGAGTCTGACTACAAATCCTCTTCAATTTCTTTCTCTGGAGCTTCTGCAGTGTCTTTTATTCAGCTGTTTAGCATGATTAAGCCTTGAGGGAAAAACACTGAGGCCTTCTGTGAAATTTGGTTGGCACTGCTCAACAAAGTGTGCAAAGTGGCCACAGGTGAGGTGCACGGGATAACATGGTTGTTGTGGCAGTGTTATTTCACAAACCTTTTTTCTGTGGAATTCCAAAATTATGGAGACTGACTTCTTAATATCCTTAACAGTGATCTGTTCTCTCATGTTACCTAGAAAGAGTTTTGGTTACTTGTATCATTATTTGCAGAAGTATGAGGAATTTAAAGTGTTTATCTGACTTTTTTCCTAGCAACCCATCTGTCCCTAATGGATGAGCTCTGCAGTTCCTTTCTGCTGGGAGCTCTTCCAGTTATTTCCTGTGTCTCTGAAGCAGCAGAGGAGAAAGCAACCTTGTGCTTCTGCCAGGGCAGAGTCAGGGCCAGGGATGGCAGTGGGGCAGTGCCTCTAATGCAGCTGAGCTGGGAATGTCCTGAGGGAAGCTCTGCAGTTACACCCAGTACCATGTGCTGGGCAGGCTCATGGCAGAATGTCAGCTGAGATGGGACAGATGAATGATGGTGTTATCCCCATTCTGAGTGTCAGTAAGATTGCTGGTGAAACTGTCAAGATTTTGGTACTTGGGGAAAAAAATGAGCTAGAGTAGTCTGACGTTCTTAAGTGACTGTAATACATTATGGGACTATCAGTTTTTTTGTAACAGTTAAGAAATTCTGAATATTTTTGCTGTTTTAAAATATAAATAAAACCAATCTAGCTTTGCTTCTTTTCTAGAAATCTGGCTTTATAGCTGCATCTTGCATACTGCTATATATTTAAAAAAATCTGCTAAGAAACCACAAGGCATCTTATGACTTTGATTCCTTACCCTTCTTGGTTTGTCAATGTTGTCAAGGAAACAACTTTTGAGAAATTTTGCTCTACTTTTTCAGGTTCTATAGAGAGATTACTTGTGTAGGATTTATCTGGCATCTGGGCTAGAAAGAGTTTTCCTGAAGTTTCTATTATTTTCACTTGCTCTTTTTAAAGCAGATTTTATTTTTAGCATGTGTCATATAGCTGCATCTTCAAGGTCATGGTACCAGTGAATGTACCAAGGATTGCTAACGCTTGATCTTTGGATGAAGCCTCATAGAAAGAATTTAATTGATGCCTTTGCTATATATTTATTCTATAAAAACAACTGTTAGTTATAAATTCTCTTTAAATTACAGGAGAAAGAAACATTAGAAAACCCCTTGTTCATCAAAGAACTTACTTCATTACTATGGAATTAATGACTTACAGTTCTTTATCATACATATCATGTTTCATTGCAGTAATTATGTCTCTTCAAAGAAAAAGCATTTAGTGGCTGGTGTGGAATTGTGTTGGGTTTGTCTTGCAGCTCCTGTGTGCTGGGAGGTTGGTTAGGTTGTTAAGGCTGGTCTTTACCTTCACTGTGCTTGTGGAGGCTTTATTTTATATTCTTTTTAATAGAACTGCTATTTTTCTTCTAGGACATACCTGAAAATGTTATAAAAACTTCTGTCTTTCTCAGATGTTTTTGTTGGTGGGTGGGTTAAGAGCACTGGGCATGATAGTGAAGACTTCATGTGCTTGTGTGTTGTGCCTGTGCCATCTGTATAACACCTTGCTTCCTGAAGTCAGAACTGGGAATCTGTCCTTTTCTATGGTCTCCTTACCTCTTTCCAAATGATAATTTACTCTTTAAAAGAATTTTTGTCATTCTGAACATTGAGACTAGTGCTTGAAATTTTGTATTTTTATCTACTAAGGGATAACACAGCTGGTTTTCTATGGAAAGGATGGGAGTTAGGGGTGCAGGTGGTTAGGGCTGACATAGTCATATAAACATGTTAAAGCTAGCACTATGCTAACAATGCAGAAGAAATTAAAATTAATTAGGTAGTTCAATCTTACTCTGCTTGCTGGTGCTGAAATGGTGCTAGTTAAAATGTCCTCATTGCTAGTAAAACACGTAGCTGCTTGACATAATTAATAGTTTATTTCCATAATTAAATAACTAGTTTTCATGTTTAATACTGGGTTATGTCACTGACATCAGAGGGTTTAAGATTGCATCTATATTTTCCAGAGAAGAGGATCTTTAATATTTTGATTTTTTTGGTTTTTCTCTTTGTTTTTGTTTGTGTTTTGGTTTTTTTCTCTCCCCAGTTATTAACATTCACAATAGCCTTGGGAATAATAAATGGTTTATTTTTTAGTTGAAAGGATGAAGTTGTAAAGAAAATTAAACTCGCCCAGGCTGACTGATAAATGCAAGATTCATTATAGCTCAGGTTTTCAGATAGCTGTTCTAAATCACTGTGTACTGCCTCAGATATTACTCCAAATCAGGATGGGCAGTAAGACACCAAAAACTACCTCTTAAAATAAGAAAATCACCTGGTTAACATTGGGGATGGACTGAAATTACTTGAAAATTTAGATTAGGTAATTTCTTCCCAATAGAAATTAGTCCCTAAGTACAACTGTCTACCATTATTTTTATTTTTAGACCTAGTGCAGTGATGGGTTACTCTGTGCCATTGCACAAATACCCTGTCAGTGGGTGCACAGCTGGCAGTGTCCAGTTCTGCTGTGCTGATAAACAGCCACTGCTCATGATGGTTGGGTCACCAGAACTTGTCCATTGCTGTTGTCCCTGCTGTGCCAGGTGCTCCCAGTGGGTGATGTGCAAGAATGAGACAGGTTTAATTGCTCCTTTTTGTTTGCTTTGTTTGTACTTTGTTTTATTGACTGTGTGAAGAAGGTGGTGTCTGATGGTATCTGATTTTATGTATGTACATAGATCAATATAAAGCTGTAAAGCACATGAGTAGCCTTAGCTGATTGGCAGTTTTATATTAAAAAAGTAGGATAGTATTGACGTACAGTACAAACAGCTATGATTTGAATTTTAATAGCTACTGTTTAACTGAAGCTTAAGAAAAATATCCATAAAACTAAAAGGAGTTTGTCTATGGTGGTTTTCTCTCTCTTGTTTTCAGAAATAAGTCCCAGACCAGCAGGAGTTGACACACAGTGTTTCAGAGACTGGGAAAGCAGTTGCTAAGACTTGTGTTGTGAACAGAACAGTGCTTCTTACACCAATAGTGGATGATCCAAATCTGTGGGATGCAAGTGTCTGTGGGATATGCTTGTGAAAGTAGCCAGTCCTTCCTTACCTATAGGAACTGAGGATACTGGAGGCAATTTGCCTCCAAAGTGCTGTGAGTCTGAAATTGAGGTGTCTAGCACTTATGAGGAATCCCTGCTTTTAATAGAGCGTAAATGTTTGTGACTTGAAGAAGTGATTGATGCTAATGAGTATGATTCATAGAGATGAAGGGAAAACCAGATTATTTAATAAATGGCTATAGTAATTTAGCTAATTATCTCCTGGAGAGCTGCAGTACATTTGAAGTTCTCCTTTGCCTACTGGTAAGATCTTGATTGCTGAAGTGTTTTCTGGGCACGAGTACTGTCTGCAGGAACCACTAGTGGGTTTGTGCTTTTGGTTGTTGTGAGCATACAGGTGTTATTCTTAACACACTACTACACAGCATTCTGAAGCTGATGAGAAGCTGCCACATTTATGCCATGTTTTTCTCCCACATAGGGGAGCAGTAGGGAATTTAGTGGTTTAAAAGTAATTCTTAATAACTACCTGTCATTAAATGTATGTTTCTCTTTAATTACTTGAATATGTGCATCAAACTGCTCTGCTTGAACCATGCCATCCCAAACACACCCACTGCTGTGTGTGGAGTAGCTGATGTATATGAAGTAAATTTTTGTGGATATGTAATGTTCAGCAGAGGTGGGGATTTAAGTATCTTCACTATACTTAGCTTTGTCTTATGCTAAAATAATTCTTATTTTTCATATTTTAGCTTGAATCACTAGCTGATTTGTAAGGAAATTGTAACTTTACACTTCTGCGTTTTCCAGGAACTTGCCATTTGAGGAACATCCACAGGGTTAGCCATAGTGCAGTGATTAGTCACAAAACACTTAAAGGTTAACTGCAAACTACATGGGAATTCTTCACTTTGTTTTGGTGTGTGTGGGAAGTTGCTCTCTTGCACTGTCTGCCCAGCATGAATGTACAATTGCTATTTTGTACCTACAGAAGAATCTAGTCACTCTCATAACTTTTAGCTGGCTGAGAATGTGATCTATATGAGCGTATTCCTTAGAGTTAATGGTTTATGGAAAACTTGTGATTAGCTTCAGGTTTAATTGTCCAAGAATCTTTCTGCACAATAAAGAATATGCTATGTTAAAGGATGACAATTGATGGCATGGCAGACACACTTTGCTCTTGGGAAGGATAGAGTCCTTGGTAACTGATTATCTGAATGTATACACTTATTTACAATTTTTTTTTTTTGGTGAGCATTGTAATGTATTGGTTGCCTGTCTTCAGAATAAAAAATAGTGGTTCTCTTTTCATTTTCCTATCTTCTTTTCTTTCCTTGTCAGCGTGCTGTGTTACTCAGCATTTGGTAAGCCCATCTCTCTTGTAAATAGTGGGAGCTAGCTAAAAAAGATTGATTGATACAGATGACTAAAATGTCAAACAAAGTCTCTGTTGGTATGAGTCTTGCTGTTTGGTCTGACTTTGCTCAACGATTTTATATTTTTTCTGGGAATTTCTGATTTTTCATTTGGGCTACCTAATACATAGGTATTATGTGTTAATTTCTAGGCTTCTTTGGTACAAATCTCTGCAATGATTCAGAGGATACTTAATTTGGATTTTAGAATGGTTTGAAAAAACAGCATACAATAATCTATGTGTTATGGTGCATATGGTCTAATACCATCATGCCCGCTCTGTAGAGCAGATGAATTCAATTGAAAAACATGTTTTAAGCTGTTGCTTTCCTCTTAATTTTCTGTAAATTCAGTGATGAGCATCGGAAACATACATAATTATTCCCCTGAAATGTCTGGAGACATTATTTTGTCATACTTACAAATATAATAGGAGAAAATACCAATGGCATAGTTTTGCTTTTTAATTATTCCTTCTATTCCTTGGTTGTTTTGCTACAAAAAGCAGTAACTCACTGCTCTGGGGGATTTAAAGTGTCCAGTAGCTTTGAGGATGTGCACTGGAGCAGGTGGCCTTCAATTAATGCCAGTTTGGCAACCTGGCTTGCCTTAGGAGTAACGTGTTACATTTGGTGGTACTGATGTTGGTGTAGCAGTGTTTAGTGTACTCTAACCTCTCACTGCCCATTTTATTTTACTGACCACTTTATATAGGAACAGAATAATTCTTCATGAAACTTGCCAAAGGTCACTACGAAATGACTGTAAGAAAGTGTTTCAACAGCATTCCAGTGTTCTTGCACAGAATAAGGAAAAGGAAAGGAAGATCTATAGTAAGTTTTACTCTTCTCCTGTATTTCGTCTTTTGGATAATCCTTAGTAGGTTGCTTTTCTCTGAAAGCACTTGGAAGAGAACTACAATTATGATTTTATTGATTAGTTAGGTTGAAGATCACTTTTATCTGAAGTCATGTCTTTAGCAGGAGTGCAGCAACATGTTCGTAATTCTCACTGTTGCTCATCTCCAGAGACTGTAGAACATTTTTTTTCTTCTTGTTTTCTCAGTCTATTTATAGTTTTAGGGAACAGATCTTGGGGAAGGTGGGTAACATGTAGATCTCTTGAGGAGGCTCTTCACAAAGCTGGAATTGGTTGTATGAGATATATGCTGTGTTTGGGGTCAGGTGTTCTCCTTTCACTGCTGAGAATGGACCAACACTTTCCTGGAGGATGAACACCCCCTTGGTGAAGTCCAGCTGGCTGCTGGTATGAGCAGGGTGCTGGCTGGGGTTAATGGTCTGTGGCACAGAGTGTCTCATCCCCTCTGTTCTCCTGGCAGTGGGCATTGCCTGTGCTTGCAATGGACTTTGATGTAGAACAGTGAATCTACCCTGAATGCAGCCAGGCAGCAGCAGGAACTGGCTTTTAGACAAGGTCAGGAGTTTCTTGGCACAATGCACCTTAAGAATATTTCATTTTTCCTTTTTTAGAAAGACTTTGCCTTATTTTACTCTTCAAATACAATCTTTGATAAAAGTTTGATCAAGAAAGAGTTTTCTGGCATTTAAAAAAACTGCTATTCAAACTGGGCTGAGAGATACAGACCAGTAGGATATCCTTAGAGTACATAATAATTCACACTGTTGTTTTGACTGATTAAAAATCCTCTATGTCAAATAATTGGAGAGCGATAGAGTAAATTTAACCTTTTGTACTTTAGAACGCTGTTTAAATGTTTCTTCTCCATCTTGGAGCCCATTATTCATTAATCTCTTTTCTAGTGGAAAGAAGCTGTCTTTACTCTTAAAATAACAAAGGAGAAAACACCAAGTCATGACTCTTCTGACATTCTGTTCTTGGGGTCATTTTTTTCCTATTTTCAGAATTTATTTCTCCAAGAAGGTTTTGATCAAGACCAAGATCAGAGTTGATGATCAAAGATGCTTTCCACCTCTGAAGAGTAATGGTTAAAACTTTTTTCCCAAGAGAATGAAGTCAGTGCCTTTTCTGATTTTCACATTTTTACATTATACATTGTATTTCATCCCTGAATTTGGTTGCATTTTTATTTTGTAAAGAAATGGATCTAGCTATAAAGAAGATGGAAGACAGCATGCAACCTAACATGAATAGTATTGTTATTCTGTGCATTGGGGGTACCTGTGACTTGATGATGAAGATTTTCAGTCAAGTATGGCTCACATCCATCTTGTGATCTTGAGTTCAGCTAGAGAAACACAGAAATTTTTGGTTTTGTTTCCATCTGATGGTGTGACAAATTAATTTTAATGGAACCTTCTGAGAAAACAATCAGAATTAGTGGTTTTTTTTTCTCCTAAGCATTTGCCTGAAGGAGAGTTTCTTCTCAAAAGCCACGTACTGACATTTGAATACATATCCCAATATTAGCAGGTAAGCAAAGATATGCAATTTTCCTGAGCAACAAAATACTTGATTACAGGTCTAATGATAGTTTAAGAGGTGTTTTCAGATGCGCTGAAATCAAGGACTTGAAGCAGATGAACTTAATTATCTTTGTGAATATTCACAATCACATTATGTGCTTTAAATGTCACATTTGGAAATAGTACCTCATTGCTAGTTAATTAACAATAATTACTCAAGGTAGTACTTATGTTTCTGGAATCTATTACCTACTGTGAAAAATGTATTTTGCTTCTAAAGGTTTCTCAGTATAAAATCCAGATTTTATTTAAATCATTCTGAAATTGTTGCAGTTGCTTAGGCCCTCTATACTCCTTACCTGTACCACTGCAGCATAGATAATCAGTTATTTCATTCCATTTGGTTTTTAACACCTGAACTGTGATGTGTGTAATATTTTTTTTAGAAAAAGCAATCAGTTGATTTTTTTTTTCCCTAGGCAGCATAAGAAAAGAGAAGAAGTAGCAAATTAGACTGGCAGGCTAGATCCATCATGAGGTGTTACAAAGGTGTGTTGACATCTTCAGCTAAAGAAATATGGCTTATGAAAATACCAGAAGGGTTTTTTTCAGTCATAGCACTTGTGCTCTGTATGCTTTTCTCTCTCTAAGGATGTTTTTTCTTGGCAGAGAGCGTTCCACAGCCCAAGACAGCTTACACTGCAACCAAAAAAAATCCTCATAGATCCTAGAAAATCCTTCCTGTATTCTAGTTTCCAGGTTCCCTCTTCCATCTTTCTTCTCTGCTTTTCAGGTAGAAACTTAATAGAAATATGCAAGGATTCTCTTCAAGGTTTTTCCATTAAAGTAAATCTTCAATAGTGAATCGTTCTTTCGACTTGTTTGCAGCAGTGCACTTCACGTGTGCTTATGTGTATGTGTGCATGCATATTGAAAATATATATATTTAGATATATATAAAAAGAGCCTTACATTAGCAGAAAACCTCTATTTTCAACTACTTTTACTTACAAACTACATATTCTTTTTGCCTGCACATTTCATGAACCTGTGTGAATGGAGAGTCCATTGAAATCCTGGTAATAACCTGTAGCTTACATTTCAGAATAATATTTTTCCATATTGAACATGAAATGCTTTCAAGTTTTTAATTCAGGACAACACTTACAACATGCTAAGCAGATGTTTGATCTCTCAGACATCAATTTCAAACTAGTTTGGAGAACCGGAATAAAGGTTACTAAATTTTAGAAACAGTCATGAAGATTAATTAAATCAATTATCTTTGTGCAGTGGGAGGGGAGATAACTGCAGGTACAGGAAGGCATAGCTAAGGGGAGTGATGAATATTTTTTAAAGTAATAAAAATGTTTTAGTGATGGCAACACAAATGGAGGAGACATTGAGTAATACGAAGCTAAAATAATAAAGTGGATCTGATTGTGGAAGGGTCTTCAACATGTTATGTGAAAATAGTGTTGGAATTGATAAGGACTTCACTGGAGAAACTTCCCAATGATAATTTTTCATTTGTAGAGTGACTTGGAGGAAAAAAACTTTTCACAATCACCAGGTGTTGATTTTAAGTATTTAGGCAATGTCATAGACCCATTCTAACTAGATGGTCTGGTAATGATGTCAGAAAGCTTTCACCCATGTGTCTGCTATGCCAAATAGGTTGGGACAAAACATTTTTGGCTTACTTTTTTCTCCTGCCTTTATACATGAAAGGCTCTTATTTTCTTTGAGAAATCTGCTCTTGAATATCTCAGTACAGAGTCTGAAATATCAAAAAACTTGATATTCAGCTGCTGACATTTGTTGTTTATTTTAGAAAACGTTCACATTTATGTGCTTAAATAGATTTAAATACTCTTGAAAAGGTTGGCCAAAACTGTCACTAGTCTCTTTAAATTTTTGCTAGTAGATAGTAGCCTACAGTGCTACTAGAATTTTCAAGTAAGCCAAACCCCAAATATTTGCATTAACTTTGAATTTTGAAATTCCTCATTCTGTAAGTCTGCAGTGGCAGTGAAGTAAATGCAGTGAAATATTTCTAGGTGAAGTAATGCTTCCTGTAGGTTGTATAGTAAATCAGGACAACTCCTGGGGGAGAAAGTGAGGGAGAAAGTGATGCATCTGACTCCACTGATATCAGAAGGCTAATTAATTACTTTATCATAGTATATTATTCTGTACTATATTACATTATATTACATTTCATCTAAACTGAATCTGCACAAGCACCCAACTCAACTCAACTGCCCAGAATCTTGTGACCAACAGTCTGCACACGTGCTTGGCCCTGGTAGGTCAGGGAAACAAAACTCCATCACTTTGGGTAAACAATCTCCGTATTGCATTCTACTTTGGCACAACAGAGGAGCAGCAAATGAGATAAGAATTGTTTTGATCATTCTTTTTTCTGCTTTTCTCCCTGCTTCTCTCAGGTTCAGAGAATGTGAATCCCACAGTGTTGTACTGCTGCTGCAGTGAGAAATGCTGAACCCGAGGCTGCGTTGTTGAAATGTTTGTGTTGCACTGGTGCCAAGGAGCTGAGCTCTCTGGGACCTGTGCTGGACCCTTGGGGTTATGTGCATGTTCAGGGCTGTGCTGCCCAGAGCAATTGAGCCAGCTGGCTGTCAGAGCTGCTCGGTGGGGCTGGTGAGATACTCTGCTGGGCTACACAGGTATTTCCCTGGGCTGAGTTGAACTGGGATTTCTCATGGTACCACTGCACTGATGTGCTGATCAAGTAGGTTTGCACTGTGGGAATGTAACCAGAGGCTGCCCCTACTGATAGAATACCACAGTTCTGCATTATTGCTTGCTAAATGAAGTGTGTTCATCAGGCTTTGGAGCAAAACAGGGGAGGGCAGTGGTGGGGATTTTACAACAACTAAATATTACATTTACTCTCTAGTTAAAAATACCTTAATTGGGTCCTGTGTAAATGTCAGGCAATGTTTGCAAGTGTCAGTATGTTCATATCTGCTCCTTGATAATTCTGTCATTAATTCATAGTTTCAAGTCAACGTCCACGGTGAAGAAAGTTAGTTTTTAATCTGCTCCTAGGGTTTTAGCAGGAGCTATTATTTTCATTTCCAGTTGCAAAGACATGCTGTCACACCAGCTGTAAAATGAAAATTAGTGATACAATCTCCACAATATGACAAAATCACAATAAATATGCAAGCTTGTTACCTTATTTCTAAACCATTGCTGGAGAGCATAGTAGATACTTTTTAACATGTAAAGTTCTGAGTATTTATAGATGCTTCCGCCCACACTTGTGTAGCAGTACTTCTCATTTGAGCTATACTCCCAGTAAAATTTAAAAAGTCAGTTACATCTGGAAACTAGCTTTGAAACATTTGGACTACAGTAATAATCTCTCTTTGAGGTACAGCTTCTTGTGTCTTAAATTGCTGCAGTTTTTCTTCAGCTTATGATATCTAGGTAAAACAAGTACAAAATTTTATATGCTTATTTGCTTTAAGAAAAAAAAATCCTGTATTTTTAGAATGAATATTATGTCTGTGTTAATGTTTTGCAATTTATTATTGAAATAAACAGCCCCTGACCTATTAATAAAGAAAAACCTATTTACCAAAGTCTGGTGCAGAGTGTAAAAAAAGTAAGTAGTTGTTCTTTGAAGGTTAGTTTTTGAATCTTTAAATTTGGTGTAAACTGTTGTGCTTTGTATTGATGAAAAATATAACCAAAGATCTCTCATTCAGTTTCAGGGGGGCTGTATCACTGTGCTACATTGTAGGAATGTAAGTGAGCACTGAAAACCCTCTGCTGACTAGATAGATGTACATTAGATTTGCAAATTACCTACCAATGCCCTTTGGGACAAAGCTCTTCATGAAATCATTGTCAATAACTTTCTGTTGGGTTGACTTATGGAATAGGTTGTTCTTCAAGATTTCACAGGAGAGAGATTAAATGTTATAAAGTACAAAGTACAGAAACTCCATAGGGCAATCTAAATGATGTTATAGGAACTGAGCTATATTACAAAGAATATTAAACATATTTGCAATCTTCTGCTATTTGTCACAGGACTGGCAGGCCCCTTTTTGTCTCGTGGTTTGCGTAGATATGCAAAGGAGAAATAACAAAAGCTGGTCAGTTTTGTTTTATGTAAAGCTGTTAATGTGTAGATACTTGAGTCCCCTAAAAGAAAAAAAAATCTGAGTATTCTAATGATGCATGTTGATCCTGTGTAAATTGCTTGGTGAAGAGGAGTTGCTGTATTCACTTCATTTGAAAAAGGAATGTACTTGAAAATAGCATGACATAGCCAATGTTGTTTATCTGTGCTAAAATTAGTGTGAATCAGTCAAGTTTCAGTGTACCTGAGACAGCTGGAGTAGTGCTGGTGGGTGAAACAAACCCAGACTATCCCCCTCTTTAGTGTAGAGACACATGGATATGAAGGGTGGGAATGGGTGGGAAATGCTGGAGATAAATGTAGAAGAGAAATATATTTATTATGGGCAACAAAACATGTGGGGAAGCTGGAAGGGAAGGTGAGGCTCCTGTTGGTACAGTAAGCATGACATGGTGACAGCCCTGCACTGTGCCTGGCCCCGTGCCAGGGCCAAGGCTGAGTTATGGTGATGGCTGTGCTGAGTGAACAAAACTGAACTGTCTGTGTGCTTGGAGGGAAACTGCAGAAACAACAACAACAACAGCAACAATTAAAATGGGCAAGTTGTTTTAGAACTTTTCTAGATAAATGTGTCAGAGCAGGATTTTTTCTATTAAATTTAAAAGGAATTTGCTGAGGGCTAATGTGTGTGTGCTGCTGCACACCAGATGGCCATCCCCATCTGTGAGGCAAACTGTTGTTTGAGTCAGCAGATCTTAGAGGAGGCACTGAATATCCTGGGGGTCAAATGTGTAACTTTGAGAAATCCTGATATGTTTGAGGTATCTGCCTCCTACACCCCTCATGAGTAGCCAGGAAATGCAAATATCCTTAATATAATCAATCACTTGAATCTCACCATGTCACTCATTCTTTGATGCTCCTCAGCTTTCAAGGCTTAACAGTATTTTTCACAGATTTCATACCAGATAATATCTACCTTCACACATCCAGTGGAGACCCACCTGAGCAGGAATTCCTGCTGCAGAGATTTGGACCTTGTTGAGATCTCCCAGTGGGGAATTGTCATTGAGGATTATGTGAGGCAGCCTGGTGTTAGGAGCTGTCTGGAAGCTCTTTAATTTCCATAGGAAGCAGCAGTGCCCATTCCCATGCAGCAATTGGATGTGTTTTAGAAGGCAGAAAATTCACAGCACAAGAAACAGTTTGTTCCAGGGGAAGCAGGAGACCAAGCCTTGCACTGAGAGACTTTGTCACTTGAACCATAAACTTGTATGTTTTTCCCATTATTTTCCCCAATGGTTAGAGACAAATAAGCATCATAATAACTCAGTAATGGCACAAACAATTATAGTAAAGCACAATGTCTTCCTCAAGAAAAAATGGAAAAATTCTCAGTTTTAGTGGCCCTAATGTAACTAGAACAAGTGGAGGTCCCTATATTGTACATCATCCCACTAAATAACATCTTATGCAGAAAAATCTTGAGAAGACCTCAGCCAGAGTTTTTCCCTGCAGCCTTCAGGCTAGGTTTATTCTTCAAAGCAATTTAAAAATATTCAGTTTAATTTTAAAAAACCTATCCAAATAAATTACCTATTTTTTGGTGCTCTCTTGTTCTGCTTAACCTGATTTCAGTACAAAGTCATCTCTGCTACATGACTAAAATTTAGCATTATCCTCATTGTCACTTAAATAATTAAACTATTTGTTGTATTTATCAAAATGTATTCTGCTCTGAATAAGGAAAATACCTGCTCTTACTTCAAGATCTTTACTGTAAGAAGTTAATCAAACAGTGGGCTTGCATCCATCTTTTCTCTCCACCCCTGTTTTTGAACTGCAGGATAAGGCTATTTCTGTGGAAACAAATCAACATGTTAAAGTTGTACAGCTGCCAGAGGGGGCCTGATATTCCTTCCTCTGAAGGTAAAGACGACTCCAGCTTATTTCTAATTGTGTGATATAGCTTCAGTAAAATGCTAGCACAAGCGGTCATGGGCTGCTCTGCATTATTGATTCATTTGGACATTAAAATGTGTAACCAAAGTCAAATGTAACATAACATGGGTCCTACACCTTAGTATGTGTTCAAATTTTTGCAGCTCTCAGTGTGTCTAAATTAGGGTAGTTTTCAGAGGTTGCATCTTCCAGGCCTTTTAGAGGGATGAGCAAGTGTTGTGTGTAATGTGACTGATTCATTCATCTCCACTTGAGGCCTTGGTGCTGCAGAGTTTGTGCTGAAGCCAGGAGTGAAGGGAGGTGCCAGTACAGAGGATGCTGAACTGACACCTCTGCTAAGGGTGTTTGCTGCCAGTTCTGCTGCTGTCCCACAAGTCTTGCTGGCTTTTAAAGGACTCTTAGGCAACAGGGTTCTACTTAGAGTAGTCTCATATCAATGAAAAGCAAAGTGTTTCTCCAGATCTTAGAACAGGGGAAGGAATGCTCCTCTTAACACCTATTGCATCTCCATTCCTTTGGAGTCTTTCCTTTTTAAGAACAAAGGAGAACTGGGAAAATTAGCTGTCTGCCAGAATAAAAATCAAAAGAATGATCAGTGTGTTTAGAGATCTTGATCTCATTTAGTGAAGGCTTTATTCTGTGAATGTCTGCAGTTTTCTAATGTCTTTTAAAATGATACATGTGGTCTAAAACATTCCAGCAAACAATCTGTGCTTTGTAGAAGGAATCAATGTGTTTTGAAAGTCCAACGGTGTAATTTATTTCCCTGAAGTTTTTAAAGGAAAATAAAATGGTTTCAGGAGAATTTTCTTACTAATGATATTTTGGTTCCAAGGAGGGAAGTTAGAACTGTGAAGATTTCACTTGCCAATGTAGAAAAAAAATACATAAAAATAATGAAAAGAGGCATGTCAGTTTGCTTGCAACTTAATACTGTCAAGAAATGTAACTAATAAAAAATGCAAGCAACTGTATGATGGCTGTGTTTGAACAGTTTTATACTATAGGTTCTAACTGACATTTTAATTAAAGCTCTAATACTTATTACCAGAAACTAGCTTGCTTTTTCACATCCTTCTGTGTCTTTGCCAGCTTGATTATAGTTGGCAAAATTGAAAAAGTTTGATAGTTCTTAGGTTCTTCAGCACGTCTCCCCAGTATTTGGTTTACATTCCCCTGCTGGGTGGCAGTCATTCCTGCAGAGAAATTCAGATAATATCTAAGGAACTCTGGGTTGTGTTACTACTTCTCTTCAGTTGCCCACTTTCCTGGAAGTATTTTTAGTGGCAAGATCATCTTACTGATCTTGTTTCAATATTTTTTCATTTTAGTGGGGGTGAACCTGTGCTCCTGGTACTGTTCATTAAACAAGTAAGATATATATAACTCCTGTGGATTTTAATTTGTTTAAAGTGGTTTTGTTGCTTTGTAATGTGTTCTTGTTGCAATACAGATGTGTCTTGTATTACATTGTGATACTAAAAATAAATGCATATTTGAAACTTGTAACCCTCATCTCTGTTTAGAAAAACAAACTTCTCTGCCAAACACACTGCACTGCAGTAAACTTTGTGCCCCTAAAACTCAAAGCTTGGTGCCCAATCTTAACTAGATGTTCACTGGAAATGCTACAAAACAAGGAAATGGCCATGGTTGTGGCATGGAGCACATTTATGAAAAGCCAAAACCAGCCAACAAACAAAAAAGTCCCACCCAAAACCCCCTTAAACATGGTTTTATTTTCAAGGTTTCACCCGAACTTGTTCATACTTCTACAATATTTCAGTTCTTATCATAGAAATATTAATTTTAGGTAAACGTTCTTTATAAATAAACTCATTCTAATCTCTAGCTTCAGTTTGTAAGAGCAGCAGGACTTACTTCTGAATAATTATATAATATTCTAGCAGTTATTTACTTTAATCAAGTGTTTGAATATGTTATTAGTATTTTGCTAGTCTGTGTTACTGCATCCATGCATGTGTTACTCGTGAGCGTTTAGCAGCATTTCATCCTACACCAGCTGTGTGTAGGAGCTGTGCAACCCCTGCCCGTGCTGGCCTCCCTCTGAGAGAGGGGTGAAATGCTGGAGAACTGAGCCTGTTTGTCCAGAAACTGCAGATAATTAACAGGGAAAGAATATTGAAACCACTGAATGGAAATAAGGTCTCAGCCATCCATTTTATCTTTCTTCTTGTAATTCCAACACAGATTGTGGCTGTTGTATTAAGGATGGGTGAATAAAGGGACACACAGACTCCTATGTCTTCAGAAGGCAAAACTGAGTTTATTAGACCCACATCCTTCTTATAGACAGTTATGATAAAGCTGGACCTGATTGGTCCTTAATCAATATCCCTTACACCATTGGCTAATTAAGAACAACATCCTCTTGTACACTTCTTCCAAGTGAACAACACCTTCAAAACACCAGCTGCAAAGATTAGAGATTGTTTTAATTCTTTCTCTGATCTTTCCCAAAATTTCCCAGGCCAATGCCTGGGGAAGTTTGTCTGACTTTCTTCTCTGACCAGTTGTCAGCATTCACAACAAATGACATCCAAGAAATAGGAATTCACCATGTTTTCTTTACTTTTTCCATTTCTGAATCAAATGGTTAGAAAAAAGAGTTTTCACACATGAGATTGGTATGTCCTGAGGACACTTTTGATACAATGGGAATATATAATTTGCAAATTCTTTAATAGAAATGTCTGTGAAATATTTATGTCAGTGTTGTTCAGTGTCTTACTGTTACCATTTTTAAAATATAATTTACTTCTTTCAGAAGAGTTCTGTTTGCCAGTTTTGACTTGAAAGGTTCCTGTGGAGGCAACATTAATTATTTATACTGGCAAAACCCCAGATAGTTTGTATACTTTAAAATTATTTATGTCTTCATTTTGCCTTGGTTGGTTAGATTTTCCTCATGATACAGGTTAACTTTTGAAGTAGGGAATGGTTAGGTCTATTTAAGTGAAGTGTAATAGCTCTTGTTAAAGCTTTACCAAGAGTATTTCTTTATTGTGTGTAATCAGATGGGCAGCTCTTGCCACAGTGGTGTGGAGTTTTTGTTTCCTTTTTACAGAACTTTATTTTCTTTGTCTTGCCCCTCCTTTGCCAACTGAAAATGTCAATGTTTTATCTTCTTCCATTAGTGTTTTCTTAAAATCATTTTATAGGATGGTGGCAGCTCAAAGTGCACTTTTGATTGGGTTTTTATTTTCGTATTAATGGGTAAACCACCCAAACAAACTAACAATTATGGAGCCTTCCTTGGGGAAAGTGCTCCTGAGTTTCTGTGGGAGGGAAGATTAAAATTAAACACCAAATAACTGGAAATGTGTTTCATAGGCTCGGTTGGCATTAAGCTCATGTAGTGCTTTTACTTAACCTTTGCTGGATTTTCTAGAATTAAAGCTTTTTGACATGTGTGCAAATCAGTTTTCACACCACTAAGTAGTTTCTAGTAGTAGTGCCAACTTGTATGGCACAAGTATTATAACTTAAAATGCTTCTGCCTGAATAAAGCCCCCTACAAAATTAGAACTATCTTATGTTTAATATGCTGGTTTATTTTTGGGTTTCGTTTGATTTTGTTTCTGGGGTTTTTGTTTATTTGTTTGTGGTTTTGTTTGTTTTTATTTTCATTTTTCTTTTTTTGTAAAAGATAAGATTTTATACCTCATTACCTTGATTTGATTAATACACTTGTGACATTTTAATATTAATTTTTTAAAGGAAAAAATAACAAATGTAGACCTTATGCTGGCTGTCTCAGCTAATTGAATTTATATTTTTCTACTTTCCATTCTCCTTGTTTCTACAGTAGTAAGGGTTGTCTAGTAATAAGCTATCCAAATACAAATTCTCTTATTCAGATATTAAAGTAATAATAAAGTTGGTTCTTCCCTTCAGATTAGCAAGATAATTGCATTTTGAGTTACAACTGCTGCTAGAAGAAAACTAGTGGAAATATGTAAATGTTCAAATGACAGCATTGATATATACTTCTTACACCATGTCTAGATTAGGAAGAGGGATGTCATTTAAAATATGTTCCCTAGAACACTTTAAACATTCCTAAAACAAGTGTTCAACACATCTGAAAATGTGTTAGCTTTATGAAGCTATACAGAATCCTGCAGAAAACCTCTTTTTTTGGGACAGTTGGTTTAAAAATTAAGCTGGTGTGTTCAAAACGTCATCACTCATAGTCCATATAACAATCTGAACATCTATTTACATCCTTCATAACTGTTTGAAAATAAGTTTATTAGCACTTGCAGGTTATACACAAAGTGACCTTAGCTCACAGTGGGTTTTGAGCTTAATTTCATTTTCACACTGTTCAACTGCAGGTTTAGACAAAAGAGTTCAAGTGATTTCTTCCATAGTTCTTTCAACAAATTTTGCTTTGTATTACAACAGTATTATTTAGCTCAATATTTTAAGAGGACATGAATTGGAACAAACATAAAATATTCTAAATATTCCTGTAGTTACTTTAGGAATTTATATATATTACATGCAAGATCAGACATTTTTGTAAGTCACGCAATGGCTTGAGAGGCTTAGGCACACCTAGCAGTTTTAATGTTTAGCTGTTTATTGCTTTCCTTCCTGGCACTCTCTTGTCTCAGTTTTAAGAACAAAAGAATGTACCTACCTCCTAATGTTGCCCCTTATCTTATTTTGCTGTGTGTTAGAGATAACCAAGGGGCACTTTTAGCTCTTGCAGTCCTGCCCAAAGCTGCACCTCATCCAACTGGGGAGTCTAAAGTAGTAACAGCAGGAGATACCTTTTTATAAATTTTCTGTGAGACTATTTCTGCCCTGTGGCCCATTGATTTTCAAAGAACCTTTTAAAGTACAGATCAGAGATCAGAGCCTGCTTTGAAAACTAGGAAAGACACTTTATGTAGATAGTTTGGGTCTTCCTTCTCTACTTTATTTGTTAGAAATTGCATGTTAGCAGATAGGGCATATCTTTCAGACCTGAATTCGGTTCTGCAGTTAAAAAGCAAAGTAAAAAAACTGAATCAGTTTTGTTTCCTTCAGACACATCAGGGAGCAGTGCTGTTCTAAAAAAAGGGACAGGAGAGGCTCATGCCTTTTCAGATTCAGAAGTCTGTGGAGCAGCCTGAGTGCACTGTGGAATGGAACAGAGTCTATTCTAGTCAAAGCATGGTAATTTCTTCATGCATCCTGTAACAGTACTATCCCACATTATCCTTGAACAGGGCTGTTTCTTAAATGCCACGTTTATATTTATAGTAATTGACAAGTATGAAATGATTTCTTGCTGTGGTTCACTAGGAGCCATTGACAGAGGAAGTTGGTAACACAACTTGGCTAAATTGAGGGAGGAAGAATTCTTTTAGAATGGATGTTATATTGAAATGAACACGGATCCATCCATTAAAAAACTTTTTAATTCTGGTACACATGCTCCAGAAATTGATTTATTGTTTAGTATTCTTGACTGGCTCTGCTGTAGTTCCTCTATGCATGCAAATTCAAAATGCGTACAACTTAATTCCTCACTTGCTTCCAACCTCTAATTTATCACAATTGAATCATTGTTCTCAGGTTCACTGTGCAATTACTGACTGCCTGCTTGAATAGATGCACCTTTCTCTTTCTAAAAGTCAGGCTGCTGGGTTTTCTTTTCTGCAATCTAATATGGAGGCAAGTGCATCATGGATAATCATAGCATGGCTATGAAAGAGATGTGCTCAGTTCCTAATTTATCACTCTTGGTCTGCTTGATGAGTTCTCATATTATTTTGGTTCCTCTGCTTATGTTACTGTGTCTTTCTTTTCTGGGAATGAATCCCTAGTTTGTATGATCAGAAAGATAAAAGCCTTTCTTTTGTGCCTTATGAGCTGGTTGATTGTGCAGCAGACCCCAGAGCTTTATCCTGTGACTGCTGTTTACTTGAGTATCAAGTGCTTACCCTCTCCTGCTTCCTGCTGTGACTTGCCAAGAGTTTTTATCTTCAACCCAAACTGCTTTATTTTCCAAGGCTGTTTTCCTGCAAGCAGAAAATAGGGTCTGGAAACATATCTATAATAAATCTCATCTCTTACATTGTGTAGTTGCTTATGTGCTTTGTGCACTTTCAATCTCAAGGGCAAGGAGGTCTGGTTATGTTGCCTCAAATACATGGTACAGTATTTTCATAGCATTTCTAGGCTTTACAGGAAAGCAAACAACTTCTGAAGCCTTTATTTCCAAATACTATGGAGAATGTGAAAGAGCAATTGAATTACAATGTGCCTCAGAGAAAGTAAAAGGAAAATGGCTTTTGTAAAGAAATCACTAGCATAATTTTGTCACTTTGCTGTTTGTACCTGCCATTTTGGCCCCATACATTAATCCTAGCAGATAACTATGTAATCACCATAATTTATGTAATGGGAGAGGAAATGAAATGAAAACAATTCATGGAAAAGAAATGGGAATGCAGTATTATAAATAGTGAAGCCCAGAAGAGTAGGAAATAGTAGTGAAAGATGAACCAGCTTAAATCTAAATAAAATTGAAAAAAATAAAATTAAAGTTTTCATGATACTTTTATGCCAGAAATGAGTATTGGCTGTTTATTTCTTTCAAATACTGTATAATTAATTAGTTAATAATTGTAGATTTAGAGGGGACAATATGATATGTGTTATTTTTCTAATAACAGTTGCATATTTCATTGTTTTTGTGATTCTTATAAAGGGAAAGGATAGATTGGTTACTGTTTATAATGTATAACATTATTGCTTGAGTGTGTGGAAAAAAATAGTATTTTCAGAGTAGCAGGATGAAATGTGGGCTTTTAACTTTTTAGCTCAGCGATTAAAATCATAATGGTCATCACAAGATAAAAGAGCAATTTCAGGTTTAATGAGAATTCAGTATTTCATCTAGAAATAATACTGAGTTCCTGTGAGAGCTGAGTTTTGAAGTCAAGCTACAACACTTAAAGCAGTTGATCTCTTGGTAAAAATAATTTCATATAAATGTGTCTTGCTTTGGCAGATATATAATAATTTTTAGTCTTAGAATACTTGATACATGTGTTTAAATGCCTGTGAATGAAGATTTAAATATAAATCTCAGTCTCTGTATTTTTCAGTGAACTGTTTCCCATGCCCAAGTAATTTATTCTGTACTAAATATGATCTTTTTTTCATGTAAATATTGGAGTTTATTCTACAAATGCTACTTGTAAAGGTATTTATTACCGTGCTAAAGTTTAGCAGCTTTTGGTGTTTTAAGTGAAATTTTTAGAATAGCTCTAAGACACTTTATTAAAAAAAAACCTTTGAAATTCTTGAAACCATGACTTTATAGATTATGGAGCTGTGGCCCTTATCTTTGGCCTTAGACTGGTTTTGAAAACAAATCCTTTTTTCAGGTTGATGTGTTGATGCCACTCAGAAGAATATATTTGGGATCCTCCTCTGGTAAAGAGGTTGTAATTCATGTTCCTTTTTTGCCAAAGAAGGCAAGAGTCAAACATCAGTCACTTGAAATAGGAAACTTTAATGTCTGTAGTTCCTAGAATTTGGAAGAAGTGAAGAAAAAAAGACTAGAAAGGCCTTTATTTCCACACAAGTTATTTTTGACACAATTGACTCAGTTGAAATTGGAGTGTTGAAATGCCCTTCACCCTGGAGAATCAGCTGATCTGACACCTGAGTCTTGGGCAGGGAGATGCAAACTCAGATGCAGGGGACTCATTCTTTTGCAGCCTCTCCTTTTTTCAGTGATGGTGGCTGCCTGGATGGAGCAGGCACCAGCAGCTGAGCAGAATTCCCCTCCAGCTTTGGACAGAATACAGTGGAACTCTCTCTCCCATGAACCACATTTTTTTCACTTACCACAGGTTAAACAGTGGAAATACATAGGAATGGGGAAGAACTTAAGGGGCTCCCTAAGGAAATGCAGACATGATGGTGGCTTTGCAGTGATCCTCTGATAGGATCTGAAGCCTTTTCCTTCGTAATGAAATGGAGAAGATTCTCCATTTGTGCATATAACATGGTTAACATCTCTGTCCCTTGGAGGCACAGCCTGGTGCTTGTAACCCGAGGCAGACACGTTCTGTTACAGCTGAGCATTCACTGCTTGGCTGAGCATTTCACCATGATGCCCAGTGAAAACTGATACAGCTGGGTAGGAGCAGGGGGAGAAGCACTGGACTGAAGTGGGATCTGACAGGGGAAGATGCTCCCCTAAGTGCTTGTTTAACTCTTGGTCTGTTTTCCTCAAAACCTGGTTCTGTAATTAAAAGTTTACATTAATGAGCAGTAAACTAAGTGAATTTCCTCAGTCAAAACTGCCTTGCCCATGCAACTCTAATTTCAGAAAGCATTGCAACACCACCATTACCTGGGCAAAAAAGAGCTGATGGAAAGTAAAACAGTGGAGAGAAATGTGTTACCTGGTGAATTGTCCCTTGGGTGTCATCAGTGATCTCATCCACAAGAGTGGATCACTTGTTCCAATTCATATAATGGAGGGAAAAGTGCAGCTTTAAGGATGTGCTATTTCCAAGTATGTAGCTTTTTTTAAATGAAGCATAAACTCAAAAGTGCTGTTGGACTTGCTTTACTTTACCTTTCTTGTGAAAATTGAGTTTTTGTACTTAATCTCTAAAACATGACAGAAAATATTGGAAGCATGTACCACCTGTTTTTCCTTTCATCCTGATTCATTCATTAGCTTCCTCATACCAAAAGCCCTCCAAGACATAATTAACCCTTTTTTGATACTGTGAAACTTGAAAATGTCATTAAAACTCATTAAAAGAGAGAAACCTACTTTCAAAAGCAGTGTAATATTAAAATTTCCCTGATTTTTTTAAACTTGTGATTAGGGTGGAATACTAAGGGTATGGCCCTCATGGTTTCAGTCTTTACTGACTAGTCAAGTAATTAATGATAATTGGTTGCTTTGCATTGCAGAACTGTGCTTCGTGATAGAAAATCTTTCGATAAAATAATTTTCTTTAATGGAATGTGGTCTTCTGAGTATGCATTATGTGATGATACTGTCAGCATGTCCTTTTTGTCCTGTAAGAAGAAAATATAATTGAAGATAAACATACATTACCCAAAGTCTTGCTTTTTTCTCACTTTTCACATTTTAAGCTCCACAGGCATTATATTGTACAACCATAGGAGTAATAATCCAGTTTATAATCCAGTTTTTACTGAACAGGAACATTTAGAAGAAAATAGTTTTGATGTTTAGCCTTCTGTCACAGATCTGATCATACTTGATTTTTATATGGGTCAGACCTTGCTGAACTTCTAATTTTATCTTAAAACTATGACAAAAATAAAACTATGAAAAGCATATAATATATATAACAATATATATAGCATATTATATATATAATTATATATATAATTTTTTGTCAACTTATTTGCTAACTGAAGTCAAAGTAGTTGTATTTTCTAAAATATATTGTTGGAAACAAGTAACAAGTTGTATCAAGTTACCAACTTGATAAAACTTCAGAATGCAAACTTTCTTAACTACAATGATTTGCTGAAGCAAATTATTATTGAAAAAAAATACTGTGATTCTTTGTAAAGGTGTCCTTATCATTCTTTTTAAGGTTTGGGATGCTGTAGATACAGGCTGCTGTTTAAAAACCTTCTCCTGTCACTCCTGTGCCGTTCGAGCTGTCCAGTGGTCATCCTGTGGAAGAAGGATCCTCAGTGGGGGCTTTGATTCCATGCTGCATTTAACAGATATAGAAACAGGTAAAGGCCATGAAGGATGCATTACAGCCATTTCTTTATTGTGTACAGATCACTTGGGATCTTGCCAGCCTTACTCTTTCTTCTAAAATATAGACAAATCCATAGGTGAAAGTTAGAATTCTTGAAATGTGACCTTACTTAAAAAATGTATTTTGGCAATTAAGAGTAGTTGGAGAAGTTTGAGAAAACTGAAATATCTGACAGTTGACAATCACATATAATTTATGTTGTCAGATGCTACACAGATGAATGGAATGAAATGTCTGTTTTTATTCTCTGTCACCATAATTCATTTAAGTGTTTGAACAGCCTCTTACGACTGACTTCAGTAACATTTATACATATATTTAGTTTAAACATAGGCTTGTATCTCATTCTCTGTTGGGTTGAAGTTTGTGCTTGAAGTTAATTAGGTGATTTTTTTCTTTTTTCTGAATAGGACCTTAATTAGGAGTATAGAAACTTAAATTCTGGTATGAAACCTTGAGACTGAACTTGTGTTGCTTTGATGCATTTTTGAATTTGATTTGGGATTTGATTGTTGTAACCTTAACAACTAATTTCCTGGATGCTGTGTCTCCTCATGTCTCCTTCACAACCTAAAGTGCTTCTGTCAGCTGTATTCCTTCTCTCCTTAATGTATGTTTCCAACATCAGCAGCATTCACTGGGACTCTGCATAATAAGATATCTCTGTGTGTAATGTATGAATTAGATCCAAAATGGGACCTTGGCAAGGGAAGAGATGCAATTTTACATTTCCCACTTAGTTTATTTTTCAGTGTTTAACTCCTGCAAAGGTGCAATATTTTTTGTAAGGCTACAATAGAAATACTTACAAAAATTACAAGCAGTTTTTGTCTAGGAGGATTTTCTCTTGCATAAAAGCAAGAACTACAATGTATGTGAATAATTGGAAAGCAGAAGTCCTATTCAGAGGAACTGAGAAAGCAGCCAAGAAAATTTTAAAATACTGTTCACATGAGAAAAAGGTTTTTTTTCATGCCCCAAGAATTTATTTTTCTCAACAGTAGTTGTACCAGAAGTATTTGAATACAATGATGGCTGGAAGGGAGCTGTTGCAGTGTAGGAATGTAAAATATGTTACAGAATACTGATGTTTTGAGAATATTCAGCTTTTTAATGAGGAAAGGAGCTTTATATACTTGGTGTAATAGTACATGAGGTTAATATACCAAGTCATGAATTTGTCAGACTTCTACTGCAACCTTTCTAGTCCCACATAATACTGAATCTTACTAATCCAAGTGGATTTACTTTTGTTGGTAATGCTTAAAAATTCTAAATGGAATGGCTATCTTCATAATGGGATTTGTAGCAGCTGAATAGATTTTGTGTGTCTGAGTAATTTTTCCCTACCCTGGGAAAAATCTCATAAAATCATAGGGAAAATTCCAAAGATACATAATTTAAATAATATGCTTTTATTTCCAACATCTATTCAGTTTAACTAACCAGTAATGGGACAGAAGTCTGGATTAAGTTGATTATAGTGATTAATTTATACTTCTCTAGGAAATGACAACAATAACAAAATATATTTAAAAGTGTCAAAGCAGATAAATTTGTAAATGGTTCTTTCCTTACTGACTTGTGAGTTATAGTGTTTCTAGCTACTTAAATAAATTGTATGTGTGAAATGAATGCTTATATACTTGGAAATATCAGATATTCATTACTGTCTTATTTAAAGAACACAGAATTCCTTGTAGTTCCTCTGAACTGCAGTTGTGATTGGACCTTTCACACCCCATTTGGAAAAGCATAATAGGAGTGATCAGAATTTTAGTCTGATTTCCTATGTATGCAAGCCAGTATGCAAGCTCCTTCCCTGTTGTAAAGTTACTCTTCTTTTCATACATTTCAGTCAGTTCTCTTCAGAGAGACAGGGCAAGCAGTTGCCTCTGGAATCCAAATCAATTTGATATAAAAAGCCTCATTTCCATTTGAAAAACACTAAGGCATCTGTAAGATTTTGATTTACATTAGTTCACTGAATCATTCATTCCTCCTCACTCTTCATCAGTGCTGAGATGATTTCTTCTTTGATTAACTTCAGATAGATGTTAGAACTGTTCCTTCACATTGGACTTTCATATACTTTTTTGGACTTGAGTCCTAATTACTTTCCATTGCTAGTGTGAACTAACGACCAGTGTGTTTAAATGTAGTAAATGCATGCCAGTGGGATTTTATAAATAATAATGCTCTCTTTCAGGCTCTATGCTCTTGTATATTTTGTTCTGGTTCAACATTTTTTCCAGTAGTTTCCTAAAATCTAATGTTTCTTGTCTTTGTTTTCAGTATATGTTTTATATATTACATCTGTGTTGTAAAAATTGCTACATGTCCTTCACTAAAAGAAACCTAATGGTCTATAAGGAATGATTTAAAAAGTTTAAAAATGGTTGCAAATACAGCTTAGTACATATATGGTATTGAGCTGCTGAGCTGTGGGGGGCTTTTGTCCTTTTCTGTTGGTTTTTTGTTGGGAACATCGTTTCTGCCCTACTAAATTGAAATTGTAATCTTGTTAATTGTTCTGTGTCTGATGAAGGCTAGTTATGATAATTCTCAAAGGAATATGTCAGCAATTTTTTAACAAACAGCACTAGAATAAATTCTTCAGGAAATTTTCATTCTAAGATTGGACTTCAGTTTGGGTATCCCATGTGCTAATATATTGCATCTTCTGGAGTGGTTTTTTTCCTATCTTTATGATCTGAACAACATCAGAACAGAAGCAAACACTGAAATCTCATTAATTATGAAATAGAATTTTTGCTGTTGGCAGAGAAATCCTGATATAAGGCTAGAAGACACATCCATGAAATCTTATCCTGCAGTTCTACGCCATCAAACCCCTTGCCCTTGTCACATGTATGAAATGAATGTTCTTACTTATAAAAAGATCTAAGATACTGCAAGCATAAAAAATGAGCTGATAGGAATCTCAGGAAGTTCAACAAGGACATGCATCTGGAATGGAATGGTCCTGTGCAACAGACGAGGCTGATGGTTAGAAACTGGTTAGAAAGAAACTTTGCAAAAAAATACCTGGAGGTCCTGGTGCTGAATGTGAATCAGCAGTGCTCTCAGCAGCAAAGAAGGTCATGCTCATTCCAGGCCAGATCAGGAAGTATTTACTTACTACAAGTATTTTTTAAATTCAGTTTTTGTTGGTCGTCATTTATTATCTCCAAGGGCCACCAGGATGTGAAGCTAAGACTCTCCACAAATATGGTTTCCTTAAAAGCTGTTGTACACATTCAGTGTGGGTTGGACCCAAAATATACATTAATTTTTAAAGAACTCAAGGTTATGCATGAGTCATTCACATGAGTGGCTCTGTGATCAGTTGCAGTTTGCATCAGGCAAGTTCAGTACTGCACTATGGAGATTCATGAATATTGGTAGATCCAAAACCTGCAGATTTACTGCCCGTTACTGGCTAATACTTTTGTATTGTCCTATTTTAAATACACTATTTCTTTATAAAAACAAAGTATTTTGAATATTTTCACAAATATGGTAGTAATGCAGCCCTCTGAGACTCCCTGGTTTTGTTTTTCACTAATAACACACAGTCATTTTCTTTTACTGATAGTTCAGACACGTTGTTATTTACAGAATATTAAATAGTGCTATATTCTGAGAGCACTGAAAAAAATGCTTTTAAAACTTTCTAGGTCAAATAAATTTGACATTTAACTTCTGTTATGTCCAGATGCAATGGAGGTGCTCTACCAGCTTTGGAAGGGTAATTGTATTTTTAGAGTTTATTTATAACTGTTTTATTTTTGGAATGCATGTTTTATTAATCAGTAGATTTTTCATTAGTCACAAATGAATTGGTATAATAGCATAGGCAGAACATTGGCTGGGTTTTTTACTATTTGCATATTGTAGATACGTTTCATTTCTTTAATATTATGACAGAGGGAATGTTCCAAGAAATTTTGGCACATTTCCTAAGTTGCCAAATGCTGCAGTTGTATTTTAGTTCATGGACTAAGCTTACTTTCAAATATAATTTCCTCAGAGTTATAATGAGACAGAGAGAGAGTTTCTTAATGGAACATTCTGTACCTACCAAGAAAATTTTCTTTTTAATGTATTTTTTTCTGTTCTAATTTGATAGTCCTATAGATATAACATTACTATTTTTAATGTACTCACATTTGTTCACATAGGAGTTCTAGTTCTCTTAGCTAAACATCACCCCAGGAAAGCTGTGGCATTCCTCTGTTCCTCCTTTTCCCTCCCAGTAGTATTTAGAGAATATGTTTTAATATGCAGAAAGCTTTTATCTGGCACCTCAGAAAAAAAAAAGCCCAGTTGATTGATAATGTTTTTGTTTGCTTGCTTATCTTTTTCTTTTGAGTGTATGCAGGCACCTTAGATGTGAGGTCAGAGGTTTCCCCCAAGATTCAGCAGTTTTATGAAATAAGTTGAACATAGCACTCTCCAGCTAGGAGGTAACAGCATTTTACTTTTTATGCTCACTGGTGTAAAGCCTTGCTGAAAAGTATTATGGGGACATTTCAAAAGTTAAAAGAGAAAATTTAATATTTCAAAAATCTTCACTTGTTGTGAACCTGTGACTATGTAGGGACAAAACTTAGGAAAAAAATGTGTAATCAATATAGCTTTGGTTCTTGAGAAAATAATAAGGCCATTTGTAAGCATACCAAGAATGGAGAAATAACAGACAGCATTGATTTCTTAAGAACAAATGATTTCTAATCAATCTAATTTGTTTTCACTATTGTGCATGAGAGAGACTGTGACTGTAATGAAATATTTTTGTACGTGTTGTTTTATGTCTTTTTCTAAACACAGAGGGGAATCCATTTTGCTAAGCAAGATTGCTCTTGTGTCCTTGTAAGTCTCAGGCTTCACCTTTCTTTACAGAAAGACAGACCACAGATTGGAGTAAGGAAGTGAATGTTTTAGGGTTATGCAGGTAGGTGTGTGAACCTAGGGGCCACTAAGCACAGTTACAGAAGCATCCTGTTCTGAGCAACTGTGCTGATGTTCTGTGAAAAATCCAGAATGTTAAATAGCCTTTAAAACATCTGATTTCATAGCTGAGCAGTTTCACAGTAGGCTGCTGCATAGAGAAGCAGCAACATATATTCAAGATATTTTTGAAGATTTTTTTCCATATTGTGCATGTTATTATTATGTTACTGGAAAGCCTTTAATGCTTGGAGAATTTAATTAAAGCCTTTAAAGAACATAAAACATGCTGCAAAAGATATAGTAGATATTGTTACTGAAATTGTGAAAATTAAGGATTAGAGAAACATTTGATTTCTGCTTTGGAATAACAACCCCTTATAAAGGAAAATGATATGTGGTATGGATTTTCCCTCAATTAGCCAAAGACATTTTCAAAAGGCCTAATTTTGTAGTCTATGAGTTGGTTATGCTGCCTTTAGGAATTAAAATGCAATAAATATATACAAAATAAAGGTATATACAAACGTACTGATTTATACCTGTTATGGATAAGGGGGTGTTCTCCTTAAAGGCCATCTGTTTCAATATATAAAATAAGACCCCCCAAAGGTGAATATTTCATTTAGTAAAGTGAGTAATTGTAGAGAAAAAGATGGGTAACTGAAAAAAAAGATTTCCAGAAAGGTGGAGGAGGGTCCTGCAAACACTGAACCTGGATTTCCCAAGCTGTGGGGTAGGTTCCATCATAGCAGCATTACAGCCTGGAAAGAATAAATTCAGCTCATGGTAGTATAACACACAAAGCAAAATTTGTACAGAAAAATGTTAAGAGTTGAGTTCATTGCCTCAAATTAATAAATTGTATGAGCTAATATGCCCCATGTCATCTTTTGCATTGACCTGTTCCATCTCTCAGATGGATATTTTTCCTAAATTTCTGAGTGAATTGTGAATTGTGAATAAATTTTAGCTGTGACAATAAGAGCGTTTCCTTTCTCTAACACCTTTTGAGTTTGTTAACTGCTGCTGTTCAGCCTGTCTACATTCCAGTCTTGCTCATTTTCTGTGACATGGCAGTAGAATGGAATTCGTGTATGCATCTAATAACACCAAACTCTTCAGAACTCTGCTTACTCAATTCCCAAAAACAGATGTTTAATTGAATTTCACTTTGGGGAGGCAATGAGAGAGGGAGGGTTGTCTTGCAAAGTGTTAATTGGACAGCCTGAGCTTTTAGTATTAGTTTATTTCTGACTTAAGTAAAAAAATTGGTTAATATCTGCATCAAATCATAAAGTGGCAGCTTAAAATAAGAAAAAGAATGAGGTTAAAGAATATAGAGGTGAATAAGATGCTCAGGTTGTTTGCATTAGTTTTATTTGTTATTACATTGTAATGTAGAGTTCATAACACTGAGTTTATTGTGGTTTAATTATGTTAGTGACTGTCACTGATAGCTTTTGGATAAATTGCAGCTTCTAGAAGACAGGAAAAGGGCAAGTTCAGTGCCCACTTCTCTTTCAAACAGGGAGAGACAGAGTAGGGAATGTAGAGCATTTTAGTTTCTGAAGAAAATATCAGGAAAATTATTAAATTACTTGGAAGCAGTTGGGAATGAGATGGAAAAATTTACTAATTAATAACAAATTATGTTAAATCAATCTTTCTGTGGAAAAGGTAATAGTTCTTGTAGTTAGTAGATGAAATACATATTGAACTAAATGCACATCTTTTTTGCCTGTGTTTTACCTGACTTTCTCGTGTCTTAGGCTAAAGAACACCAGTTTTTATTGTAGAAAAAGCAGTTTTGAGAATTCTTGTGGAGGTAAACACGTAGCAAAGCCAGGGATTGCCAAAATGAGGACTTCCACTGAATCAGTTATGGATATATCTATGCCATTTGGACAACACTTTAATGGAGAACAGTGATCTATCTCTTGATGAGTCCTTTATAAAGC
This sequence comes from Setophaga petechia, assembly GCA_024362935.1. Lineage (NCBI taxonomy): Eukaryota > Metazoa > Chordata > Aves > Passeriformes > Parulidae > Setophaga > Setophaga petechia. Next base: position 8,757,383 of record JANCRA010000003.1, on the reverse strand, counting down.
TGTGTGACAGGATTAGTACAGGTAGGCTGCACTTTTGCTAATTTCTGGCTGCAGTCCCATTGAAAACTTGTTGATTATTCACCCAGAGTTTTTATTAGGCTGGGAACTAGTAAGAAGAAAATTCCTTTGGGAGTAAAGTGCTATTAAACTGAGTAGTGAGCCTCTGTGGGGTAATTCAGTATTTTCTCAAGTGCTGGGGGTGAGTAAGGTGCCTGTGTATGTGGCTTTTGTAAAGCCCCCCCAAATGATGCCTGGTAGTGGTGTACATGAGAGTAATATCTTGTTGCTCCTATAACTGATGATTTTAATACTTTTTTCCTTCCCTGTGGAGCTTTTTGTTTTTTCCCCTGTAGCTGTTTGGGTTCTGAAAGCTCCCATGGCAAGAGATGGTCATGGATATGACTTGTGGAGAAAATCTCTGCTGCCCTGATGACTTTTTGTCCTTTTGGGGAAGGAGCTCATGGACAAAATTAAGTGTTTCACTTAGTGGTGACAGAGAGGCCCTTTAGATCTTGTACTGGCAATTTGAATGGTGGCAAGTCATTTAAAAAAAGGACAAAAATGCCCTACAAATACCAGAATTCACATAGAACAACACTCATCCCTCCTTTAGGCTCTCTGTAATCTTTTTCCCTGTCTTTTCCCTTGATGAGCATGTGTGATAAAGTAAAACCTTTCTCTTCTTTAAATTGAATAAATAAGTAATTTTACAAGTCTTATCCTATTGACTGTGTAAGTTGAGTTCAGCAGATGAGGAAAATGGAACTGATGATGAAATCAAATAAATCAGCTACAGAGAATGAAATGAGCATAAAAAAATCTGTGTGAATGATTTTCACTATTGTACACCTAACTGCAAGAGTTTACATCTGTCAGTTATGTTTTTAGCTGAAAGTATTTTCAGTTGTTTAAAAAAACCTGTTTTAAGATAATCCTCACTTGCATAAAATGCAAATTAAAGAATATTTTAAGAAGCTTTTATTATAGTATTTTAAAGGATTTTTTTTGTTTTAGTTCTGCAGTACCTCCTTCACTGTTGCTTACAGCAGTAACTTGATTTAATGTAGATCTTTATATGGGATATGTAGAATATAAATCACAGTTGTTATTGTGAAAGTGAGCAGATATATTTATCTTGGTTCATACTGCTGTTCCAAAATTTTTATTTCAGTGAATGCACAGTAATATAATGAATTTGTTAGGACGAAAGGAAGCAGCGAACTGTGGGAAAAGTCCTATAAATTAACCTAGCTGAATTCTGTTGTGTTCCAAAGTGGAGGCAATCCAATTGATACTAACCACTGGATCCTGTGGAGATTAGTGTGTACAATTAAATGTTGGCAACAGTGTATCCATGGGAACAGCTATTGCCTTCATATGGCGGTTTGCAAATTATTTCCTACTTCCAAGATGAAGTTTCACTCCTACCTTTGCTGAAAGTTAAGTAAACAACTCAAGAGTTGTAATATAGATTGGGACGTGGTATTCCTGTACGGACAATATTTTGTTCTAGTTTTTTTTGTCTCACTGAAAAGAAATAGACTGACATCTCAGTAGGGAAACATTCAACCATTAGATTTGTAGATTTCTTCCTGCTGTTGTCTGAACTGTGACCTAGTGGAGCTCATCTCCTCAGTGTGGGAGCCACTTGTTGTCTCCTTTCAGTGGGAAGCAGTCAGTGGTGCAGAGGCCCACGAGCAGGAGCACTCTCCACTCTCAAGTGGAGAGAAATTAGTGAGTTGTCCTTTATTTTCATTAAATTAGACTAGCCCCAGATATATGAAGTGTGTTATTATAAGCATGTTCACTTTTAACAACCTTGATATTTTTGAAACTAAGTTGAAATGAATAAATTATTTCATTTTCTGCTCAAATTTTAATGTCCACTTGTCACTTGATTTTAGGGAAGCAGATATTTAGCAGCAAAACAGAATTTAGGATCAGTGCACTGAAGTTCCACCCTACAGAGTCAAATGTTTTCATTTGTGGAGGATTCAGCCCAGAAGTTAAAGCTTGGGATTTAAGGACTTCTAAGGTAAAGCAAATATTTTTTCTCTTTCCAAGTGTTCCCTAGGTTGTGTGTGCTGTATGTTGTCAAGGTGCTAGATGTACTTACTGGTCTTTCATTAAAATGTTATTCTAAGATCTTTTGCTTTATCACTGTGTTCCTATTCATTGATATGAACCTTTGTAATGTGTTTTAAGTGCTAGGAGGAACACTGTGCAGAAAAATAGTATTTTTTTCTTTCTGTAGATATACGTTACATCTAGTTGAAATAAACAAAGCCAATAGCTCATTTGAGGATTGTGAAAAGCAAAAAAACAGTACAGCTAATTTGCTCCTCAAGCTCTTACATGTGGGTCAGAATGTACCTTATGCCTGTAACTTTTGTATAGAAGCCTGGAGCAATTTTTACATTCATGAAGGGCCACAGAGGTGTGAAATGCCTCTGCTTTTACTTTGTCATGAACCACAAAGAACAATGTGCTCCCAGCTGCCATTGAGAGCTCAGGTGAGACCAGAGCTGTACTCTGCCAGTGGAAGTTTAAGGTAAGCAACATCCTCATGTATAGAACAGCTCAAAGAGAAGCAGGGACTGCAAAGTGATTAGTTCTTTGTTTTCCTTTGAATTTCTCTGTGGGTAGATCCTACTCATCATAGTTTACCATCTGTTTGCTCTTGAGGATGGCAGAAGGGACCTGAAAAAGATGAGATAGCATAGCCACACCTTGTCTCTGTCTGTGATGTACTAAGAATAATAGGTGAGAGATAAAGGGAGATGCATTTCAGGTGTGAAGGCTCAACAAGAGAGCTCTGAAATCGTTGTGGGAGTTGCTCTGTTGAGGAATCAGAGTATTCTTGAGCAGTTAACAATCAAGTTCCTGTGCTTCAGTTGCATTTTTCACTGATGTTTGAGGAAAGCATTTAATTATGTAGGATCTCTACCACATGAATAAGTTCTTAAAAAAAACCATTAGTAAATACATATTGAGACTGCCACATCTGAGGCTACTCAGAAAATAAAATTACTGTGAATTTCAGAGTTACAGTGTTAGTATGAAAATCTTTGTAAAAGTGGATGGGATTCATTGCATCCATCATACTTGTATGATGGATAGTTTTCCTTCATAGGGATGTGAAGAGGTTCTCAAAGCATAGGTCTGTGAAGGAATATGGTTCTAGTTTTAAATTGCAAAAATATAAGTGCATTTAATAAAAAATACTTATGTAACTTTAAAAAAAAAGGAAATTAGGTTTTCCATTTTCACTGTTCTTCCTGGCAGGGAACTGAAGAAGAAAGACTAATAGAAGTCTTTGCTCCTGAAGAGAAGGATCAGTGTTTTCATAGCCTGGAAATGACATAGCAAATACAGTTTTTCTTTCTTGAGATTCTCATAACAGTAGAACTTAATTGTGGGGAGGAGGTGCAGTCTGTAATTGAATCCTTCAATGTCCTTTTTAACATAGAGAACCCATTGTCATGGTATGCTGAACTGCCTTTAAAGGTGCTTCAGGAACTAAATGAGTGTCATCTTTTTAAGTCTTAAATATTGTTGATTGTTATGTCAAATTTGAGGTCTTTGATTGTAGTCCAGGAGAAGATGGCAGATGTATGTGACAAAACATTCTTTCAGAGATTTTCTGACTTGGTCCAATAATCTTTTCTGGAAATGATACTGTAGTTATACAAAAGCCAAGTGATAGTCTGGCTGTGTATAAAGCCAGAGACATTCTTTCACCACATCTAATTTCTTTATGATGGATTTTGCACCTATGCATATCTTAGCAACCATCCATGAGACTCTGTGAAGATGATTCTTCTTTAGATTTGAAGTCAATTGTGATTGATGAGCATGGTCAGGCCAAAACTGGCAATGCCTCCAGCTTGTGTGTGTCTAGAGTGCCCAGTCTTTTCAGATAGAAAATGATAACTGATTCTGTTCTACAGTAATAAATGGCTGATGTCACATATTGCAAAATGTGCCTGTCTGGGCGGTGCTCATGTTGTGTATGGTTGTGGAGGAATATGTTAGAAATTTTTCACAGGTGGTAAGACACAATCTCAAATACTGATAATGGAAAAGGCATTTCAGTTTCAAGGAAATAGAAGATTTTTTTTGCAATGAATATTTATAATCTAAGACTTATGCTTGAGTAAAACTTTTTTTTTTCAGCAATTCTGATACCAGTGGTTTTGATGAAAGATCTGAAGACTGCAAAATTGGCATTAACTCAAGTAGAGCTAAGGGGCTAGAGAACAGATGTTAGTGCTTGTGCTAGATAGATTAGTTCTGAGTTGTCTCCTGAGTCTACTACTCTTCTGTTGTCAATATCTCTGCCAATCTGCAGTAGTTTTATCTTTGAAGAGTGTTATAGTGTCACCAAGACAAATGGCTTGAAAAATGCTGTTCTTGGCCCTTTCCCCCTCCTTGTGAATTGTCAGAGTTTCAGTAGTGCTTTCCCTTGGCACCAGACAAGGTGTCGAACTGTATCGGATTCCAAGCAATGATGGCAATAAATGTGTCTCTTAAAGCAGCTCCTTCCTTTTAGGTTTTAAGTTCTGATGGTACCTCAGTTTAACCACAGCTGAACTGCCAGTTGATATTTCTGGCAAACCTGATTAAAGATCAGTCCTGCATGAAGGTAGATTCAGAAAGCAGATCATTGCGAAGCGGAGCATGTGATGCTTGACCTGGACAGAGCCATCAAAGCACCACCAGCATACCAGGCTGTGATTGACAAATGTTGCCAGCCATGTCAGCCTGATGTTCCACAGAAGGTGCCTCCTGCAGAAATATGTGCATCTCTGTGGACTGGAAAGTCTTCTCAGTGAAACTGTTTCTGAGAACTGGTGGGAGAGAAGAAGCATGTCCTTCACCAATGAACAGTGTAGCTGCAACAGGGACAAGGCAAATAGAGAGGGGTAGCACCCAGTTTACATGAGACAGTAAGGAGGAGCAGACAAACATCTGAGGTGGAGGTTAGCCTCACCCGTGCGTCATTACTGCAAAGTCTTGTAGTTACATTTCAAACTCTGAGGTATTGAAGGAAATGTTGGTTAGGCATGAATTATCAGTGTCATCAATGTGTCGTGTCTGCCACTTCCTAGTTTTGGGGGTTTTCAATTGATTCTTCAGGTGTTCCTGCTTTCAGTTTGTATTACTGTCCTTATTCACATATGTTCTCCATCTTACACAGTTATTGCCATAGTTAAAACTGGAGAGTGACCTAGCCAATATTTTGAAATTTGTCCTGTTCTAATAAGTGCCATTTTCTCTTAACTGAAATAGTTGTCTGAGGCCTCATGCCACTTTTGTTTCAATTTTGACACAAATAACCTTTCTATCTTTCAAGTTCTTTCATCCTAATTAATTACAAGATTTTCCTGTTTTGCCTGTTCTTTCAAGTGTGTTAATCTGTCCTTCAGTTTGGAATGATGTGTGGGTGAACTAATGATTCTTTTTGTTCCTATCATCATACTCCTGATAGCCTTTTCAGGCTTTGCAGCATATTTTGTCAATAGAGAGAACACCCTAAATCAGGCACAAATGAACAAATGAATCTTGTTATTCACTGCACACTGAAAACTCAATTTCAGCATGTGCTGGTAATTCAATTTCAGGGGTCATTCTTTAGGATGTGCTCCTGTGTTTTAACAAGCTATCCTCTTGCACAACTTAAAATTAACTGTGAGGCAAAATGATAATTTTATCAGGAAATAAGGGGATTATTTCCTGGAAATTCAGAGCAAAACATTAAGCATAACAGAGAGAGAGAGAATGAGAAATTGCAAAAATGTTGTCCAGTTACACATACATGCAGCGGTTTAAATGAGCTGCTTTATGGCAGTGTGCTACATTGATGCTTTCTGCTGATGGAAAATGACATAGAATAGCTCATATTGGTATTTTTAAAAATTAGTACTTCTGACCAGGACCATGAATTTGTGAGCATTAATTACTCATATTTATTCGTGATTTGAATGTGGTACAAAAAGTGGATTTGCAAGTCCCAGAGAAAATATATCAAGTTGGTTTGAGGCATCCTCTCAGCTACTAAAACACTGAAAAATTTTAGGGCAACTAATAGCATCCCTGCTTTACACAATGCAAACATTGCTGACATGTATAAAAGAATCTTTTCCATTCAGTTTGACCGTTCATTCATGGTACAAGGGAAGTGGGTGAGTGGTTGTGTGGTCCTTAGTTGCTGGCTGGGTTTAAACCATGACAGAAATGTGCAGTAGGCCATTAATTAGAGAGGCAGGTATTTAAAAAAAAAAAGAAAGGGGTATATTGAAAGATACCTATTGCTATCCCTGTTCTGTTGAGCAAATAGGCAAAATAATTTCAAATGTAGCATTGGGTATTAAGCAAGACAAAGACTGAAAAAACAATAAGAGAGTTTAAATCTTTAAGATAGAGCTAAACAATATACTTCAGAGAAATGAGTGGATGGGACAGCTTGTTAACCTCTCACTGAAATGTAAAGTATACAGCATCTCAAAATTAGAGACACAAGTAATCAAAGCCTGAAAAAAAATAAATAAAAGAGGCAACTGAATAGCCTGTGGAGATTTATTATAGTGGTATTTCTTTCTGTTTGTGTTAAAGCCAGTTTTGTCTCTCTGGTAAAGGGATTATTCTAGAGATTTTATATTATTGTATAACAGATTGATTAAACTTATGAAAAATTTGGAGAATGTTTATAGAGGTTTTATGAAAAGACCAGAAAACCTGGAAGTGAGGTGCTGTGTTTTAAAAAATAAAACAATCTGCAATGACAACCAAGGAGGGAGCATCATATTGAACAGCCCCATGGGATCTTTGGACCTTGGAGCTGAACCTAGATAAACCCCGTAAAACCCTGCAAAAAGAAATGTGCAATAACCCCAAGACCTTAAAGTAATTATGTATTTTAGAAGTATTTCCTTTCTCTGAGCCGTGGAAGAATTTCATAAGATGTTCAGCACAAGCCAGCACAGTCACCTTTGATTTTGGCTGATCTACATTAGCTTTTCAGAGAGGATACAGTATCTATTCCAACCACTTATTCTACCTGAAATTTTAGTATTCCCTGAAATACCAAAGAGAAGAAAAGGTTGAGACTTATATCCTTTAACCCAGCAATAAGGACCTTATTGTGTTCATCAAAGTAAATATGATTACAGATGTTTTTTTTTGCTTTTTAATTTGGGTTTCTAAGCTTACACAGATGTACTATCAGAGGAAGACTACTACTGTAGCTGTCTAAAACTGGTAATACTTTTAAAGGAGCTGAAGTTATTATATGGTGACTGGGCAAGCTGCATTGAACAATGTATTGGCATGTGTCAGCAAGGCTTGCCTGGCATAGAGCAGGGGTGCTGTTAGCTCTGGTGAAAGGATGTACAGCAGTCAAAGCTTACCTCTGAATGTAATCATTAAAGTTTCTAAATGTATCCATTTATTATTTTTGAGATTTGCATATTTTACCTTTTATTCATGTTCTGCTTTGGTGCTACTTAATGTTTTTTAAGCATTCAGGAACTGGTTCCTTCCTGTGTCCATACAGAAGTGTGGGGGACTTGGTGAGTGGAGATCACTAACAACATTTTTCTGGACTTTCTTAAAAGTATAGGAATAATTTACTCAGCTGTTGGATATAATCTCTCTTTGATCTCTTGTCTGTCGATGCTCACATGACCAGTATCACGAGCTGGTGAGGTTTGTTGGAGCTTTGGCAAGAGCTATTTGTGATCACTGCCAGAACAGCAAGTCCTGATGAAACACCACACATAATCTGGAGAGGGAATAAGTGGAAGGTGACAGGGCTGTGGCTCTGATCCTAAAGCATTATTTGAAGCTCTTAGACCTCCATAAATGCAAATCCAGTGGTTATGTTAAGCAAGGAGGGAAAGAGAGGAAGGGCATCAGGTAGAGGAGACCCAGTAAAATATGACTGGACAGCCACAGAGCAGACTTTGAAGAAAAGATTAGTTACAGATGTAAAAATAAAAGATATTTTAAAATATTATTTTATTTAAGGGAAGGTTGATTGTGTGAAGTTTACTTGATGTCACTTTAGGATATTGGACTTGGATAGAGCAATAAGAGAACCTGGGGAAGCCAGGAATTAACCTAGGTACTGTATAATGAGAAAAGTAGCTTAAAGGGATGTCTCAAAAAAGGAAACTGGCTTGGAGGAATTTAGTGAAGTGCTTCAGGCATGACACTGAATGGAGACAAAATATGTTATTTTATTTTTGTTGCAGAAAGTCTTGTGCTAGCACAATCAATTTTAAAAAAGCAATAGAATATTACACAGGAAAAATGGCAACAACTTACTAGAAATTGAAAGAGTACAAAGAAATAGAAAGGTTCAACTATTTGGAATTAATATCAAAATTTTGTCATGGAAAGTTTGAAAAACGATTAGTGTAAAGTCAAAGCAAATTTAATGAAAATAGATTTGAAGATTTACACAGAATTTACCATTTTAAAAATTGAGATCTTATAAGATGTAGAACAAACTAACTAGCAAAAAATGATGGAAGCTCCTATTTGAAGCTTTTAAAATGAGTCCTGAAATGAACTGTAAAATTTTTATTAACAGCAGAGTTCAAGGCAGAGAAACAACAGGTTTTTTTCCCTCCCCCATCTTTGTTTATTATTCTGAACATTACTTAGCTACAAAATTGCAACTATCATCTACAACTTTATGCTTAGAAGAAAAAAATTGAAGAGGTGCTTTTTATGTTGGTGAGCTATTTCTCCATGCTTGAGTTTATAAAGAAATAAGCCCAAGCTGTTAAAGCACAGTTAAAAAAATTAATAGGTTCAAATGCACTACATTTGTTTCCTTGGAAACATTCTATTGCAATTTCTTTCAGATGAGATGCAGTCATTTTAAGTAGCATGTATTTAGGAGACCCTAATGAATTTGTCTCTGGATAGCATATAAATATGAAAAAAGGCTGTAGAAACTGGTGGTGCTGCTTGCACTTCTGGTTTCTATAGAAACAGCCAATACATTGTCATGTACTGGTGGTATTAGGAAGAACAAGGTAATTAAAATAAGATGATTTATGCAGTGCTTTAGAAAACTCAAGCTATTCTTCTCAGAGAAATCATTCTTGAATCCATGGACAAATGTTCAAAGAAATATGGTGGGGATATTGCACAATGGCATTTGATTTTAATTGTTACCATTCAGGGGTCCTTTCTGAGTGTGAAGGCATGTGTTATGTGTCTGTGGCACAGGTGAGCAGTCTGCTGTGTTTATTTGGTAGCCTCATATGATGGCATTGCAGATGAAAATCCTACACCTGTCTGTGCAGAACATCACTCCTGTGCTGCCAGAGGGACTGAAATGAGCCAGGAACGAAGCATTCCATCTTTTGGAGTGGGAGTGGTCGTGTGAGAGGCTGTCAGGGAATGGCTGTTCCAGTTTCAGTCCATTTCTAGGCATGTTTTACACCCCCAGCAGTGACCAATACACTTCGGAAGAAAAAGAATAGAAAAGCACAGCAAACATCTTTATGACAATTCCCAGCAATGGTTACCTAGGCCTCTCTAACTTAGAGTCTGGGGGCTTCCTGCTTCTTTGTCCTTCTTGGATCACTTTGAGTTTTCACACTCTGGATTTGGTTTTCTTAATCTTTTTACATCTGCAATTTCCTTTAGCAAGGAACTCAGTTTAAATATGTAGTGTTTGAAGAAGCATCTCATTCTGTGCATTTTGAAGCTGCCTTCTGCTCATTTGCTGTCTGAAGTCTTATAATGGAGGAAACCACTCTCCTTCTCCATGCTGTTCAGACTTTATTTCCAGTTCTTTCAGATTCCCCTCAGTCATCTCATTTCTGTACTAAGAATTTCTTGGTTTTGTACTAAAAGCTTCCTGTGAATTCCTCACAGAAAAGCCATTCTGTATCTTTCCTATATGTGGATTTCACTTCTTATCTTATTTGAGATGGGGAGATAAGTTTAAATTAAAAAATCTGTTGGGAAAATAATTTTTTTTTCTTATAAATGATTGATGATTTCCATCACAAGATTCTTGTGCCTTTTCAAGCGATCTAAAATTGACTTTAAAAAAGCCAGTGTACATTGTTCAAATCTGAAATCTTAGAGATTAATATCAGATTAAAGTTAACCACTTCTTCATCTTAAAAAGTCATTCTCTCCTTTTAATTATTCTCAAGATCTGTTGATAATGTTGAGCTTTATTTCTGAAAGCAGAGCAGCTACAAATGGGAAAAAAAATTAAATAGTAAAGAAAAATAATGTTTTTAACTTTATGAAGAGAAATACAATAGATTGACACAAATGGTTTGCACTACAATAGATAAAAACCCCTTCTATTTTGTGAAAGAGTAAGCTTTTAAGTTGAAATGTACTTTTTGTTACTGTTCATGGTGTAGTACTGTTTCATAGAGGAAATTTATTCAGTCTTCCATTGAACTAACTACCCAGCATGTCAGTAGGAAGAGGCAGGTCCATGCCAAATCATACAATCTAAAAAGACAGGACAAGAAATGAAAGAAAAAATATGCCATATTTTACAGGTTGTAAGCCATGGATCTCACTGAAAAGGGGTTTCCTGATAACCAGCCATATTGCCTGTAGTCCTGTTAGATTTGTTTTGAGACCTCCTCTCCTGATGGCCCAGGACAATGGATATAAAAGCACATTTCTTTTTCATCACTAGCATAAAATTTGAGGTGCTTTTTGTAAAGTGCATTGCACACAGCATACAAGTGACCAGCACAGGCTTGGGGCAAATAGCAGCTTCTGAATTGCTCATGTGGAGTCTTTGAGATTTCTTGAGAGAATGCCAGTATGTGCATGGTATGTGCTTAATGGAGAGAAGTATTATAGAACTCCCATCTGAAATATATGCCTTGAATTCAGCATCACAGCTTGCTTTTCAAATCACCAGAACCATAAGAATCTGTTTGAAACTGATTAATTTGCTTAAATTACCTTTCTTTTTGAATTCCTGCAGCCATGAGCTCCTGCCTTATTGAAGAAGTTTTGTTGTTATATTGGATTGTGTTGACACCAGAAATTATTAGGCTTTCCTTTGAAATTAATTATTTTATGTCCATAAAATTCTTAAATTAAAGAAGTGAACTGTGGTTTTCCAGTGCTGATAGGTGATAAATCTGCAAGTAGAAAAAGAGCAAAAGTTGTTATTAACAAACTACAGCCAGCAGAGTAGGCAAACCTGTGCTTTCCCCAGACAAGTTCTTCAGGCATGTCATGAATTAATTGCCTAAGGTAGAACAAAGCAGGTTTAATTACGAGTACTTTCCTGAGCAGGGATGTTGCAATTAGTTATTTTTGAAAGCTGTCTTTATGGGGCAATTGAAATACTATGTATATCAAGTTCCCAGCTGCTATTCAAAGTGTTAATTTACTGTTCCCTAAGTCAGTTCCTACTGTGTGGTTTGAAGATAAAATAGCATCGTTTTTCTGAGGTATGTATCAAACATATAGGAAAAGAAGGTATTTTGTGCTTGTTTTGATAGGCAGTTTCCTGTTGCAAAGGAAAGTTGCACAGGTGATTTGGTTAAATATTCTATTAAGTAACAGACAAACAAATTTTGTTTAATGATTAGTGGTGAATGTTTAAATTGATAGTAGCAGGTTTTGTAAGAGCCCAACAGGTTTTCAGCAAACATTAGAAGTATTTGCACATTACCAACTTCACAGCGTCTTCTTTTTCCTTACCAAGAGGTGTCTCTTGCTCCAAAAACTGTTAAAAGCAAGTCCAAAACCTAAACCCTTTACAATGCTGGGCACAGCATATGGCTGGATATGTACCCACATTTCACAAGTTTGGGGGTTTTTTAGATGATGAAGATGTAAACAGTATGTCTGTGATTTTCATCTTTAAAATAAGAAAATATTAAAAATCACTACCATGAATATCCATTTGGAAGTTTGTTGTCATTTATTGCTCTGTTTTGTTGTTCTTCATCTCCCAGCACTAAATAGCCTTTGTTTCTGGCTCTTTGTCCCTGTTTTTACACTTGTGCTGCTCCATGCTCTTGCTCCTGCTGACTCTCTGGTTGTACTTGTCACTTCTGAGGAAGTGCCTGCTGCTAAGGAGCTGCCTGCTCAGTCTGTCAGGGTGGTTCTGCCTTTTGTGTCCACTCCCCTCAATTTGACTTCATTCTTCTCCTGCATCTCCTACAGCTGTCAGGTTTCTGTGTGGTTTTCCATTTCTCATTCCAGGCAGCTATTATATTTTGTGGTTTTTTGGGGGTTTTTTTGGGTTGTTTTTTTTTTTTTTAGTTTGGGGTTTTATTTTTCATTTTTGCTTCTACAAAATAGCTTCATTTTCTACTTTACTAATGAACTATAGACTTCCTTTTATAACTCTGTGAAGAAATATGCATGGTGATTTCTCCATAGAGAAAGTGGAGGATATAAATATGGAAATATCCCTTTTGGCTTTACAAAGTTTAATTGCTTTGTATATTATGCAGATTCTCAGGCTATAAAATCTGATGAGAGCAAGAAACACATTTGTATATTCACTATCTTAAAAAAGCAGGCAAATTGCTGAGAAATGTGCAAGTTTTTGAGTGTGCAGGTTTGCATCTTGTTGCTGTTATTACAGGGTGTGTAGGTTGCTTGCATGGCTAAGGTTCTTCATCAAATGCAAACATGATGTGTCTAAACTGTGTATTTCACAAAAGCTGTGAAAAGCAGCTGGAGCAGCTGTGCTGCCATCCTTCTACATGCTGAGATCACAGGAAGCAGAGCTGGAAGGGACCTCAGGACATCCACAAGTAGATCCACCCTAAAGCAGGATCACCTTTCTGAACATTTTCCCAATAGTCATAGATTTTGGCGTTTGAGGCAAGAAATCAAGAAGTTCTCATGCTGTGTTTGGTACTTGACATGATTTTTCTTTTATTGGTAATAGTGTAAAATAGGGGTATAATTTAGGATATTTCACTGCGACACCTGAAAATTGTTTGTTTGGTGGTTATTTTAAAAAAAGTATCTGCAAATGGTCTGGGCCCTGAAGTCAGTAGTCACTAGGTATATAAGGGGTATCAGGTAGGTGCTGAAATGCTTCACAAAGTTGGGAGTCATTTCAGGATAATGCCTCAAGCACTTTCTCCACTCTGTTGGTATTCTAGTGACATTAGAAGAAGGACTAACCTCTGAATACATTTTGGAAGTGCAGGCAGCTATGTTTTTAGCTATCTTGGAGAGAGAGAGATTCACATATTAATAACTAGGAGTCTTCCCATGTCCTAGTTTCAAGGATCACCATATTCAGAGAGATGATTTGCTTTGATCTGGCCACTTGCCTTGAAGTTTTTCTTCACTGGAGGCAATCAGAGAAAAAAGAAAGCAAAAGTATTGATTTGCAAAATTCAAATTAGACAACATAGATACAGAATTTCATGAAGAAAGATGGAAAGAAAGGACATTCAAGTTGTTCATGTGTTCCATAGAATAGTTAAAAATATCTTGTTTTTTAAGATCCAACTTACAGGCTGTTAAAATATTCAGAATCCTGTGGCTGATACCCATTTCTGCATGGATCTAACCCACTTTTTCTGTACAATCAAAATTTCCCCAGGTGAAACTTACACCAATTACCCCTCCTCTTTTCTCATAACTCTTTGTAAGAAGGGAGTTTCCATCATCTTTGTAACCACCCTTTAAATACTGGAACTTGATCTCCCCTAAACCTTTTTTCTCAAGGCTGAGCAAGCTCAGGTCTTTCTGCTTTTCCTTAGATGTAGCAGCTTTCCAGTCTTTTGAGCATCTTCACTGCCCTTCTCTGGTCTCTCTTCAGCCTGTTCCCATGTCTTTTGTGTAGCATGGGCAAAACTGAACACAGTGTCCCAGGTGTGACTTGAAAAGAGCTGACAAGAGTGGGACAATGACAATCTCTGCTAGTGATGCCCTTGTTGATGTGCCCCAGCACCTTGCTGCATTTCTTTGCTGTTCAGTTGTGTTGAGCTTATTGTCCATGAGGATCCTCAGGTCCCTTTCACTTTCTGGCTGGGCACACAGCTCCAGCTCCTCCTGGTTGTTCCAAGGCTGTGTGTGGTGGTAGGCAGACATCTGAGGTGGTTGCTCTGCTGGTTTTCATCTTGGGAGGCAGCTAAGGAACTTTTGCTGCTGCTCTGGTTGGCCTGGCTTGTCCCCAGGGGTTGCAATGATGTGTGTAGTGTTGCCACTTTGGACACCCCAAACCCCCTGAGTCCTTCATTTTAAAGCCTGGATCACTGAGTGGGACAGCTTGCTGTCAAGGATTCTTTTGCCTCTTCTAGGGAATCCAGAAGAGTTCATAATATTAAAGGGAGTTTGTGTAGACCCAGCTTCACATTGTGTTGTCTGAAGCTCTTTCTGGATCTTACTCTAATTCCTTGGTAATTTACAACAGACTCTTACATGTATATATAAATATAACATAGAAATTGTACAAACTGATGCTTTTAAAAATATATAATTTAATTTTTCTGTATATTGATTCTTTATATTGATTGACCAAGCTATTGGAAAACACTAGTATGTCAACATTTTAAAATAAGTTACTGTAGGGAGATAGAATGTAAGTAAATAAAGGTAGTATAGAAAGTAGTCTTACCCCCTAAAGAGCTGCAGCTGGGTTAATTATTAAGGATTAGGAGCAGGCCTGATGTTAACAGGCCACAGCTGTAGCCAATAAGAAGAGTGTTATAAAAGAGTGGGTTGGTTGGCTGAGAGAACTGGAGTCAGTTGGCTGCTGTGAGGACAAGGAAGAGTCAGTGCCTAGAGGAGCTGCCTACAAGAAGCATCGAGGAGGTACAAAACTCTAGCAATATGGAACATTTGCAATATAATGACAATAGATCTCTTGCACTATAATGACAACAAGTTACCTTTTGATGTTTAAAAATAATATATCATTTCATGGAGATAATTCTTTATACAAAGAGGGAAAGCATAGGTTGTCATGTTCTAATCTGCCAAAAAAAAATAACAAACTGTTTTGTCCACTAGGTATTGAGAGTGTACAAAGCTGCAGTACAACAGACTTTGGATATACTCTTCCTCCCTGAAGGAAGGGAATTTCTTACCAGCACGGACGCGGTGAGCCGGGACTCAGCCGATCGTACCATCGTCGCGTGGGACTTCCAGAGTGCTGCAAAAATCTCCAATCAGATTTTTCATGTAAGATCAACAACTACTGTTGTTGGGGTCATGATTTAATATTTCATACTTGTCAGTGGAGTAAAAAATATTTGATTTTCAATAAGATCTTGTGATTTATATAAGATGCCTTTCATGTAAGTCGATGACTTTCTTTGTTTTCACACTTAACATGTAATTCTTATTAAAAAATAACCTTGAAGACTAAGAGGTCTCCTTGTGTTTAAAATATTTACATTTCAGTGCTAATTCATTGACATCTAAGCTATATTTAGGCAAGGACTCTGCAGTGTCATTGTGGCTTGCCAGTGGTGCATGGCAGTAGCTGCTATAGTGCAATGTTTCTTTTCCCACGCTTTTTCATACATTTGTCATCAGCTGCACTGAGGGCTATTGACAAATTGAGTTTAATATTTACAAAGTAATAGCAACCTGATATGTGCATATAGATACCTAATACAGACAAATCACAGAGGCAAAATTTGCATTTATAAGTGCAGGTGCAGTATTTCTCAGTCATCTAACCAAGCAAGACATTTAATGGACTAAATTGTCTAGAAAGGCTGACAGCTTCAAAGGAGATTAACGAGGCAGTTAATAGAAAATTTCAACTCTGGGTCTTTTCTGAAAACCCAAGTCTAATATCCTATGTAATATAATATGATTGGATTGTAAATAGATGCTTTTTGGCTGAAATGAACAGTACTCTGCTGACAAGAGCACATAGTTGATGATTTAATGGGATTTTTTAAGTGTTTAATTTCCAGAGTTGTGTCTTTGTACTCTACTGGACCTATCAATACCTTGGATAGACAATAGGAAAAAAGAAATAACTGTGAATGTATAAATTATAGACTGGAAAGGTTCAGCATCCAGGAGTAACAAACAAACATGACTACAACATCTCTGAAATGGACTTTTCCCCCTCCTCCCCCCCATCTTTCTGCACTGTGAATAAACAAAATGTGGTGATGTCTTTGCAAACTCTGCTTCACTTTTCTGAATGTCACCTCTGAAACCTTTGAGGTGGGAGTGAAACCCACAGCTCTCCAGGCAGATTAGATCCCAACAGGACTTGTTCTATTGCTTGTCTGCATTAACAAATGAATAGTTAACAGCTCTAAAATAACCCATCACTACAACATACCCAGCATGACAGCAGCATGCTCCTGCAGGTTGGGTTGTGCTTTCTAGTCCCACACTTCCAGACCTAGTTTCTCTGCATAAACACACAGTTGCACTGTGCCCAATACTTTGCAGTACTCAAACTTCCTTCCCAGTCCTTCACTTCCAAATCACAAAATAAAAGCAATCTGATATTCTTCCTGCTCTACCCCACAGCCCATGATAGCCACTGGTCACTGTTATCCTGGTGTTCTTCACATGCAGGTGGATCCTAAAGCCAAAGCTCTCATGGCGTCAAAACTCAGCAATCTTTAGGTCAGGCTGAAATTAGAAGTGGTTTGGACCTAGTGGAAGCCTTGTGACAGCAGTTGATTTCTGAGGGAGTCACCATGCAGAGTTTTGAAAGTAATCTTAATTCAGTCTTAAATAGGAACTGTACAGTAAAGCCAAGTCTTACTAATTACTGCAGATATTTATGAGTTTGCAGCCAGCAGCAGCCCACATCACTGTCATGAGGAGGCTAATAATGATCCTTTATTTTTTTTCTTCTTCTTTTTTATAAGAGTGGGATGGGGAAAGGTGTCTGTTTCAATCAGATGTTTTCTGTTCCTGTCAGTCTGGCCAGAATTGGAAGGATGGAGGATTTGAGAACAGTACAAAGTAACATGGAAAGCACAGTATGGCTGTGGAAGAAGGGATATGGGAGAAGATTCACTTCCACATCCAAACTTTGGGTTTCCTTGGGCAAAAGATGATGATGGAGAGCCATCTGGTTGGAATTACTTTGTGCAGCTGTTCTGGAGTATAATTATGGCTCAGATGGGTAGGGGACTTTGGTCAATATCTAGGAAAACAAGGTACAGGTTTGATTTAGCATTTGTCCTGATGTAAGGCTTCCAGTGGTTTGTAGTGAGTTAAGTATCTTTATATAATATTTATATGGACTTGACTTGTCCTTACCTTGTTCTTCATGGACTCTCAAATATGTCAAGAGATAACTTGAATCATTTGAGTTAATCTTCTGTTTGATACAACAAAACTTTCCTTAAAATCCTTTTCAGGAGCGTTACACTTGCCCAAGTCTGAGTCTGCACCCAAAGGAATCTGTGTTTGTTGCTCAGACCAACGGGAACTACCTGGCTCTGTTTTCTGCCCAGCGACCCTACCGAATCAACAAAAAGAAAAGATACGAAGGACACAAGGTATCCTTCCCCATCAGGAACTCAGTATCCAAGTTTAAAAGGAAGATTGATAGCAAAGCACCTCTACTTTTTAATATGTCTGCTATTAGTGTTTTATTATAAATCAGTGATAGATACTAATTGGCTTCATTTGCTTTCCAGTGCCAGTCTATTTTGAATCATATACACTCTGAATGAAATAATTATTAGAAGACTTTATGAATGCTTAATGTCTTGATTAAAAAAGTTTTTGCTATAGCTGTGTCTTAGTAAAGACCTGGAGAAATCTTTAGTGTATATTTATTTAAAGACATGTGGGTTTTGTACTATACTAATACTACTATACTATACTAATTTTCAGTATACCTCAATGAACTTTTCTAATCAGCATCAAGAGTTACTCTGTTATTGTTTTTCACAGGTGGAAGGATTTGCAGTGGGCTGTGAATTTTCTCCAGATGGAACACTTTTGGTGACAGGAAGTTCAGATGGCAAAGTGTTTTTCTACAACTATCATACTTCAAGGATTATTCGCACTCTGTCTGCACATAAAGAAGCTTGTGTGAGTGCAACATTTCACCCAGTCTTGCCATCCCTCCTTGCAACATGTGATTGGGCAGGAGAAATCAAGATCTGGCAATAACAACCAGAGTTACTTTTTAGGATGTCTCACTCCTGTTAGTCTGTCAGAGGCTTAGGAAATAAGCCAGAGTATGGAATGTGAAATTCTGTTGGGATGTGTTGTAAGCAGGAGAGAGACTGTTGTCTTTTCTTTTATGACCTCTGTGTTTATGCTTTCATAATGCAGTTAAGATGGTTTTGTGGTTAGCTGTTGAGCAAAGAAATGCTCCTACTCTCTCCCTCAACCCTGGAGACAAATTTTTAACCCTTTTGTGTCAATCTTCTGGTGCTCATCCAGTCCCATTCTGCTTTGAGCAAGCACCTAAATTTAAGAAAATTATTGTTCTTTTTATGCATCTTTTCAATGCAGCTTTCTTAGGTTTATCACAGAATCATAGAATCATTTAGGTTGGAAAAGAACTTTAAAATCATTGAGTCTAAGCTTTAACCCAGTAGAGCCAATTCCACAACTAAACCTTGTCCCACAGTGCCACATCTGCAAATCTTTTAGATACCTCCAAGGATGGTGATTCCACCACTTCCCTGGGCATCCTGTTCCAATGCCTGACAACCCTTTGGCTGGAGAAGTTTTTTCTATTATCTAATCTAAACCTCCTCTGTCATCAGGAGACTGTTTCCTCTTTTCCTCACCAAAAGTTGAGGACATGCTTTTTAACAGATGATGATGTTCAGATCAGTTAATATCTATTCCATCTTCCTGAGATGTTTTTCCCCACTTTTTTGAACTGGTGTAGCTCCCTGACCTGATCAATGTAGGGTTAGAGAAGTAATACTGTAGTTCAAGGCAAAACAGCTTCAATGCACAAGAAGGGGGAAGGTCCCAGGGCAGGTAGGACTGCTTCTTCTGAAAATGGAAGGTCTATTATCAGCTTAGGATACTGTAAAATGTCTTCTGAGAGTTCCAGGGAAAGGTGTGACAGCTTGAGCTTGATTTTGAAGTCAATGCATTTGTGGTTTTGAAATCCTGATGTTTAAACTTGAGTTTTAAACTTACTTTTATGACTGTATAAAAAGAAAAATAAACTATGTATAAATATTTATGAGGAAGAAATAAACATTTTTTTAAGTACATACTATCTTTGTTTACTCCTATTATTCTTGACAAGATAGTACAGAAGCTTATAATGGAATTGATGCTTGAGGGTGAAAACAATTAACATTACTCTAATTTATTGCAAATACATATGCATTTCTCCATAGTTCTTGATGTTGCTTGGACACAGAAAATTGTCATCATGCTATTCAGTGCAGGGGAGGTTCTTCAGCACTCAAACAGGAGCTGGGCTATTCTTCAGCAGATATAAAGTTCATTAGGCCATTAATATGTATTTACATACATAGTGATTGTTTGTAAGCATACTTTAAATTTGTGTTCCCTGCAATTGTATTACTTGATTCTAGAAAATATTTTATGTGCATGTGTATGTATATGTATGAAAAATATGTATGTACATCACATAAACCATATGTACTCCTAATCATGATTCCATATGTTTATATGTATTTTTATGTTTATATGTATTATCTTGTATATAAACATTTATATGTTTATATGTATTATCTTGTAGTGAGTGCTGTAAGCTTGTCTTGTCTTTGGTCTGGTTAGTCTGTAAAGGTGTTTTAACATACACAGGATAATTGTGCTGAGTAAATTGTCTCTATTATGGAATCCAGAAACTGTGTATGGTAGCAACTTCTCCTCTGTAGCATATTTTTATTCTTCTGATTTTTCATATTGACACAAAAGCAAGAGGTTTCTATCTACTTTTTTGCATGCTCAGTAAAAAAAACTTTTTCAGAGAAAAATTTTCAGAGCATCCTTGTGAACAGCAGATTTTAATTAATGAGCATAATGTATCCATTTTTTTGTAGTTAATGTTCCTTATTGCCTGTAGTAAGACATAAGCCTGTACCAAGGCTGTGGGTCCAGTTTGAAGTCTGGACCAAGATTTTATGGCTGCATGGTTTTAATCACCTTACCAACAGCTATGACAGGTTTTAACATAGGGAATTAAATTTAAGTGAGTTTTGCAATGAAAAAGCAACTTTTTCTTTGTTTCCCAGAATGCCCTTTATTTCTTGCTTCCTTGTTCAGCAATGAGCTGTTTAACAGGAGCCTGAAGTTTGCCCTTTTCTTCACTATGCCTCTAGTATACAAGCCAGCTGTACCTTTAAATAGAAACTTGTTTGGTGGTTTTGAGTTACTCCTAATTCAAGCTGTGGGTTCCTCATAAAAGTCAGGAGGAGGTCAGCTGGAAGTGAAGTAGCCTTGCTTGTTGCTAGGCAGGCTGAATCCCAACTGCACAGCCTTTTGCAAGGGGGTGGCTCTCTGTTCTTCCCTCCTGGTGTTTTAATTCAAAATGTACTGTTACCACTTAAAAACTTTGGGCAGCCAGGTGTGTCTTATATGAATGATGGGCAGCACTGTAATTGTTCCTGTTACAACCTGGTATCTATCTCCATGGGAGATTATCTGTTATTTTGTTAAGTACAGCCTTGAGAAAGGCCTCTAAAATACATGTGAGCTCATGGTAGAAATGCTTTTTTGGAAGAGGCCTGAGCTGGTATGAACATTTCCCTCTATGTGAGTGAGCTCTGAGCACACTCAGCCTCAGTGAGAGCACATCTGGATAGAGGGAAGGTCCTGAGGGAGCAGTCTTTAGGAACCGTTACCAAGAAAAGTAACTGAATTTTGTATGATTACCCATGTTGTTGTTTAAGTTTAACTGGTGTAACTGAGATGTGATTCTAGTGTCTCGAATTACTCCCTCCTGAAATTATCTTGCAGGTATAAATTGTAGACTATTTGAGGGGTGGAGATGGAGGGAAAAGCTTAAATTTGATTAAAGGTAGTACAGAAAATAAAAGAAACTTGAAACTGTATAATCTTAAAGAATATTGAAGTTGGAATTGCATTTGTGTTAGATTTCCAAGATGGCCAGAGTTTAATTAGAAGATCCAGTCAAAGGTTTTATAATGCAATGATACTATTTTCACAGCATTATCTTGTTAAAATCTCTTTCTAATATAAAACTGATTAAGACACAGACTGAAATTTAGTCATTGAAAGTACTTCAGAAGAGTGTGTCAATTAAGTTTTCATTATGATTCAAACATAAATTTTTCCTTGTTATCTTATGTAATGAACTGTAATCAAAACGTATCCACATTATTCCATTACTCTGCAATTACCAAATACTATTTGGGCTGCATACAAGGATTATTATGGTCAGATGAAGCTTTTAGAATGTAATAAATTGTTGGTTAATTAATTTTATTCATAAAATTGTAATGTATAAATTTTTGCATCTTGCTTTAGGAGAAATTCTTTTAGATTTATATAGAGGTCTCTAGGGTATCATATGTTAGAGCCAAGGCAGAGTTTTCCAGCATTTTGAAATGGTCTAGACTGTGTAGATAAACAAGCCAGATTAATTTTAATCTATTTTGTACTGTACCAAAAAGTAATAATGGCAGTCTCTACCACTTTATTATTTGCTACTGGAGCATTATTAATTTGGGGTGTCAGAGGATGCAAGCTATTCAACTGTCTTTATCTCAAAAACCTGCTAATTAGCAGACAGTTATTAGAATCATTGTGTTCACTCAGCTGAAATACTGTTGGTGAGTCACTATATTTCAGCTATTGGCTTCATCATAAAAATAAGGTATGGCATTACAATGGGATTGCTTGTTCTGTAGGGGACAGGCAAATGTAAAGGTACAATACTACAGCAGAACAGAACAAAGCAGACAGATCAAAAAATTGTGGGATCTCAAATTACCCATTATCCTTACATAAGGGTTTGGCCTGCACTCAACTGAAAATATTTGCTCTTCTTTCTTCAGCTAGCCTTGATCTCAGTCTCTGAATCCCAGCTCCTCCTAGTCACTGCTTGCATCCTCACCATTTAATTTTCATTTTTTCTCTCCTTGTCTCAGCACCTTGTCTTCGGCATTTAAAGGTATAGCAGTCTATGTGCTTACACTACATTCATCTTCTCTTTTTTTTTACTGTGCTCTGACTTGAGACTTTCAGGCTTTCATTTCAGCTGTCATTAGAAAGGCAGGCAGAAATCCCAGAGCACTCTGCACTCTATTCTTGCCTGTTTTCCAGTTTTAATGAGGCTTATTATTTTTTGGAGAGTCTCCCCTTTTCTTAGCCTCTCCTCTGTCTGCTTCTCTTTCTACCTTTGATTACTGCTCTACTGTCTTGCAGATCCTTTTTATTATATCAGTCCCTACAAGGTTTACCTTGTCAGGAGTGCACCTTTTTGGAAAAAAACCCAAAAAACCAAAGAAACCTCACCCACCAAGTCTCAGAGTTATTGCCACTTAGTGCTTTAGCTCACAGAGTGTGCGAACTGTGTTGCCCTCAAATGAATTTAAATGAGGAGATGTGCTCTAACACCATATTTAATATGTCCCAGCTGGTGGAACTGAACTGGGGATAGTTCAGAGTATCCCCTACTCCCCCAAATGCTTGTAGATTAGATGCTGTGAGACAAACTACACATTTACTCCTTTGGGCCTTACCACTTGCAAACAGGAATGTAAGCCTCAGGAGCTTCAAAGAGTCTTTGGTGTTTTCCCCTTTTTTGATAAATTTCTCACTGCTCTCTTCATTACTCACCTCTCTGTGCAGAGTGGCCAGTCTGATGTTTTCACACTTCAAAGAATTGAAATGCAGGGAGTTAGTTTATGAGGGGGAAAAAAAAGCAATTTTAGAGGAGCTTGATCTCCAGTCAGATGAGCTGGCCCTGGCCCAGAACTTGATGAATCCTTCCACATGTGCAGAATGACCCAGCTGGGACAGAGCAGCCTGGCATGGATGGGAATGATGGGTCCCTGGAGGGGGGTAGAACTCCCTGAACTGGATTTGGATGGAGGTGTAAAGGAACTCAGCTTATTCACCTCCCCTTCCCATCCCTGGGTATCCTACATAAGCTTATTTAGAAGCCTACCAGAAAGTACCTGGGCACTGCACGGAGATGATAAAGTTTCATCCAAAGGTAATTCTCACTACATTTTCACAATTTTGCATAAGTGCCTCTTAAAATCAATATAAAAACTTTTTCAGGAAGACTTTGGAAAAGGTTGAAGTTCACCAAGGTTGAAAGTGCCTGAAGTTATGCTCCAGACGGTTTCAGCTAGATCCATTTGTCTCCAATTTCCATCAGCAGGGCAGCAAAACTCAGGTATCCTTCTCAGGAAGATTTCTACTGAGAAACTGTTTGAAGTGCATCCTTAGGAGAGCAGTTTATGTAACAACTTGTGCTTGAGTGTACCTTCTCTGGTACAAACCAGCTTACATTGAGAAAGCAATTTCCCTATGTTCAGATTAGTACCACTTGTTTATAAGCAAGTAGCAAAGAATTGCCTCTGAATATAATTTAGCTATATTTCACCATGAACTATGTTATTTTTATGTTTTATTCTGTAACCACCTCCTTTGTTGGCTTGCCACTAAGAGTTGTAAATAAATTCCAGAGCTCTTCCACCTCATGGTCTGTAGGAAATTATTTGAGTTGAATATGAGGGAAAGAATGCCATAGCTTACACATATATTAGAATTTATATATATATAGAATAGAGCAAATAAAATATTTTTATTAATTCCCTTTCTTTGCTTTTTTAATCCTTGCTAAGGCAAGTTCTTATTTGTAAAAAGAGTTTCTTAAAAAGATCTCTAGTCCAGATGGTTAGTTTGCACATCTTTGCTATTTGCTTTAATGCATGGAACTACTTGAAATGTAGACATTAGTTCAAATCACGTATTGCTTTCAGTACAAAAATGAAAATGTTTATTATGCCATTAATATGAAACATGCAATCTCTGAACTGTAGGCATGTCATGGACTAATTTTGCTTTGTTGTAACCTCAAACAGGTAATGTTTTGACCAGATATGTCACTTCAGAATCTGGGCAAAGCCATGAAGTGAAATCTTAATCATATCCAAAATCTCATCTTTACCTTTCTCTGGGCACCAGCCTGGCTGAGCAGAGCTTCCGCTTGTCCAAGTGTCCCATCACCATCCAGGGATAATTTCATGGTCCATTTCAGATGGGGGAACTTTGCTGCACTCATCCTGTGACCTTGCCAGAGCTGTGAAGCTGCAAGGTGGGACTGAGACAACCTCAGAGGATGGTAAACCTGCCTCTCAGTTGTGTAATTTGCTCAGGCTGCATTGCCATGCTAGCCACAGCCAAGAGCTTTTCTTTGGCCTGTACTGCACTTCTAAAAACCAACATAAATTTGCTGTAATTTGTGGCTGAGCTTGCAGGACAATCTCTCAGCACTTTAGTGTTCGGTTTTTAACTCTGGCACTGCTGCAGCAGTCTGGTCACGGCTGCTTCAGTGACAGGTGAATTGCAAAATTCACCTGAGAAGCTGTGTACTTCCGTGGATAATTGGCATTTTGGAGCTTTACAGAGAAGGCAGTGGAAACAACATGTCATTATTAAAATAAAGACAATGCTTTTGGCACTTCAGATTCTGGTATAATTTACATTTGGACCTCTGGTCTGTACTTCAGAAGAGCAATTTTAAACAATCTTTTTATTAATGAAGTATACAATGTTTTCCTTGTTTTTCCACATCATAGCTGAACTACCACATTAATTATGCATCTTTGGGGATTTTTGTTGTTTGGTGCATTTTGAATGCCCTTCAGGGAGAGGGAGATTTGCAAGTCCGGCAAGGTTTCTCTGAGGGAATAAGAAATTGCTCCTTGTATTTTTCCAGTTACTTATAGTAAGTTGAATGCTGTCTTTGGTGCAATTGAACTAAATCTACTGGAGCAACAGAAAATGTGTCCTTTTTTTACAAAAGACAAGTGTTACCTGGACCTGGGCTTAAATGCTTGCATTTTGGCCAACAGTTATGGGTCAACACTTTCATATGAAATCCTGCGTTCAAATTTGGATATGCTCACAGAAATGAGTGAGGGGAGGCTTAGTTTAGATATCAGGAAAAGGTTTTCCACCCAGAGGGTGGTCAAGCACTGGGACAGACTCCCCAGGGAAGTGGTCACAGCAACAAGCCTACCAGAGTTCCAGGAGTGTCTGGACAATGCTCTCAGGCCCGTGGTGTGACTCTTGGGGATGGTGCTGCCAG
This sequence comes from Setophaga petechia, assembly GCA_024362935.1. Taxonomy (NCBI): domain Eukaryota; kingdom Metazoa; phylum Chordata; class Aves; order Passeriformes; family Parulidae; genus Setophaga; species Setophaga petechia. Next base: position 8,732,167 of record JANCRA010000003.1, on the reverse strand, counting down.
GAGCTGGACTGTGATTATGATGGATTCCTTCCAACTCAGAATATTCTGTGACTCTCTGATTCTGTGTGATACTTGGCATGTGAAGTGGCTCCTGGACTTGATGTTCCACCAAATGAAAACTCCTCCTTTCCTGGTTTGATGAGTCTGTTTGGGCCTTGGCACTGCAGAGGTTTCTTTGCTCTTCACTTTATGTTGCTGCAGGAACACATAGCAGGGAGCCCTGAGCCTCCTTTCCCCCCCTATTCTCTACCCTTCCGTTTTCCATATATTTTAAAGGATGCTTAAGCATTCCCTTGGGAACTACAGTCCTAAAAAATGAGGATAATGACCTTTTCATTGTGTTTTAAACTGCCTTTTACTTAGGTGTCTGTCAAGGGAATAATTTTAGAGAAATTGTATTCTTCATAATCTGCCCTGAGACCTGATGGTACCGTTATAATTTGAGTTAGGAAGCTTAGCTGTACTTAGCTTTTCACCAAACTCTTCTAGTTTAATAAACTCACATTTAGTTTTGCATTAATTATTCCTGAACCTGAGATCTTCTTGAAAGGTGATAACTGAATGAAAAAATACAAAACAGTTTCATGAGAGAATTTTTCAGAGGAAAATTTTGGCAGTAATTTGAGTAAATGATAGAAAAAATATCAATGGACTCTTGAGATATTTTCTAGAGGGATGTTATTTTTTTTCCGTAACATAAGGACTCATCATTTGCTTCTGAAATTAATAGCTCTGTTTTTATTTTTAACATTCATAATTAGACATTAATTTGCTCTCTGAATGCTTACATTTCAAATTCTACAATCATTCCCTTTTGAACAGTACTACTCTGAATCTATGGGAGAAAAAATCATGAAGATTAAGTATATTTGAAGTGTTACAACATTATCTGGGTGATTTATTTTTACATTCACGTGGGACACAGTCCCATCCATGAAGTCACTGTAAGAGTGCAGGAATTCCAATAAAGGCTTCCACAGAACATCACTGTGCAGGTCTAACCCTCACAACATCCTACACTAACCTCTTCTTTCTGCTTTTAAATATAGCTTTTGCAATACATCTCAAGAACTGTTTTTCATTGCCTCATGTTTCCTTGGATGTTTTTCCCCTCTGTTTGTTCTATTTTTTCTCTGTCATTCCTCAGTTACTCTTCAGGACAATGATTCAGGACATCTTTGAATGCCTGTGGTGCATCTTTCCATTCATGGGCACAACCATAAAGAAACCTGAAAGACTTTCAGCCATCAGGTTTTTTTCTGGCCTGTTGAGAGCATGCTGAAGTGTGGTGGAAATATTTGTGGCTGGAACATTGTTAAGTACATATCAACACAAGAGCAGCATCCCTGATCCCTCTGTTTGGAATGCCATCTCCCATCAAACAAATAACGTGATGCTGCTTTGTGAAGCAGGCATACATGAAACACATTCTTTCAGGTTCATACAGGTGTGGTGTTTAGTTTTTCAGAAAGTAGACTGTCACTCAGGCAGCTTTTTAGGAACATTTTCTAGTGTTACGACATGTGCAACCAGTGAGATGATAAACTTGATTTCTCTTTAATACCTCTGCTAGCTATTGATGCATCTAGAATGTAGGTGATAGGCTTGAACCTCTTCTGCTTTATCCTTGTAACACCCTTCAAAGTTAAAAAAAATATTTTTTTTTATTGGAATGATTATAGAATAAGAGGTTCTGAAGTCTTGCCCACAGGATGCCACTTCACAGGAGACAGTATCAGGGTGAGAAAAGCATAATGCATTTGCCACTTGTCTCTGCAGCTTCCCAGAGGTGGGGTTTCATTTCAGATCCCATGTACTGGAAGGCTGACTGCCAGAGCAGTGTTCTCCTGACAGCAGAGCCAGCTCTGTCTGAGCAATCTGCTGTGCCAGGACAGCTCTCACAGGGCTCCTCAGCACTCTGCAGGGGGAAGCAGGAACCAGAGGAGGCTGCAAGGTGAACGTTTGAGTGCTCAGCCCCCTCCTGCACCATTAGGCAGCTGAAATACCCTTGGGGGGGCTGCAGGGGACACCCTCCACTGGGCTGGCCACAGGTGTTTGTAATGGAAAGTCTCTGCTGCATTTGCATGGGATTTCTCAGGCTTACTTTGGAAATTGTTCTTACAAAGTTTTGGAGAGTTGCAGAAAGGCTTGGGTTGGAAGGGACCTTAAAGCCCATATAGTTCCATCCCCCCTGCTATGGGCAGGGACAACTTCCACTAGACCAGATTGCTCAAGGCTCCATCCAGCCTGGCCTTGAACACTTCCAGGGATGGGGTGTCCACAGCTTTTTTGGGTAACCTCTTCCTGTGCCTCACCACCCTCACTCTCTAGTAAAGACTTTATTCCTAACATTGAATCTAAATTTCTCTCCTTTCACTTTAAAACCCTTATTCCTTCTTATCCTATCACTGTAAAGAATGTTGTTCTCCCTCTCTTTCATAAGACCCCTCCAAGTATTCGAGGGTCACACAGATCTCCATGGAGCCTTCTCTTCTCCAATCTGAACAGCTCCTGCTTTCTCAGCCTTTCCTCAGGGGCTCCAGCCCTTGGAGAATCTTCATGGCTGTCCCCTGGATCCACTTTAACAGGTCCCTGTCTCTTGTGCTGAAACCAGGACATATTCTCCACTAATTGTGTAGTCTACATGGTCCCAAGGCACAGGCACAGGGTGAAGTGTTTATTTACACACCTTTATCCAAGATTCATCTAAGCCTGTGACAAAAACTGTCCCTCTGCAGAAATGCTGGGAAGCAGAAAAAAGGTATTATTTGGAGAAGGAAAGCAAACTGCTATACACTTCTGTAGTGCAGTACTGTTTTCAGGAAGGGTTTTGAACACTGTAGTGCAATAAATAAAAGAAATAGAGCTAATAGGTTGCCTTGAACTTCTGTTATGAAGAGGGAAATAATGAGCAGATCTCATATTCCAGGAGGCTGAACACATCAGACGTCAGCCTGACATATCGACATCTCTGCTGTGGGCTGCACTCTCTGAGGCAGGAGTGCCTCCTACAAAGACAGCAGCATCCAGGGGAACCAGTTCTTCATCTTTCAAGGAATTACACAGCTTAACAGACATTTGTTTCCCACTGTAGTGTTATTGTATTTTTTTGTACTGATTATTTTCAGTGTTTAAATTGGGCTTTTATTTGTGTGTTAGCTCTCTGAATTTAATGTCTCTTCTGTGCCTGGGGTGAGAAGTGTATACCTTGCTTTTATAATGCAGCCAATTCACCTCTCAGGTTTCAGACCAAATGCTCTTGCTGGAGGATTGGAACTCATCTAAATTACTAATAAAATAATTTCAATCAAAATGAAATTGTCATAATTTGATATAATAATAATATATATGTATAACTATTGGGAATAATTCATATACATTTGTGAACTGTATGGTGGAAAATATTTTCCACCTATTAAAGATGTGGGTGCACATGCAAAGATAAATGACTGGCCCAGCAAAAAAATCTCTGCTGTTTTTCTAGGCAAACAATCCCAACACAGAAGTTCAAGGGAAAATAATTTATTAAATGGAATTTATTAAATGGTATGCTGACAAGGATCAAGATCAGTAGTATATCTACAGTTTATATTATAATTTGTCTGAATTCCTGAATAATTTCAAAGTTATTTAAATGTGTAAGGCAGTTAAATGTGACAGTTCCATAGCCAGAGAGAACAGTCTGTGTGTCTTCAGTAGGTTTAAAATGTACCCTAAAGCCTGTACAGGACTTGGTGTGTGGGAAGTCTCTAGAATGGCTAGAGGCATGAATTGAATGTACAGTAAATAAACTGTGGCATGAAAACTTTCACTAGTGCTCAGAGAGGAGAGAAAATGCTGATGAATGTTGAAACCATAAGATTTGAATGCAGTGGGTAGCTCCTGCTTGACACACGTAGGGCTGGAGCAGAGAAAAATTGATTAATTCAGCTAGCACAATGAGGGAGAAGCCTGACTCTGACACTGCCATTAAACAGGAACAATTTTGACAGGTAAGTCAAGTTATGCTATATGTTTTTTCCTCACTGTTGTACATTTCTGAGGAGCTACTGTCCTGGTGCCTGCTCTGCAGATGTGGTTCTGCAACAACAGGGGACACCCTGATTTTCTCAGATCTGCCCTGTGAGCCCACTGGAAAACAGAATCCTCTCCTGACTCCCAGTCTCTATTTCTCGGACAACAGGAAGCAGACTCAGCAATATTAATGGCAAACTGTAGCCTTGATCCTGAAGGTCTGGGAGGCTCCCAGGCTTGGTTGCTGTTTCTCCCTTATTTTCTGATGGGTCTGACTTCATTCTGTTGTCTGTTTGTTGCTGTGCAATGCTAGGCTAGGATTGTGTACCTAACACATGAAATGGAGACATGCCTCTCTCTCTCTCTCTTATATTCTTGCCTTACATTTTACCTCCTCTCACCCCACCAAGTATTCACATCTCTCCTTTGCACTTTGCATGCCACAGACTTCAAAACCTGCCCAGACAGCCCATGGAATCTCCATCACTGATGTAATGAGGAAATGCTGCTGTGTGGATACAACTATTCCTGCAGCATCTGTGTAGCAAATGAGAGCCTTAAAGGCATCATCTGAGACTGGTGCTGGTTCAGATGGGATCAAAATCTGACTGTCACCAGCCTCTGAAGGAATAGCTTAGAAAGAGACCTTGCCAGCTGCTGTCTGCCAGCAATGTTGCAGTCATGAGGCTTCTGCCAGACTCTTCCAGCTGTGCAGCTCCTGCAGAGAGTGAGTGTGCTCTGCAATGAAATGGAAAGCCTTTCTTAGGTGGGGGAGAAAGGCTTCCTTATCACCTCCTTGGCAGCTGCACCAGTCCAGTGCAATGGGCTCTCTAAGCAGTCCTGCTTCTTTGAAGTCTTCCCTGTTTTGTTGCTTGCTTGGGTTATTTTTCTCCAGCAAGAGCTATTTCTTCCAACAGCGGTGTGAAGCTTTATCTCCTCAGCAGGAGAATATCCAGAGCGATTCCTCAGTATCAGCATCAAGCTAGTGTGAATGGCAGTAATGGAAGAAGGAGCTGATGTGCCGAGGAAGTTTGTGGCCAGGATGCCTTTTTTTGAATAGAACTTTTTTGTGTGAATTGATAAACAGCTTTGGCTTGCAAGCAAGTATAAATAAAACCTGCTGAGTGTTGAGAAATATGATACATGTAGTGTCAGAGTATGTGAAAAAATGACGCGGATCCCAGGTGTTCTGCAGTGATTTCCAAATTCTGTATGCTGAGGCATTTGCCGTTTCAGTGTAAAAAACTTTGCAAGGAGAAAGGCCTGGCAAGCATGGTATCTCCATTCCAGGGAGTTTGGAAGTCCTTCCTTTGTGTTTTGGCCTTCAGCGGGGATCAATTTTGGCAAGCTTTGCTGCATGTGCCTGCACTTGATGGCATATGGCTTGCCTTTTGATGGCTTTGACTTTGGGAAAGAAATTTTTTTTTTTTTCTTTTTGGTATCCATGCCATGTCCCTCTGATCTTCCCCAGCGAGTTGTGTCTTCATCTTTGTCTTTTTCCCCTGCATGTGAAACAGCTGTGAGCTTAGTTTTGGCATCTTTTGGTCCTTTGCAATGCTCCGGATTTAATCCTGGCCATTTTCACGGAATGACAAAATTTCCCCAACTTTTTTTTTTTCTGCTCCGATTGCAATTGTTTGGATGGTATCTCCATTCCAGGGAGTTTGGAAGTCCTTCCTTTGTGTTTTGGCCTTCAGCGGGGATCAATTTTGGCAAGCTTTGCTGCATGTGCCTGCACTTGATGGCATATGGCCTGCCTTTTGATGGCTTTGACTTTGGGAAAGAAATTTTTTTTTTTTTCTTTTTGGTATCCATGCCATGTCCGTCTGATCTTCCCCAGCGAGTTGTGTCTTTGTCTTTGTCTTTTTCCCCTGCTTGTGCAACATCTGTGAGCTTAGTTTTGCATGGTTTGGTCCTTTGCAATGCAGCTCATTTCCTTCCAGACCATTTTTTGAAGAGACTAAAACTCTGAATTTTCTGGTTTTTGTGGGGTTTTTTTCAATTGCATTTCTTTTGATCCTATGTCCTTTGCAGAGTGTTTGTAAGTCTTTCTTTTGGGGTTCGCAAGATTCCGTTTCCCTTCCCGAAAGGAAATGAAATTTCCTTTCGGGAAGGGAAACGGAATCTTGCGATTTCAATGGGGACTAATAGAAGAATCTTTGGTGCATGTCCCTGCACTTGATGGCATGCCATGCTTTTTGATGGCTTTGACTTTGGGAAAGAAATTTTTTTTCTATTTTTAGTATCCATGCCCTGTTTCTTATATCTTCCCCTGCAAGTTGTGTCTTCCTCCTTGACTTATTCCCCTGCTTTTGCAACAGCTGTGAGCTTAGTTTTGGCATGGTTTGGTCCTTTGCAATGCGCCAGATTGAATCCTGGCCATTTTCTCGGAATGACAAAATTTCCCCAATTTTTTTTTTTCTCCTGCGATTGCAATTGCTTGGATGGTATCTCCATTCCAGGGAGTCTGGAAGTCCTTCCTTTGTGTTTTGGCCTTCAGCGGGGATCAATTTTGGCAAGCTTTGCTGCATGTGCCTGCACTTGATGGCATATGGCCTGCCTTTTGATGGCTTTGACTTTGGGAAAGAAATTTTTTTTTTTTCTTTTTGGTATCCATGCCATGTCCCTCTGATCTTCCCCAGCGAGTTGTGTCTTTGTCTTTGTCTTTTTCCCCTGCTTGTGCAACATCTGTGAGCTTAGTTTTGGCATGGTTTGGTCCTTTGCAATGCGCCAGATTGAATCCTGGCCATTTTCACGGAATGACAAAATTTCCCCAACTTTTTTTTTTTTCCCCTCCGATTGAAATTGCTTGGATGGTATCTCCATTCCAGGGAGTCTGGAAGTCCTTCCTTTGTGTTTTGGCCTTCAGCGGGGATCAATTTTGGCAAGCTTTGCTGCATGTGCCTGCACTTGATGGCATATGGCCTGCCTTTTGATGGCTTTGACTTTGGGAAAGAAATTTTTTTTTTTCTTTTAGCTATCCATGCCATGTCCCTCTGATCTTCCCCAGTGAGTTGTGTCTTTGTCTTTGTCTTTTTCCCCTGCTTGTGCAACATCTGTGAGCTTAGTTTTGCATGGTTTGGTCCTTTGCAATGCAGCTCATTTCCTTCCAGACCATTTTTTGAAGAGACTAAAACTCTGAATTTTCTGGTTTTTGTGGGGTTTTTTTCAATTGCATTTCTTTTGATCCTATGTCCTTTGCAGAGTGTTTGTAAGTCTTTCTTTTGGGGTTCGCAAGATTCCGTTTCCCTTCCCGAAAGGAAATGAAATTTCCTTTCGGGAAGGGAAACGGAATCTTGCGATTTCAATGGGGACTAATAGAAGAATCTTTGGTGCATGTCCCTGCACTTGATGGCATGCCATGCTTTTTGATGGCTTTGACTTTGGGAAAGAAATTTTTTTTCTATTTTTAGTATCCATGCCCTGTTTCTTATATCTTCCCCTGCAAGTTGTGTCTTCCTCCTTGACTTATTCCCCTGCTTTTGCAACAGCTGTGAGCTTAGTTTTGGCATGGTTTGGTCCTTTGCAATGCGCCAGATTGAATCCTGGCCATTTTCTCGGAATGACAAAATTTCCCCAATTTTGTTTTTTTCTCCTGCGATTGCAATTGCTTGGATGGTATCTCCATTCCAGGGAGTTTGGAAGTCTTCCTTTGTGTTTTGGCCTTCAGCGGGGATCAATTTTGGCAAGCTTTGCTGCATGTGCCTGCACTTGATGGCATATGGCCTGCCTTTTGATGGCTTTGACTTTGGGAAAGAAATTTTTTTTTTTTCTTTTTGGTATCCATGCCATGTCCCTCTGATCTTCCCCAGCGAGTTGTGTCTTTGTCTTTGTCTTTTTCCCCTGCTTGTGCAACAGCTGTGAGCTTAGTTTTGGCATCTTTTGGTCCTTTGCAATGCTCCGGATGTAATCCTGGCCATTTTCACGGAATGACAGAATTTCCCCAACTTTTTTTTTTTTCCCCTCCGATTGAAATTGCTTGGATGGTATCTCCATTCCAGGGAGTCTGGAAGTCCTTCCTTTGTGTTTTGGCCTTCAGCGGGGATCAATTTTGGCAAGCTTTGCTGCATGTGCCTGCACTTGATGGCATATGGCCTGCCTTTTGATGGCTTTGACTTTGGGAAAGAAATTTTTTTTTTTCTTTTAGCTATCCATGCCATGTCCGTCTGATCTTCCCCAGCGAGTTGTGTCTTTGTCTTTGTCTTTTTCCCCTGCTTGTGCAACATCTGTGAGCTTAGTTTTGCATGGTTTGGTCCTTTGCAATGCAGCTCATTTCCTTCCAGACCATTTTTTGAAGAGACTAAAACTCTGAATTTTCTGGTTTTTGTGGGGTTTTTTTCAATTGCATTTCTTTTGATCCTATGTCCTTTGCAGAGTGTTTGTAAGTCTTTCTTTTGGGGTTCGCAAGATTCCGTTTCCCTTCCCGAAAGGAAATGAAATTTCCTTTCGGGAAGGGAAACGGAATCTTGCGATTTCAATGGGGACTAATAGAAGAATCTTTGGTGCATGTCCCTGCACTTGATGGCATGCCATGCTTTTTGATGGCTTTGACTTTGGGAAAGAAATTTTTTTTCTATTTTTAGTATCCATGCCCTGTTTCTTATATCTTCCCCTGCAAGTTGTGTCTTCCTCCTTGACTTATTCCCCTGCTTTTGCAACAGCTGTGAGCTTAGTTTTGGCATGGTTTGGTCCTTTGCAATGCGCCAGATTGAATCCTGGCCATTTTCTCGGAATGACAAAATTTCCCCAATTTTGTTTTTTTCTCCTGCGATTGCAATTGCTTGGATGGTATCTCCATTCCAGGGAGTTTGGAAGTCTTCCTTTGTGTTTTGGCCTTCAGCGGGGATCAATTTTGGCAAGCTTTGCTGCATGTGCCTGCACTTGATGGCATATGGCCTGCCTTTTGATGGCTTTGACTTTGAGAAAGAAATTTGTTGTTTTTTTTTTTAGGTATCCTTGCCGTGTTTCTTATACTTTCCCCAGTGAGTTGTGTCTTCATGTTTGTCTTTTTCCCCTGCTTGTGCAACATCTGTGAGCTTAATTTTGCATGGTTTGGTCCTTTGCAATGCAGCTCATTTCCTTCCAGACCATTTATTGAAGAGACTAAAACTCTGAATTTTCTGGTTTTTGTGGGGTTTTTTTCAATTGCATTTCTTTTGATCCTATGTGCTTTTCAGAGTGTTTGTAAGTCTTTGTTTTCGGGTTCGCAAGATTCCGTTTCCCTACCCGAAGGGAAATGAAATTTCAGTGGGGACTAATAGAAGAATCTTTGGTGCATGTCCCTGCACTTGATGGCATGCCATGCTTTTTGATGGCTTTGACTTTGGGAAAGAAATTTTTTTTTTTCTTTTAGCTATCCATGCCATGTCCGTCTGATCTTCCCCAGCGAGTTGTGTCTTTGTCTTTGTCTTTTTCCCCTGCTTGTGCAACATCTGTGAGCTTAGTTTTGGCATCTTTTGCTCCTTTGCAATGCTCCGGATGTAATCCTGGCCATTTTCACGGAATGACAAAATTTCCCGAACTTTTTTTTTTTCTCCTCCGATTGCAAATGCTTGGATGGTATCTCCATTCCAGGGAGTCTGGAAGTCCTTCCTTTGTGTTTTGGCCTTCAGCGGGGATCAATTTTGGCAAGCTTTGCTGCATGTGCCTGCACTTGATGGCATATGGCCTGGCTTTTGATGGCTTTGACTTTGGGAAAGAAATTTTTTTTTTTTCTTTTTGGTATCCATGCCATGTCCGTCTGATCTTCCCCAGCGAGTTGTGTCTTTGTCTTTGTCTTTTTCCCCTGCTTGTGCAACATCTGTGAGCTTAGTTTTGGCATGGTTTGGTCCTTTGCAATGCAGCTCATTTCCTTCCAGACCATTTTTTGAAGAGACTAAAACTCTGAATTTTCTGGTTTTTGTGGGGTTTTTTTCAATTGCATTTCTTTTGATCCTATGTCCTTTGCAGAGTGTTTGTAAGTCTTTCTTTTGGGGTTCGCAAGATTCCGTTTCCCTTCCCGAAAGGAAATGAAATTTCCTTTCGGGAAGGGAAACGGAATCTTGCGATTTCAATGGGGACTAATAGAAGAATCTTTGGTGCATGTCCCTGCACTTGATGGCATGCCATGCTTTTTGATGGCTTTGACTTTGGGAAAGAAATTTTTTTTCTATTTTTAGTATCCATGCCCTGTTTCTTATATCTTCCCCTGCAAGTTGTGTCTTCCTCCTTGACTTATTCCCCTGCTTTTGCAACAGCTGTGAGCTTAGTTTTGGCATGGTTTGGTCCTTTGCAATGCGCCAGATTGAATCCTGGCCATTTTCTCGGAATGACGAAATTTCCCCAATTTTTTTTTTCTCCTGCGATTGGAATTGCTTGGATGGTATCTCCATTCCAGGGAGTTTAGAAGTCCTTCCTTTGTGTTTTGGCCTTCAGCGGGGATCAATTTTGGCAAGCTTTGCTGCATGTGCCTGCACTTGATGGCATATGGCCTGCCTTTTGATGGCTTTGACTTTGGGAAAGAAATTTTTTCTTCTTTCTTTTTGGTATCCATGCCATGTCCGTCTGATCTTCCCCAGCGAGTTGTGTCTTTGTCTTTGTCTTTTTCCCCTGCTTGTGCAACATCTGTGAGCTTAGTTTTGGCATCTTTTGGTCCTTTGCAATGCTCCGGATTGAATCCTGGCCATTTTCACGGAATGACAAAATTTCCCCAACTTTTTTTTTTTCTCCCCAGATTGCAATTGCTTGGATGGTATCTCCATTCCAGGGAGTTTGGAAGTCCTTCCTTTGTGTTTTGGCCTTCAGCGGGGATCAATTTTGGCAAGCTTTGCTGCATGTGCCTGCACTTGATGGCATATGGCCTGCCTTTTGATGGCTTTGACTTTGGGAAAGAAATTTTTTTATTTTTCTTTTTGGTATCCATGCCATGTCCCTCTGATCTTCCCCAGCGAGTTGTGTCTTTGTTTTTGTCTTTTTCCCCTGCTTGTGCAACACCTGTGAGCTTAGTTTCGGCATCTTTTGGTCCTTTGCAATGCTCCGGATTTAATCCTGGCCATTTTCACGGAATGACAAAATTTCCCCAACTTTTTTTTTTTCTCCTCCGATTGCAATTGCTTGGATGGTATCTCCATTCCAGGGAGTCTGGAAGTCCTTCCTTTGTGTTTTGGCCTTCAGCGGGGATCACTTTTGGCATGCTTTGCTGCATGTGCCTGCACTTGATGGCATATGGCCTGCCTTTTGATGGCTTTGACTTTGGGAAAGAAATTTTTTTTTTTTCTTTTAGCTATCCATGCCATGTCCGTCTGATCTTCACCAGCGAGTTGTGTCTTTGTCTTTGTCTTTTTCCCCTGCATGTGCAACATCTGTGAGCTTAGTTTTGCATGGTTTGGTCCTTTGCAATGCAGCTCATTTCCTTCCAGACCATTTTTTGAAGAGACTAAAACTCTGAATTTTCTGGTTTTTGTGGGGTTTTTTTCAATTGCATTTCTTTTGATCCTATGTCCTTTGCAGAGTGTTTGTAAGTCTTTCTTTTGGGGTTCGCAAGTTTCCGTTTCCCTTCCCGAAAGGAAATGAAATTTCCTTTCGGGAAGGGAAACGGAATCTTGCGATTTCAATGGGGACTAATAGAAGAATCTTTGGTGCATGTCCCTGCACTTGATGGCATGCCATGCTTTTTGATGGCTTTGACTTTGGGAAAGAAATTTTTTTTCTATTTTTAGTATCCATGCCCTGTTTCTTATATCTTCCCCTGCAAGTTGTGTCTTCCTCCTTGACTTATTCCCCTGCTTTTGCAACAGCTGTGAGCTTCGTTTTGGCATGGTTTGGTCCTTTGCAATGCGCCAGATTGAATCCTGGCCATTTTCTCGGAATGACAAAATTTCCCCAATTTTGTTTTTTTCTCCTCCGATTGCAATTGCTTGGATGGTATCTCCATTCCAGGGAGTTTAGAAGTCCTTCCTTTGTGTTTTGGCCTTCAGCGGGGATCAATTTTGGCAAGCTTTGCTGCATGTGCCTGCACTTGATGGCATATGGCCTGCCTTTTGATGGCTTTGACTTTGGGAAAGAAATTTGTTTTTTTTTTTTTTTAGGTATCCTTGCCGTGTTTCTTATACTTTCCCCAGTGAGTTGTGTCTTCATCTTTGTCTTTTTCCCCTGCTTGTGCAACGGCTGTGAGCTTAATTTTGCATGGTTTGGTCCTTTGCAATGCAGCTCATTTCCTTCCAGAGCATTTTTTGAAGAGACTAAAACTCTGAATTTTCTGGTTTTTGTGGGGTTTTTTTCAATTGCATTTCTTTTGATCCTATGTCCTTTGCAGAGTGTTTGTAAGTCTTTGTTTTCGGGTTCGCAAGATTCCGTTTCCCTACCCGAAGGGAAATGAAATTTCAGTGGGGAGTAATAGAAGAATCTTTGGTGCATGTCCCTGCACTTGATGGCATGCCATGCTTTTTGATGGCTTTGACTTTGGGAAAGAAAATTTTTTTTCTATTTTTAGTATCCATGCCCTGTTTCTTATATCTTCCCCTGCAAGTTGTGTCTTCCTCCTTGACTTATTCCCCTGCTTTTGCAACATCTGTGAGCTTAGTTTTGGCATGGTTTGGTGTCATCTGGAGTTCCAAAAAGTGCATGTCATCTTTATCATCAAAGAGAATGAAAGAATGGTAAATGCATTCCAAACCTTTTTTAAATATAAGTATTTTTTGGGATCTTTGCAAATTTTGACTTCACTGGACTTGTTTTGTTCCCAAAACTCAGCTTTCTGGACTCTGAAATCTCAGTAAAGAGCTGCTTACTGACATTCTTTTCAATTAGGCCATTTCTCCTTGAGTAGCAAATGTTTTTCTGTTAAACTGATTTAGTTTCAGGATTGTTTTTCCCTACTGACACAAGTCAGGTGTTTATAGGCAGGACTGACAGCCCTAGCAAAAGCCCCCATATCACTGCAGCTTGCAAAACATATTTTTTCTTTTTCTCTTTTAAAAGAGGTGGGGAAAATGGGAAAAATTAGATTGAAATAAAGCAGTCTGTTTCTAAAAGCCTTTTCCTGAGACCTTTTTCATAATGTAGCCTAAAAATTAGGGGAATACAGTAAATGTTGTGACTGGAAAGTTTTACTGCATTTTGTGCTGACAGAGCAATCATCCTTGCTCTGCCTCCATTCCCCTATGTATCCTTCCAGACTCCCAGGAAAATCCAAGTTGGTTCCAGACAGCAAGATCCTAGTTCTCATCTCAGTTACATACTTTCTTTGGCAGTGTATGTGTTCTCTGGGTAAAATACGAAAAAAACCCCAGTTTATTGTAGACAAGCATGATTGTCTTAGAAGTAATTTGGCCTTTTAATAGTTTGGATGCACAGATTAAATTTTGAATTTTCTTCCAGTGTCAGCTCTTTCCTTCCGCACCTTCAGGCTATTGTGGACTCTGAAAGCTCAGGTAAGTGGGGATGAATCAGAAAACAATTATTCAGTTCCTGTGTTAAGGCTGAGCTTGAGAAATTGAGCTTTCCTTCTCAACTGTTTCTCAAGTTACAGCATGAGCAAAAGGCCAAGAGCCTTAAAATCTCCTAAAACTAAAATAGCTAACTCCTTACTATCTCTCTGGGATTAGGCATGTCATCTTAGTGTAACTCCCAGGGCTTTGGGGATAAGAGTATTTCCCTCATTTTTAGAGGATAAAGACTGTGAAATGCTGAAGGTCCATTGAAGTAAATTGACAAATTTAAGTCAAGTGAACATAAATCGGGATTTAACTCCTTGTCAAAAATAATCCCACCAGAGTCAATACTCGTGATTTATCAGTTAGAAGTGCTGCTGCTGTTGTCCCCATGCCCTCAGGCTGGTGGCACAGTGGTTTCTTGAGGTGAGAGGCTTCGTGCTGTCTGGACATTCAGTGTAGGTCTCCCTCCTCATGTCGCCCCACGCAACTGGTCCCCAGATTAAGAGGATTTCTACTGTAACAATAAAAACTCTAACAAAAAACCTCTTGTGTGGGAACATACTGAAATTTATAACCCTTATGCGCTGAGGATGTTTTGTTCTTTATGATCTGTTTTTCAATGTCACATGTGAAAACCTGGAATGGGAAAGGACGCTGGCTGACACTGATGTTACAAATTTAATTATTCTGGGATTTGCTGTTGTTTCTCTTCTTCTAAATCATAGAGCTGTCAGTGTAGTAAATAGTGCTGTGGCTCTGCAGCTCATGCATGTCTGCTCTGACTCATAAATTGCAAAGCAAAAATTGAAATGGGTGAATATATTTAAATATTCATTCATTAGAGCTAACTTTAAAAATTAGAATTTTTCTGAATAATCACAGTTAGAGTATTAATGTATATCTATCATGATGGGTATGTTGATGAGGAGGCACTTAACTCTCATCAGGGATATTTTCCAGCAATTACATCTTGTGTCTGTGCATCTTGTTTTGGCCCTTGCAGATGGAGTTGTTCTCTCTACTCTGGATACTCTGGAACTGTCTGCAGGGATGATCCTTGCCTCAGCAAGGAGGGGTGGGAGGGGCTTTACCACTCCCCACAGGTGTGGGATGTGGGGCTGGCAACATCCTTAAGGGGCTCCTATCTGGCAGAAAGCAGAGTGCCTTTCTCTGCAACACGGGGGCTGCAGGAACCTGGAGAAGAGAGAGCTCAGGGGCTTGGAACAGCAGCATTCCAAAACCTTGGTGCCTTGGGCATTAAGCTGGGGTCTAAGACCTTGTGGGGTACAGAAGGAGAAAAATCTTTCATTGCATGAACATTCAAATTACTCTTTTTAACTGCAGCTAAACAAACCCTCTCAATTACTAAAATACAGTAAAAATAAAATACCAAAGAGAAAACAATGTGGGAGATGCTGGAATGAGTGGCAGGTTGTCAAAGAATAACTGAATGGCCAGAGCTGTTTCTAACAATGAAGCTTATTTTCAAAGACTTGGAGGAAAAATTAGGAAAACAATGAAAAACCTCTGGTAATGTTGATATAAGACCATGTAGAAACATGGCATGGTTTAATGCACGCAGGTCAGCATGGAGGGTCAATAAAAGCTGCTCTGATCTGTGTAGCCTCACCTTTCCTTGAATTGCACTTTGGTACTGGGGGTTGGAACAGCTCAGTGCTCATTGTAAAATATTGTGATGTTCAGCAGCAGTGAGGTGAGGAGGATTCCTTGAAGAGAATAAGAAGCATTTAGTGTCCTGAAAGGAGTGTCTTCCAAGAGAAAAATCTCAGATGACTACATCTACACAATTTAAGGAGACATATAACAATAGTCTGCAAAGGTTACAAGGTTGCACACATGAACAGGGGGTAAGAATTTTATATGAAAGTCCAAAGGATGTCAATCAGTACTTTAAAATTAAACAAGGGGAAATTAATCTAAGTAGCTGCATAATCATGCTCTGTGATAGATTATGGATTCTTTTTAATTAAAAGTGCTGGAAGGGGAAAGAATTAGTTTGATTAATTTTCTAGTTTGGGTGAAGAAGTTAGAAACTGTTGAGTTGGAAATGACCTGTGTTATGGCTTGCCATGATTTAAACTTAAAATTTTAGCTATTTCTAGACTTCTAAAAGGTTTAACAAAAGTGACCTGCATTATTCATAATGATTGAGATTTTGCACAGTTTTATAAGATTAATTGGGAGTGAGAAAACATTTCAAAAATGCATTTTCTTTCCACGACTTCATAATAGTTCTGCACTGTCATTCCTGGTGAATTATAACCCATATCCCTAGTACCATTTTTGTACTTTTTTCTATTTTGATATGTGATTCAATATGCCTGACTCTGATCTCTTTCAGCCCCCTTTGTTTTCCCCTTGGTCAGTGTTGTGTGTCTCACTCATTCTGCTTTTGGTTTTCATCATTAAAATGACATTTTTCGTCTTCTGCTTCACTGCACTGTCTGGGACTTGCCACTTCTTTTACTCGCCCTTCCTGTTCTCACTCATGGCAAATGAAATAATTAATCAAATTACAAATCCTGCATATGAAATTTGATTTGGGAAAGTGAGATTTTGTGGCAGCATGGAGCCACCTTGGCATTCTTATAATGCTTAAGAGAAAATGGAACATTTTCCCATTCCCATGTCCTTGGGTAAAGGTATTTCATGGCAAATTCTCAGCCACTGGAGTGGAGGGGTCTGTGGCACTTTGGCTGAAGGGCTGTTGTTTTACTTTCTGGAGACACTTGTAATTGAATGAAATAAGAGTAGAGTTTATCAAACTACATATATCTACTTGAATGAAAAAAGGGAAGTCAGATCTTCTGAGAAGGATCTTTCAGGTGTTATTCTCTGTCAGAAATGTCCTACAGAACCTAAGTGCTCCTTTTTTAACAAGGATCAATCTCCTAAAATCTCAGTGCCTGTAAGTCTGTACAAACCAGTTGTCTGATGGCACAGCAGAACTCTGTTGGCTGTTCTCAATATCCAATGACATACTTCAAAACTCAAGATTTTTCTGGATTACTTCCTCCTGGTGTGAAAACTGAAGGCAAGCAAAAAATCTTTCTACCACAAAGAATATTTGAATCTATTCTGAAAACACCTATCATTGTTCTGTCTTTATGCTTCAGATCTCTCCCTCTGATTGTCTCAATAAATCTAACTTATTATGACAAAATTAACACCAGAATCCCAGAAATAAATCCTTTATTATAAGATTTCCAAGTTATTTTTTAAAAATTAAACTAAACCATAGTGTATCTGTAAATCTGAGAAAATTTTGGTGAGTTACTGGAACTTTTTCTCATGTTCATATGAAATTAGGAAGCTTACCATCAGTTTTTCTAATTAAGGAGAAATTTAAATCGACATGTTAAAGCTGAAGAATTTTTATAGCTATTTTGATTGATTCAGTTGAAATTCATTGATATATTTTTCTGTAACAGAATTAATTACAGAAAAATGTTACAAGGTTGTGGGCTATTTTACAAAAACGCCTGTACTAACTGGCTGAAAAGACTGGGTTTAATCTATGTATTAGTGCACATAAACTGAGAAAAAGTTAAGTCAAGCATAGAAGCAGACTTTGAAGCTGCAGTAGTATGAAAGAATATAATAGAACAGGATATTAAATAATCAAAGATATAATATCTAGAAGAAATGTAATTTTGTATAATTGCCAAGGTAGCACTTTAGGTCAAATAATGAACAATATTGTAAAAGGATTAGTCTGACACTGTGTTCCAGCTCATAAATGACACAATTTACTGTTTCATAGCTTACATATTTTCTTAGGTGAGATAACTGTTAATTTTCACCTCTTCCATACAAATCCTTATATTCATTGACCAGAGAAATTAATGTCTTGCCTAAGGGATTGTCTAAATTTTATATACCTGAATGAGTCAACAGTGAGGTTTTTTTCACACCTGTTTTCTGTCTTGGTGTTTCAAAGGGGAAATAACAGCTCTTGTGGATCTCCAAGTCAATTTACTGCAGGTCACATCCTGCCATAAGTAGCTCTTGGCCTTTGGAAACCTCATCGTATATGTTTGTTATCGACTTCATGGAATTATTTGCAGCCTGCCCTACCTCTCACACTCACTGTGAGCAAGTTTGGGAGTATAAAATTGCAAGGCATGTGGCAGTTTTGTACTGAAATGAGCACCACTTTGGAGCTATCTCGTGCCTTACCTGTGAGATATTATTTGTGACCATTTTTCTCCATGGTGCTGCAACAGACCCTGGAGGAACTGCAGGGACTTGATGCCTGATCTTTCAAAGAGCACAGCAAGTATTTGCACACATCAACAATGGACAAATTTTATATTATACATGGTGGAAATAGAGAGCAATGGGAGTTATTCATGCCAAGTGCACAGAATGTGTGGCCCCATGATGGAAGATAATTCTGTGGGAAATGAGCAGTTCTGTAGTCCTGGTTTGTAGTCAGTTGCCAGGTAACTGCTTTCAGAGAATCAGCAGAAAAAGTATATTTTCTTAATACCTATTGAGTAGATAATTATTTTAGCTTTACAATGAGCTAGTTTGTATTTCCACAGGGATCCCACTGATTACTACCACATACTGCACTAAGCAAGGTCTTTCCCCATACATGAGCTGTCAAGAGTCAGTATTTTAAGTATAGGATATGTGCACATGACTTAAAATAATTATTAAATATTTTTTGCTGTATTCTGCCTCTCACCAAGCAGGAATACTGAAGCTGGGAAGAAAATCCTCAGGATTTCCCTTTCTCTCCTTTTTGCTTTTCTCTTCCTCTCATTTTGCTCTCTCCCTTTTCCTCCTGTCCCAGCTGTGTACTCCATAATAGTGAGATGGTGAGAAACAGAAAAATTGCTGGAGGAAATGCCAGAAGTAGAGGTAAAAATACATCTTCTTGGACCCGGGAGTAAAGGCTACAGATTTTCCAGACTTTCCTTAGGCTTCAGAAAAATCACTGTTAGAAATACCAAGCTGCATAAGAAGAAAGGGCAGCTGTGAAATGTAACAGTTTGAAAGGCATAAAAGATTGTGTCAAGTATGTGAGTAATAGAGGAGGAGCTTACATCACTGGTTTTTGAGTAATTTTCTGCTCTCATTCAGTATGCAGAACCCTGTCTAGTGAACTCAAGACTGTGGATAAACATTTTTTTTTCCTTGCTTACTTTCAACAGGCTGATGAGAAGTCATCCTCCCAGACCCAGAGGCCATGGGCTGTGAACCAGTTAAACTCTGGAGCTTGCAGAGAAAGGGAGACTCCTTTAGAAAGGAATCCAGTTCAGGAGCTTTAGCCATTAACTTTTGCTGGACTGATGCCCCTCAGAGCAATTCCATGTTCTGCTGAATGAAGGGATAAACAACCCCAAAATATATCCACTGGTGTCTTTTATTAAGTTATGCAAAATACAGTATTAATTATGACACTGCATGCATTTTAGACAATATAAATGCAAGCCTACAGAAAATGTGACAAAGAAACCCTCAATTACTTTTGAGGTAGTATACAAGGAAAAATAGGAAAGCAGAAACACAGTGGATTAAAAGAACAAAATATTAGTATCACTTTGTGCATACATTAGTCACTCATAAATACATTTGTATGAAATAACTTAAGATACAATTCCATTCTTGTTAAAAAATATACTTCTTGAAATTCACCATTCTTGTGTTTTTTTATTTCACATGACATTTTATGGTATTTTGTCAGGTGGGTTTATTTTTTTTGTCACTGTCATCATGATTTTACCCTTTTCCTCCAAGAATTTAGGCACAGATGGCCTCATGCACAAAAATAAATAAGAAACCTGCTTGAAGGGAAAAGAATTCTGCTCAAATAGCTTAGGATAGTCTAATAAATACATTTTTTGTTTATAAAAATATTTCAGGTTTATAAAAGAGGGGAGGGGACAGTCTCCCATGTGGAAAGGATGTCAAGTGAAAAGTGCTGTATAATGTTTTTGAAGAGATTTTGTTTTAAACATATAGTACCGTTATGAATATATATTTCATAATAATCCTGTTTCTTAGAACCTTATTGTTCACTGGGAGCATCAAATGCTCTCTCCTTCCCTTTGTTTGCTGTCTTATTGCCATGTGGGGAGGTGCCTAGTTCAGAAGGGTTCCGTATAACTGTGCTTTTGTAAGGCTGTCCTTCCGACTCAGACCAGTGCTCCCCGTCCGCTGGAACTGCGGCTGTTTGCTGTGAACCCCCGGATGGCTTCCTTGATCCATGGAAGACTGGTGGATTTCTGGAGCCTCCACTGAACTCTGATTGAGTGACTCTGCTGAGCTGTTGGGGCTCACGTCCACGTATTCTCTTTTCAATACCGGGCTATTTTCGATGTTTTTGCTACTGCATAACTGGACAGTGATCCTTTCGTTTTTTTGGTCTCTTGATTCTTTTGTTTTGTAAGTGGGCAATTTGTCCTGTTTACAGCTTGTGCTGATGTCAATGTTCAGGCCACTGTCTGTTCTCAGGAAGCAAGAATCCACAAGTCTGCTTTGGCAGATGTCATCTCCCTCTGAGCAGCTGTCTGCTTTGTAGCTAGCATAGATGGGGCTTGTTCGACTGTCCCCCTTCTTGATGGGGCTGCTGTAGTACTGCTCTGAGAAACTGCAGGGCGACAGCCTGCCAGCGTTCCTGTAGGAGTACGCTCCAATGTCCTCCACGCTCAGCTGCCTCCACCTCCCTGGCAAGTCTTCTTCTGAAAGGTGGGTGCTCCTGCACTCATTCCTCATTTTCTGGTTTGCCAGAGCCTGCTGTGGTGTTATGGCTGAGAAATGAAAAGGTTCGTTTGCATACGGGGGCAGAGTCCTGGTGAAAGTGGGCGAGTTCTCGTTGTCCTCAGCGAGCTCCATGTGCTGCGCGGGCTTGGGCTTGGCGAACCTGGGGCTCCCCTGGTGCTCGTACCCCACGGGCGACTTCCTCTCAAACAGCTCCTCGCGGTTGCTCATGTAGATCGCCTGCTGCGAGGCTGTCAGCGTGTTGGCTTGGGCGTTCTCCTTCTCCTCAGACGTGACGCTGAAGCTGGAGTAGGAGCTGGAGGTTGGCAGAGAGGTGATGTACTCTGGGAAGGCTTCGTGGGAGAAGCTGGAATGGAAACCGTCTTCCTCCACGGTGCTGTCCGTGGAGTTTTGGGAGCGCAGGAAGCCCACGTCCTTCACCTGCGTGTCCACGCTCTGCCGCCTCTCCCTCCTCCTCTCCTCGGGGCAGTAAAGGGCCGTGTCACTGCAGTAGATGTCAGACTTGTACTGGGGTCTTTGTCCCACTTTTCCAGCAGAGTCCTGAAAATTGAGATCCCTCGTGGATGGGCTTGACAGGTGTGAGGACAAGCTGTGTGGGTCTGGTTTCTCCAGCACTTTGGCAATGACGCAGGTGGGAATGGTATCGGCATAAGAAGTGTGGCACAAGGGGACAGAAAGGCTGCACCCGTGTTTCTCCAGGTGGATGCTGACCCTTTCCTGAAAGTCAGTTGGCAACTGCAACATAAAGAGATGGCAAGAAGAGAGGAGAAAAGGGTATATGTCAATAGAGGTGTCAGATGAGTGCTGTTTATGACATTACATAGCTCACCATATCTGGTTCTTTGTCATGGCCACAATCTTTGTGCATTTCTGGAAACAAATGTAATCAAATGAATTTTGTTTGTTTACTTTACATTTGTGTATCTTCATCTGCTTTTGCACATGGATAACACTGTGAAACTGAAATGTTCCTTCCAAATTAATTCAAGTTGGATAGGAATGATCATAGAATTGCTCAGGTCAGTAGAGGCCTCTACACTCCTGAAGTCCAGCCATTAACCCAGCACTTCCAGGTCTATTTTACTGTTGTAAATAAAGCATGTAGTAAACAACAATCTTAAAAAGGCAGGAAGGGAATTACAGCCTACAGCAACACTTTCCAGAGAGTGTGCTTAGGTGTGATTTGCAGTTGGAGTGTGGGTGTGCAGAGGTCTCTGTGGGAGTGAGGAAGGAGGAAGAGATCATATCTGTTCTGTTCTTCTTTTGTCTTTCCTCAAGCTCATCTTGTCTACAACCCCATGCCAAATTGGCTGCTGCCCTCCAGCATCACCTTTGATAAACAATGCTGTTTGAAGATGCAGAGAAGCTGACTGACACTTAGAGAGGAAGTGCTGGCTGCTATGACAGGATTATTCCTGTGCTGGGAAGTAGCACATCAAGCTGCCTTCCTTGCCCCTTCAGCTGGACACTGCTTGTCAGATCAACCATCCACATAAGCCTCAACACACTGACTGAAGCACTAAGACCTGAATTCACATTGTGATTCCTGTGACAGAATTAATCAATAAGTCTGTTGTGTATCAGAAATTAAAAAGTTTTTTTTTTTCAGAAAGTCAGGACCAGGGCTGTGGATGATGGTTTCACCTGCCATTCTGTCATGTAGACCAGAAGAGAGAGAGAGAGATGACATTCCTTGGTGAAGCCTACTCAGGTATCACCAAGCACTCTTTGCTGTCAAATTTTATCTGCCTTGCTCACTTGAGATCTCTAACAATGATCAGAAAGCAATATGAGAGAGGCTGTCTCTCCCTATTTCTTGCTGGAAATCAGAATATTTGGATTCATGTTTGGAATAAGTTTTGAGTTTGTGATTTCGTTAGCTCCTTTGGTATTCCTGTTGATTTATGCCACTTGGGAATTAATCCCTTCAGTGCTGGGCTAAACTGTGATTTACTCAGAACTTTGTTTTTATAACTAGAAATCAAGTTCCTCTTTACAAACTAGTCAAAGGTTAATTTTATGACCTTAGCAATCTCACTCCCTCCTTAAATTTGTTCCTCTAGAGGAGAGAACACTACTAATACCTGCAGTTGCTCCTCTCCTCTCTATTTTTGACAAAGGAAATTTAAGGTACCTGCTCCTTGCCATGGTCTCACATTTTGTAAAATATGGAGATCCTTTTTTAATTTCATTGGGACATTTTTAAAGCTTTTTTAATCCCTAAACCTCACTATGTTCAAAATATGGCTTGTAGTGAAATGACATTCCTGTTATTTGTAGTAGGACGAGTGTTTTTTCAACCAACAGACCTTCCAGGATGTTTTAGATTAATCATTATGTTGCTAATTAACTCATATGTCCTCAATTGGAAATAAATGATATTGCCAGTCTGCTGGCAGGCAGCAACATTAGTCATAGTAAGTACAGATGCAACAAAGATTGAATAAACAGGTTGTAAAATAGACCTGGTGTAAAAAGCCATAGAAATAAGGAAAAAGAAATACAGTTAATTTAATGTGAAAATGCTGTATGGGGAAGCTCTTATTTTAGTATCCTGTAGCACCACTATTTGATATATTTTATGCATGTTATTAAGATTATGAAATGTGTTAAAAAGAACGTTATTTTGTGGGCACTGCACAGGAAACTGGAATTACTAAAATGATACTGCTATCACATTACTATGTTTTACTACTGTTTAGGTTTCTGGATAACATACAATAGTTTATCAGGCAATATTTGCATTTTTAAAGAATTTATTGGCTGTGACAGCACATTCACACATGCTAAATTAATAAATGATTGGACTAATGAGTGGAGACTGCCTATTTAACTGAGTATATGACAGTCTGGGAAACTAGGGGGAGATCTCACATTTGTGATAGTTCTCTGCAAATAAACAATTAAATGCTTTTAAGGTCCTAATTAGAACAGGTAGGATGCTTTCAAGTGTGAGTAATGTAATGATAATTCCTTGATACAATTTGCTAAGGGAAGTCAGTTAACAGGAAAAAATAACAGGACCATGATAATGTTAAATTTGGAAGTTCCGTCTCTGTTCCACAAAATCTTTGTCTGGTAGACAGAAGAATCTCGCTCCACCTTTATTTGCTAGGGTTGTTCAGTGCTCTGAAGCCATCTACTGACTTAGAGATGGTTTTTACATTCCAAGTTTAATTTTGCAATATTCCATTGCAGGATTGCACAAGAGAGGCCATTTGGGGAGATGCTGACCTGATGGGACTGAAGAAGGAAAGGCTATTCCCTGTAACCTTCACTGAAGCAATATGTGTGAGGAAGGTGCTATTGCTTTGTGCAGGGCCTGGATCCCTAAAGATGTCTCTTCTTTACTAAAAGAATATTTGCCTCCCCTTTATGGAGCCTATTCCTCAAGCCTCATTTCCTTGGAAGCAAGGAATTAAATTGTGTAATTAAAGTTTACACCTTGGAAATCAATCATTCAGTGCTCTGGTTTCTTTAGAAAAAGATATTTGTTCTGGCAGTCCATTTTAAAATTGGGGTTTGGAAACTAGCTGGGCTGGAAAATAGCTTCAGGAGGAAAATTGATTATATCAGAATCTCTGACGCCTGTGGCCTGTCATTTCCCTGCTCTCACCCCACTGCTCCTGCATGGCGTTTTGCATTCTGGAGTTCACAGCACTTCAGTGTTTTACAAAACCTTTGCTTTACAGGCAATCAGTGCAGGCCCATCCTACGGGGTAGGAGAGATTTGGGGAAAGAGAGTTCCTTCAAGTTTCATCATGGGTGGAACAAAATCTCACAGGTGCTGTGATTTTGTCAGCACCTCCCTCGACTGCACAAGCACCAGCAGGTGCACAAGGCCTCCTGTGACGTAAAGGAGAGTGTGTGGAGGAATAAAGACCTTAAGGGCAAACAAATTCTGGAACTGAAACATGCAAAATAACCTGTTTTCCATACAATATTTATGTCATTGAATAACTTTGGTCACATTACCTCTGAAAGTTTATGCGCCCTGTCATAGTTCTTGCTGCACTGGAGAAGCTGAGCAGCTAAATTGCAGTCCTTCCTGTAGAGCTCCTGGAAAAAACAAAAAATAACCTCTTCTTTAAAGCTTGCAAAGTGCTTGTGGCTTTCAGCCTTTCTCTCACGCCTGATCAATCTTTTCAAAATTCACTTTGGGGAGATTTGGAGCATACCTTGATTTCTAAACACAATAAGATGCTTTGTTGTTTCTAGCACAACCTAGAGATATTTCCTCCTTTGCACTCTGAGGGTTGATAAAATTACTAAGAATAGACTTTTGAGACCTGTTACAACAGAGCAGTAATCTGCATTTCAGAAGATGGATATTTACCATTAAGAACTGGATTTTATACTGTTAACATGCATGGTACTGCGAAGGCTAAAAAACCATGATCGTTTAAGCAAAAAAGAAATTTTTTACTGGGTATTATCCAGTTGACCACTAAAATACTACTTTAGAAAGTGCTAAAATAATCTTATGAGACTGTGGGAGAAATTAATTGTGTTGATTTTTTTAAAAAAGAGACTCTTTCTCCTTTTGATATTTCTGGATGGTTCCTGGCTCCTTTAATATCTTGCAGAATGCAGCTACAGAAACATATTAAATCTCACTGCAAATATTTGATGCTGCAGAATAGAATATTTTCACTGGGCAAGAAATCACCGTGAGGATTTCACACAAGGAAGGAGAGAATTTAAGCAAGCTTCTTACACTATCTTGGTATTGAATGGCTCCCACAGCCTATTTAATGGGAAAATTCAGCACACAGATTTGCCCTTCACTTAAATTTGATTTAGCACACCTGACTGTGTAACTGTATCCTTCAACCAGTATCTCTGGCTCCCTGAAGGTAGGAGCTGTATTTTGTTTTTCCTTTTCTTTACCTAGTTGCATTAAAACCAAGGCTGGCTTCAGAAGCTGCCTTTATAGGTGGGTAGAGATGAGACACAAAAAGCATGAAAGTGCTATGGGCACTGGGCTGTGTTAATCTGTAAAAATTAGCATGTGTTTGTAGACAAAAGGTGTGGAATACTGATATAGTTTGCATTTTCTCTGATGTTAATGTCGTAATTTGATTGCATGCCAATTTTTATGGCTACATTAATTCTCTTAAAAACTCAAAAAAAAATTCTGTGAAAAAGAAAGTTTCTCTGTTATAAAGGAAAATTTTAAGGTATTCTGTAATAAGAAAAGCAACAAGATGTTCTTGTGAGTCTTTTGGTGATGGGGATAGTTGTCCTGTGAACATTACTTCATATTTTTTCACATTCAAGGACCTTTAGACATTTTTTTTTTGGTGATTTTTTTTTCTCTGTCTTGGTGAGATTTTATAAATGACCTTTTTGCTTCAAATGTGCTGTATTCATTTATGTGGATCTTAGATTTTATATAAGGACACACTATTAAAACTATGAGTACTGAAAACATTCCTGAAAAAGAACCCAAGAATTCAATTTAGAAGTAAAATCTGTTCCATGTGCACGTGACTTGGATATGCTGCATATACATTAAACCCAATATACATTGCTGCGCAATGTACAGCACAGACAGGTACCCCAAGTCCCTTATGGCATTTCCAGGCACACAAAAATGATCTCTCTCCAGAACCTAATCCTTTCTTCAAAAGCTCTGTGCCTCTCTTTCTGCTCAGTGGTTGTCATGGAGAGCACGAAAAGCATTTCTGACACTTTATTTTTAGCAGCTTTAAAAATTACTACAGAAAAAATTACATGTGAGCTACATGTGCCACGTGTACTTTGTTCTCAACCTGCTGGGCCAAGCCATGTGAATGGGGTGACCTTCTCTCCTTCAATGGAAACCAGCCATATCTGTGGCAACTGGAACAATAACTGGTAATTAATGCCAGAAGTGTTTTCCACAGTTTAAAATATGTTTTTGTATCAAAAGCATCACTTTACATTTCTGTCAGAAGAGAAAGGGAAAATATAATTGAAGAAAGAAATATTGCTGAGACAAAAACATTCTCCCCATGTAGAATTCTTCAGTTTATCACTTCTGTACTTATTAGGTATAATATTAGTGGTTTGTTTTGTAGCCCTTTATTTTAAAATTTGGAATATAACCTTTACTCTCATCAGTGATATTAGGCATAATCATAGATTATCCTGAGCTGGAAGGGACCCACAAGGATCATCAAGTCCAACTTTTGATGACCCACAAGGACCCACAAGGATCATCAAGTCCTGGTCTTGCACGTCCCCAAGAGTTGGACCTGTGCCTGAGAGCTTTGTACAAACCCTTCTTGAGCTCTGTCAGGCTTGGGGCTGAGAGCACAGCCCTGGGGAGCTGTTCCAGAGCCCAGCCACCCTCTGGGGGAAGAACCTTTTCCTGACATCCAACCCAAATCTCCCCTGACTTAATTTCATGCCATTTTCTCAAGACCTGCAAGAGCAGAACTCTTTGTCCATGGGCCCACCCCAAGTCTGAAGAAGTGGTTCTGTTATTTGAGGACTCTGGATCATATTCTAGAGCTCAGAGTAAAACTAAGAGTATTGAAAACACCTCAAATGGGGCTTCAAACCTGACTCCATGAAGTAGTATTAATGCACGTATCCTTAAAGGGAGATTTCTGCAACTTTCTTCCACCTCTATTTTGTCGCAGACATCTTTTCATGAAAAATCCTTTCCTTAGGATTTCTCCTCCTGAGAAGCTGAGAGGCCTCAGGAACAAAATTTAATCAATCATTATCTGCTGCTGTGGAATGCAACAGGTGCATCTGTGATTGGTCTCATGTGGTTGTTTGTAATTAATGGCCAATCACAGTCAGCTGGCTTGGGCTCTCTGTCTGAGCCACAAACCTTTGTTATCATTCTTTCTGATTCCATTCTTAGCTTAGCTAGCCTTCTGATGAAACCTTTTCTTCTATTCTTTTAGTATAGTTTTAATGTAATATATATCATAAAATAATAAGTCTAGCCTTTTGAAACATGGAGTCAACATTCTCATCTCTTCCCTCATCCAAAAACCCCTGTGAACACTGTCACACCATTTTAAATGAAAAATAACTCCACTGATTTCAAGTGAATTAATTTGGAGTTGTCCCTGTGCTTCCAAAACCTGGATGTAGCCCATTACTTTTACCACACTCCATTACTTATAACTGTTAGAGTTATAAAGTAACTCTTCCAACTCAACTTCTATGAAAGTTAGGGGTCAGATTGGGAACTTTTTACTTCAGTTGGAAAGCTGTTAATTGCTCCGGCAGAGTTCACATCAACAGGCATTTTAATGAGATTAAATGCTCCCAGCTATGATTAAGAGTTCATGTGAAATATGGGAAGATTGAATGTAAGATGCTGGAAAATAAGTGCTAACAGAAACATGTCTTCTGCTGATGAATTTTTTATTAAATGTGGAAGGAATGGCACAATAATGAACTAAATGCCTGCAATATTCCTCTCTTTGCTGTCTTTGTAGGTTTGTCTCAGGAAGGATTTAATGAGCTTGTTGCCAGCTGTGCTACTCATGCCATTTTTCAGTAGTGTTTAATGAGATGGATGGTGACAATTGCCAGAGATGTTCCCTGTTTTGTCCCACACAGAGACAGGCACATTTTTACACATGAACAGCTTCTGGGGAGAGCCTGGCTCCTGCTCCCTGCAGGAGTGGTCTGAGTGACCAGGCTGGGTCAGTCCTGCCTGCTGCAAGCACAGCTGGCTTGTGCTGGGCTTTTTGGTGAGCAAAGACCGAAAGATCAAACAATTGCAGGAAATGTAGGGTCTAAAATCCTTCTCATGAGTCCCCACTCCACACACGTGTCCCTGTAACAGCTCTGACCATGTGCTCGCACCAATTTGTTGTTCTGATGGCAAAATCAATGTGGGAATATTGCCATCTCTTAGAATATTTTTTCATCAGTTTCAGGCTAGACATAAGGAAAAAAAATATCAATGAAAAGTCTCACCACAACCTCATAGCATAAGAGCTGGACTTATAAAATGATGGGAACAAACAAACAAACAAACAAACCTGAATTTTAACTGCTGAGGTGACAGGTTACATTTTATACAAATATAAAATACTATTCCATAATTTCCATAATGGGAAGTGCAAGACCAAATTGGTTTCTGAATATAATCTCAAAATTAATAATGAAATACTTACATTGTCTTCTGACAACTTATCTATCGTCACCTTGGCTTCTATTAAGTGATTATTGAGTGCAATTATTTCATGGCTCAAAGCCCGTTTTTCCTCTTCGTAATGTTGACCCTGCATAGAAAACGGAGTAGTCAGTGTTTTTCCTGCTGTCAGAATATTTCAGATAAAGGTCCACTGGTTGATGTCATTCTCAAATCCAGAGGAAAGCACAACAGACCAACACTTCTTTTTTCTTTTTTCCTGCCCCTCCCTCTTATTTATTTTCTCCATTATTTTTCTTAGGAGATGAGGTAAAGTTCTTTACAATTATGGAGGCTGGACTGAGCTCACATTAGAAACCTTCACAGAAGGCTCCAGCTAGCCTGTGCAAAAGCATTCTATTGAGCATCAACCATTAATACATCCCTTCTTAGTCACAGGACAGGGTCTCCAACATGGAAGGGACTGGAGCTGCTCTTTAACTACAAGAATGTTTCACTTATGCTATTATTTCCCATCCTCATAAGGAAGGAAGGACAATATTTAAACAGAAAAGCAGTTGTGTTTGAGTTGAGTTCATTTTAGCTGTTGACTGTTCTGGCTGATTTAAAAGCCCTGATGCATTTCTCAAGGTGAATGTTTACCTGATTGCAGGGTTAGCACTCATTTGCAGAGTCCACTGTGGCATATCAGGAAAATAGTCTGATTCAAATTTCTTTCTGCCCACTAATTTAATCTTGTTACTAGTAGGATGTAACTCTTTATTATAAATACGAAGAGATCAATGGAAAGAATGAAATGCCAGTGGCCCTTCCCACCTTTTGTTTCATTTTGATACACAGTGCTTATTGTACTGCTTCTTGTATCAAAAATCATTGTGTACAGTCATTTACAACCCTGCCTCCAGCCTTACTTTGGTGTTAAAAAGTATGGCAGCTTATGGGTGCTCTGAGATCAAGGCACCCTCTGTGCACTCAGAGCTGCAACAAGAAGGTTTGAACAACATCTTGGGGGTGTTTTAGAAAGGTACAATTGCATAAAAGCAGAAAGTAGGGTAAACCCTAATGCATGTCTGTTTTTTTAATGAACTCAATCCAGTGACAAATTCTCAATCTCAGTGGTGCTGAGCAATAGGACAAGAGGCAACAGGTGGAAACTGGGACATGGGAAGCTCACCTGAATATGAGGAAGGAATTCTGTACTGTGAGGACGGCTGAGCAATGGAGCAGGGTACCCACAGAGGCTGAGGAGATATTAAAAATCACCCTGGACACCATTCTAAGTGAAGTGCTCCAGAGTACTCTATTTGAGCAGGGAGATTGGCCTAGATCTCGAAGTGGATCTAGTGGATCCACTTCACTAGAAGTGAAGTGGTCCCTTCCAGCCTCAACCATTCTGTGATTCTGTGGATGTCACTTCCCATTTTCAGTTGTGAAGGACTGAAATTTCCCAAATGCCATATTGCCAGGGTCACACAAAAATCTTCTATCAACACACACTTGACATTGTCAGCTAATTGACAGCAATGGGAATTGGGTGTTTTGAAGTCCAAATGAATATCAAGGTTAATTATCCAGCTGCAAAGCACCAGCCTGTATTAAAGGAGGGTGATTAAATTGGAAGTGGCAGCTCTCATACTAAGTTGCTATTTAAAGAAAAACACCTTTTCAAATGGTCTAAGCAAACCCACAGCTTGCTTTAAACCGTGCAGATATGATTGAAGTGTCTTTGTGAAGGTCTGGACTGGCCTGTTTTAGTGTCAGTTTTCTGTGGACTGTCTGTTCCCTGCTGATGCCAGTCCTCTGTCCCGACAGTCCAGGCCTGGAGGCTGGCTCAGGCTTGACACCTCTCCCCTCCTTGTTCCCATTGATCAGGCACTCCTGCCTGGGGACTTCCTCATGGAAGGCCAAAATACAGCTTTGAGAGCTTGCAAGGCTCCAGCCTTAGTGATTTTAACCAGACACAGGGCCATGACTTTAATTAGGCAGAGCAACGTGGTTTTATACGAGACCCTTAACTCTCGTTGATTTTATAGTGAACTAAACAACCAGGCACTTTGTAAACCTCCTGGCCATCTGTGCACCTCTAAAAATCTGTCTCCTTTGAGACAGTGACTGAAGATTACATTTTCAGAGGTATTTAGCTGTGTAATGAGGTAGACAAGTGATTATCTAAGTACCCGCAAAAAACATGTCCCCTCAATTTTCAAAGTAATTTCATGCTTTTGAAGGATCCAGGTCCACTGAGTACAGACATAATCTTCCAAATAACCACTTGTAAGGAAGATTTTATCAGTCCTTGTATGACAAGTTGTCATACCAGGACAGCTGATTTGTAGAACTCTGTTGCTCTAAATCTCAACGATCTCAGTAACTGCTGCTCTTGCCTAGCCAAATTGAACTTTACTCATTCTATTTTGCAGTTCAGGAGAAGATATCTGATCAAGGATTTATGGTTTTCAGGAGAGAAACTAATAAGGCAGCAGATTCAGGCATTGGAAGCACTACTTTCCACTGCATTTGAGTAATGCTGAATCTGGCTGAATTATAATTTCATTTTATTTCACTTATGATAACATTTGGATGACATTTCCCAGACTTTTTATCTGCTCAAGTATGACTTTTAAAGGTATTCTATATTTATTGAACTGTAAGACTTGCCTCAGTTCAGATTTATGCTGTACAGGTCAGCAGGTGGACACCAAAGTAATAAACACCTCAGCAGTGCCGTGGAGAAGAGGGAATAAGGAGGAAAGGCCAGTCCCAGCCTTCTTCATCATTATTAGTTCACATCTTTCTCTTGAAATCAGCGTCATTGACAAGAGCAAAGAGTCTGTTTCAGTGTGGCAAAATGAGGTAGCCTGAAGGTGGGCAGGACTCTGAAACCCTTCGGCATATTGGCCACACACTGTGTGTCTATCTTTGGAAGTTCAGGGCTTCAGCCAGACATTATTGTGGCTCAGTGGTGGCACCAAGAGGACAAAGGCTTAATTCTGACACCACCCATGGGAGAACAGTGCAGCTGGAGGAGACAGTAGGGTAGTGTTGGATCACTGCATTAGAGGGAGTGCTGGTCACTGGGGGCTGCAACTTTGAGCTCTCCACTTGCACTGAAGCAATCATTTTCAGCATCAGATTATCAGAGGCATGAAAGGAGGATGGGAATCATAATATCAATGCTATGATCATGAGTTACAAATATAAATGCTTATTTTATTTGTAACCACTTTTGGCAGATCCCTCTATTTCTGGTAGCTTATAGAAGCTTGGTCCTCCTACTCTGCCATAAGGCTTGTGACCCCTCCTCCCTCCTTTTGGCACTGCTTTCTGCTCTGCAGGTGCTAACACCCAATCTCTCAAAACTCAGTAGTGAATAAAATCAGTGGTGTTATTGATTTGCCAACAGCTTGCAGCTGGGCTGAGGTTTCCTGAAGTCCACTCCAAAATGCCAGAGCTACAGACTGCAGTGGGCTGAGTGGCTGCTGGATCCTTGCTCAGAAATCTTTGTTGAGTCAGCTCTGTGCATCTTCTGCCCCCCTCATCCCCTGACACAGAGCCAGCACACAGGAACACAGCTCTGTAGTGTCTGACTAACACAAGAGAGCTACAGTCATGTGCCCACATCTGAGTCACATCAAATTTGTTCTGCTGTGTGAATCCAGCAGTCACAGCACCTAGGCTGAGGGCACCTTGCTCCTATCCTGGATTTAGCATGACCCTCAGCACATCCTTATCAGATCTGAGGAAGGAATTGAATATCTGATCTTCACAAAGGAACCAAATGATATATTAAAATATATAATCTCTGTCTGGAACCCTAGGGCCTTTTTAATAATTTGCATCTATCACAGTAAAAACATCCCTCATATATATATAGATCCATAAAAATATAAGTTGATGCTTTCAAAAGTGTTTGGTGCCATCTAGTCCCTACATCTAAAATCTGTGATATAAGTGGGGTGAAAAGAATTTTGCTAGGTTGATTCATGATGAAATAATTAAGAGATTTATTTATTAATTTTAAAAGTAACAAAAGCTGGATAAAAAGATCTGCTTATCTTGTGTATTGGTGGATCCATAAAGGTTACTACTCTAGTCCTTCAGCAGAAATGGGCAGGCTAAAAGTTCCCTCTCTCTCTGGTAGTCTTTCAGCCTCCCTTCATTGCTTTCCAGCAGCTGGAGGGTGTCCTACCATAAAGCAGTGTCAGCCCATTAGTCAAGGCTTGGCTGCTTGCTGTGGTCTTTGCTGTCCTGAGGGAGCTCTGGTGTGTAAAGCCCTTTGGAAGGCAGCCTCACATTTGCAAATGGGAAGTGCTGGTCTGTGGAAATGTCAGACTTTTCAAACATGGCAAAGTAAATCTTGATGTTCCTGTAAGGAATGTTTCCGTGGATGCAATTTAAATGGTACAGAGACAATAATGTAATGGTAGTGCTGACCAGCAAGGTATTAGTGGGCAGCAGTATTCCTTTGGGAATACTTCTTAATAAGTCATGCCCAAATGACAGACAGAAATAGAGGGAGAGACTTTTTCTGTTACAAATACCACCAGAGTGATACTGGTGTCCCATCCTGAATGCCTTGATAGAGGTTTACTACAGTGGTTTTGGATGGGGAATACAGGCAGAATTTTGTTCCCTTTTTTCTCTACTACTCTCCTTGCCGAGGAGGAAAATAACACTCTGACAGGAGAAATTCCCCACCTTTGTGGACCAGTGTAACACTGCTAACTCAGTACTTTTCTCCTAGACCAGCAGTCACAATCTTTTCACTGCTCATGCTTTGAGGCATCTGCTAAGAAAAGCAGGGGGTTGACTGTCCTGTGGATTGCAGCCAGCAAACAAGGGCTGACTTTATAAGTGGGGATAAGCTTTCTTTATAAGTGGGGATAAGCTTTCAAAACAGACTCTCTATGTTTTATGGTGATATTTTATAACCTCATTGAAATCATCTTATGAAGGACAAAACTACGTAGCTGAAGATGACAAACAGGGAGGAGTGGCTGGTAGAGCAGAGGGTGGTGCTGCCCTCCCCAGGGACCTCACAGGCTGGAGAAATGGCCTGACAGTACTTCATGAATTTCAACAAGGGGAGGTTCGAAATCCTGCACCTGGGAAGAACAACCCCTTGCACCAATGCATGCTTGGAGCCACCCAGCATATCCTGCAGCTTTTCAGAAAAGGTTTGGGAGGTCCTGGTGGAAAGCAAGTTGAGCACAAGCCACCAGAGTGTTACCTTGCTGCAAAGAGGGCCAAAGGTTACCCTGGGCTGCATTAGGCAGTGCTGCCAGCAAATTGAGGGAGGTGATTCTTCCCTTCTGCACTGCTGGGGCCACACCCAGAGCACTGAGTCCAGGTCACGTTTCTCAGTACAAGTGGATAAAGACTTAGTGGAGAGAGTCTACAATTAAGGGATTGGAGCATCTCTGTTCTGAGGAAAGACTGAGCAAGCTGGGACTGTTTAGCCTGGAGAAAACACAGCCTGAGTGGGATCTCATCAAATATGAACAAATATCCAAAGGGAGGGTGCAAAGAGGACAGAGCCAGGCTCTCTTCAGAGGTGCCCAGTGATAGGAAAAGAAGCAATGGGCACAATACCAGAGGCACCAAACACAAAACTTCAGCAGTGCCATCTGAACATAGAAAACAAACTGTTGAGGGTATCTGAGCACTGAAATGGGTTGCCCAGAGAAACTGTGGAGTTTTCAGTACTGGAGATAGTAAAAAACTGTCTGACCATGGTCCTTGGTGATTTGCTGTAGGTGTAGGAACAGGGAGTTTGAAGCAGACGATGCCCAGATATCCCTTTGAACCTCAGCCATTCTGTCCTTCTGTAAGTTCTGTAATGTATGGCTACCACATCTCACTGGACTGCTGGGATCACTGGGTTTAAATTTCTGATAGTTTAAATTTCTGTTATTAGGAAATGCTGATATTTGCATATAAATAAATGCTCCTATTGTTATGGAGAGATGATTTAATAAACAGTTAATACATCTCTAGGTCCTAATAAAATTGAGAACAAGGATGCATGGAAGTTTACTTATGCTTTTATCTGGCATTCCATCAAGACCTCAAACAGTTTGAAGTCTTGGTGTGTGTGAATGCCTGTCTTCTGGAGTCAGTGATGCAACATCTAGTTATTACTGATAATTACAGCAATCATGGAGGACGTGAGTGTGTTATCTACCATGAAGAAAGGGCCCCCAGATGCCCTGTACATTCCCAGTGATAGTTCAATGACAGCACTTCAGTGATGAGTGAGGATGAATTTGTTTTATAGCATCTGTCAGGACATATCTTGTATTCTGCTGAGAAATTAATAAAAACAACCATTCTTTGTGGAGTGGAAGATTGGGAGATTATGCAATGATCTCTCCCACCAGGTGTGGAAACTTTTCAGTGTTGCAGAGGGTACAAATGTGGGTTATTTCAAGGTTAGGTGCACTCTTCCTCCCGTGCAGGTGTGTCGTGGTCTCAGCTGAGCAAGGCAGTGCTCAAACCAAGGGACCTCTTATTGTGTAAGCAAAGTCTTAAATAGAAACATATGTGGTGGTGGGCCTGGCTAGGCCAGGGTTATAGCTAACAAGGTAAAGAAAACAAGAATGAGAAATGTGGTGGAAATAAAACCTTTTTTCCTTCTGTAACTCTGAAAGTTAACAGCTGCTCTATTTGCAGTACTTCCCTGCAGACCATATGCATAACTTGTTTTATCAATTGGCTCATAAAGAAGCAAAAGATGATTTAGATTTGCAGGAATTACTGGATACTCTCTGCAGTAATTCCTGATTTTAAGCATGTTAGTTTCTGCTCTGCAGATCTTCATGTTTTTATGGCAGATGATGTGCAGGCAGATGTGCCTGTTTATGGATGCTCTGTGTGAGTTTATCTGCCAGTGAAGAGCAGTGGATATCCCCTATCACACTCACTTGCACCCATGGGCAGGAACTGTAATAAAAAGAGTGAACTGACAAGATCAGAAGAGCAAATAATAATGAAAGACTTTTCAATGAGTAATGAGATTGTATCAACTGATACCAGTTCACTACATGATCCTTGGGGTGCAGGATTTGGTGCTGATAATTGCAGCATGAAAGCAACATTTAATACACATTAAATTTTTAGTTTTACTTCTCTGCATAACAATCTTATTTTGGTTTAACAGTAAAATGAGTATCCAAAGGAGCTGTTCACTTACAGATTCACTGAACCCACAAGCCTATTTAAGAATGTGCATCTTTACAAGCAATAGAGGAAAAGAGCCAAATGTTTTGCAGATTTATGAGGTAATTCTTTATCAAGTTACAAACAAAGCTGCAGGAATGTGTAGGGATGTAGAGGCTGTGGTAGCATCCTGATTGCACTTCATCATCTACCACTGTCTCATCTTTGCTTCCCTCTGCAGTAATCCCCAGGACACCCATCCTTGTCTCTATACCTCTTCAAAATGCTAATAAAGCCTGGCTTTCAGGAATTCTGCTACATTATGGCAAGGAGCAATGACTAATTCATTATATTTATCCTAAAGAATATTAGATATTTATTTAAAGTGATTTTCTGTTGCCAAGCTGCCAAGGTTGCAGACAAGGCTGCATTCTTCAGAGACAAATGTATGGCACCATGGATTTGAAAATACTCATTTTTATGGGCAGGTCACAGAAAATATGTTGTTGATGAGTCTTTTGCCTTAGGCTTTACCTACTGCAAAAATCTATGTCATGTTGGAGTTCTTCCACATAAAGAAGATAGTGGCAAGAACATTATTCCAATGTGACAGGCCTTTCTTATGATGAACACATGGGATAAAAGGAAGTGACAGATGTATGACTCTTGGGTTGGCTCAAGAAAAGACTGGATTGTCTGTCCTTGCCCACAGCTGAATTCTTTATTTTAAATTTTATTTTTAACTCCTTCTAGGAGCTCAGAGAAATAATTTACAATAATTACATGGTCATAGTGAAATGAAAGGAATGGAGATTTCAGCTAAGCTAGTGGTAAGGAGCAAAACTTTGCAAAAAGAAAAAGAAAATGTGTGAATGGGTAGAAAAGGAGAAGTTCCTCTGCTGCAGGCCACACAAGATGTGTTCATCAGCCTTGTAGCTTGAAGCTGTCTAAGGACTGATTGCCTGACCTCAACCTTTCCAGCCACAAGGGCTCCTCTGTGGAAATGAAGAAGTTACTGGAGACTGGATACTACTTAAATGAATTACTTAGATGGTCTAGAAAGAGGAGGAGGCATTAATTTCTAGGAGTAAAGTAAAATGACCTAGGAGGAAAAAATGTCATGTTCTGAATTTTGGAATATTCATTCATATTAATTGCAGATTATTTTAATATGCAAGTGAATTGTAATTAGAGTTGCCTACCTAAACAAGGACAATTTCCCAACCAAATAAAAATAGTAAGGGCTAGATTATTTACAGTACTTTATTCTTTAATAATTTGTTCTGCTCTAGGAATTTTGAAATTCCCATTTCCTGTCACCTTTTGACACTTTTTTTTTAATAATGAGTTGTTTAGAAGAAAACTTCAAGTCCCTTCCTTTTCCCCTGTGACTAAAGGAATGGTTTATCAAAATGCTCCCTTGGGAGCTAAAGTATTTCTCTCTCAGAAGATTTTTCTCTGCTGTACCACAGTGCTGTGGCAAGGCTGACTTTCCCTCTCTGGGTTCACCCTTGCACCTGAGAGCACAGGATCTGTTCTTGCAGTGAGGAGCTGTGCTGAGCCCTGCTTGGACCCTGCACAGCCCAGAGCCAGCCCAGCAGCTCTGCCCTCCCCCAGAGCTGCTCACAGGGGCAAACCTGCTCTTATTGCTGCAGTACTGCCATGCCTTGGGCTTCTCTCTCTTCACCACTCCCCATCTTGAGCTCTTCCTCCTGTGGATTTTGATCTTGCTAAATATGTCCACGTCCAGTGTGTGCATGTCTTTATATTCTGTTCCCCTAATCTCTTGTATCTGTTCAATATATATTGAAACATCCCCTGGGATATTGATTGGGAAGATTTGGTGAGCAGCTATCTGAAAAATTGTAAGGGTAGTACAGGGAATAAACATAATATACTTGTGTCTTTTCTGTGTGAATTAGTCTCTCCTTTATTTTTTATTAAAATATATCTCTGCTATTTACTTTGTAAAATCTCATGTTGGGTAAAAGTATTTAAGGTTTGGTGTTTCCCCCCATCCCAATCAACCCCAGATCCTTGAGAACATTTTGAGAAAATCCCTATAAGCTCTTTTCAAGGCAAAGCAGAGGAGATCCATTAAAATAAAATACTCTGTTCAAATATCCAGCCCCTCAGACCCTGTTAAATTGTGTCTTTTTGGCAGCATCCCAATTCAAACTGCCATAACCAAGTATAATGACTATATTAAATAACTATTAAAAAAAAAAAGAAGTATAGAAAAGCAGCTACTATGCAAATTCCTTGAACAATGACAGAATTTTGCTTCCAGCCCTGCTAGTACTCATGACTTTGTCTCTTAATGCAGTTTGGGGGGATTAGTGTTGAAGTTATTTTTAGTATGAATTTAATTGTGGCTCTGGAATCGCTGAGGAGCCCTGCAGGGAGGGACAGGTGGAGCTGTGCCAGAGCTGCAGTGGTGTCTGCTGCAGGCTGTGGTCACAGGAGGCTCTGCTGGATGGAGCCACATTTGATGCCCACAGCAAGGACCCCGTTTCTGCTCATAGTGTAAACTCTCCTGGCAGAAGCAAAGGCTGCAGAAGGGATTGCTTGCTCTAACTGATTGAGTTTTACTATAAGGCAAGTGCAGCACTTCCTTCCCATCTGACTGCTGGGATCAAATCCAAGGAAAATTAAAGATGGATATATTTTCGTGAACAAGCAGATAGGAAACTCACTGCAGGGTGTTTCCTGTGCTGCTATTCAGGATGGTCATTTTAGCTGTTGCCCCCAGAGTTTGTGTAGATGGGAGAGACTGCCTTTTGATCAAGAGAAACGTCACAGCCCTTGTTCCATGTCATAAGATCAGCTGTCTTGAACCAGCACTCCTCTCCTATGCCATTTCAGAGCTTTGCTGAAATTTCATTTGGCTCCTTAATATCCTGAGTTGTACTAAACTCCACAATCTTCAATCTTTTTTTATTGTTTTGGGTTTTTTTGTTCTTCAGTTGTAAATCGGGTGTTAAAAGGCCTTTGCTGCCACATGACAGTTCATGGCCCTGTCAGCTGTGCTGGCACAACTTTGGCCATCCTGAAAACCAGACTGGCCCTTCAAAATTGAAAAGCCCTTTGTTTGGGAAAGAAGTATTTTAAACTATTTTTTCCATTAAGAAAAGTATACATGGATTCAATATCCTCAGTATTTCTCCATGGCATTCAGAGATCTGGCTCACAGTTTAAGTATTTCCCAATGACATCCCAAGATTCAGTTTTCTTTTGCCCTGGAGCCTGGCAAAAATTTGAACACTGTGATTTCTTAATTCCATTTATTATAGCTATTCATATATTTCCTAATAATATTAAGTCTCTCAGGTATTCTTTTCACAGCAGCTTAGAAATATTAATATCCTCTTGAGAAGAGGCTAAAGCAAACCTTCCCTTATTTGTATGTCAGGGTCTAAGCCAGCCACCTTCCTGCCTTCATTCAATCAGCATAGAGACTTCTTCAAAGCATGAAATTCCTCATTGCATAGTGTATATTTTTTTTTTTTTTGAGGAACAGCTCTCCAATGGAGCCTGCTTCTCTCCACTGGCTGATAAAGATGCTGAGCATAATAATGCTTCAGACATACACGTGTAAAATAGACATCTAGCATGTAGATATCTAAAAGTAGGTAAAATGAAACTTACTTTGAGTAACTAGCTCAATGACACACAAATCATGTTTGGCAGAGGCAAGGACTGAACCCATAACTCCCAAGACATAAATCTAGTAATTCATAGGAAGGAAGTTTGCTTTTCTGGGTCTGTAACTGTCCCAGAGGAGAGCAGCATGAAGAGATTTTGCAACTAATGTGACTCTAGCTGAGACAGGCTTTCAGTAAGTTGATTGCAGTGGCCTGTTTGATGGGAGAAGCTCAAGAAATGAAGAATATGTTATTTCCCTGGATACCAGGAGCTCTATGTCTCTTCATGTGCTAACAGCTTTCTCCCTTTGAGCAGGTCTGGATCCTGAGTGTACTTCTTGTTTTGCCTGATTAAAAAGCTGTCTGATATTTAGCATTTTCTCTCTGTGAAGACATTTATATTAGACAGTTTTATTTCTCCACTGCACTAAACATGCGATCTGCCTGAATCTCTTGCTGAGGCAGCTTCTTTACTACTCAGTCTTTCCAATTTTCAGAAAACTTGAATGACTTTACAAACCCTATAAAAATTGTAAATATCAAAACTTCAACCACTGTCTTCAAACTGGACTTTCTTTTGTCTGAAACTGTGGCAAAATTATAATTCTGCTCTATCCACTTCTGTCATGGTTATACAAATACTACTTTTGTTATTTTTGTCATGGCTTGCTGCTGGGTGCTCATGTGGAGCTGTTCAACCAGTCTGAGTTTCAGTGTCAGGGACCCTTCCTGAGTTCCTCCTTTCCAGAGCACAACCCACTCCCTTTACTTATTTCTTTCCATTTTTTGCATTATTGTGCGCAAAGCACCCTCATAGGATTAATACTTTTAGATGTCTGGTGAAAAACATCTTTTAACTGAATAGGAACATCTTAGGGAAGGCACTGGTCATTTGAATTGATTTGCTTATCAACGTTCAACAACATTGCTAATCTTCTTAATCTCATTTTGTGTTTACTTTTAGGACACTGTTGAAAACACAAGTTTGTGCTGAGACCTGCACCAATCACTGAGCTGGCCTGATCCAGCCCTCTGAACAGACTCTTAAATGGAAATACCACAGTGCCTGCTACTTTTTGAGGTGACTTCTTCTGCAACCTTTCTGCAAACTGCTTTTGATATTGTATTGTCTTTATTTAGTAATCACAATCATATGAAGTGATACTTCTCAATTCTTACTATCCAAATATATCTAGTCAATTGTCTTTACAAAGAAATTGTTGTTCATTTAATGATTTTTCCTAAAAATATGTTGACTTCCATTACTTATACTCTTCTGATTTAGTTTTCCAGTAGGTGAACAACATAAACAGTGAATTTGTGTTTTCTACAACCTCTATTTGCCCTATTCTATGCCTGACCTCTTGGATGTTGCTACAGTTGGTTCAGAATTATCTCTACATTCAGAATCTTATTTAAAATTAACATCAGTTTAACACATTAGAATGTATTTCTAATTTAGTTTGGAGTAGGAAGCTGGGAATCTGTCCAGCTGGTTCTTTTATGAATCTTAGGTGGAAATTTATGTAGGCTCCTGTTTTTTATAAGAAGGATTTTGCAAGTGTTGGCTAAGACACATTGCTTAACATTGTCTGTAGTTTCCATTGAATTTGGAAGTTGGGTTGCAATCTGTAGTAAAAAAAATGTTCAGCCTTAAAGCAAAGGGTGGCACAAGGGCTCTGCCTCCCACCAAGGGCAGCCAAGTGAGGAGGGAAAGGTGCTCATCTGTTCTCTGGCTCATGTGGCAAGGCAGGGACTTGAAATGCCATGAAATGGCCCAGTTAGGTCAGAATGAGGCATTTCCTTGCAAACCTGATGCAAGAAGCACATTAAAGGTACTGCACACTCAGGAGGGAGCTGCTGCACCTTTGGACTGCACAGAGGCAGAGGGACAATGTGGGGGATCTTTGCCCAGCACAGTTGTCCTTGAGGTTTGAGGTACCCCAACAGCAGAAGCATCTAGTAAATCTCTGGGTGCTGCATAGAGGGATTTTGGAAATTTCTTCTGGAAAACATCAGAGATTAAAACTGTCCATAATGAACTTCTCTAATTTTGGCACCTTTGATTTATTTTCTTAACTGTGGTGTCTGTCAGATGCCACTGATTTGAAAGTTAATTGCTGCTTATAACCAATTAATTTACTTTCAGAGACAGCTCTAGAAACAGAGAAAAGCAAAAACCCCAAAGAGAAAAACTCAAACCCCAAAACAAAATGAAAACCCCAAAACTTCCTGGTAAAGACACAGTATTAAAATTAATTTTTTTCCTCTCTTTTGGTAATTTGGGTTTATTTTCTACTTCTTTAGGGGATGGTCCTTCAGTCATGGACACTGAAATAATTTGACAACTATTTCCTTCCTGCCAAAGGAATACAAAAAGCCCTGGGAGCCTGGTAGGTAAACTGTTCTCTGCCATGAAGAAAATGAGATTTAATGCCTTAACCAACCCCTCTTGCACTGTGAAGAATACAGCTTTACTGGTTTATGGAAAACACAAGTATTGGGCAGGATGTCAGGCCCCTGAACCTGTCAG
Source organism: Setophaga petechia (assembly GCA_024362935.1). Lineage (NCBI taxonomy): Eukaryota > Metazoa > Chordata > Aves > Passeriformes > Parulidae > Setophaga > Setophaga petechia. Next base: position 8,690,542 of record JANCRA010000003.1, on the reverse strand, counting down.
AAGAGGAAGGAAAAAGACTCAGAGTTGTGAACACGCTGTTTAACCCTCAGGACTTGGATCTTAGGAAAGAATTTTAAAAAGACTCTTTTTAATCATAGTGGAGGATGAAATGAGAAATAATTGACAGTGAATAGACTCTACAAAACTGAAGATTAGAAGCCAGACCCAAATGCACCTTTCTACAAAAGCCCTTATCCTTCTGGTCCTGTTGATTGTCTTCTGGTTCCTTAAGATGTTTCTTAATTATGTTCTAGGAACAGAATTTTAAATTCAGTGAAACTTTTAATCCAGTAAGTCTGATTTTCGTCCTCATTGTTTGTGACTTTTGTTTACGACTTGGTTTATTGGCTTTTTTTTTCCTTGTATTTACACATTGTTCTTTTTGAATTTATCCTCTGCACAATGTAGTACACTGCACGTACTAGTTGTCTTCAGAATTGACATCTAATTTTCTGGTCCTTTTTTTAATGCTTCCTGTCAAAACATCTTATGCTTGAAGAGCGCAGATATAATTTGCTTTTCAGCTTCTGAGGTTTATTTATTGAGAGAAATGTGCTAATGTGTATGGACACTGAAGAGCTGTGTTGATCCTCATTAGTGATAAGAAATTTATGTCAAGGCTTTAGATAAAATCTCTGATTGTTAAAATGGTTCTTTTATCCCAATTTTTAGCTCTATCTTTGAATCTTAACAAATATCCTTTCTATTTTGCCACTCCAAAGTAAGGGAATGAATACTTTCCCCAACCATGAGTATATTTTGGGTGTCTAAGAGGCCAAACTTCAGGTAACCTGACAGCTAAAAAGTGATGTTAGATGCCTCTGCACTAGTCTCAAGTTTCATCAGAAGTCATAAGAACTGTACAAAGAGATTAGGAGATCCTGTTCATTCTGAATAAAAACTTTTTAAAATCTTCTTCTGTAACGTGCTGTGGTAAGGAGACCTCCTGATGTGGTCCAGAATCTAGCTCCAGTGAATGTGTGAAGTCATCAGCAAAACAACAGTTTGGTTCTCTCTCAATTTGTCTTAAATCACTGTAGGAAAATACAACTTAATATAGCTATTTTAATTTTTTTGAAGTACATTTTAATCAACATAGGTAGGAGGAAAAAACTGCTTTCATTGAAGGCAATAGAAGAGTTATACTATTTAAACCTCATCACAGCCTGTGCTAACTGGTTTTGGTGCTATAACTAGGCACTACTGGAAGGTACAGAAACACTTCCTACCACTCTGGCAGGATTTCAAAGTCCACATTTTCCAGCAGATTAGATACAGAAGGTTGATTCTAAGCAATGTCTTAATTGCTGTGTGATAGCTAACAAAGATGCAGTTTAAGAGCTGGCAGGAGATGCCATGGCAGATTTTAGGTTCTCCAGATCTGTCTGTGTGAAGATTCAGATAAATAATTTAGCCAACTCAGTCACAACAACTTGTTTTTTTAATAGGTTTTCTATACCAGCAAGAAGACCACTGTGATCATTCATCTGATCCATCTAGCTCATGTAATAAATATTTCAGTCAGCAATTCCTGTGCTTGAAGAATACAAATTTTGTTTTCTATTGGTAAGTAACTGCCAGAAGAACCTGCAGAAAGCTGGCTGACACTTCATGAGGAGATTGTTGCCTAGCTGGGGAAGGCTGCGGCTGACACGTGTCCTCTGCATGTCCTGGCTCTGTAAGAACCACCCTGGAGGCATCTCAGTGCTCCATGTGGCTGAAGGTCATCACCACTTGTCTAGTCCTAGGGCTTGGCATCTTATGAGACTTTGAGCTGTGGTGCTCTTCTTTGAATGGGCCTATGAGTCTTTCCAGTATTCCCTGGGAAGTTCTTGTCAGGGTTTACCCCATGCCAGCCTCAGAGAGAAGAGAAGCTGCCCTTGAACAAGGCTTAGACCACTGTAGGAAAATATAACTTGGGTCTTAGGTTATTCAGGGATTTGTCATGAGGGTGGATGGGTGTCTGAGGACTACAGGAGGAATGGAAATGAAAAATACAAGTCAAACAGTGAGATACTTAAGCTGTACAACATGTCATTGTCACTGTTTGTCACTGTCAGGTGACCGTGGACTTGTTAGAAGCTTAGAATTGAAAACCTTAATGTATTCTTTATAGAAACAAAAGCCCCCGAATTATGCAGCAGCCTAAAATGTTCCTACTACAGGTGACTCAGCTTCTAAATGTATTATTTAAAGAGTCCTATGATATCAGTCTGCTGCTATGGAAGTGCAATCTATACCTCCCTTTTCCACTGGTGTGTCTTTACAAATCCTCAATCTAATCACAATCATCAAAAAAAGTCCTGCAGAGAGACTTGTGCAGTTTGCATTCATCTTCATCCACCTTTGCAGCTGCCTCCAGAAGTGTTTTCAGTATACACCAGAACTGATGTTGACTCCTTTCTAATGAAAGCTGGAACCATATTTGCATTTCTAGTCTATGAAAAGATATTTCAAGAACACCTAAACTCTGCTGAGGGATTGTCTGGAAGACGTGGAGCAGCATCAGAACAGCAGTTTAAGCATTTCTCAGTCTTTGTCTGGATATGCTCATGTGCTCTGTGAAAAGGAAGGAAGAGGTGGAGACAGAACCTTGCAAGTTTGAAATGCCAAGACAGAGCCCTGTGCCTTGTCTCAGAGCAGGGTTTCAATGATTATGTGATGCAGGTGCAGCAAAAAAAGTGTAAATTATGGCTTATCTTCAAGATTCAATCAGTAAACCACTGAACAGAAGCTACACCTCTCATATCACTTGAACAACTTCTGCACCTCTGGAAGGTCACAGAAATGCCTGGAAGGAACTTCAAAGATCATCTAGTACAGATGTGTATTTCTTTTTGTTGTTGTTGTAATGTTGCTTAAATAAAATGTTGCTGAACATATTAAAATATTCAGGGATTATCTCTAAGGCTCATTTTACATTATAAATCTGTTACTGTGAGGTTTTTGTCAAATTGACACTATAAAAACTCTGATCTGTATTTCAAAATGCAATGGACAAATCAATTTTAAAATAGAATTTGCTTTCCAGGTTTAAAACTGAAAGTTATTACCCTGTGCTTATAGGATGAATGAAATGCACCACATTTCTTTCAAGAGAGGATTACAAATCAACAATCTCATTGGGATAAATTATGGTGCCAGAGCAGAGTTGATGAGAGAACCATTTTATTATTTTACTACTTGTTTGGAGGATGAACAGGAATTTCCAAATTAAAGAATCAAGAGTGTGTGTGAGTAAAATCCCTCCAGCCTGAACCTTTTCATAACACTGATGTTAATTTCCCTCTTCTCTCAAATTTCATTTTTAAAGTCACTTTTAATGGCACTCCTTAAACTGGAAAGAAATATGACTGGCTATTTCTACAGTGATTGCAGATGATGCCACCTCCTGACTACTGGGAAGAAGTGTTGGATAAGAGTCAGAACAGAAAATGTGTTCATTTTTCAGCTCCCCAACTACATGAAACAGAACTTCTTGATGATATTTACAGGCCCCATTCTCAAAGTTACTCTAAATTACTCTGTATATTAACCTGAGCAGGATCCTGAAAGCCATATAGTTGCCCTGGTACTTCCAACTATGGAAAACTAAGGGTTAACTGAATATATTTGGAAAGTGAATGGCACGAGAGTGCAGAGGAGCTAAGTAATGCTTCTACCTTTTCAAATGCCTGTTGAGATCAGGACAAGAAAAATGTGTTTTGCTCTTTAAGAAAAAATTGAAAACAATGTCATTTATGACAGTAGTATTGGAAGAAAAAAAGCAGCTGCCATATGGTGCTATGGCACATGCAGGCACTACAAGGATGGTTGTTCACTAAAATAAATAGAAATTTACTGATGGGATGTTACTGCTTTCCCTAGCACTGCAGTAGTGCTTGAGAGATTTATTCATGAACCAGGACTCCAGTAAAAAGCAAAATGCTATGCAGAGAAGAAAAATGAACAGATCCCAGGTTCAATGAGGATCAGCCTAAGCATACCTGAGCCAAATCCTATGTTCTAGTAGAAAGGAGCCTGGTTTTGTTTGTTAGGAGAGCCCTTTAGGATATGTGCTTCGATATCTGCATCATTCTTTTGAATTCTTCCTCGAAACTTGACTCTTGCCAAAGACAGAGAATTCTTTGACCTCATCAGCTGCTGGAAAATCTGTCAGGTTTCTGATATTTATACATTTTGTATGAACAGAGCTCAAGAGTGATAGGTGGGGAGTGATGCCTTGCATAGGAGATCTGAGCTGTCTCAGAGATGCTGATGCTTATCTACGTGTGGTTACATGGTCATGCTCAGAAGAGGAAAAATTACTTTTTGTGCTCCATTTTAGGCATTTCTCTGTCTTTGTCTGAATATAACAATTCTGTATTAAAACTGAGTATGTTGATAACTCTTGTTGTCTTGTTGTCTCCTCTTAGCCTTCCTATATGCTTTGCTGTGGTGGTGTTCACAGGGGTCCCAGGACCAGGGAAGAGACGAGAATGTTGACTCCATGTTTCAGAAGGCTGGTTTATTATTTTATGATATATATTATATTAAAACTATACTAAAAGAATAGAAGAAAGGATTTCATCAGAAGGCTAGCAAGGAAAGGAAAAAGAATGGAATGATGACAAAAGCTCCTCTCAGAGTCAGACCCAGCTGACTGTGATTGGCCATTAATTAGAAACAACCAACATGGACTAATCAAAGATGAACCTGTTGCATTCCACAGCAGCAGATAATCATTGTTTACATTGTGTTCCTGAGGCCTCTCAGCTTATCAGGAGAAAAAATCCTAAAGAAAGGATTTTTCATAAAACACGTCTGTGACACTTCACTTTGCTCTGTCCCCCCACTACCTCCTCTTTCAAACAACTGGCCTCTGTCACTTTTCCTTAGCCAGACTCAGCCTGCAGCCAGCTGGCTTTCAGCTGACTCCTTGACTTCTGTGAAATATTCTTTGGATTCCTCTAGCTTAGATTTTTTGTTGTAAGCCCTCAGCACACCTTTATTTTCACTTCTGGCACAGAACTTGGTCCCTGAAAGAGTACATGATGTGAAAGAAAAGCTGTCATCTGCCACCGAATCAACACACTCAAGTGTGTGAACCCAAGGACAGAAGTCCTATGACTGCAGAACACTTCCAAAAAATTTGGCCTTTGTCTCCTTGAGGCATGAAGGTCTTTGGAAGTCTGTCACTGTCCATATAAAGGCATTGAATACAGAGCAGTGCTTGGGAACTGCTCAGCTCCCAAAGAGAACTGGTGCATTGGGCAAGAGAGGACCCCAGGAGTTAATGACTCTCCCTCCTGGCTGTTCCAGCTGGGCTGGAAGGGCTGACCCTAAACTCATCACACTTCAGCATCATTGTGATTAAATGGTGGAACTGATCCTAATAAAAGTTGTTCTAGTCCTCTGGGGATTTGCAACCTTTGTCTAATATTCAGGCTAAATTTATTAAAGGCTAATGAGTATCCATTTGTTATTGCAGCAGAAGTGTCTTTTAGTTTAAATAGCTTTTAGCCTCTGCTAAGTTTACAGAAACTTAGACTGATGACTTTATAGGAAGCAGTCAGAATCCCCACAACCTTTATTCTCTTAGGCCACACAAGCCAGCATCTTTTAATCTCATCTCAGAAGATAAATTCTTCATTTCCTTGATTATTGTAGTTCTGTTACACAGTGAATTAATCTTCCTTGCATCTGGATGCCTAAGACTGCATATTGTATTCCAGATGGCCTCATCATGGTCTTGTTCTCTAAAAATGCCTCACAAGGGACATCTGAAACCAAATGATTTTTCCAACTATGATTGACTAATCAAGCCAGAATTTTATTGCTTTCTGGCACCTGCAGTGGGCAATCCCCAATTTATAGCATATTTTTTTCATTAGTTGAGAGCACAGTTTTGTCCTGCCTGTGGGTGGGAACATGTCTGAGCAAAGTGGGGAAGAAAAGTGCCTTTGCTGCTCGGCAGAGGCTGCAGCCAGTGGAGTCACAGAGACAGTTTCTCCAAGAAATTGATTTGTGTTCTATCTGATGCTGAAAGTGCCAATCTATTTCTATTGACTACAGAAGCAACAAGGAAATTTCTTGTTCCTAAATTTGGTGATTTAGATAGGTGGGCTGAGCCTGGCCAAAGATGTGGAGTGCAAAATTTCATCCTCGTCCTATGAGACAGGGACACCCATTCTCTTCTGTGCTTCCCAGGTCCCACCAGAGCAGCACAACTGATGGAACTGACACAGGACTAATTTTAGGAAGGCCTTATCATATTTGCTTTCCCTGATCATAGAGCTCAGTTCTCTAGAAGGACAGTGGTTCAGCTGCCTTTTCTCTCTGCATGATTGCATCCTGTTTCCATGTGGTAATGTTCTGCTTTGTATCTTCTGTATGACTGTGCTTCACTTCTCTTTGGGCTATCCTGACCATCAATTTCTTCATTCTCCTTTAAACAACTTTATTGTGCTACTATTTACACAGACAAGGTTTTTTGCTACGTGTTTTGGTTTCCCTTGTGTAGTCTAACATACCTTGGGTTTTGGCAATTATTTCTAAGATTTATGACATACAAGTTTCTCCTTCCAAGCCTCTCAGATTCTCTGTTTATTCAAAATATTACCTGCATAGAAGTTGCTCATTCAGTGAATCTCAGAAATGTTCTGTACAATTTTTCCTTGTAATCTGCAGTGCATAATCCTGTATCCTTGATTTCAAGAGCTTTCAGGCCTTTTCACATTCCAGATTGTTGAATTCCTTAGTCCAGTTAAACAGCCCTTTTAATTCTCCTGAATTCTATCAGTCTAGATAAATATTCCTCTCTGATATTCACTGTTAAGTTCAAAGTCAGATCTGCAGATACTAAAATAAATCTGATTACTTTGTTACTCTGTTTCTGAGGTCTCTCTCAAAAGAAAAAAGAGTGATTTTCTATACATTATTTCTATTTCAACCATTTGAGTGTTTCTCCAAGCTAGTACTGGTTGAGATTCTCAAACTACCTTTCCTTGGTGTGGATCATATCCTCTTTTCAGCTGCATGGACCTTCCCTGTGCCATGGTAGTGACTAAGCAACTTCCTTTAACTGCATTCTCTGCTCTCTGTGGAAAACATATCCAACAGATATTCTGATAAAAATTAGAGGCAAATAAGGAAGAAAAGAAATGAACTTGCATTCTGCTACTCTTCTAACTGTGGCTGCAACTGTTCCCATGACAATCAGTGAATTAGTTTCAGTCTAACCAGTATCACACATTTCAATTTACTGGATTTTAGTTACTCCTGCTATTTTATTGGGAGAACTGTGGAAGAAAAATCTTATATCATGGGAACTGTTCTTTCAGGCCATTCACATCACTGTGAGATGAACTATTTCTCAGTTCTCCTTCCAAGTTTATAAATACAGCTCAGACAAGATTATATCTCTTGTGGGGAGAGAATGAAATAAAAGATAGGTATTTTTTACCCAGAACTCAGTCATCTAACTGTGTGACTTGCAACTAGATTGAAGTAATTGCACTGAAATTATGAGGTGCGTAACAGCAGGAGGACTTGGAAAATTTAGGGATTCATTTTTTAGGTTTACTGTGCTATCCACAGCAAGTGATTATCCCAGCTCTGATTTTTCTTACAATTTCTTACCCATTCCTTAGGTATATGTGTCATTCCTAATAGACCAGAGACTGAGAAGAGCATCTTTAAAACTCAAGATTTGAGCTAAAAGTGATCCTGTATGGGTAAGGCTTGAGGCAGGCTTGTGTCTCCTGGAAGCATAGAGAGGATACACATGCTCATTTAAAATAAACCATGGGCTTTGGACTTTGCTTGACAGCTTATTTGGTTGACGGTTTTAATTTCTGATGTTCTCTTGTGTGCTCTCTGTCTCTCCCTCCTCCTCTTCTCCTTCATTCTCCTTCTCCTCCCCACTGAAATGAAGGGTAGGACCTTGGAGATTTGTATTTGATCATCCAGTCAAACCTCCCTGAGACATGATTTTTTTCTCACTTTGTGTCTTGGGATATTTGGCTGAAAGTAATTTTATCTCCTTGAACCATGTTAAAGCAGATTTGGGATTTCAGCTATGCTTGTAGGAACTAATTAATAGGTCATAAACATGATATTGGAAGGAAATGTTTACCCCTAATTTTGAAAATAAGGTAAATCTGAAGATTTCTTCATCCTCAGGGGAGGAAAAAAATTTTGCTACAACAGCACTTGTATGTACCTTTTAATAAGATTATTTAATCAAGATGATTTTGATTTGAACATTATTGTTTTGTATGGCAGTCTGGAGGGACTGATCAGTCTGAGATTCAACTTCCCATGGATATCCAACAATCCTTGGCTGCAAAGCAGAATGGTCTAGTAAACTACCTGGAAAAATCTTTTAAGGGCTGCCTCAGAGCATGGGGATTAATCTTGAATTTATATTCCAGCTCCATTTCAATTCTTAACTCTTTGCTAACTGGAAAAGAAAATAAACCTTTACTGCTGTTCTGCCATTCTATGCAGGCATCTGTGTATTTCAAGCACATAGGAATTTATGTAAAATACAAGCTGGTGATTTAAATTGGGTTGTAGGAAGAGCACTGGGAAAGGCTGAACAAATAAAATGGAACTAGTTCATTCATCATTTAAACAGCATTTAGCTTGGCTCATAAAGAGAGTGGCAGCTTCTATTGCTCATACAAGGACTTATGCCACTATTAAAGAATGATGCCTCAGCTACTTCTGCTCTAAACTGCAGTGCATGACAAGCCCCAACGGACAGAATTCTATTTAATGGTTAGCACCTAAATGCTAACTAATAAAGCCAAGTGGAAGGGTAGTGCTTAGAAGCATCAATTGCAATATTGAAACCTGATTTTAGGGAGAACAATAATACCTCAGACAAAACCTTTGGCTCTGCATGTTAAAATGTTAGATGTTTCCAGATTCAAGTCTGTTGACTTTTACAAATTCATGTTGCATTAAAACAAAAAGACGTAATAGGATTAAAAATTCATTGAAACATGACTTCTGCTCTAAAATCTTAAGTGATATGACTTAGTCACTGTGGGGAATTCTTGCTAGATACTCTTCTAAGTTTTCCTAAACCCACCTCTGACTTTCACCAATCTCTGCATCCAAGGTTTTAAAGAATATCCTGTCACACCATTTAGGCTCCCACAGATTCAGGACTTCTGCTGCAAAAATGAAGGATGAGTGAGAGAGGTGAACTCCCTGGTTTTGGCCAACAATGCCCTTTCAGAACTGTTCCCTCCAGAGAACTGCAGTGTAGACAGCTCCTGCACATTTCTCCTTTGTGACGGGATCCCTGGGCTGCTGATGGATCCTGTAGTCTATTTTGGCTCTGAATCACTGTTTTACCTCATGGGAGCTGTTGTTCATTCAAGGAAGACGGTGCAGAGAAGTCATCCAGACAAGGCCCCAAATGACAAATCCCTGAGACACATTGGTGCTGCTTCTGACAGAGTGTTCAGTTGAGTCTGCAGTTACAAACTGAACACCCTTCTATTCTAGAAAGCTATTTTCTAGATGAAAAGCTGAAGTTTGCCCTCAATAATCTCACACTGCTTGAGAAAAAGAATTCACCATCATAATTTTGGAGATCAAGCATCATACTGGGTAATTTTCCACTGAAAAATAGTTTAACCAAAGCCTTTCTACCAGTTTTACAAAAAGCCTTCTAGGCTTTTATTTTCTGTTCCCACTAAGTTAAAATTACTCTCTCAGAGAACAAGGTGAGTGTCTGTCTATCTTGGATGTTCCTAAATCATATCAAACTCTTATGAATCTTTACTGATACCTTTATTTTGTGTTTCCCCCTTGAGAACAGTTGGGGATAGCTCCTAACTGGCTGCTGAGGCCTTCAGTGCAAACAGAATTGCAATTTGCTAATGGGCTATGCAGAAAAGGATGGGTCAAGAAAGGCTGTGGAAGGTGAATATAAAAATTGCCTGGTAATGTATCTAACCAGGGAATGAAATACAAGCTTTTTATCTCTCACATTTGTTGTGTTTTCCTTCATCATGGTTCATCCTTCTGGCCTAAAGGCTGCATTACCTTATGTTCTCCAAGCCATTTTAATGAAACCTGCAAAAGGTCTAAACAAGAAAAGTAAAGGCAGAGATTCATCTACCCCCCTATCTGGTTGAGAGCAGAGGTGCCCAGAGTAGTGTACAAGAACCGACCAAGCACAGAGTCTTTATTCCCCAGAATGTTCCCCAGACTCTAGGAATTTTTAATTAAATTACTTCCTTACTTATAGGTGATACTATAAAGAATTATTATTTTCTTATTGCTTTCTTAATCCAGATAGGATTTTAATATTCATAGTATCCTGTGGCAGAAAGATCTTTACGGTGCTATGTGGGTAAATGCCTCCCTTGCTATGTTTTGAATCTATACTTGCCCCTGCCATTTGATGCTATTTGGTTCTTTTATTGGTTTTGATGAGAAATAATTTCAATTTACTTGTTCCTTGCTCTTTTAGGCATTTGATGTGTCTTTTTTGAGATCTTCTCTCTCTGCCATTTCTTCAACAAGCTGGAGAATCCTGTCTGTGTATTTGCATGGAACATGGTTCAGTATTCTCATCCTGTTGCTCTTCACAGTATTTTCTTTTATTTTACATATTTTTGGAGGCGGAGGGACCTAAGTGGCATGCAATCATCAGCTTATGGATGCACCACTGGCTTTTACTAAGGGGGTTAATGAGAAAGAGGGGGACAGACATTTTAGTAGTGCCTGTTGTGATAGCACAAGGGGTGACGGTTTTAAACTAAAGAGGATAAACTCAGACTCGATATAAGGAAGAAACCTTTTACTATGAGGATGAAACTGTCATAGGTTGCACAGAGAGGTGACGGATGCCCCATCCCTGGAATCAACCCTTCAGTCAAGGTCAGGCTGGATGGGGCTCTGAGCAACCTGATCTGGTCATGGATATTCCAGCTCATTGCAGGGGGCCTGCACTAGATGACTTTTAAAGGTTCCTTCCAACCCAAGATGTTTTGGGACTCTGTGATAGCAGTCAGAATAGTTTTAAGCTGGTGTTTTATCAGAAATATCTCTTATACCTCAAGCCCATGAGCAGTAATAGCTGGTTATGAATCTCTCAGGGCATGTGTGAGGTTATTGCTGTTCTGACATGCTGTCAGTCACTGCTTGGAAACCCTTCTGGGGATTGTTGCCATCACCTTTTAGCCCCACCTGACTATCTCACTGTTGTCATTGCATTGATCAATTTCTACAGGTGATCTCTAAATCCACACAGACCTGAGATTGAATCTCATTTTTTGCCCCTTCCAAAATGGACTGCTTATACATTTCATTTCCAACCTCTCAACATTTCTTAACAAGAGAAAAATACAGATTTATAACCAAAATTACCAATTAAACCATAATTTAAATGTAACCACTTGTGTCTTTTGTACCTTTTCTACACGGAACATTTGTTTTAGGTACAGTGATTTTATAACAATAACAATTTCAATGCCTTTGTTCTGGCTTCAGTAAACACTGTAAGGGACATCACACATTTTTGGGGCAGACAATGTATGGGTATGGAGATATGGATCTGGAGTCAGCCAGTTTGCTGAGTATCATTATGTCATGTCTGTCCATGTGTCCTGTCTGTGTCATGCTGTGTTTACTCCCTTCTTTTTTTATTTTTGAGAAGTTTTGTCTTTAGCCATTGAAGACATTTCTTCTGGATCCAGAAGTCTGTTTGACATCCTGTTCTGGTTAAGTACATGCACTGCCAGCTTAAGGGTTTAATTTCCTTGTTTTGCATAGTGTTTGGTTGGAGAAGAAGTAAGAATAATTGGGTGCAATAATGGTCTGTTCATGCCTGCAAAGTAAAATGAACACATTCACAGGCTCACTTCCTTCTGCTGTTGGTGCAGACTGTTTTGCCCAGGCTGATTTGCAGTGGAAGCTTATCTCTAGGTTCTGGCTGTGAGAGGAAAAGTAAATAAGCCCAAGCAATTAGCGTAATGCTCATGCAGGTGCAAAGAGCCTGCATAAAGCCCTATTTACTCTTGTCTTCAAACCCCCTTAATCATCATTGTGGAGCTTAAGTTGTACATGAGGCTTTTGGGTAGTGCACTTCCCAGACAGAGTATTTGAGTGCTTCTATTTCACTATGGAGATCCTCAGCCCTAGAGACGTATCTGGTACCAAAATAACTCTGAACATCTTCTCAGTCCTCGATGGAATGAGCCACTTCAGTAATGAGTGGACAAGCTGTGGAGTCTCCAAGGTCATTTGAAAGTTTATAGTACTGCTTAGTAGCACTGTAAAAAAAAATCAGATCTATGAATTCTACATACAATAGATAAGTGTGACAAATGAAAAGTGATGGGAATCAAAGATTACTGAAAAGCATCCACACTATCTTGGTAATTATCAGCACATCTAATGAAGTGTAAACCTTTGTGGAAATCAATATACCACTGAGACTGTCTTTTCTATAATTTAATATTTCTTATAAAATTATTTTCCCTAAATTCCTGGTGGAATTCACTTTTGTTTGCTTGCCCCGACAATATTTAAAAATTGAGCAGTTAAAATGTTGTTGAGAGAATTTCCCAAAAAAAGCTGTATTCATGTTACTGAAATCCACAATAACTGGTTATTTCTTTCTCATGTGGTGCATCCTAAAAGTGAGGGATTTATCTATCAGGTTTAGATTAGTGGCGGCCCGAGGGGATAATCTCAGGAAAAAATTCTATAATATTTTCTGCAACAAAGCTCTTCCTTTAAGGACAAAAACATCACAAGGCTATTGAACTTGTATTCTCTGGTAAACTATGACAACAAAAAAAGGCAATTTTAGCCTATTTATTAAGAAAAGCTTTAGGTGTAAGCAAACAGTTGAACAATGTGAACGTTGTGTTCTTTATTTTTGGATGAAAGATTTGTACAATTCACTGAGTCATAGATTTTAGAGTTCAAAGATAATATTTAATCAGCTAATGTAATCTTATCTATAAATTAGTCCATTGAATTCCTGTCTTGCACTAAGACCAAAATATGTGTTGGCTGAGGAACATCTATGATTTATGCAAGCTTATGTTCTTGTGTGTATTTTTCTTTTTTATTTTTTCCCTAAAATATGATGTATCTCAGACACAGAACTTCAAGGTAGCTGAAAATATTGGGCATTTATCATCATCTTCCCTGGTCAGTCATCAAACTTTGATGTTTGGTAGTGCACTTCCAAACTTCTTGGTAGGGCAGAGAAAGATCTGCTACCATATGTCTCATTAGTGTACATGTTTTTCTCTTGTGTCTTCTTCTCCCAGGCTGACAGAATAACACATTTTTTGCTCCCAGAGGGTATTTACAGGGAGGACAAAGAAAAGGGAGCTGGGGAAATAAGAGAGAAGAGCCATCATCAAGTAAGTCTTTCCATTCCCCCTGTCCCTTTGGGAATTTAAGGCCAGCCTCATATCTGAGTATTGAAACTGGTCCAGACATCTCATGGAGGTGGGTCATACTGGAATTTTGGAGGAGTTGTAGATGATGGGATAGAAAGAGGCAAGAAGGTGTTCTAGGGGGATCCACACAAGAGTCTCAGGCTTCTGAGCTCTTGCTCCCACTCCTCAGGAGTACAGGACTTCATCTCTCCTCACTACCATGTAGCTGACAATCCCTAGCATTCCCCACAAAAGCCCTCTTGGTCTCCCTCCTTCCTTTCCAAATTCCTGGGAATGCATAAGGAAGACGGAGGAGGTGAAATGGGAAAAAAAAGGGAAAAAAAGAAAAAGGACAGGGAGGGGCAGAGAAAGGAAACTGTGGAGGGTGCCAGTGTGTAAGGCTTCCTGATCCTGGTACTACAGATAGTAGCAGAGATATATGGCTTCTTAAGGAGTGTATTGACCACTGTCCCACTTCCTCCATGGGCCACACCATAAATGCATATCCTGCAAAGCATCTTCTGTTTCCCATGTTTGCACTCTGAGTCAGATCCCCAGCCAGAAAACTTCAAATCTTTTCTAGACTCAAGACTTCAGGTTTGGGTAATTTTGCACTCAGTGGTAATATTTACCTGGACTGATGACTGAACCCTGGGAAAATGGTAATTTTGATGATTGTTTGTTTGTCAAGCAGTTGTTCTCTTCCAATTATTTTTACATCTACCATTCCAAGTCTATCCAATTCCAAACATGAACTAATCTATATTGTTCCAAATCTCCCCACTGGTGCATTCTGTCCTTTTCATGGGGAAGTGATACATCATGTGCCTGAAATCCATGAGTATCTCAGGCACATTTCTGGTGTAGAGCTGTATGTAAGCAGAGCCAGGTACAAGGAACACTAGCAAGAGCACCTCACTGGGTAACTGGTTCTATATTCAGGCCATGAGTAATATCTGAATCACTGTATAATTGCTTCAAAGAGATGCAGAAGGCAGCTGCTACAGAATATGGAGGGTAGTAACTGCTGGCCTTCTGGGAGTGTTTGTAGTTCTGTACTTAATGCATTTTCCCAGTTACAAGTTCATGTTAACTTGACATATGAAATGTAAGGTCCACTTGCCTTTTACTTTGGCTTTGTACAAATATGTTCAAATTATCCTCTTTTATTGGTAGTGCAAATGTAAGGTGTGGTTTCAGTTATCATGAAGAAATTGATCTTGTAGACCCCTGATTGCTAAATCTTTTGAATTATTTGATTTTCACACTTGTTTAAAAAAATTAAAAATTAGGGGGCAGATGTAGTTGAAAAAACAAATAATAAGAGTTGTGGGGTTGGAAAATGAAATTGTCCTTTTCCATCTTGGACATTTTTCATTCTTCATTATGGCAAAACAGATGTCTGAGTTTCAGCGGAAAACCTAGATGATTTCTGACAGTCGCTCATGAATAATCACTATTATGCTCAAGAAAAGGGTGAGGGTTTTGTCTATAACACATTTAACACAGGCTTAATACAGCTCTGCTGAATTGAAAAGAAGTGACTAAGTTGGAGTTTTTCTTTGTGAGCATTCAGCAGCTGCAGAGATCTGTTCTGGGAAGGAAATCTGGTGAACATGGGGAAAAGGTGGAAAAAGTCCAGGAAAAATAAACCTGGAGTCCATGGAGGTGATAGGACAGCCACAAATGGGAACTGGAGAGTAAGGCAGAGATTCTTCAGATCTAGTTAAGCAGCTTGCAGTCCAACACCTACACTTTGAAATAACAGGAAATGCTTTGCAAACTAGCATCTCCATAGGATAGATCCCTTCTATGGAATGCATTTTTAGCCCTTTTTGTAGGAAAATTGCTGGTGAAGTCACACAAGATAGCAGAAGAAGTTTTAGGCTGGATTTAGGTGAAGTAACGCTAAAACCCTCATGGAGTGCAAATTAATTGGAATGAATTTAATTGGGACCACCAGTTTATTGGGATATCTCCCGGGGAACAGATTTAGTCTAATGAGAATGGATGACAGTATCTACTGATTAACTGGGAGAGAGTTAGCATGTTTTGAGCTTAATGGGAAGGGCTCTGGCAAGTCTCAAAATGTGTTCAAGGCTTTTCCTAGCTCAGAAAGATAAGGACTGCTTTTAGTTACAATTGTCAGAAGAGATTTTATTTAGGAATGGATCCTATTCACACTGGTTTGCATGCAAATTCTTCCTTCCAACAGCAGATTACATAATTGTGATATAATGAGAGAAATCTATATTTTTGAAAAATCAGACCATCTCTCTTCCTGCAGTAAATATAATTAGAGATGGATGTGAGGTGCTTTAGCAGGGGAAGGAAAAGCAGTCCTGCTGTCAATGGGCATAGCAGACAAGACAGGATTGACAGATGCTTGTGATATTTTAACAGCTATATTCCTAGACTTTCTTCACTGTCTGTATCCGTTTGGTGCTAAAAAATTATTCCTACTCTGATTACTTTAGGGGCTTATTATATGCTTAAATTTATAGAGCTATTGAAACCACAGCTAAATCATGTATAAAATTTTGCCTTCAAAGTGCCTTTGAGTCCCATGTCCAAGACACATCTCCTATCCTTGCTTGTACTGACTTTTTTTATCTTTTCACTTTGAAAACAACTGTGATCCTCTAAAATTCTTGGCATCCCAATTTAATATACTCAGAATTTCATATGCAGTGTATGATGTCATAACTATCCCTTAATATCGACTGATGTTGCCCTTTGGTTATCCTTAATTGCTTGTATAAATTCACTTTAAGAGTTTTACTTTGAGTTAAAAACTCTCTCCTAGTAGGAAAATGTCCAGCTGAGAAAGTTTTGCTTTAAGATCTCCCTGTGTTTAACTTGGCTCATGCTTAAATATTTGTGCTGTTGAATTTTAATTCTTTGTACTGTTCCCAGGGATCGAGGGCAGAAAAATCTACGTACAACAATAATATGAATGATTGATACAGCCTCGATCAAACTTGCCAAGTTCCTAATCTCAACATTTGCAATGTTAATGTTTTCTACAAAATTGTCAGTTATCTTGTCTATTACGGTATTAAATAACTCTGGCTGCCAGAGCCAAGCTGTGCAGAAGTCAGCTATACAGTTATTAAACACATTAAAGTAGAAGATATCAAAAAAGAGCTTTTTCCCTTCCTCCTGGCACCTTTCATTTGTTGCAGGTGTTTGATTGTATTTCAGGAGTTCTAGTAGAAAAATCCATGTAAACAGGTTACTCTCCAAGGTCCTGTTTTACTGTAAAGACAGCAGTTTAACCCACCATTCTGCTCCTTTTTCATTTCTACTGTCAATTCCTGTTACTTCTTTCCACTTCACAATCCAGTGCACTCTTCCAGTGTGAGGTCAGACCTCCTGCTGACAAACTGTGGTCACAGAGAAGCCATTCCTATTTTCTTCTAGCTATCTTTTTCCAGACACCAGGCTGATTCCATTAAGGCTGTCAGTCATCTGAAGACTCCTTGGATTCAACCCCTCTATCTGGACTCTGCTTTTTCCTCCCTGTCAGTGATGTCCTGCTCTCTCCTCAGCCCACTGTAAGCATGATTTCTTTACTTTTTTATCCACACTGTCCTCTGTAGGTTAAAAACCAGTCCTGTTTGTAACTGGGCACCTACTGAGGCCATTTTTATTGTGTAGCTCATGCTCTGCCTTCAGCTTTCTTGCTGACTCTATGTGTTACCAGGACAAAGGTGCAGCACACACTTCTAATCTAGGGGGAATGTGAAAATACAGCATTTCCTACTCCATAAGAAGTGGTTTAAAATTGCAAGGATTTTCAGGCTTTTTCAGCCTGTTCAAAGTATGTGCCACAAAAGAATAAAAAAAGATAAAAGCAGCAACCCCCTGTAGTGAGCCATCCAACCTACTATTTCCTTCAACAGCTGAATGCTGATAAAAACATTTCATACTCCAGAAGGAGAAATGTGAGGTAGAGTTTGTGATTTGAATAGAAAGTAGGGATCTCATTAAAAAGAAGAATTAATCCTATTACTTAGTGATTTTCAACATGAAAAAGTTGCATGTGAAAGTTGACTTATGTGCCTAAATCCAACCCCCAGAATTTTGCTTTTGAATCCCATACAATATGTTTAAAAATAGCTTTTGAATTTATAGCTACCTCGACACAAACCTGATGTGTAACTCTTCTTCTTCAGCCAAATAATTGTTTGAAAATCACTTGATGGCACAATAGCAAGTCCTAAGTAGTCATTTAGAAGACAGTGTCAGGATTTTTGATCTCTTAGCTGTGTTAGAAAATTTTGACAACATGAGCAAGAGGTCCCGGTCCTGCAGTATTAGGGATCTCTGCAGAATTGCTGAGGGCATCTGTTATTGGTGCAGGAGGAGGTCATAGAGTCTGAGTAGGATGGGAAAAGATGTTTGGGCACACTGCAAACTCATCACACACTACAGGATACAGCAACTCCCTTCAAAACCCAAGAAGCTGCTACAAAGCTGAGCTGACTTTACTGCATTTTGTAAAAGGAGGACTGCAAGCCAAGATGAGAGAAAGTGGAGAGGCTCAGAACATTTTTAAGAGGACCTTTGTAGAAATGACCTTCCTCTGAGATTTCCTACAACAGTTGAGACCTTAGGAGAGGATGATCAAAGCCCTTAGAGCTCATCAGATTTTGATTTAAAAACCTGCAGGCTTTAGGATATAGAGACACACTTCTGTGGGTGTGTAAAGTCTTTGTTAACTTCAGGTTAAATCTGAGCTCTACTTCATAATGAATCCAAGCTTTTTTAACTGCCAGTCTTGGTAAAGGAACTGTTTTGTTTTAAAAATCACTGCTAGAACTACAGGAACAGCTAAACTAGGAATGACCAAAATATAACTTTGTACCTTGCTAAATAGAATATGTTTGGAAATGCTGCCTGTACTGTCATCTATATAAGACAATGTCCTCTCACCCCAGTATGTGACCAAGCACTTATTGACATTAAACTTGGAGAATCATACCTGGGATATGACTATATTGTTCAGATAATCTGTGTATAAAGAAAACCCTGTGAAACTCTCCTCATAAATGGTATAGTGCTGGGCAGCTATCTGCTAGTGCTGCCATGCTTAATAGAACACACTAAATATGAAAAATGTATTTAGAAAAAGAAGGATCTTCACACCCTTGAGAAAAGCTCTGCATACTTAAGTAATGATTCTTGACTTGCTTTTAGTCATTGGGCTGCTATTCCCAGGTTGAAGCACAGTTTTCAAGAAAATAAGATTTCATGGCATAACTATTTAATGTCTTGGACTTTCTGCTCTACTTAAATTTTGGAAGTCTTTGTCTTTTGTCTTGTGTGTTTTTATTTAGTTTTATTTTTTAAAGGATTCTTTTAAGTGTATTTCTCCTGTGGGACAAAAAGAAGAAACATAGATATCCAGAGGGGACATAGGGATTCATAGCTTTGAATTATGGAATATCATCACGTCACAGGAGCCAGGTATTCATCTCCCATAACTTAAATTCATCTCACCATCCAAGAGAAAGACATTGGATAAAGCTGCTTGTCTAGAATTTAGTCAGTGGAAGAGATGTGCCCAAAGGATGCTTCTGTCTCCATGCTTAGACACCTGTTTGAAGGCGGCAGTCATGCTGTAGAGGTGTTTCTATCTCTCACTGGAATAGAGGGGGGTCTGAGGACTAGCTGAGTCCTTTTACTTAATTAATAAGCTAGAAATAGGAGCCATGAAACATAAGTTTTGTGCTTCCTTCTATTAATTTTCCTAAACCCAATAAGCTCATTGACTTCATTTCCGTTGGAGAACTAAAGCCAGTGCACACTCCTCCATGCCTAGCAGGTAAAATATCAAAGTTTATTGTTTAAATTTCTTCTAGTTATATGGACCCCAGCTGCATTATTATACCTACCTAGTATTTTACAGGTTATTTTCCTGCCCTTTACTTATTCTCTATAATAAAAGATATTACCTAGCTTTTTCCTTCCTTTACCTATTCTCTATGTTTCAGATTTTACAACTGGTATTGACTGCTACCAGTTCTTCTTTCTCCTTGCTACTTGTACAGCTTCCATTTTATGCAGAATTTTTACTTCTTCTCCTAAAGTTTTTTTAATTATAGGTTTCTAGTCTTTTATTCCTGGATGTGAGATTTGCTTTTAGCAAAACAATGTGAACAGTGATTGATAAGTGTCTAAAACCTTTTCTCCCAGATGGCCTGGCCCAAAATAATTTGCAAGATTCACTCCTTTGCATTGAAAACAAATATAATTTGTTTGGACTTCATTCTGTATACCAGTATCAAATGTAGCAAATTCATGATCTCTTTCTCTTAAGCTACAACTCATTTTAGTTCAAAGATGAGTTCCTGTATTTATTGTAATGAAGGCAAGGAGCTTCATATTTAATGCAGCATTTTCATAACCAAGATATTGTTACTATAATTTTTTTTTAACCACTGGTAAGAAGCTGTGTACTGGTTGTAAATGACCATTAGCATAGGTTGTTAAAGCTAAACGTGACAGAATTTTCCCTCCTGTGTGCTAAAAACAGCTCTTTATAGAGATTATGCACAACTTGTGGCAGTGCTGTGGTCCGTGGCAAGCAGAGACCAACATGAAATCTATCTCTGCTGTCTATTAATATTTTAGTTACATTCAGGACTACTATTTTAGAGTTGTCAGGCACAATACAGAATGTTGTTCCCAAGCTCTGCAATCCATTCAGTCTATCCCAAACAAGCTATGCAAACCATTTCAGTTGCACAAGTCTTTTCTGTGAGCTGGAGTAATTTTCTTTCACCAATGCATATACACTGCTTCTAAATCTCCTAGTTTATTATTGGATTCTTAGTTCTGGCATATAGGCATCTAAAGAGGCTCTTATACAGCTTGGTGGCTTGGTTGGTTTTATCCTTGACACCTTGTTTGTATGGCAAAAGAGAATTCTTCTTCACCTTTCAATCCCTTTTGTTACCTAGGTTCATGCCTGGCTAGTATGGTCCACCAGTTTCACAGGCAAGTTTTTCCTTTTTGCTGTAGATGAAAACAGCTAAACCAAGCATCTTTTCCTCACAGCAAATGGAAGAGGATTCCACAGAACCCAGATACTCCACCTAAAGCCATATGCCTTGCTATCAGCTCTCTTCCTGCTTTCTGTTCTGTTTTCCATCTAGCACAGGAAGGCTCCCTGAGCAGGACTTGTATGAATGGCTCCTGTCTTTCAGCAGTCTGCTGGGAAGGGTTTTAGAGACAAAAGAGCAAGCTGGCCTTAACACCTGTGAGGGACAAACCATCCAAGTTCCCCACTCTAATCTCTGAGCCTTTAGAACTGGATAAATCAGCTTAAGGGAGGGTGTATGTAGTTAAAATGCTGAAAGAGGCAGGCAGATTTGTGCTTCTTTAGAACTCTTTTCCAAAAGGGTTTCTGGCCTGTATTTCTTCCGCCTTATGGAATATATTCTCACTCTTTATTCTTTATCTCTGCCTATTTAGCCAAAAGAAAAATTCCTGGAAGTTGAGCAATAGAAAACGGAGCAAGACCATGTAGTGAGGATTTATGAAAAATCTCATTGCAGCAGATAAAGGCAATTACATGTGTCACCAAGGAGTAAAATAAACCCTGCTCAAATGGAATTTCTTCCCTTGATGTTATATTTACAGAGCTCTTGTGTCACTGTAGCTGGGAGCACTGGGATGAAGATACATTAATATAACAGCATGAAAATTCACAGAGGAGCAGAGCAGGTATTGGGGAATCATCCAACAGGGAAATAATTCTCCAGTCACCCTGAGAAGGGAAGAGGAGACAGCTGCTTTCCCTGGTGCTGCACGGGTCTGGCAGCATCTCTCCTGCCTGCAGTCTGCTTCCCTCCTCAGTGTGCTCTAGGAGGAAATGTGTAACTGCAAAAAAAAAAAGAAGTGAATAAGCAGAGACTTTCAGACTGAGGAGGAAAAGATCTGCCTTCTCCAGCTGCTGGCAGGGGTCTCTCCTGGTTGCAGGGTTCCCAGGACTCCAGCCAAGGACAGAAGGGAACCACTGCCCTTGGGATGTCTCTGCAGGAGAGTTTTGCTTGCTCAGCTTCCTTCTTGTGTCAACCCCATAAAGTCACATGGATTGAGCTTTACATGTCAGAAACTTTAGTACAGCAGATTTTGCTGCCATATTTTTAATTCTTTGCATTTTCTTACAAGATCTTGGCGATCTAACAAAACTAACTTCCCCACTGAGACACCTTTCATTATCATCTTGAGCTGGGTATTGAATGACTGCACCCTATTAGAAGAAATTCAATCTATCTTAATAAGATAGATTTAATAATTGGTAATTTAAAGTACAATTTGCTTTCCTTGTATCTTGTATAGAAATCATAATTTTACTTTACTAAGCATCTTTTGTCTATTTAGTCACTGAAATATTTGATATTTCTTTGTAGCTATACTAGAAATTTGAAAGAAAAATGGCTAAAATACTTAAACAGGAAAGTACCAGAAGTTTAGATAGAAATGTTAAATAATCAGCTAATTTGAGACAAAAACATGCCAATGTTTTACTGTGTTCACTTCAATTAGTCCCTTCATACAAAAAAATTATATTTTGGTACAAGACAGAACACATTATTACTTCGGTATCACCCAATATTGGAACAAATTTCATTGAAATTACTACAGTTGGTGTATAAAGAGCCATTCAGTAAATTATGCTTTAAAAAATGCATTGAGAGACTTGGGCTAATTTTATTAGAGGTTTTAATTCAGATTCTCTGTCTAGTGGTTGGGTAACTGTGAAAGAACTATTTATTAATTTAAAGCTCATACAGCTGATTGATGCATGCTAATGCATTTAAGATTTAATAATCACATCTTCCTTAATTGAATTGTATTTGCTCAGACAGAGCCTATAATTAAATCAAGTCTTTTGTGATCCTTCTCATGCCAGATTATTCTATGGTACATTTGGGAAGAAAAGCCAAAAGAGTGAATTAAGTTAATTTAAACTCATTGAAAAAAAAGCTGTAGTCATGTGAAAGTTTAGTATATCAATCATTTTCCAAAATAAAGAGATTTATTCTTCCATAGAAATGTTTTGCAATAATTAAGAAGTGTATGGAGGTAGTAAGACTTAAAATACAACTAGAAAGGAATCAGTTGTAAGAAAATCCAGCAAATTTCTACAGCAGGTAGTGAAATCCTTACACCACATAACCAGAAAGGCATTTTAGACAGTTGCTCTCAAATGCTGTTATGAGAATGAAGATATCAGAGGGCAGACAGAGCAAACAAAGCCAAGATGTGTCTAAGAAATCAAAGAAGAGAGGAAGGAGATAATGCTTTACTGGATACTTCATTGTGCTTGTGTATACCTTGTCAACTGTTTCCAAGAGCCTAGAAAGGGTATTCCAAGACTATAGGATAAAAAAAGGTGGTTTCAATGAGTGGGAAAAATCAGTTAGAGCTGGGGATGGATTTCAAGAAGACATGCCAAGGGAAAGACAAAGCAATAAAGGTATTTTTCAGGAAAGAAATGTACCTGACAGCTGAAATTTTTATAATCTACTTTGCCTCCTTACTAAAAGAGTTGTAAGAGAAGGAGGATTGAGTTTAGGCATGCAGAGGTTTACTTATTGAGCAGCTTTTTGTGATTGCTGGGGACCTTTTGATAGGATAAAACGACAACACCATAATTCATAGTGTGATCTTCAAGCTTGGCATTTTCTTCTTTTTATGACTGATCAGAGGAATTGAATAAATGGATGTGCTACAAATGTATCTTCTGTGCCCATAACATTTTATAAGATCTATTCTAAAAAGCAGTGATATGGAAATAAGCAGAATCTTATTCTCTGATAAATGAGGTGTTGCCTCAAGTCTGAATTATTGACCTGATCTAATTTGTCCATCAGAGTTAAATTATAGAATTTATCCTTTGTAGTTAGCAACACTTGTTTCTGATTTTCCTGATTAAAGATCACCTGCAGCAGAATCTGATTTCTGTCCTTGATTTCCCAATACTATAATTTTGTTAAAGATAACATCATGGGGCTGTAGTGTTTTGTTTGAGTACTCTGATATCATGCTCTATGGCATTTCACTTAAGAATGATTTGCTCTTAATGTCACATTCGACCTTGCATTAGCGAAGGTCTTATAAAGATTTGTTTCCTTGACTACCCCATGAAACGTAATTCCGTAGCTGTAAAAGGAAAAAGAAACTTTGACACCGGTGTTTAATTAATAACGTATCAGAGGAAGAACTTTGTTTAGCAAAGTGCTGTCAAGGTTCTGCTTGTGAAGTAAAAACATGCTTTTCTTTCTGTGCAAGTGATTTGTAAAAGAAATGCAGGTTGATTATTTTCCTTCCTGGTACAACAAGTACTAGTGTTGATCTTTAATGTTTCTTCATGGGGGGAGCCTGCACTGGCTGAGCAGGAGATGTCACTTCACACAGTGCTCCAGCTCAGCCCTGACAACTGCAGGGTTTGCTCCCAGTGGGAAATAATGCCAACCTACATGGCATACAGTGTGTAAAAGGACATTATGATAAAAATCTCCTTACAACTGCACCTCCTGCTAAAGGTCTTGTCACAGTGTCATCTTGAAATATTCCTGAGGTTTTCAGTTCAGTGCGTGTCCTGTGTCTTACATGAGCTCAGGGTAAAGGCACCTGTCACTTCTCATTCAGCTTTTTTTGAATGGAAATCCGAGCAGCAAATTTAAATTATAAACAGGGATACTTTATCTAAATTCAATGAATGCAAACAAACCTGGCCCTAGGCTGGGGAAGGGTCCTGACATTCCTGGCCTGGATTCTGCTTAGATGTGCTCTCTGACATAAAATATGGATGAACAGAGCATCGCTACACAGGCTGATTGCTCCTCTAAACAGGAATTATCTGGCTGCTCATCTTTTTCAAGTTCTCAGAAATTTGCTCTCAGTCCCTGAGTATCTTTTGCGACAAAAAGTTTTTTCCCAGTTTAGAACTATTTTGCTAACTTAGGACCAGTTCTTTGGGAAACCAGCAGCGCTGAGGATCTGTTGTTTACAAATTAACATAATCAGTTCATTACCTAATCCCAATGACAGCAGGACAAACTTGTTGGAAGCCAGGAGTTAGTTTTACTTGCCATCAACTTCCTTGGTCTCCTACAGCATTGCAATTGTGCTTGGAAAAGGTGTCTTTCCTATCAGCTCCTTAGAAGCCTCTCTACCCAGTCAGCTCCAAAGCCCTGCTTTCCAGTGGCACTATAGATGAAGTTGACAAAATGTGCTTTTAGTATTTCCTTGTACCTATCATCTGCCACATTTCACATCAGTGGTATGCCTTGCCTGGATAGAGTCTTTCCTGATAATAAAATTCTAAATAAATTATAGCTGGAGGGAATAGGGATGATGTTGACTGATACTAATTCCCAGAAGTCAATGTAACAGTATCTTCTGAGACTATGTTAGTGACAGGAGGCTGAAAGAAGAAATGTTTGTTTCTGGAGGAAAAAAAGAAAAAGAAAGAAGTACAGGATTAAATATTACACCTCTAGTGAGCAAAGCACATTATGCTGGAGGTACATGCCACTTGTGATAATAAAGAAAAGGTCTTATGATGTTGATGTTCCTTCATATCTTTAGTACTGCTCTCTGAGCACAAAGTATGCAACCAGAAAAAGAACTAATTCATCTTTCTCCATTCCTCTCTTGATTTTCACCTCACAAAAGTCATTGTCTTATCTTGATCAATTCTGCAATCTCTCACTTACAGACTAAAGGAAATAGTTTTGGATTCTGTTTGTGCAATACTATTTCCGAAAATTACCTTTTTTTGTACTTAGAAAGGAAATATGTTATGAAAGAGATGATCTATGGTGACCTGGACTAAATAAGCTGAATGGTATTCACTCACTGACTACCAGTACTCTGCTTGTATATGCTTCTCTTTCTTTGTCTTTCTTTCTTTCTTGCTCTCTCGGTCTCTTTTGCTCTGTCTCTTACTCTCTTTCTCTCTTTCTTTCTTTCTGTTTCTTTCTCTCTTTCTTTCTCTCTCTTCTTTCTTTCTTTCTTTCTTTCTTTCTTTCTTTCTTTCTTTCTTTCTTTCTTTCTTTCTCTCTTTCTCTCTTTCTCTCTCTCTCTCTTTCTTTCTTTCTTTCTCTCTTTCTTTCTCTCTTTCTCTCTCTTTCCCTCTTTTCCTCTTTCCCTCTTTTTTTTTCTTTCTTTCTTTCTTTCTTTCTTTCTTTCTTTCTTTCTTTCTTTCTTTCTTTCTTTCTTTCTTTCTTTCTTTCTTTCTTTCTTTCTTTCTTTCTTTCTTTCTTCCTTTTTCTTTCTTTCTCTCTCTCTCCTTCTCTCTCTCTTTTTTTCTTTCTGATAAACCCTGTCTTTACCATTTTCAATTTATCTGCAATGGGAGATAAGCAGCTGGTATTGTAAATTTGATCTAAGAATATCTAGGAAGTTCTTTGATTTTTAAAATTTTTTTATTTATTTTTATTTCAAGATGTCACATTAGGTAGTTGATTTGGTTAGAGAAAACCTAAAAGTTATTTATAAATTTGCTTCTTGATGACCTTGGTCAAGACATGTCACTCTTCTGTGCCCTGTTTTGCACATTCACATGTGACACCAGCTTTTGTGAAGGATTGAGATTTGAAATGTCTGCTACAGAACAACTTTCCAGGCTTATTCTTGTTCTTGCTTTCCCTGTCATTGTGGTAAATTGACAGATAATCACAAAGGACCGAGGAGGCACTTACAAGAAATAGAGAGGTCAGAAACACCCACATTCCATAGATATTTCTGATTTTTTATCTTCTTTTGAAAACAACAGATTTTTCTGTTCCCAGCTAGTCAATGTGGTATCCCAAGGGGTTGTCCTGAGAGACAAACCATGGAAATCGGGATGAAGAAAATGACTGAAAACCTCAGGTACTAGAAATGCCTATCATTGGCCAAGAGATAAGACGTATGTTAAGAAGGAGTTTTGCCATCATGCAACAGAGACAATGTTGGAAGTGAGAAGTGCCCATTGTCACTTTACAGCTTCCTCAGGTTGCTCATAGTTGTGGAAGATGTCTTACTGAGAGGGAGAGACAGAGCAGAACAGTCACATGCCTTTTGGAGAAATGGAAAGTAGTTTTCAGAACAGTCTCTCAAGATGTCACATTCATGTAGAGCAATTTGGGAGTGGCTGGGCTGCCTTAAGTGTCTGCTGGGAAGAGGACAGGGCAACCATCACCAACCACGTAACAATGGAGCAACAATGGGAAGTGAATCTCTGTCCAGAGAGAGTGAAAGGACTGAGGATGTCTAAAAGGCTGTGTGCTCATCCTCATGTTCCCAAATTACCCAGGAGAATTCATTTATTTGACTGTAAAACTCATGAACCTACTCAGTCAGAGCTTGTGTAGTTCCTACAGGTGTTAATGTGTGTAGGTCCTATTGCCTATTTGGCAATATTTTTAACTTGGAACATGAGTGTGAAAGGAGTTGGTGAGAAATTGACATCTTTAGCACAAAGTGCCTGTAAGCATAAAACCATGTAGCCTCAAGTCCTCCTAGAAATGCATTTCTTCAGCTGCTATTTTTATAAATTACTTGTTCCTGTGCCATTTACGGTCATTTCCTTCCAGAAATATTATTTTGCAGTTTAGTCCACAAAGCACAAACCTCCTCTGGCTTCTGCCTTAACTAACCAACCAGTATAAATTTCTCTTGAAATTCACAGCTGTCTTCATTGAATGTGAGTAAATGAGCCTGCCAGGTTGAGCTGACTCTAAACTTTCTTGTCTTTGGGATGCAAATCCTTTTAAGTATATTTAGGCCATCTCTATTTGATTTTCATGGGACACGGGGGAGGGAGAGAAACGTCTTCTTCCATAAAGGAAAGAAAATGAAAAAGATGGGCTTGAAATCATTCTGTTCAAAGTCACTATCAAAGTCATCACGTTCCATTCAAGAACCCAAGGATGCTGGGCTTCTGTCTTCCTTATGTTTGTGTAAGAAAAAGGATTTCTCTCCATTGTTTTCATCTTTCACTTATGATTTAAGCCATATTGGGGTTGTGACTGGTTGGTATCGCAAGAAACATGTGTGCATTCTAGTGACTGGTTCAAATTCCAAAGCCAAACAGCTGGTACTTAGATGTTTTTAATGCCTGACTGAAATTTTTCATCAAATTCCTCACCACTTTCCATATTCTTTACCTTCCTGGCCTGGATAACCAGCA
Organism: Setophaga petechia; assembly: GCA_024362935.1. Lineage (NCBI taxonomy): Eukaryota > Metazoa > Chordata > Aves > Passeriformes > Parulidae > Setophaga > Setophaga petechia. The sequence goes on along the minus strand of JANCRA010000003.1, from coordinate 8,662,942 downwards.
ATCTGCTTCTTTTAAAATAACATTTCCCTGACACAAGGTCTCAGAGCAACATTTAAAACTGCCCAGCTCATATTTAATTCATATTTGGATTTCCCCAGCTGGAGGTGCTTAAGTAAATATTATGGCCAGCAAACTGTGAAACCCCAGATATTCAAGAGCTTGATAAATAACTCTTAATAACATAGAACATAAAGTATTTGCTGTACCTCCTAGTCCTCCTCCAACTCATAGGCAGAGGCAGAAATGTGATAAAAACCAGTGCAGTGCTTAGAAGGTGCAGAATTTCAGACATGATCATCCTTAACAGAAATCCCTCTTTACTGCTTGTTTATATAATAATTTCTTCCAACTTTATGGCAGTCTCACTCCCAGCCTGCCTTAATGTAAATGAAAAATCAGACTTTGGTGTGTAATATTCTGCAAGTTCTACGGTAAAATTTAGCTGTAAATTTTGTACATATTTTATTGCAAAAATGTAAGCATTTTTCATCTTGACAGATCATAAAATGTATAATGCACTGTGTACAGAGGGCTGGTGCTGGCTTTGCAGAGGTGGGAATCAGAGCTGATAACATCCAGCAGTCTGCCTATCAAACTTTGTAAAAAAGGCATATTTTAGGGTGTTTCTGGATAATAAGGTCTCCAGAGCTTTTTGCAGCTGGATTCCTGTGATCATGTTTTCAAGAACATTCAAAATGCAGATGGGGGAGGAGAAATGGGTGCAATTTTCATTAGCAGTAGTGTTTATTAAGCAGCTATTATTAGGCACCAGTTCTTCCCAAAAGAGGGTACTGTTAAAAATCTGGCTTATGGCATTAAAGGTAAAACTACAGAACTAACTGCAACCAAAAGCCTTCAAACTTCAAAAGCTTTTTTAAATACATTGCTTAACTCTAGAGAGGATCATATGGAGAATAGAGCTGGATTGAGATCATATAAAGGATTTCTTGTGGTTGGGATGACTTACATAATCTACTTGTAATTGCTGTTTGCAAGCAGCAGGACCATAGCAGAGCAGCTCCAAAAGCTCAAAGAAGTGTAAAGGAAAGTGAAGATTACTGATTACAACTGGAACTAAATATCATAAAAAAATTATTTGATTGAACAGTGCTGTGATGGAATCCCAGTGCAAAATGTGAGGACTCTGCTCAGTCTTTTCCCATATCTTAATGGAGAAAAGAGTTATTAAGATTAATTATTTAGAAAGACAGCCTGTATATTTCACTCCTTAAGCAGTTCTTACAAGACTAAAGAAATCTTCTCCACCTGAAGACACTTACTGTAGTAATAACAGGAGTTTTATGAGGCATTACAGCAGAATTTTAACTCTGTGCCACATTCTTCTACTGTTCCATGTGTTTAGTCTTGCCCAGTTTAATACAGCAAGCTCTCCCCTGATTTCAGGATTGCATTTTTTAGCACTTAGCCAAGTCAGACACCATGGTTCATATTTTATACTTATACTTCAAGTTCTGATGTGACAGAGGTTTCAATTGGATACCATTTGCTCTGATCAGAAGTGTGCTTTCAAATATTTTTAAATATTTCATAGATTAGCACCCAAAAGGAAGATGAGCCTAGAAGAAAAGTAACTGCTGCCTCAGCTTTTCTGCGACTGCTGATGAATTAATGATTATTGTTTTACATCTCTTACACCAATAGCAGGCATGAAAGGCTTTAACATCCAGGATACCAAAAATGTTAGAAAAGGGAGGTCACAGTGGAGTCCTAGATGAGTTGCAATGAGCAGGGACCAGTCACAGGGAGAGGGGGAATTGTGAGTCCCCTGTAACCTCCCCTCCTGGGAGCATTCCATGTTATCTGCAGGTAAGGGGGGCAAGGGACCACTGCCTGGGGGTCTTTCTTTTCCTACTTGTTGAATTTGAGCCCACCAAATAGTAAAAACATGTTTGGGTGTGTGTAGGTGTGTATTCACATGTGTGTATATGGAGGGATGGGATCGGGGAGAGAGGGAGAAAGTAGACACATGGTTTATACATTTTGATTTGTATAAGGGTAGAAAACACAAAAGTGTTTGATTTTAGAATGACAAACAAAACAAAACAAGAAATACACCCAGCTGTTCCTCCTAAGCAGGAAAGGGAGAGAAAGGTATCCAAGAACCCAGTCCACCATAAGCTGCTCATCAACCAGACCAGCTGTTATTTAATTTAACTGTCTCTGAAGTATTGAGGGCTCTTGGAGTGCCCTGAAAATCAAAAGGTTTGACTTATCTAAATCAGATATGGTACTTTCTTCCTCATATTTTTCCTTTTAATGGAGCTTCTATTTGACATTTGTTTTGGTTTGTTTTGTGTCTTCAGTTTCAATATTTCAGAAAGCAAAGCAGTCTGGAGTTAAGTGGTGTACAGAGCCTGATTGATCTTCTTCAAGCCTCTAAAGCTATCTTCAATGACTGTCATATTAGTGGGATAAAGAAAGGCACAGTGCTCCACAGGACTGGTTTTCAGTTATTCTATGCTGTGCTCTGAAATAATTTCTCAAGGACTTAACTGGGTGCTGAAACAGCAATTTAAAAATTCCTTGCTTTGATCTGAAATACCTGCTAAAAACATATGGATTTTCTGGATTCCTTCTTTGGCTGTTTCTATTATTTTTATTTTATTTACCAGCCTGAGTGACTCTATTTATCTTCTGTGGTGCATAGGTAATAAATGTTGGCCTACAGCTGAAGACAAAATCCTGAAGTGATTTGGGCAAAAAGGAAAAGCACCAAAGGAGGAGTGGAGAAAAAAAGCAATAACCTGAGACCAAATGTTATTTATGCTTTTATAAAGCTTTACACATATATTTATGAACAAATCTCATCTACTGCCCAGCTAATTTTGCCCTGTTGTTAGCCAGTTGCAAAAGGTCAGTCTCCGATTCATTGGATAATTCATAACAATGAATTATCCTATTCATTGTTAGCTATTGAAATAAGATTCTGAGATAAGAAAAATGACATTTTCAAAAATTTGTTTATTAGTAAAGGCTGGTGCCTCTCCTGTATGCTGTAGTCAGTGCTCACCCAAAATCCACAAAAAATTGTTCTCCCCAGTCCAAGATGCTCATCCATGCAATTGCTACCTGAGATCTTCGGAAGTTCAAAACTGTCATTCTTTCCTCTCTAAACATTCTACTCATATTCTTTTGTAGTTTTACCCCTAACAGTGAGCACAATGCCCCAACATCATCAGCAAAGAGCCAGGGCCCCAATGGTTTTGCCATTTCTTTTTGACACCTTCAAGCTATTTTGAACCAGTGGTGCTGTGTCTTGCAGTCCTTGAGCCCACAAAGGCTGCAGTATTTTCCTCACTTGGTTATTAATTGGCCTATGACAATGACAGTGACATTGTGGTGGCAGACACAAGCAGATTGGAAATTAATATACTGAGCTTGACAGTTATGAAGGAATTTAAAAGTCAGGCCACCCAAACTCTATTAAATCACTTAATAAAAGCTGAGTGGAAGTAGCAAAGAAGCATGAGAAAACCTTGGATTACCTTATTTAAATCTGATACTTAATGAAAACATAAATATTTAGATCCCATGAAGTTATTAACTAAATTAACCAAAATTATTTTAAAGGTACAATTTGCTCAGCTAGATCATCAGTCTAGGCAATCTCTATTTAAATTGGTGGAGCTATGTCATTGCACACAGCTTGAGCTCTTCATCATGATATCTTTTCTAAGCATAACTGCTTTTAGAGCTTGAGGGTGTTTTTGTGACAGCTACATGCATGTTTTTCCAATGACTTAAGAACCACAAACCCACATTTAATATATTAAAAAAAAGCAGTTATGATAACTTACCATTCTGTAAAGTTTATCCTCCAGATCCTGATTAATTCTTTGTAAGGCTAGGTAATTGTTTTGTATCCTAAAACAAAGATGATATCATGTAACTGAATGCATTGTTTTTCATGTTGCTTTTTTTACCTGTATTTTCACATCAGTACAAAACTTTGGCGTGCACTACTCGAATTCTATTTGCTTATCACTCCTGTTACCAGTCAGTGGTTGCCTTTGAAATGCAATTACCACCTGCTTCCTAAGCAAACTTCCCAACTTGTCATATTTTCTTACTATATTTAGCAGCACATTCCAGCAGGAAGTGAAGATATGTTGGTCGCTCTGCACTTGTGTGCAGACACAAGTAACAGCCTAGGAACTTGCACAAGGTAATTACAGTTTTACATCAGGCTCAAGAATAGTGTGTAAGAGAGGAAGCTTGAGCTCTAGGCTGAGGCAGCACAAAAAAAAGATTTATTGTGAAATTGCAGCACAATCCTAATGACTGTAGCAACATGTGGGCATCAACATGTGACTTAGAACAGAATATTTCTTCTTTCAGCAAAAGTTCAAGAAGTTGTCTATTTTTTCCAGGAAGTATATTTAGATAGCTTAACTGAGAAAAGATGGGTATTTATTTTTATCAGCACTTAGGGATTGAATGAACTCACAAAATTATGAGGCTTCCCTACTTATTCCAGAGCAACACACCAAAGAAAAGTTTCAGCCTGCACATCTTTAGGTTACTTAGATGGTATTGTAATGAACAAGCTGCACAGCCTCTGGGAAAACCATTGGAATTTTGGTAGTAGCTGTAGCTTTATCTCTACAGAACCTAAGGAGGATAGCTCCTTGCTCATTAGTACCTGTCACCTCAGCAGGATGTATAACAAATGTAAAGCAAATATTAGAAGCTCAGCTGTGAAAACTTTGAATAAATCTATATGGCTGTACTGATCAATAGGTCAAAGTATTTTCAGCAGTGAGGAGTGTTTCACTGTAAGAGTGAACACAGATGTAATCCATCCACATTTATACAGGAAAACACACTTTGAGAAGTCTGGATCTGGGTGTAGTTTCTGTGATTATCAGGATGGGACTTGGATTAAAGAAGTCTCTTTGTTTATCATTTGGTTAGGAGTGGCTGCTGAAACTGGAATGATGTGTTTTCCAAACATGCCATAGCTGCAAATCAAAAGGTCCAGCCCACCCCTTCTTGGCAATGTGATGCTTATCTTGGCTTCTGTTGCCATGGAGATTTCCTCTCCAGTTAAATGATAAGAATTATCCATTCAGGGCAGACAAGTGGCTTGCAGTGCCCCTCTCAAGGGATGCAGAGCTCTGGCTGGGTCTCCCAGCACTGCAACAACATCTGCTGACAGACCTGTGAGGGGATGTCTGTGCCAAGGACATCTGCTCTGTGGATATTAATAATGACATCCCCATGGGTGAACCTCCTCAGGAAACCAAGGGTCAGCCCAAAATCACGGCAGCCATTCCAATATGCATTGGGGCAAGTCTCAATGTTGCCAGCTTTTACAGAGCTGCTGAGCAGAGACTTCCTTCCTGTGAGGAGGATCTGTGGTAAATAGTGTTTGCTAAGGTGGTGACCCAAATGGACTGAAAATCTCTGAGACTTGTACTGTGAGACTTGGTCAATACTCACCAATTCTCATAGTGCTATTGTGTTTGTGTCCAGGTGACTTAAAGGATTGACTGAAGTCTACAATTCCCTGCATTGACCATGCTCCTCACAGCATTACCACTAAGCCTCTCTATAGACATTGATTTGTGCAGCTCTAGGTTTACTTGGGATTTTCCCAGCTATTTAGCTGTCAACACAATAGAGACAGATTTCAGGGTACTCTGTACCCATCTTTCCATGGTTCAGAAGAAAGCAGAGATGATCTTGATACAAGGAGGCTTAAAAATGGCTTTGCCTGCAGCTACTCAGCACAAATATTCTGTTTTGCTGGTAAGGATGCATGCCATGATGCAGGAAGAAAGGACTTAGAGAACTAAAATAGTGCTTTCTGGCTGAGCCTAGAAGTGCCCCAGCATCTTCCCTGTCATGGCTTTTGTCTAGTAAAGCAAAATAGAGCAGGTTAAACTTGCTTTGCACCCAGGCAGTTTGGGGTTCAAGTGGAGGTGGTGTAAAAACTGATTTAAACATTAGCACCTGCAATGCTAAAAGTTTGCATGGGTTCAAAAGCACTTGCATAACTTCCTGAAAGTAAAGGGGAGAAAAAATTTGGTTCAGGGTTTTTCTAGCCCAGGTGCCCCTGCACCACAGGCTGTTCTGCAGTGCTGGCTGATGTGGACAGCTCAAGGGAGACCCTGAAGGTTCCCTTTCCATAACTTTGAGACCATGAATAAATAAAAACAGCAGTAATTGCTGCTTAGGTAGCAGACTTATCATGGTAACAATTGGTTTGTCCCTCAGCTTCTGTTTTTATTTTTTCTCTTGATATGGATTATTGAAATGTTAATTATCATTAATTATTTTTCAATGACAACACTTCCAAACCATAGATGGTGGGGAAGGTTTTTGCAGGAGTTTATACAATCTGTTTGTCACTTTGTCGCTTCTTTTGCCTTTACCCATCAAATTTATGCCTGTGAAAGTAGCCCATAAACCCCATAAACTCTAGCTCTCTAACACATTCATTTTGGACTGAGAAAATGACCACCTCCCAGTACAATCAAATCAAATCTAAAAAAAAAAATCCACAGTAAGTAGGAAAACTGAGCTTCAAAAAGTGTTTCTATTGAGAACAGTATGTAAAAGTAGTCAAAATAAGCACAAACACATACACATGTACACAAGCACATACACATGCACGTATATGTATAAACCCCAAATTGGAAATTCACTGTGCCAAAAGAAGTGTCAGCAAATGTAGGTGGCAAGGAGAGAAATGGACCCAGAAATACATGGAAGAAAGTGTTTAAGGGATAAAAGAGGAACAGAGTCAGATCAACCTTTAGGCAAAAGTGTAAGATAAAGGGAAGGGGAAATAAAAAGTAGGGAAAATTATTCAAATTTGAAAATGATCTGATGAGCAAATGGTAACTTAACCTTTTGCAGAAAAAATACACCCAGACAGGCTGAACATTGTGAAGTATGAAATATTTTAACCTTGTAAACCTAGTCTTGAAAAGAAAATGAAGGGTAGGCTTTGCTATGCTGCAAAACTGCTATAAGGATAAAGTCATGTGAATTGACAATGTATGATGGTGTGTTGATGTATTTTTGTGTTGTTCATGTCATTAGGAGATACTCCTGTGTGACTTCAGGTGCACGTATGTGCATCCATTAAACAAAGGTTTAGATTCTTGACCAAATAAGGGCCTAATGAAAAATATTCTGACCATATGGAACATGTCGAGCGTCTGTGCTCCAACCCAGCAGACAACAGCCCTAAGGCTGCAGATCACCACTGAAGAGGGAGTCTGCTAAAGCCTCTATTTCTTTGCTTCCACTAAATCTCAAGCCCTCTTAAGGTCAATAAATACATCTAAAGTAAAACTTAGTCTTGGACTGACTTGCTTTAAAGAAGAGAATTTCTTCTAGAGCGTAGTTAGCTTTGAAAAGTGACTCAAAAGAGTAGCTTCTTGTTAAAAAAAAAATTGTCTCTCTGTTATCACAAGTTATAACAACATTCTTGTAAAAACAGTAGTTTTTCCTCCAGGATTCCTGTTCAGAACACCCCTTCAGTCTGTGAAATGTCTTGCTTTTGGTGAAATAATTATATGTGTGGGCTAATCTCAGTGCTAAATAGCTGAATATACGCTTTTGTGAGTTTACTTCTCATGCCTTAAAATAACTCCACTTTCTGGTAAGAGATATAATGGGGACCTCATCAAGTTGTTACTGAGGGCAAGGCCTCAACGAAGAAGCTCAAAGTGAACTTTGGAGTTCAGACCTGGTTCCAAGTTTGGATTTTGAATTTTTTTAGATTTTAATGTATAAAAGCTGTGCTGACCAAGTCAGATAAGGGACCACTGAGAGGAATATGAAATCCCCTCTCTTTTCAGTCACTTTTCAAAGCTGAACCTATGCTTTACAGCTGTAATTCTCAAATCTAGTTAGCAGTGTTCTCCCATTGAGAAAAAAAGAAAGAGGGTCTCTGAATGTTTGTAGAGAGGTTGAAAACTTGACTATTGAGCCACACAAGTGACCTCCTCTCTTGAGTAAAATTGGGGAAGCCTAGCAACAGCACAGGCAATTCTGGATAAATTAAGACAAAGACTTTCAGAAAGGTTTACAGAAGGATAGTCATTCAGCCTCTTGGAAAAAAAAAATAATTTCACTTTACAGAAAAGGAAATTTAATAACAGAAATGTTCTTCAGTGTACAAGTGGGATCTTGTTTCACATTCATCTGTGGGGGGATGAATTTCTCTCCCTGTTCTGTGAGTAAAGGAAGAGACACATAACTGAAACTAATTCTGCTTCTTTGTTTTTCTCACTTTGATTTTCCTCTGTGGCATGCTGCTGACAAGCTTTTGGATGACAGGTTTTTTTCAGACATTATCCTTCTCCAGGCGGACAAATCTAGATGTTCAACTTGCAGGATGCCTTGCTATTCTCAATAGAAACATTTTTAAAGCTCACCTCGTAAAATATTTTTGGCTTCCATTATGATATGTCTTCAGGGGAGTAATCACCTGCCTGAAACATAATTTTTAATATAAGTTTTCTTCATATTATGGTACAATGCTCCATTAGAATATTGGAAAGTCAGTTCTGCTAATGTGGTGTTCTGGTATGAGTGCTAGACTCAGCTGTGAGCCCCTGGCCTGAGCTTCAAAGGATGTTTAACTCATTGGTGCCCAGTGCAGTTGATAAGAGGCTTTCTACTGACCAGGAAGTGGGATGGACAGCCCCTCTGCTGCTTTATGGCAGCTGCCCAAATTGATGCTGCAAGAGAAAAGAGCACCAGTGTTCCCTGTCCTGGAGTGTATTGAAGCAAAACTACATCAAGAATGAAGTTACTTTCAGTGGCTCTGCTCAAAGTCAAAATATAGGAAAAATATTGTTGACAAGAAAACTATGTGGAGAACCTCCAGACTGCTCTTGATAGATGTGTGTAGATTTCAAAATCACCACAACACCTGCATATTTTAGTCTCATTTTGAGAAACATCCCCACTTAGAGAAGCCTTTAAGTTATAAGACCACACTAGGCTGTTTCCTAATTTGAGACCTTACAGACTCATTCTGTTTAAAATTTGCATTAAATGGTTTGGTTGACTCAGTTTATTGGTGGTTTGTGTCATTGTTTTGGTTTGGATTTTGCCTTCCACAAGGAATGAAAAATATTTCTTTGGGTATTGCCCTGGAATGATTTATTCTGAATTTCATTTTGAGTCATCCAATGAATTAATCAAATAGTTCCATTAAGATATCAGTTTAAGAAAGGCTCACAAGACATGCAAATATATTCCTGTGTAAGTGGATAATTCTACTTTCAGAAGTTTCAAGAACAAATGCAAAAGTGGATATTAAGAATCATGACAAATTTTAGGCAAAGTCTACAGACCATTTTAATCAGTGCCAGGAATGTCAGGAGCACAAGCTTAACATAATTTATCACTAACATTAACTAGGTTTCCAATTTGCAACAGCACTGTACCACAGTTACAACAGTTTTAAATAATAGCTTTTCAGCATCATTCCATTCTGCTTGAGACTAAAAAGGAAATTATTTGCGGTACTATAATGCAAAATGCCTGAATGTTGTTTCAATTGAACATAGCCTCAGCTGTGATGGAGAGCCAAATTCTATTCTCTTGTATCAGCACAATGAAGTCTAAATAAAGAAAATGTGCAAAGTCATGAAAAAAAAGATTTATCTATACATATAGAGTATAAATAATATATGTATATATATGTAGTGGGTTTATAAGTTTTATATGTGTAATGCCATTTGGCACTACCCCACATGTACATTTATACATAAATAATGTCATATTTGCACATATATAGGTGCATTTCTATTTGCATATTTGCTTTTAATACAAAGACATCTTACATATCACATGTAAATACCTTTATATGGCATGCAGTATATATCCAGGTTAATGAAGTCTATATATTAAATTCAAAACACAATGTGTAATTAATAAATAAATCATGCACGTTTGCAACTGTGTTTGCTTTTACTTACATACATCTTTAATACAGTCACTCTTAAAATGCCAATAACTCTGTTTATTTCAAAAAGCTCATTACTTACCTTCTCAGTTTTTCAGTTACTTTTTCAAGTTCCTCCTGAGCACGTCTCAATTCTATTTCAAGATACTGACGTGTAGAGTCAAACTCTGTTTCAAGCATTTCCAGCTTATGGGTAGTGTACGATAGGCGCTTTCGTAATTCCCCCTTCTGTTCTTGCAAAGTACTAGAAAAACAAAGACCACAGCTGTAAAATTTAGCTGCTCTCAAAAAGCTTTTCATGATCCACTCTTTGACCAGTTCCCTAGAGTATAGCTTGGCCTCCAGCCAGAAAAGTGTGCTTCATTTGTTTACTGCACTTTGAAAATCTGATTCAGACAGCTGACTATCTTCCATCTGTCCTTTCTGGTGCATTTATTGCTACTATCTCATTAGCCAGAATGGAATATGTTGTGAAAGAATCTTCATTAAAATACAAAACACAGTTTAGAGTTTGGTTTTGCACAGGACCTTCCATTTAGAATTATCTTACCATACTACGACTGAAGCAGCAAGTCTCTATAGAACAGCAACAATAAATTATGCAAAAATATTTCCTTGCCTAAAATCCAAATTAAAATTCAGCGGAGGAAGAAATTTTTGTCTTATTTGGTTCCTTTTTTGAGACCTTATTGTTTAGCGTTTTATCTGGAGAATGGTAATTAATAATATAACGATTTTAAGGTTGTAGATCTTTCTCATTTTCCCCCACTTATTTGGGAGCCAAGGCTTTCCAGACTCAGGTGTAATCCCTAATTTTTCACAGTTCTTTCAGCACTTATGCCCTGATTGTAAACTATCTTCAGCTACAGTCTTACACAAAACAAAGCAGAAGACTCAGGAGAGCCACTTGGCATACGCCTTCTTATCTGCACAATGGAGTTTTTTGTATCTTTGTCTATTTAGTTTGCAAGCTCTTCAGTCTTGTAGCATGTTTGCCAGTTGAACAGCAGGATGGGATTCCTGCCAGAGTTGGGATCTCTGGAGATGACTGGAACTTGGTTCATGCACTGCAGCCTCATTGTGGAGCTGATCTCTTGGCTCCAAGAGGCACCTTTGAGGTGCCGTGGAACTGGGGTCTGCCAGCAGCCAGACACAAAGTGCTGCCATGGGATGCATTGTCAATTGCCTTGATTTTTTTTTTTTTAATCATATGGTAAAAATAGTTCTTCATAAATGAATGGCAAATCTCGATTCCCTTTGATGTCAAGTGAGTGCTGCCATCAGCTGCAGTGGAATAATGTTTTGGGTCTTTAATTAGACAAGAGAGTTGGGAACAACATGTCAGTCTTCAAGGAACATTTATCTGAGCTGTCTACAGCGTGACTGGCTGCTCCTCTACAAGCTGTGATAGGAGCTCAGTAAGTTAATGCAAAAGCCTTACAATTGCTGCTTGCTTGATCCAGGCAGCTCTGAGCTAGGAAACAGCCCAGTGTTTGCCAACACGGCGCTCTATTTCAGTGGCACATATTGCGTGGTTGCAGTTATACTTAGATTACCACTTGTGGTTAAATTCCCTTAAAATAATATACTCTAATTCAGACATTTAATGCAGCTCCACTTAATATAACCATTTAATTTTTGTATTTCACTTGGTGAATTAAACTCCAAAGTTACCTAGGGAGCTGAGAACCCTTGGTGCTCATTTCTACATGTCCTCATTGATAATGTTGCCCCATCATACCACCTTTCACTCGCTCTGCTTCTGGCCTGTTCCTCCTACTCCTCTGCTCATCTTGGGAAACAAGAGCGGTCAATTTTCCTTCCTGTAGCCTGGAAACTCAGATTTTCTTCTGTAAAGTGGCAGTTACAGTGTCAAAACTGTTTAGAGTGAAAAGAGATATGATCTCAAGTCTTCTGTTGGTCTACAAATCTAACTCCTAGGATTTGTACAAGAAAACAGACTGCAGGTCCTCCAGCTATGATTTTGGATAAAAATGCCCAGGCTGAGGCTGCTAGACAGTGCAGTTAATGCAAGTTAAGCCAGATCAGGGAAGGTTAGAGCATCTTGCTACACAGGGAAGTTTTGGGCACAGGGAGCAAAACGTTTGTGAAGAAGAGGAGTTATTGAGGTACAAATATAATGAATGGTATAATATACAAAAGAGGAAAAAGCGGAAAATTATCACCTCAAATAACTTTGTTTTCTGCTTCCTCATGTAGGTACTTATTGCTTTGGGTCTCAGTTGAGAGAAAAGTAAGCAGGAGCAATGAAGGTGCTTCTGCATAACCAGTGTGCCTAGGCCTGTCTATGTGGGGAAATTTGGGGTTAAAAATCTGAGTTCTGTGTAAAGCTTGATCCTGAAGTGGAAGGTGGTGCTGGTCTGGAATGCCAAAATGTGGTTTTAGATTCAGATCTGGACAGTTTGGTAGGTTTTTGCAGGATGAAGCTTATGCTAGAAGGATAAACTTCCAGCTCACTTTCTCCCTTGAAGTTCTTTGAAGTATTCAAATGCTTGAATTCTTAGCTTTCAGAATGAGATTATTCAATCCATTAAAATCAAGACTATTCTAGTAAGGTTTACTGAAACAGACTATATACATAGACTCTTCCACATGATGTTTTGGGTGGTAAACCACAGGTGTAACTTTGTTCAAAAAAAGAAAAAACTCCACTGATTAAAGCATAACTCAGGCAGTTTCAAAGATGAAAGTTGTTCTCAACCAGCAAAACATAATTTTGAAAAGAGCTACTCATTTCTACCCGTGCTGGAAAGATGGGGTGACATTTTAAAACTCTTCCAAATCTAGGAAAATCCCTCCTCACTGTGTATTTTGAGTCATCTGACACATGCTAAAACAGCTGATTGTTTTTAAGAGGACATGTAATTTTTAGATAGGAAATAATCCCTGATTTAGGATGGGATTTTTTAGGATACAATAGTAGATGCATAACAGCGAGTCCTTATTAAACACAAATTACTAGATGGAAAGGCAAGAATTTTAGAAGGAAAGAAATTATGTTCTGACATGAATATGCTGAGTGGCAAAAAACCTATAGTCATTTTTATGGAAGAAGAAAAAAGAAAGAGAGAGAGAAAAGACCTCAGCTGGGAAAGTGTTAAACCATCTGCTTTAATATCCATCTTGAGTCAAGCAAGCTCTGGAAAGAGAGCTAACTTTAAGCAATGGCACAATGAAACTTACGCTCATGAATGGCACAATAGGGAAATTTCCCCAAATCTTAGAGTGTAACCATTAAATGGGTACTAATAGCTGTAACACTGACAGCAGATTTCCCAGGATTCCCAAGATGGCTTTGATTTCTGCATGATTTGTCACATTATCAGTTTGAAGTAAACCCTGCTGTTTTCTCTTGATTTTGGTTCTATATGAACAAGTGTCTGAGAAGCAAAGGCAAAGCAATGAGTGAAACAGCAGGAAGAATAAGAGGATGTAATGTATCAAGTCCTGCTTCTCTAATAACAGGATGAGAGTTTCAATTTTTGTTTTGTACTAATCTAAGGTACTTAATGAGATTTTTCTTTGTTTGTTTTGCTGGGGTTTTTTTTCATATATCATAAAACAGATGTTCTTTCTTTGGAAACCTTCCCCTTACCATTATCTTCCAGTGTTATCACATAATGACATGCTTGGATTCTCATTCCTTATGCTGTGTTGTGTTTTTTGTTCTAGACATCTGAAGTTTTCATGAGGAGGGCTTAATTTTGTTCTGTACCATTGTAAATTTGATAGGGGTAATTTAATCAGAGTTGAAAAGAGGGAAAAGATAAAAAGTCAAAACATGGAGTCACAAAGTCAATCATTTAGCATTTTCCCTTTTCTTCAATCCAAACAACCAACTTCATAAATTAGCTGCATTTTGTTTCTGCTTTTCACATACCAGTTAATTAGAAAAGTTCATTGCACAATTTTTTAATGCTACTAAATCGCTATATTTTGATTAATAATTTATGTCCATGGGGGTAGTTGATCCCCACGGTTCTTTAGTTTTATATATATTTAAAGCTAAGAAAATAGTTAAATGGAAAAAGTACAGCCAGGAGAAAGGACAGGACTTATTTGCAAATACAAAGTATTCTGGTAGTGCTATGTCTTAGCAATCTGGTAGTGCTATGTCTTAGAAAACACAAATCCTGTATTCCATGGTCTTCTGGAAACTCTGAAAACTTCAAGGAGTATGGAATTACAGGGCAGGCTCAAAGGTCCTGTAGATTATTCCACCTTTAGCATAAGGGGTTGTCTATTTCTTTTAATGATCTCTAATATTCTGCTCCTGCGACAACCAGTGGTCTGCAAGTCATTACCCACTTTGCTTCATTAAAATATTTCTTTAATAACAAGGACAGTAAATACAATATTAAATATTTAGACTGGTGAAGGCTTCCCTCAAGGGAAGCTATTTTCAAGGTTAATAAAAACAGGTCTTTAAACTTTCCAAAGTGTTATTTTCACTGATTAGCTCTGTTTATATTCATAGAAAGTATAAAATAGATGAAACATATATTTGCACAGAAATTTGTGCTCACAAACATTATCTCAGCCTGCAGCTGTTGGTCAGGGTTAAGCTGTAGCACTGGCTGGAGAAGCTCCAGGTGAACACATTCCCACTGGATTTCAGACAAAGCTGAGATGCCACATGATAAGGGCCTATTGTGAGGAAGGTGTGCTGGCAAACAAGCAGGTTTTCATTGTACCTGTCTGATCCTCTGCCAGCTCCTCTGCCTGGCAGATGGGCTGATGACAAAGGAGTGCTGGCATGCAAAGCTGGGGCTGCTCAGTTGACTGGAGGCCAGATCATTTTTGGAGCCTTCTACCTTCAGGGGGCCCACAAAGAGGGTGTTCTCTGAACCTTTACTCCATAACAGTGATGTCCATCAGTCTGCCCCATCAGTGGAGCATTCCAGCAACCCCACATCTCCACCTCACTGGCCAAACTGCTTCAGCAGCCCTTTCCATGTCTCTCTGCCACTCCAGGGCTCTGGCTTTAGATGCCTCTGCAATGTTGTTTAAAACCAGAGCAAACACTTTTTCCTGAATTAGGGAAATTCTCTCTGAATGGACTGATTACATTCCTTCACACTGCTCCTGAAGTGAGTGGAAAAAAAATGGATTAATGGTTTTGGGAGGGAAATTAGCAGTGAAAAGAATGTGAAACAAAGGCAAGATAGATGCCCATGCCATATATACTGAAAAACACCCATATCAAATGTTCTGATTTCTGACTGGTGAAACGGTCATTTTAATGCAGCTGTGAAATCTTGAGTAGAAGTAATTGCATTTTGTGGGTAAAAAGCCTGTCTTGGAAGAAAGAATGTGTAAGAAGGAACTAACCTGGACTGGGTTTTGGATCTCTGAGTTTTGAACATGGCTTTGACAAAGGCTACACCACTCAAGAGAGTCAAGGCAAGACTGAGTTTGCCTACTGCTGGTCAACTCTGGCTCCTGTTCTTAGTCAAGAGTAGGCACCACCAGGATGAAATTAATCTGACCTATTTTAGAAGCCTACTTTTAGATGAGCTGACGCAAATCTGGAAGTCTCCATTTCCGTTCCTTACAAAGGGAATCGAGTCAAGTATCTCAGACGCAGACAATTACATCTCACCAGATAACTCCCCCTCCTCCTGACTCAGTTCTGTGTGTATGACATGAGGTAACAGAATTTCCTTTCTTGTTTGCTTAGATGGCGTGGGGGCCCACAAAAATGAACCACTAAATGCTTCTAAATTGTTTATCAGATCTGCTTCATGTCTGTGATGTGTCACATTCTAAAAAAAAACACTTCATAGGATCAGGAGTTTGGAAGAACTGGGAAAAAAATTTTAAAATGTATTCTGAACAGAATTTCAAAAATAATGTTTTCTTCTTTCACCCCGTGGGGTTTTGTCTAAGGAAAGGTCAATAACAGTTAACCCTATGAGGTGTTTTCTGTGAAACAGTATAAAAATCAGGAGAGGGTCTCTGGGAAAGGCCAAAGGAGGACCTGTGCACCCAGTCATTCCATGCCAGCTTGGGCCACTGATGACAGACATGGCAGGCAGCCAGATGATTTGAGGCAGCTTTGTGACCTTGGAAGCACTTTCCCAACACAGTGAGTCAGCTGTGGATCTCTGCAAAGAGATGGGATGTTTGGCTCAAGGAAAGCAACCATCCACACACCTGCTTCTGTTTCTGATTTCTGGATGCAACTGATCACCACAGAGAAGAATATCATCAGCCAGGCAAGAGGCAAGGCTCTGGGAGACACCTCCCTGACCTGTAGCTCACATCCCAGGGAGCAGCAAGGTGGGAGCAAAGATCTCTGGGGATCTTCACAGCTGGCAGAAGTGCCAGCAGGTCCTCAGCACTACTGGGTTACTACTCAATGGAGCTGGACTGCATTGACAACTTGATTTTGAAACTTCCCAGGAATTTTTGGCTCCAGGAGCTCTTGATGACCCGTGTCTGGTAGTCTGGATTACCCAGGATTTTTCATTCCAGCACATCTTTGCTGGATATGACTCTGGAATGGGTTTGCATGCTGCCCAAAGTAGAATTGCTGCAAGAAAGGCACCCAAACCCCAGCTTAGGAGGAATAGCTTTGAGATGACAGTTGTGACATTGAATCTGACCCCTCAACAACATTTTTTCAAGTTGTAGTTGTTGGGAAATGAAGTCAAAGCATTTTACAAGTGTTTTCTAAATTACTGAAAGGTTTTTAATGAAGCAGTAATTGGATTTCTATGTTAATCAAGTTTTGATTATCTGTTACATGCTCAGGGTCATCATTTCAAAAGGTTAATGCCAAAACTATCTTTCTTGTCTGCAGTTTTTGTGTCTAACCTTGCTCTTGCTTTGCCTGATTAGGAGGGGGATGGGATCAAATTACAAAGTCAAGATCCAGAGTCTCAGAATCCAGCTACAGACTTGAAATTATAAATTTTATTGGGGAAAAAGATTACATGCTGCAGCTCAGACTCAGAGTCTAACTAGAAAATTCCAATTTTCTTGCATTCTTTATTCCGAAGTTTTATTTGTACTTAAAAAAATTTTCTTATGCAAATGTATATCCAAGTTCTGCAATAGGCATTTTCCTGTAAATTCAGGCTCACTCAGACTTTTTTCAGCTTACCTATTTTTTTAAAAAAAAATTTACCAAGGTCTGTCAGGATTTTTTCATTACAGCACATCCACCAAATTTCTCCATTACTTTTGAAGAAACTACTTATATTTGAAACTTTGGAGCATGAAGAGTTTGCCTGTCAAATTGCATCCAGATCTCTCTTTCCTGTAGCTATAAACAAACATTTAGAAAGGTAACTTTTGAAGGAGTTTTTTTTGCAAGTATTAAATAATTTTAATTCTCTTTGCAGTACGTGCTTTCAAAATAAACAACCTGAAGCTGGGTTTGGATCATGAGAAGGAAGGCCTGTACATATGTTTCAGAACAAATGTGTGGGTGATCCAAATCTGGAGCTCAGATAGTTTCCAAATGACTGACGGACACAGAAAACAAGTCACAGAGTCTTTTTCCTAGGTTCTAGGCATTCTGACAGAATTTAAACCAGAGGAGGGGGACCCTTCATCAGAAAAATTAAAGGGAGTCCATTTGGAAGGGAGGTGTGGAAAGGAAGAGATGTTTAGCAATTGAAGTGCCAAGTGCTGTGGGATTGATCCTTAGCATGAAAACCTATTTGAGGCACCTGTAGAGCTCATACAGCTACTTTAAAACAAATACATCACTGGATATTGGAAGGTAGCTTTTCTTTACTTTGGGCATGAGTACCTCAGTCTTTCATAATTCACACAATTAAAAATTCAGACCTGACAAGATATATCACATGGTTAAATGTGTTTAAACTGTACTGGCCTTATTCATAAGAGATAGAAAAGAGTGATCTCCCTTCAAAATGAAACTGCATTATGCTTTGGTTATTATGACCTGACAGTTCTCCATTGCAGAAGGATGACCTCAGTAACAAATATCAGAAACCCACAGACACATCTATCCAACAAGAGCATCCAGTATGAACTATAATATCAGGTGATTAAGATACAAAAATTCAGTTATGTGTTGACAGGCAAAAAACCCTTAGAGGACCATCTGTCAGCTCTGAGTTGTCTTAAGTGAATGCCATTATTGTCAGCGAAACGTGACAAGATTTTTAAAATGCACTCATAATAAAGGCATACAAGTTTTCCTTTATTTAAAGGTGCTATCCATAACATAAGGCTCTGAATGGGTTGAATAGAAATACCACAAATAAAATTTCACCTTTCAGAAATAGACACTAAAGGTGTTTTGATTATTTTAAATAAGTTTTTCAGCAGACATTTTTGATTCCCCCAGTGTACTGAAAAGTACCAAGGGCAAATGAAAATGAACCATGAGAATCCAGACCTGTGAGCAGGGAGTGTGTAAATGTGCAGGGCACTAAGCAAGGGTACAGAGCAGCTAATGGAGAGGGAAGAATGGATTTACAAACCAGGATGTGCACTGTCACTGCTTGGTGCAAGGACTGAGCAGAGACTGGAGGGCTGAGCCAGCTCTCTGAGGACTGATTTAATACCTCTGCTAACTTGATTTGGAGCTGAAATCTTCCAAATACGCTTCTGTCTCCTGTTAATGAGATGACCATTTTTGCTTATGAGACACTTCTTAGGTTGAATACCTGAGTATGTGAGAAATGAATGCAGTGCACAGCAAAACAGCAGGAGTCCTGTGCCCAAATTCAAAGGTGACTAAAGCAGAGGGAAAGAGTGGAAGCAGCAGAAGTTGTTACTGTGATCTTTGCCTTCTTCCAAGTTGCCTCCTAGTGCCTCTGTCAGGCTCTCCTTGAGGTGGAAACTGATTACTTTCAGCTCTGGCAGGTAAACTCTTAGTAGCAGTGGCTTAAATGCAAACCTGTAGACTCAGTAAGTGATCTTACAAAAGTTTGAATAAGGACTATGCCTGTTCAATTTTTTTCTCTGTATTGCTAGAAAATGAAGGGATGGAGAGCTGGAAAATATGGGTCCAAGAGGAGAAAACCGGCATGGGATTCCAGAAGGAATACATGCCTTCTGGCTTGTTCTCTTGAGGTAAGAAGGACATGTTTGTTTTCTTACCATAATGAAGGACTCTGTTCATGTTTGTGCCCTGCTTCATATTTTCTGCATTGTTCAAATGTTGCCTAGTGCTTGGAGAACATCTGAAATGGATCAGCTGGTTAAACTGGGAGAGAAGGAAGGAAACTTCTGGTGTGGCAAACTTCAGACAGCATTTGTGCAAGAGAGCATCAGAGAATCAGAATGACCCTGACCCTTCCTAGGGATTAAGGGATCTTCACTGCTTTCTGTCCAGACTCTGCTGTTCCCATGAGTCTGGAAGAAGGTTCACCCCTGTAAGAGCTGCTATTTTCTGGCTTCCCAGAGGCTGATAAGTTTGCACAAAATGTTTGGGTAGCAGAAATCGTGAGTTGCAGTGTAAAGTTGTAGGGTTCAAAAGGGTAAGAAAACCAGCAGCAAAGGCTGACTGCAACAAATATGATGTAACCCTGGCCACTGAGGGGTGGGTTGGCTCAGACAGAAAGTGATTTGAAGTTGTTGAGCAGTTGTTGTCTGGTTTTAATGTCTGTCAGAATCCTACCCGTCTGCATTGCATCTCACTAGGGAATCCAGACTACCGAGAGGTGATAAGAAAGGGGAAAAAAATAGTAAGGTATTGAAAAATTGAGGAAGCAAAATTAGAGGTAGACTTCAATTTGTGATTAGAAAGCTAAAGAGAGCTCTCCAGATGATTAAGCAGGCTGCCTTCAGTTGCAGTAGCTCTCCTTACAGCTTTGAGTGGCCACCTTCTAGATTGCTTTGGTTTGTAGTCATGGATAAGCACTCCCTCTGGAAATTACTGAGAGCAGCCTGCCACATCAGCTCACAAGCTTATAAAGTTATATTTTAATTGTGTTATTAAACCTTTCTCACTTTTGTTTTCGTCTGTTTATTTCCCCGATCCATCTGGATCAAGCTGTGCTGGAACAGAAGAGTGGTTCCTCCTGAATTGTGCAGTTTATGTGTAATAGGAATGTAATGAGAATGGGTGAAGCCCACTGGCCAGAAACAATCTGAAATTGATCTTACTCTTTCTATTAAAGGACTGAGGTTGGAAGTGTGGTAGGGGAATACTGGAGAAATGTGCTTTAGCAGTAGGGATAGAATTTTGTTCCTATTTTATTTGGTATAAACCACCCAGACATAGGTTAATGGACAGAGGTTATAATCTCTGTTCTCATCTACACTATTTCCTTCCTTTCCCAATCCTTTTCTCTTTCCTCTGATTTGAAATTCATCTTTGTCTTGCTCAAGGGACTCATTTAGGTGTGTAGGCTTAACACTTTCATCAGAAAGGTTATGCTAAGCAGCTGAAAAAATCAAATATACTCTTCTGGCTCATGAACCAGTCAGAATTACTACTGGGACTGGAGATGCTATGGCTTTTTTCCTTTATGAGCAGTGTATATTACATTATTTGAGCAAATTACTGAATTCTCCTTTGACCATATCTGTTACAGTTGTGTTCTGATCCTCTTTTGTGACAGAAGTCATCCCAGATAGAAGCTCCTGTTGTGTCTCTATCTCGAATCCATAGGTGTTTGCCTTTAAAACAGTGCCCATGCTTGGCACATGTTACTCCTAAAGAGCCCAGGAGGAAATGCTGCCCCTTCAGACACCTCCAGAGGTCATGGGTGCAGTCAGTTCTGCTGCAGCCTCTGCTCCCCAGCACTCGGTTCCCCTCACACACAGTCACTGTATGACATTGCCCAAGTGACCTGCCAGAGAGGTGAGCCCTGGGCACTTTTCTGCATGGCTTTCTGGCAGTACAATAGATCATTGGTTTGCTAACACAAGCAAACAATTACATTAAATAAATTTGCAATTTGATTTAATAAATTGATTAAATAATACTCCTAAGCCTGGACACACCCAAATTCTCAGCTCTGCACATGTAATTCAGATCCTGAGGGAAACTATTACTACACATAGATTCATATACAAAGTGTTGAACAATGAGAGCTACTGGCTCGTACCTGAATGAATGTATTTTGCCTGAATATTTCAAGATATTTTTAGTTTTCCTACAATAACAAATGATCTTCAGCTCTTTGATCAACTTGATATTACAGCAAAAGAAAAGAAGGAGAAAAAGAGAAAGAAATTGCCATCTGTCATCTGTGGCTAATTATTTCAAGCCCTACCTTGTTTTATACACTGCAGCACACTATTTTGGGACTTGTTAACTGAGAAGTCTTCTACTCTGCAAGAGTATAAATGAGTTCACCTCTAGCAAGTTCCCCATGGCTCAGCATGTTGTGCCATCACTTCACACAACTTTCCTCCCAGCTGAATGTCATAATTTATTAGTTCAGTATTTTATCCTGCTCCTCTGGCTGCACTGGCTTTTTAGTGTAAAGACTCTGGTTTGTCACCTTTTTTTCTGTGGCTCTATAGGAAAGGAGAACAGGGAAAGTTGGAACAGGACCACATGCCTCCAGACTCTTGTTACCAGCCCTGCACCTTGACACTGGCTCTTGGGTAGTTTTTGGAGTGAGCCAGCAAATGAAATATCTCTCTGCAAATTTGGAGGGACCAATTCAGGCAGCAGGTGCTCATGGAAAAGCTGCTCACACTCTTCATGTGGAAAGCAAGGCACAGTGTGCTCCTTCAGAGGGGACCCAGGAGCCCTTTGATTCCACCTCCCTGCAGATGTAGCACCCAAGGACCTGTACAGAGTGAGGAGGCAGATTCACTACTCCATACTTTCCCAAAAATTCCTCTTGTGCCTTGAGATGTGGATTACATAAACACAGGCCTTTTTTTTTTTTTTTTTTTTTTTTTTTGGGCATGTTATAACTGAACTACTTCAGCATTCTGGGTTAATCAAAACTTAGGTATTTACTAGAAATCTCTTGCTGATACTGTTACTGCTTTCTCATTAGTTTTTAAAGGTTAAGGTGCATCGGGCTGGGTAAAATAGAACCTATACTCATTTTGTAAATGCTGACACTTGTCATACTCACTATTTTTCATTTTACCAAACAAACATTTGGGTTTTTTATGAGTTCCTTCAGCCAGGTGGAATTTTTCAATATAACTAGAAAGCAAGTTTTCAGATATTGTTTTACAGTCTGGATATGTTGAAACAGTGAGATTAAGATCTGAGTTACTCAACAGGAAAGAAACAAGCCAGCTTTCAGGAAATAAAAAAATTTCTCTAAAAATTTAGATCCTTGAGAGTTTTTCAAAAAGCATGTAGGAAAATGAAAATTGTCATTCAATGGCTATTTTTTTTTTTTTTTTTTTTTATGAAATGGGTAAATAGGTTGAGCTAAAATCTTGGATTTGTGCATTTTAAGTTGTATTACACTTGGACATAAACTGTGGTATTGTCCTCTACAAGAGTAAGATTTTTTTATTTCACAAGTAAAACTACAAGTAGACTGTGGTAGTAGGAAAAAAATTGTATTTTTAGTGAGCCCTATGGAAGGACAACTAAGTATCATCCCAAAACTCAAAAATTCCATGTGGATATCCATTTTAAAACAGAATGTAAGTCAAACTCAGTCATTACACCATAGATGTGTGAATTTCTTCCGATTTTAAAGAACTTCCAAATAGTCAACCAAGTTGGATCTAGGGTCGAACATTTTGTAAAAGAGTTTGATATGCCTGGATTGTGTTTCACTTCACTGGTCAGCTCTTGATTTTAGCAAGAACAAGCAGCAGAGCAAAGCTATTTTTGCATCAAGATCTTGTAAACCCAGGTAAGAGTAGAGTGTACCTGCAGAATCCCAGGGGAATGAAAAGCAGAATTCAAACCACTTTTCCAAGATTTCTGGAGGTTTTTTTGCTCCACAGTGTAGATCGTGTGAAAAAAAACCCAAAAAGAATCTCACTTATGTCTTTCTTACACAATTAGCACTCTTAAGATGAAATGTCTCACACATTATCATCTTATATTTAGAGAAAATCAATAGACTGCAGGAACCAATCTGAAGCTTACTCTGCCTTTATTTCTTTAACCTAATCACTTTTTTACTTTGAAATATATTACAATATTTTATATGTCATTGAAAGTATAGGACTAGTGAATGAATTTCTTCTACATATCTGCCACTTGAAATAAAGTCAAGCAAAAAGAATAGACAGTGAATTCAGGAGAAAAGTAGAAAATAATTTAAGCAGAATACAGAAAACTGAGTCATTACTTAAACTTATACTACATGCTGCATAGAAATGTAAACCAGAATCAGTCATAACTCCCCCATCCTTTCAGTGTACTGTACCTATAGCATTGAAAAATCCTTAGTTCAGGAGACTCAAGATTAATGTAAACCTGATAAAGGAAAGAGAATATATATACATACCAGCAATTAAGAAAGGTGAGTGTACTGCCCAGATAACTGTGGTACCAACAGTGAAATGTAATGCACCTGCATTGTCAAACTACTCCATCAGAAAAAGAGTTTTACTGGTAGTAGGCAGCTGTGGATTTTGCAGCTTCTTAAACAACTTTCAGGTTTTATGCATGTTAGTAACAATTATTACAGGCTTGGCTGAGGCAAGCATCTAGAGCACTATAACAAACAGGTCTGCTGCTATATCCCTAGTCCAGAAAACACAATGGAGCTGAACAATGAGAGAACACAGACTAACAGGAAGAAATGAAACATTTTCACGGACATCAGAAAGTTAGAAAGAAAGCATAACTCACAAAACATCACTTATTAGTTACCTGTCCCAGAGAGTAGGTGAAGATTTTGCGAGCCTGCCCTGGAGAATTCTAGGTTGCCATAGGCAGGTTGGCACCCAGGAATTTCGTACCCTGTAGCATGAATAGAGGATAAACCATGGCTAGGTATGGCTCATAAGACATTAAGAGTGATAACCCAGCTAGATTTGCTTTGTATCAGAAGGCTATGGAACAATTTGGTACTAATTATTGTTCAGGATATCTTACTTTAAAGCAGTGTTAAAATTAAAAAACAGAGTGATGCTACAGCACACATATTTAGTAACTTGGCTGAATTTTGTAGGGCAGAATAAGCATTTACAATTGACCTTTTGATGGCTCTAAATGGGTGCTACTTCATCTATTTTACTGCAGAAGCATTTGGTCTTAAGATTTGTGAATCAAGCCCTTATATTTTTGCATTCTGAAAACATCAGCTTAAACAAATTTGTGCTTCACTGAAAGAGGGTCATCAAAATTTCTTCTGAGCACTATAGTGAGAACATTTTTAACAGTGTTAATTGAATCTGGGCTGAGGTTCAAGTCCTGTATACCAGGTTCTGTGCTCATCTACCAGCAGCAGAACAATAGCTGCAAAACATTTGCTGGGAAAGAAAAGCACAAAGAGAAGCAATCTGAACTAGCAATAGAAGCTATGAATAACACACAGCAAAAGCAGATCCTGAGCCCAGGAGAAGGACGAGGCAGGCAAATTAGCAATGAGAACTGTTGCCCAACATTAGCATCAAGCAATGCTGGTAAGATTCACAACAGTCTGTGCAGTCTTTAGTCAAGCAAATCCTCACTGAGGTCAAAGGTGGTTTTTCCTGAGTAAATTCTGAGTAAGGACTACAATATTTGGCCATGCAGAACACCTCATGCAGTATGGCTTTATTCATTTGCAATATCAGAAATACAACATAACATTCATTGAAGGACAAACTCAGTAAAAATCAGTTTTTCCTGATGCAAGCATATCTGTATTTATGAACCAGAATCTTTGCATAAACTTTCCCTGTGGTCAGTGATCACCACACATGCAGAAAATCCTACCCTCCAGTATTCACCATCAATTACCAGTAGTTACTGCAAAGTAGGGACCTTCTGGGAAACACATGTAAAGATGAACACACCTTTACACACATGACATATTTCAGGAGTGCTGCAGAGAGCAGCAGAGAATCTTAGTGTTCATGGGAAAGGATAACCCTGCTGAGGCTCTTGCCACTGCTCTAAGTCTGCCCTAGGTTTGGCTTCATGTCAAGGACTGCTGGCAGTAAGATGATGGTCTTTGAGACACCCTGAGGAAAAGCTGTAAGTGAATGCCAGCATGTTACTTTAGTTATACCACTGAGTTGTACCTACGGAAAAAAACCATTTAAGTATCTTTTAACTTCCATATTGGACTTGGATTTAGTATGTGAAGACACACAAGGAAGACAAAAAAAAAAGTGAGGGCCTAAGTATTAAGTGTTGTCATCACATGAATTTACAGCAATATCAACTTTGAAATCAAACCAGAGGTGCGAATAAATCTTTGCAATATAACACCTTGATACTGTTGGTTCTGCAGTGAACTGTCAGTATGACTTTGGATTATACATTTTTAACAGCTTTTTTAATGTTTGCAAACTGTAAATGTCATAATCAATAAGTATGTGCACATTTAGTACACACAGTTCTGTAACACTTTACTTTGCATTTTCATTCTCAGCTATGGATATTAGGAAAGCAGTTGTAGAAGTACAGGTATGGAAATGGTCTTTACCTAGACCTCCATTTTGTATTTGCATACTTTTGTGTACAAAATTGTAAACTACTCCTAAATATCACCTGAGCAATCTTAACATTGAAAAAAAAAATCCCAGTCAAACAAAGCAGGATATTTAGCCACAGATTTTTCCAGAATGGGCAGTGGTTTTTCAAGTCAGTACATTTTGCATATTTCTCTGCACACCACTAAGAAACTTTCTATAGGAGTGTTCTAATGAAAAACAAAACTTGAAAATCCTGAGATGGCTTAAATGAAACCATTAGGCTTTTCAAGCCTGCAAAATTAATTAAATTTGGGCTCCTGGTGCAAAGAAGCCATTTGAGCACTGAGAAATCTCTGTTGCCTTCATATCCATTACAAGTTCTCCTCCATGTAGTCTTAATCCAATATATCTCATACCTTTTCCTGATATATAGCAAATGGCTTTGCTATAGGTAACCTTGAAAAAATTTTTTGAGGCAGTGAGATGTTTTGACAGAGATGGGAGTGGTGTAAATTGCACTTTAGCTGTTTGTTCAGTGTGTTTCCTGTCATCGTTTTTGTAGTAAGTCACATGTAATTGCTCCATAAATGAGCTAAGACAGAGAAAAGCTCTCCTCTCTAAATGTGGTGGATCTTTCAAAAGCTCCCCAAAGGGATTTAATAACATCCTGTCTCACATAATCAGTGTCAGTTGTAGTCAGTCTAATCCTATTCTCTTATGCAAGGTCAAAAAATAATTAGTAATGGTAAGATTTATTTGCCTGATATTAAACCACAAAAATTAATTTGTCAGCCTCTACAGTTTACATGGGATATTGTTTTAGCATAGGCAAATAAGAAATCAGCAAAACAGACAAACATTTTTGTCTAAAGCAACTGCAAATTTTAGAGGAAACAAAATGGGAAAAGCTCCCAGTTCTGTTACTGTGAGGTTTCTCCCTGTGAGAAACTGTTGTTTCTGAAATAACAGTTGTAAGAAATATTAAGGTATTGCAAATAAGAAATCAGCCTATTAAAAATATATTGCAGTCACTCCAGACAATTAGTAGTTTACTACAGGAAAAATATCAGTCTCGAACA
The DNA here is from genome assembly GCA_024362935.1 of Setophaga petechia. Lineage (NCBI taxonomy): Eukaryota > Metazoa > Chordata > Aves > Passeriformes > Parulidae > Setophaga > Setophaga petechia. The sequence goes on along the minus strand of JANCRA010000003.1, from coordinate 8,636,389 downwards.
ACCTGATGATAAAGTTTTTCAGATTATAAATTTTTAAAACTACTTTTAATTGTGCCAAGGCATGATAAAGTAACTCATTTTTCTCTTCTTTCTCCAGAGCTTCACTTATACTTCACTGATGTGATTGAGACCGACTCCAGTGTCAAGTGAGGTTGGAATTTGGACACACTGTTGTAATAGTCTATGTTTCCTTGTCTTGTCCTAGAACATGCAGTATGGTACTTCAAATATTGTCTGTGGCTCATCTGGCAATAATCTACTAACAGAAATACAGAGAATTTGAAAAAAAATAAAGACATGGATTTCTCAGTGAAGCATGTTCAACACTATCTAGAGAAGAACAGTTCACCATTTTTGTTGCCAGAAGGTCATTGGTCCACTGTGCCTAGAATAGGCACACGCAGACTGCTGTGCCTATTTAAGGAATAATTTTCTTAAAAATTAGGAAACTAAATGCAATGCTTCTTATGTTACCCTCTCCATATTCTCCATATCTATAGATAGTGAATAATTTTTTTTTTTTCAGTTCTCTCTGAAACTGCAGCTGAATATGGGGGGGAGGTGTGACAATCTGTGAGAGAATCCATTCCACAGACGCCAAGGTCAGTGCAGAAGGAAGGGCAGGAGGTGCCCCAGGAGCTGCAGCATGGGCAGCCAGGTGCAGGTCATGGTCAGAGAGCTGTGCCCCTGCCGTATCCCAAGGGAGGGACTCCACACTGGAGCAGGGAGCAGGAAGAGCCCTCCCACTGAGCAGGAGGGAGTGGCACAGACAATAAATCAGTGATGAACTGACCACAGCCCCCATTCCCATCCCCCTGTGACACTTGAGGGGAGGAGATAGATAAGGGTGAAGAAGGGAGGGGTGGTGGCAAGGTGTTTTAAGACTTAGATTTTCTTTTCTCATTATTCTACTCTGATTTTATTGGTGATAAACTGATCTGCCCAAAACAGATCTGTTTGGCTCATGATGGTTATTGGTGTGTGTTCTCTCAGCACATGAGTCTTGCATAATATTTTCTCTCCTCTCCCTGTCCAGTTGAGAAGGGAAGTGGCAGGGCCACTTTGGTGGGCACCTGAGGTCATCCCACAACAGGATCTATTTTACAGTCCACATGTATATTTTACACATTTCAAATGCAAACCTGAAAGATTTTTCTGAAATGTGTTTTTAGAAGTTGGATAATTTTGTGGTTGCTCCACTTCTGAGTGGAAGACTTAGAGTGCAGATTTAAGCAGTCTTTAAGAAAAAGTTGCCCCAAATCTTACACCTGTTAAAGGGAGAAGGGTTTACTGTAAAGCAGGAAGGAATGTATCCTGGTCTAAATTTTAGCTTAAAGTCAGTGATTTTTTAAGACATGAAGGGGATTTGAAAGTCACCCTTAAACGGGGTTGTGCTATTATGATTTCTGTTCTTGCCCAATTTAGCCCTATTTTACCCCGCTATGAACAACTTAAGTGCAGGAACTGCTATTTTTGCTTCTATTAACACCATGAAGCTATTTTAAGGGCATGCTTTTATAAATACTAATAACCTGAGATGAAACATTGAGAGAGCAAGCTGGGAGAACCACAGGGACACCTCAGAACATACTGTCACGACTCTACCTCTACATCCCATCCTCATCGAGAGGGCACGTGGCTCTGATGCTGATTTAGCATCACAGGCTTGCAAGATGCTGTCAGCTGTGCTTTCCTTCTACCTACTTTCCTCCCAGTCAAGCCATTGTAGGTAACTGGCTGTCATCTCCACAGAACAAGGGGTGAAGCTAATAAAAATGTCAAACAATCCATTTTCTGTGAGGGGGTGGTGGTTCTATTCCTGGAGTTACCAGAACTATCCACGACCACAGCATTAAATAGTGTAAAACTGCTGCAGGGTCTGAACAATGTTCAGTTAGTGAATATTTTCAGTATAACTCCCTGGCTGACAAGCAGGGTCCTATGGAAACATGCATCCCACCAGATGGGGTATTTTGCAGGGACTGGAGCAATAGCTCTGCAGTGCAGACACAGATGCCAACAGAGTGTGTGAGAATATAAGGAGGCTGGGAATGTCCATGAAGCAGAAAAGGGAGGAAGATGAGGACACCTGTAAGCAGGGAAGTTAATATCTATTTTATGACAGTATAGGAATACAGAGATGTTGCTCTGCCAGCTCAATTTGACACATTTTAGGAGAGGTTGTTTCTCTGAAAAAGGCCTGCTGGCTTCCATACCTCTCAGTAACTTTCTGAAGAGGCAAAATTCCCCACTTATTTTTACTCATCCTATTTCTTGTCTTTTTTTTTTTTTTTTTTTTGCCTCACTCTTCTAAAAAGCTCCTGCCAAGGGCTTCTCTTCATCTCCAGCTTTGTCCATCAGTTCAACCCCCAAATCAGATGTTTCCTGTATGGCCACTGGCTCTTCTTGGTGCATCATCACCTGCTGCTCCTGGTAAGAGACCACGTCCATGAGCCCTCCTGGGAAGCTGGACACTAAAAAACCTTCACCTGCCATAAAGGGTTAGGGAGGAAGTCTAAGTCTTGAAACTCAGGGATCAAGAACACCTGACTGAGATTGAACCTATGTAAGATCTAGTTTGGAAACTAATGCTTTTGAAGTGCACAACTTTGAAAGTTTATAAAAATCATAGAACTGCAGAACGGTTTTGGTTGAAAGGGACCTTAAAGATCATCTAATTTCAACTCTCCTTCCATAGTGTGGGACACCTTCCACTAGACAAGGTTGCTGAAAGGCCCATTCTACCTGACCTTGAGCAAGTCCAGGGATGAGGCACCCTGAGCCTTCTTTAGACAACCTGAGTCTCACTACCCTCACAGCAAAGAATTTATCCCTAGTATTTTATCTAAAATTATGCTTTTCCAGTTTAAAGCCATTCTTCCTTGTCCTATCTCAATGCCCTTCTCAAATGTTCCTCTCCAGCTCTCCTGTAAGCTCCCTTTAGGGTCTGGAAGTCCTGCAGATCCTTCTCAATCCGTTCCCTGCCCAGCCTGTATTTGTGCTGGGGATTGCCCTCACCCACAAGCAAGCAGGAGCAAGCAGGACCTTGCTCTGGCCTTGTTGGACTTCATGAGGTTTGGGGCCACCTCCCAACCCTGGGACCTGTCCATGTCCCTCCAGATGGCATCCCCTCCCTCAGGTGTGCCAACTCCAGCTTTGTGACAGCTTGGTGCTGTCAGCAAACTCACAGAGAGTGCGCTGAATCTCACCATCCATGCTGATGGCAAAATGTGAAACAGTGTCTGCTTTACTCCTCACAGAGGTATTTCAGCTGGCCCCATGTTAAAGCCAAACTACTGCAAGGTCTGCAATTCTTTTGTGCTGCTTTTCATGTCAGTAGGAGTACTGACATGTGATTCCCCCTTCAGGCTCTGTTAATGGTGCCAACATCAAACTGGTGGGACTGGGATGGATTGAGATTCCCTTTCCACCAACTTGGCAATTAGCCTATGCTAATTATAACACAAATTCTTGACACTCTGGAAAGCTCCTTGAAATATTTTAGCTGCAAAGTAGGCTGGTTGAGGTCTTCTTAATGAAAAAAGTAATTGGTTACTTTTTTTTGCTATGAGTTAACCCACCTTTTTTTCCCTAGTTATATTTTCTGAAATAGCTGAGGCATTTTAACACAGAAATGTGGCTTACAACATTCCCATTGATAGAGTTAAAATTTTGCAAAGCATTAAGAAATCTGTCAGTGGAGCATTTTGGGTGACCTCAGTGATCAATAATTCTGCTGGGTCATCACATCTCCCTTTCCTACCTATTTCTCCACCTAAATTTGTCAAATCATGTGGGTGGCCTTTTGTGAAGTAAATGTGTATGAATATGCATACACATATGTGTATGTATATGTATGTTCATGCTTTAAATCTACTATTTTTAGGAAATAGATGAGGAAAATAGTGCGTAAAGGCTTTAAACTGCTATCCTTGGGCTATAAATACGTGAATGAATAATTATTACTCTATTAGGCGGGTTGACAGAGCTGCTGTGGTAGAGTTGGAACTATTTGCAATGTTTAATTTTGTTTGTTGATGCCTTCATATAATTGTGTTGCCAAAACACAAATTATATTTCATTCAGACCCAAAGCAGTCAGTTCAATAGAGGTGTAGGAACAAAATTTAGGGATTTATGACTAATGAATAAATGAACTTTCTGTTCTCAAAATGCTAAGATGACTTATTCTCTGTGTGATAACATAAGCTAATCAGTTTTCCATAAATTTCTAATTAACAACAGGCTCTTAAAAGTATCTGTGGAAACAGCTCATATTTTTCCAAACTTTTGCTTTATTTCATTAATGAGGTACTTTAGTTTGTATATTAATATCCAATATTGGCTTTAATGTAGTGGGTTATTGCAACAAAATCCAAGATTGTGAAGCTTTGTCTGCTTGGTGACCACTTTTCTTGGTATCACTGTGGTTTTATACTGTGGCTATATGACTTCACATTTTGTCAGTCATTAAATGCATGAAATATACTAATAGATCTGAAATTTCATAGCTGGCTGAGTACAATGTCCTGATTATTAGATTTGCAGGAGAAAAAAGAAACAGGTGCAGAAACACTCCCTCCTGCAACTGCAGAAAAATATGATAGGAATTAGTCATTCAGTATCTGCATGGAAATAATCATAAATTGTTAATAATATTTCATTTTGAGTCTCCTTGAGAAGCTGATCATCTGCATATTGTGAAAAACATCAGCTGTACTGACCTACAAGTTATAAACCATTGCTTTAAAATAAACAGTCACTCTTTTAAGGGTTAGAGATCATCCTTTCAATATAATTCAATGACAGCTGATAGCTTGTATACTGCTAAAATGATTTTTGGGAAGCAATAGCCATAAATGCATTGTATAGATGCCAAAATATACCTGTTGTTTGTGGACATTTCCCATTGGAAGTTTACTACTAATGTGTTTTATATGTCTCCAGAAGGGTCAGTGTCAGCAGTGGCTTTCCAATGCTGTCAGTGAGAATGCACAACAGCTTCTCTGAGGTATTTATTTTTATGATGAGTTTTTGCATAATGGCAGGAAACAGTTCTCATGAGGAATGGTTTTCTGCATGCAGGAAAACAAATATCAAATTGACCTAAGGGCTGTTCTATCCTCCATTTACATTGGGTCCTTTTCTTCAATCAGCTGAATAAGAGTTGTTTCTAATGTAATTAGGCCATCACAAATAATTTCCTCTCTACCTTTTCTCTATCAGAAATGCTTTGTTCCAGAGTCCCAGCAGCAGATCCATTTTTTTTTACACTCTTTTTTTATGGCTTTACTTCAGGCAATCTTTGCAACACTGCAGCTGCCCTCTCTGAGTGCACTTAAAGCTTTGTTCCAATGTGGAGAACATTATGGGGTAGCTGTCAGTAAGTATCAGGTTGAGAAGATTTCTGTGCCTATGTGTGACTTTTTATCAATCTAAAGGAGTTGAATTTGAAAAGATGTTTTGGTTTCCTAGAATGGAATATTAAGATGCTTAAGGTATCAGCTGCATAAATTAGTAATATATTAAAAGCTACCTCCTAAATCCTCTATTGCCAGTGTAATTCTCCTTTCCCCCCCCCCCCCCCCCCCCCCATTTTTCAACAGTCTTCTTTGGAGCCTCTAAGTTTGGGAGTTTTAGATAATCACTGACTCATTTTGTCATCTAGGAATGCACTATGTAAGAGGTCTTTTCTAAATATATGGATGTATTTACTGCCTACATCAACTGTGCTTGTATTTATATTTCATACCTTTTCCAAAGTCTGCTGTGATGATTTTAAGTAGGGATATGTGAATGTGTGAATAAAATCATACTGAATATAGAGTAGGATTATCTTTGCTGAGAATAGAAGGTCTTTTGTGCAAAGACTCGTCTGTGCTTTCAGAGTTCCAGCAATCCATGCCTGGTGCCTCCAGAGAATCTAATAATTATAAGACATCCCTTTAAAACCACACACATTTTACATGGTAAGTAGAGTAAGGCTGACACTTAAGACTCCAACATACCATAAATTATATCTGGTGATTCAGGAACTTTCATTTAGTCACTGAATGCAGTGCTAAAATGGCTTTTAGGCTAAATATCTGTTTTCTAAGCAGGTTGAGTAAACAGTGATGTGAGGTGTTTCAGCAAGAGAAGGAATGTTGGCCTGCTGGGGAAAGGCAGTGATGGTTTTGGGAGCATTATGCAGAATTTCAGTCACCCTTTTTCAAGAGAGAGATTCAGTCTGGAAGAGATGCACAGAAAAGGCCTCTTCTGAGACCTGAGGCATCTTAGAAAACAAACTCAAAATAAAGTTTGTCTAGATCAGTCTAAAAAAGAAAAACTGAGTGGGGATATGGCTGATACCGTAAATGTAACAGGGAAGGGCAAAAATGATTTCCTCTAAAGAAAAGTGAATGCTTAAGAAGAAATTGATCAAGATTACATCTTCTACTGAATTTTGAAGCTTTCTAATGATAGAACATGATTCTGAAACAGCCTTTCAATAAGAGTAGCAGATAGAGAACTTAGACAATGGAGTATATGGTTGCCTGTAAATGCAGATTACTGTCCCCAAATGTCCAGGTTCCTAAATGTCCATTTTCCTAATCTGATTTTCTTAAAAAGGTTATTGGTGAAAGATTTTTTCTAACAATGGATCTCAGCCCTTTAAGATGTCACTCCCTGCAGTAATTGGTACTTGTGGGAGAACAGAACAAGGCACCATACTGGTACTGCCAATGACTGGAGTCAGAAATGGAAGAAATGTCATTGGAAAAAACAGTCCTACCTTTCAGAACCTGATGCAGCTAATGAATTTGTCATTTGATCTCTGCTAGCAATGCATTTATCAGTTCAACACTTTTATGTGTTTACAATACAAATGCTCTGCTACAGAGCAGTTGAATTTACAATTGAGAATACTATGATTACAGAGATAATATCTAGAGAAACATTCCCAGGAGATGCTCCTAGGCAGCTTAAAATCAATAGACATGATGAGTATTTTACATCTCTTCAGACTTTGCTTCTGATTTGACTATTACAACCCTTATCTTTTACCCCTGAAGAGCATGGGTGCTTTCACTGTGGATAGATTTCTGTGTCCTTTTTGCTGAGAAAATTAAGCAGTGAGTGATCTGCTTCAGAAATCTGCTCACTGGAGAATTGGTAAATATGCATGAAAACAACTGCCCTGGAGTATAATCTGAGCTATTTTTATGTTACAGTTTGGTAGGTTAGGAGAAGGAATTAATTAAAACAAGAGAGATTAGACTTCAGAACTTGTTTTTCTGACTCTTCAGAAACCCAGCTGAGGCCTCCTCGTCTGCTTGCCACCACAGCTTTAGATTATTTTTGCTAAATTCTGATTTTATTGAAGAATTTATTCAACAGTGACTGTACCTATGGTAAAATAATTCAGTGAAATTGCCTGGGCTAGCTGGCATGAAGTTTATCCCTTGTATATCCATGCAGGTTGTCGCTGTCCCTCTTGCACTCTGTGGGGCTATTTGAATTGATTCTTTCTAGTTTTATGTGCCTTCCATTATACAGGGCAGATTTTCTGTTGTCTTAGGGTACACTACATTCTTTTTGCAGGCACTTCTCTATGCCAGGCACTGTTCTATTGGACCCTTGGGTATGTCAAATAAACAATACAGAGACAATCAGTTCACTTTTCTGTTGCTTGACTTGCTCCCTTACCCTTTTCCTTCTTCTCCATTTAAAGTATGAGTTTATTTAGAGAGAGGAAATCTCTTAGGGTCGTGGGCCAGCAACGTGCAGTATGATGAATCCATATCTCAGGATGGGACCTCAAGTGTAGAGAGGAAAAACTGAGAGGAAAATTCTGATGGGGGTCACTTGAGTGGAGGATTAAAGATTAAAAAAGCATCCAAGGAATGGCAGCCTTAAGGTGTGTTGAAACCATCCCAATACTCTCAGATCTGTTCAGTGTTATATTTCAAAATAGTTAATGGAAAGATTTCAAAATTATTTCATTATCCGGATACCAATTTAAACCAGACAAATATCAGTGAAACATCTGAATTCAGAATAATGCATGAAACAGAGCTGACCCAGAGGTAAAGAAAATGCAGAATTTCACTACCCTGTGGATGAGTGCTGTTGAGGGAGATGGCAGGGCTGTGTTGAGGGCTGTGGAGAAGCAGGCGTGGTGCTCCTGCTTGTGCCAGGACAAGGGGCCATGACCGCTGCTGCTTGCAGGAAGGATGAGCAAGAGCTTTTACTCCTCTCAGAGCATTCCTTCCTCAGGCAGTAGCAGGGGCAGGGGTCTGGCAGAGGCAAAGTAGAGAGCTGCCCCAGCACTGCAGACTTTGTCTATGCCTAAAGCTGCCTCTTCAAATCCCATTCCATTTATTCCAGGGCTTGAAACTTGTACTGTAACAGGCCCAAGGGAAAAAAGTGCCACAAAACAAAATTGCCAGGTGTGAGCAATCAGAGCACAATTAAATCTATTATGAATAAGTTATCTCCTTAAAAAAAAAATCTTAGCTGTTGTGGAAGGTTTCTTATTTAGCATTTAAAAGATGTATATGTTCAGGTGATCTTATTACTACTTGGCTAACTCCTGTCATGTGCTTCAAACTTTCTCTTGCCAGAACAGGCTGTGTGGCAGAAAACAGAGTCAGTTTTCATCCAGATGTACATCAGTGAGTCAGGGGCATGAGACTGCTTTCTTCAGTGTAGACAAGGTCTGACTAGGATAACAGCTAACTGATGGATGCTGTTAAAACTAGAGAAACAGAAATGCAGAACATGTAATGGTGAGAATCTGATCACATGGAATAGAGCTCCCAAAGGGAGTTCATCGAGCACTAAAGGTGGGACAGGCTCAGAAGCAATATTTGGCTGAAGTACAGACCCTGTTTTCAAGCCATGAGTACAGAAGCGTTATTCTCTCTAACCAGTTTCACAGACACACAGAATTTGGGGATCTGGAGTGCCTTGGGAGGCTGTGCAGACACTGACCTGCCTGAGGACAAGTGGCCAGGCTCCACAGCATTACTGGGATTTCTCTGCAAGGCAGGAGACACAGGTCCTTGGTGGAGCCTGACCCATTCAGGGTGCTTCAAATCTCCCTATCCCACAGGGATGGGAAGTACAGAGTTAGCACAGAGGTCAACAGCTGTGACCTCTTATTTTAAAAATCCAGTGGTAGTGGTGTATATCCCACACTTTCAGTGATTTGAGCAGGGAGCACTATTTCATTTCAAATTGAGGACCTTAGTCTTGTTTCTACTTTTTCTCAGGATATCTCAGATGGCTATCAGCTAAGATTTTCATGCCTTCCACTTCAGACTGGGCACTGGATAACCAGGAGTACAAAGTCATGAAGCCAGAAAGAAAGGAAGCAAAAAAATAAAAATCACTTCTACATCTCTCCTCTTCCTAACTATACTGTATTTCTCTCTTCAGCTGTATAAAGACTCTGGGTTCCTTTTTCAGGAGTTCTGAAAGTCCCCTCTGGACCCAGGGATCCATTCTGGAAGCAGTGCCATGCCTTTATTTAGTGCCCAGAATATGATTTGGCTCAGGCAGCAGGAAGAGCAAGCATGTGTACTTTAGGTGCAGTACACTAATGCTGGCTAGACTGTGCAAACAATTTAAATTTTAACACATTCCTTTGGACTTGGATGCCAAGTGCAACTGATTGTTAATTGGGCCTGAGGTTTGCAACAGTGTTAGCTTGTTATGGTACAAACATGGGAAGCAGAAGGTCTGGTCTGGGAGCTGGTCCCCTCAAACAAGAACACACAACATGTACAGGAAGCCAGAAAAGCAGAATTTCCAGTCTGGTAGTGGGGCAAAGACACAGAGAAATCTGGTTCCTGCTTGTGCAAGCCTTACTGGTCAACAGCAATTAGAGTGAAATTACCAGCTCGAAGGGTAACATTCTCACACCTCCCTGAAGGATACTGAAACTCTGGGCTAGTCCTCAAGGGCTTGGAAGACTACCATGTGGCCCATTCAGCCAAATCTTTCAGGGCTGCGGACATCAAGTGAGCCTGTAAATAGCAGACTGTACTGGCTTTACCCTCATGTAATTTTAGAGTCTCTAACTCTCCCCTGGTCCCTGCTAAAAGGTATCATTATCTCCTTTGCCAGAAATGTGCTACTGCTTAGTGGCTGAGTAATAGGGGATGTCTCTGCAAAATAACAGCTTTAGGATCCTGCCAGCTCCAGACCAGAGCTGCATCCTCTTGGCTTCTACAAGTGTAGAAGTTATTGCATTAAAGCAGGGTAGATTAAAGGATTGTCTCTTGCTTGACTTTTGAATTGGGGAAAGCATCAAGCCTGATAAACAGACACCACAGCTGAGCTAATGCAAATGCCAGGAGTTGGGTAGCTCTTGATGATGAGGTAAGCATCCTCCCCAGCCCCCATCTGCTGGGTGGCATTTGCAGAAGCTGGTGACTACTTAATAATGTTATAGTCTGCAAGGGACCTCTGGGAATGTGAGATGAGAGAGGAAGTGTTTGTGGGAGAAAGAAGCACTGAATAAAGATAGCTCATGTGAGAAAACAGCGAGTCCTCAATTATCAAGATAGTTTATTCAGAACAGTTTGTTTTTTCTTTTTGATCTGACATGTTCTCCTTGCTTTATAGAAAGAGAATTTTGGGAGCTGAGAGGCCACCTCCCCTCAGCTTCACTGGTCTTGCTTGTACATTGCTCATTCCTAACATCTCTTTGATTTCTTCTGCATAATGAGAACTGAGAGTATAAAATTAAGAGGTTTAACTTTCTCAGGTCCTTATATTGCATTTGTGCAGGACAAGATCATGGAAAGGACTGGAATTCTGTACTGCCTGAGCAGTAACTATTCTGCAGGAAGGTTGACAACCTTGACCATCAGCAGAGTCTGCTCTAACTCACTGCTAACCAGAGCCCTATTGCAACTAGCGAATATCTGATCTCTTGGTATTAGAATGCAGAAATTTCCTCACAATGTATTTTTTTCTATTTGTTTTGCCTCTGAGCATAGATAAACAGTGTGCTTCATTACTTATTTCAGCAGCTGCTAGTCACTTTCTCTCAATCTATGGTCTTCCAGAATGAAACTGCACTCTTCCACTGCTACTGGAAGACTTAGGCTTGATCCTGGCAGTTGCATTGCACTTTTAGATGAGCAATCTTCTCGAATACTTACAGAAATATCCAGTTATAGCTTGTTCTAACAGAATCTTTCTTTTTTCATTCTCTTTCTCTCTTGCAAAGTGTATTTTGGCATCATCCCTGAACTTCCTACTGGCAACTACCTCCTTGCTGAGAAGTGACATCCTTTCACGGTCTAATGCCCAGTATCTTGTTCCTGTCTTGTTTACATGTAATCCACTTTTAACAGCTCCAGACATCTTGGCAGGAGGGCCAAAGCAGACTCACTAGCTGTATTTCTTGGCCTTTTTCTGATAAGACTTAGACTCATTCTGTTCCCTAAGGACCCTCTGATGAGTATGGAAGGGAAATTTAAAATCTTATTCCTTTTCTTCCTTGCTGTGTTCCAGTGCAACAGGAATGGCAGTTCCTGCACTCTGGGGAATACAGACAAGCTAAACTGTTTGGATAGCAAGGGGGTGGAAGGGTATGGGGCCAGCACTGCCCTGTGTCTGCATTACTGGCTGACACCCGGGAGAGCTCTGTAGGAGTCTAACAATAAAACTCTACGATTTCTCTTTATTTGCCTTTGTCTTAAAGGCACATTTTGATACCTTAGGATTAGTTTTTGCCCTGGTGTAGATAATATTGAAGAGACAATGGGAATCTGGGATTTCTGCTTTGATTTCATGTGAATTCTCTGGCCAAACCTATGGCCAAAGTTAAACTTTAATAGTAGTATCTCATTACAAGACAGAATTTTATGCTCTTAGATGACTGCTTAATGTTATGGATTTATAACCCAGCAGAGCCATGATCTGCTACCTTCTGACTCCTGAAGACTAATCCAGGCAGATGATCAGCTCTATCACCTCATTATTCAGACGTGAGTTACCAAAAATCCCTCACATATTAGGAGGTTGCGACTGTTGGCCCCTTTTTGATTGTTTTTCACTCTCAGTATGTTACAGAACCACTGCAATCAACCATTTGTCTTGGACAATTACACAAAGATAAGGCTATGGAAATGGGAAACCAAAGAAGAAAAAGAAAAAAATTAAGGTTAGTTATGTTTTCAGCTAGCACATTTCTAGTTTATAGCATGAGTAATAAAAAGTTAGTACATTGAATATCAGTATAAAAAGTGGGAATAGGTCACTAAAACTGATGTCAGTCCTGTGCACCCTGTAGAAAGCTGTGTGACCGCTTCAACCTTTGCTAGGTACTTCATTAAGTGTTAAGGAAAACAAAATAAACAAATAATTTCCATTTTGTAAAGATTTCACATCCTGGTGTGAAAAGGCCTTTCATTTCAGTCTAGTCTTGCTTTCTGATTAACTCCCAAGGGTAGTGTAAAAATATTAATAGATTTTTCTATCCTCACTGTACTGATGTTCAATCATAAGCTTTTTCCAACTCTGCACTTTTTAAGAGGACAGTAATTCATTGAAGCCATTCTTAGCAAGTTGATGTCAATCTGATTACAATTAACAATACATTCCATTTCCATTTCCCACTTTCAAATGAAGTTGAATGATGGCAGTACAAGTCAGAAAAGGGATTTAAAATAAGCTGAAGTCTCTCTAGATTTCTATGAATACAAGGTTCATTCTTTTATGGTAGGCAGCAATTTTTTGTACATATCCCAACATTTTTCTGTTCATTTGGACCTGACAAGGTAAATGAGTAATAGAAGTGGAAAAGGAAAAGTAGATGCAAAGCAAATGCAGTTGTCTGGATTTATTGAGCCCAGTTGATGGTGTTAATATTATTTTTTCTTATTTTTCTAGTAATTCATTTTGTTCAGGCCTGCTAGTGTATGTCAAACACAACATAAATGAATAAAGAAACCAACCTTTCTTATTCATCAATAGATAAAAAAATAAGCCTTATGTGTCAATAAAAACCATGTACTATAAAATTAGTGTGTCTACTGCAGCTCAGAATAATAAATAGAGAACAATTTGTTCCCTTTTATGTAAATTGAATTTAACTATCAATAAGAAATATAGCAGCTTTTACTGAAAATTGACAGTCCCACTAATTTAGAAGATAGAAAAACATGGGTAAGAAAAACAAGGAGCTGGCAGGTGAACCACTCCAGTTGTGGGGAGGGAGAACACATCTGAAATGTTCTTGGGGTATGCTCCCAGCAGCACATGTGGCAACCAAATCCAGGCTGTGATGATGGCAATGGGCCATGGGAATGCTTTTCTTGGAGTCTTTGACTAGAGAGAATGACCCCAAGGAAAGGAAACTCACTCCCAGCGTTGACTCCCCATTGCATTTTCTGGGGACTGTCGGAAAAGTTCTCCAGACATACCATTAGGTTTCATCAGGCTGCAGAAGGAGGTGCCTGGGAGACCTCCTGTGCAAGCTGTTGGCAGCCTGTGCTGCTCCAGATGAACAGGCATGGGGAAAGGTCAGAAGAATCCCCATTTGGAGACCTGGACTGAAGCAGAAAGGTTAAGGTGTAGGAGACTGGATGCAGAGAGAGAAACCAAGCACACTCTCTTTTCTCCAATGATTTGCTAGGTACTCGTGCCTCCTTGGACATCGCAGCTGAGATGTTTCTTCCCTGGGGCAGTTGTATCCTCACCTTTCATTTGTAGCCTGGGAAAGGAGCAGTGAGTGAACTCTGTCACTCCTTTCCTCCTAAAGCGGAGTCCTGATGAGCCTGACATAGTAAAGCCCAAGGTCACCTGCAGAGAAACTTCTGGATGAACACTCAACTCACAGGGCTGACATTACTGAACCCTCAGTCACTTGTACCAGGCATCTCTTGGCCAGTTATATTTCACTCTGTCTTAGAGGATTGTGTTATGAGTTTAGATTTTTCTCCTCATTCCATTTATTTAGTGTGACTGGAAGTACTGAGAAAAATCTGAGATAGAGATACTTTAAGTATCAGCAGGCTTGGAACAATAACTCCACAGTGAAGCATCACTAGTGTGAAATACTCCAGTGTGCTAATTTAGATGCAAAGCTGTGTTAGAAATTGGGTGCTTAAGGTCAGGGTGATGTGCAGAACCTTGGGTAAAATCTGTGGGTTTAAAACTGAAGTATTGGTGGGAGACTGAAAATACTTCTCTTGTGGTACATGCCAGACATGAAAGTTTTAATTAAGTAATGTACTTTGGATCTTTTATCTTTCCACGTTATGTGCTTTTTTTAATCTATTTGGAAACTATACTCGTGTTGCACTGTTGGCAAGGAAATCTCTGTATTTAACAAGATTAATGCAGTGTTGCTGGTTCTCCCCTGTGGCCTTGAAGCACTTTGGATGTTTGCAAATGCTAAATGAGCCACATGAAACACTTTCAGGTATATGCTGTGGCAAACAGGCTGCAAACACCATATTGGGGCCAAATTAGCACTGACTTGTTGGCCAGTGAATGAGTACATGGATATTATTAAAAAAAACCCAGTACAGTGTGTTTACCTCTTTTCCATCCATTGGAGAATCCTGTACTCACAGGGGACAGATAATGCCACTTCTGTACAGCAGAGTATGCCTCATTCTTGTACTTTACAAACGAGATACACTGTCACAGGAAGTATTTGCAGAATGCAAGAGGAGTGGTTACTTTCCCCAATCTCTGCCATCTTTGACATTTCAGAACCAAAGCAAGGAAGGCAAATATTTGGACCCTAAATTATGAGTGCCTTCTGACCTGCTGTTTTACAAAAATGGGGCACAGAAATGAATGTGTAATGGATACTCACTGCTATCAGTGCTAAAGGTAAATGGCTTATTGCCTTCATTTCCCTTTTCTTATTGCTCAGGAGTAAAGAATCATCATCCTTGAAGGTAAATCAAATCTACCTCCTATGTTGCAGTGTGAATAGACTGTGGGTTATGCATTTTATCTCCCTCTGGGCTAGATAATTTGCCCTCCAATGTGGCTGTTAGGCCACTGCACTTTGTATGTCTTTTTCTTCAGCTTCTCATCTAATCTCACAGACAATCTAAACAGCAAACAAGCCACAAAGAAACAGTTAGAGAAGGTATTGCAAATTTTACTGTAATGCAAGACTGAAATAAGCACTTTGGGTCACAGGGATGTACTCCCTATTGTGTTCTGTAATCCATTTAATCAACTGATCCGGATTTTTCTTAAAATTAATTTCGTTTTAGTTTTTAGCCCATTTTTATGGATACATATAGTCTTTAAACTACAAGACTAAAAATGTATTCCTTCTCAGTTATTGCTCTTCTTTTTTTTTTTTTTTTTTGTACCCATGATGTCCTGGAGCTTAAAGCACTTATCTACCTCTCTGCTCACTCATAACTTTTGACTACTCATAAAGAACATCTACTAATTTGTGAGATTTGGCTCCAAAGAAAAGAAATTGCAGAAATTCAGTTGAGAGAAACATAAGGACAATCTGCAAGAGCACCCTAATATCTCAGGGGTGAGGTTGGAGGGGACTGAGGAGGTCAGGACAAGTCTGGGCAGAAGGGCCTGACCAAGAGATATCTGAGGTGAACAATTTTGCTCTGTTTCTACCTCAAGGACTGATCTCCTTGAACTCTGGATGTTTTTGCTCTTGTCACTAAAGCAGTTTTGTATTTTCAGTTAAGATAGAATAGTTATTTTTGTTGTTTTTTAAACAAGACTTGCTGATGGCTGCTGCAGGCACCTTGCTCCCCGTGTTTCCCAAAAGAAGGGTGTGTTTGTTTACTGTCCTGAATAAAGAGCACCACTAACAATGCAATGAGGTTTTTAATACCTTGTTTCTCCCAGGAAAGATGAAAGCACTGAGTCAGAGACACACAGGCTCAAAGTCCAGTGTCAGAGCTAAGATTCTCCTGCCCCTGAACTCTGTGCAGTGGTGGTGTGCTCCTTGCCCCAGGTGCCCCTGGTTTTGCCATGTGTGCAGGTAAGGCCTAGGGAAGTGGATGTGAAATTGAAAAGGTATCAGCACAAATAATTTATTTGAAGCAGGTTTTCTGCATAAATGTCTGCATGTTCCTCAAGAAGAGAAAGATCCATCCCTTAAGCTAAAGTGATTCCAAAGAAGAAGCCTGTTCTTCCTTGTAGCATAAACATCTGTGTTGTAAATGTCAAATCACTGCAAGATTTGTATTTTGATGTCATTTGTAGCACAGACTACAACTATTTTTCATTCAAATAATATATCTTGGCTGGGAAACTGATAAGCAGTCTCTGAGATTTAGTTATCTTTTTCTTTCTACTCTGCAGATACTTTCTGTGTGGTTTAATCCCTTCCAGTCCGAAGGAAAAGCTTTGATCTTTTCATGTATTCTTATGAGCTGCACCAAATAATCTCAAACAGATTTTTGGTGTTGTGACCTTTGCTAGTGTTCAATTCTCTGCCTTTGCTGGTCAAGTGAAGGCCTCCAGGGCAGGTTCAAACTTTTGACAGTGGATGGCTGCATTTCTTTGCTCTGGGTCACACAACTTGCTTTCACACAACTCACCTTCTGAGTGGTGCCACTGACTTTCATTTCACTGTTGCTCTCTGATGTTCATTAAGTTTTGTTTTTAATAGTTCCCTTCATCCTCTGGCAGGGATTTTTATAGTGCTAAAGCCAAATAACCTTCTTTCCTCTTGTAGTCTGAACCCAGAAATGAGATGTTCACAGACTGAAAATGTTCAGCTTTGCATGTTGGGGAAACAGCATTTTTGTGAGGTCAAAAAGTGGAAAAGAATCTCCATTAAACAAAATTCAAACTAAATGCCTACATCTTCCAAATCAGCATGAAATATGCTGCCTGGGCTCATGGCATCTTGAACAGGGATTTTTAAGATTTCCTTACAATACTGTATGAATATTAAGATCTTTTTAGAAAGAGATTTTGAAAAGCCTCTGGCTTTCCAAATAGGTGCTTCTTATAAACTGAAATTCATATGAAAAACTCACAGTGAGAAGAGTGCAAGAAGGCACAGTGATGGACAGGCTGATTACACTATACTGGATGACCTATTGATTGGGCAGTGCATCCAGTTCAGCATGTTTAATCATTTTCCACTTTGCACAGGCTGCTTTATTGCCCTGAGCTGGCACAGATCTTGTCTGCACATCAGGGTGATGGAATACAAGCAAAGGGTTCTGTGCAATTCTTGAGCTTGAAGAAACAACATGTACTACAAGTAATGATCAGTTCTGTACTGGGTAGGTGTCTACAGCTTGGTAGTGTTGCTTTTCTTTGTTTGTTTGTTTGGTTTTAATTGTTATTTCATTTTTCAGTATCAAAACACTTAATAGCACTTAAACACTGCCTGAAACCACACTGTTCACATCCTTTCATAAAACATGACTGTCATCTATTTACTAGTAGTAATGGCAGTGCCTCAGCAGTGCTAGCAGAGATGATTGGAAAAGATGTCTGTGTTAATATGATAAATGCCACTGTTCAATTTCAAGCAAAAAACAATTTTACACAACAACATGTCACACATCAATTAATTTTCTCCCTTGCTCCAAGCTGTAGCTAATCTATGTATTTGCAGCACACCTATTACTGCACTATTTATAGACATTTTCAGGTCTGGTGTTTAGAAGGGTTTGATATTCATTTAACTAATTGGGCAAAATAAAGACTATCCAGTTTCATAAATAAAAGAACAAAAATGAAGAGTAACCATGTTATTCTGAAGTACCAGATGACCTGAGTTAAAATGGAATTCTACATAAACATTAATTATGCTCTGTGCTTCCTGCTGAGTAACTGTGTTCAAGAAAAATTGTTCCTTACAAGTCAGTGCAAGCTGTCATTTCAGTGAGTATGTAGGGGTTTGTAATGGGCTGAAATGTGCACCCTGATGTTTCATACAAGTGACTTCCACAACTCTGTTCCTTTTAGGCTCTGAGAAAAGATTTCTGTATGTTCATAAGAAATGTGAGGCCTGGTTCCCTTGGCTTTTTGGAAACAACAATGATGCTTTACCTAAAAATGTTTTTGTCCCTGGGCAGTGGCTCTCAAAAGTTTGGGTTTTTTTCTTCTCTCATCTAAGTGCACACCATATTTCATGCATGAGCATAAGGATAGGATGAAATCTAAAAGTGGCATGTGCAGACATGGAATCAGTCACCCCGATGACCATGGCTACAAGCACAAGTATGGTATCTACACAAGAGAAGGGGGTTTGTGTGTATGTTCATATCTGTCTATCTCTGTCCACAGCTCAAAATTCCTAAAGGAAAATAAGGAACTTGCCCCAGTCATTTTGATATTTCTGTATAGAAACACTTTGTCTCTTTCTGGTAAATGCTTTTCTTTAAACAATAGAGTTACAGACCCATATAATTATAACTGATTGAGCTCAGTGTTTATCAGAAATTATTCTGCTGGATGACATCTGTTACAGGGTAAAAAAATAAACACTTCTGTCCTCAAATTGAACCATGTAAAAGGAAAAAAATACTGAAATTAAGTACACGTGCAGTAGATACAGATGTTGTCCTTTAAACTCTCATTCCATCCAATGGGAATTTCAGTGTATAAGGACTGGGAGTCTATAGAATCATAGAAAAAATTAGGTTGAAATGTGCTTCTGAAGGTCGTGTGGTCAAATCTCTGTTTCAAAGCAGATTCAGTCAGACCAGGATACTTAGGAGCTTGCTGAGTCAAATTCTGAATATCTTTAAGGATGGGAATCTCATAATCTCTCTAAGCATTCTACATTACTCTTCCTCTCTCCTATTGTCTGGTCTCAGACCATTGATACAACCAGACTTAAATTTGACCAAAATGCACACCAAGAAAAATGTTCCCTTTAGAGAAGACCAAAACCAGTGGCACTGCAAAATTTTTGTCTCCTAGGAAAATCATTAGTGAGAACTGGAGAAGAGGGGAGAGGATTTGATAGCAAAGCACTGAATCTGTTAGAGAATTTCACACTTTAAGGGCTGCCTTGCAATTTCTAGTGGAAAGTTTTAGTGGAGTAATTCTTGCTTAGCCTTTTGTGTAGACATAGAATCTCAGAAAAGCTTGGTTGGGATGGGACATTTAAAGGTCATCTAGTGCAACCAAAGCCCCTGCAATGGGCAGGAACATCAACTACATCAGTTCAGAGCTCCATCCAACCTGACCTTAAATGCTTCCACGGATGGAATATCTACTACCTCTCTGGGCAATCTCTGCCAACCTTTCACCAATCTGCTTGTAAAAAAAAAAAAGATATTAAAAATTTCCTTTAAGGGACAATTTAATTTTGTTTAGCCTAAATTTAGCTTGAAAGCATTTATCCTTGTCTTCTCGCAATTAATCTCCCTAAACAGTGTGTCCCCTTCTTTCTTATAAGCCTCCTTTAATTACTGGAAGGCTGCAAAAAAGTCTCCCTGGAGCCTTCTCTTTTCCAGGTTGAACAAACTCAGCTCTATCAGCATTTCCCTCTCCAAGAGAACATGTTCAACTTATGACTAATTGAACAGAATCAGTCTTCCAAAAGAGTTAATCTGGTGTTTAGCTTGCTTCTTGTTTTCTCCACTGACATTATTAATAGTTTCTGCCTGGTTTATGGCTCTTTTTTCCTACTGAAGCGAGGGGGGCAACTCCCTTATGGTGGAACCTCAGGCAGCTGGCCATCCCATTGCATGACAGAGGAGATTTCTAGGATCCAACTCTGCAGACATTGATGGTGGCACTACTAGAATAGGAATTAAAAAAAAAAAAATCACTGTTTGCTTGTCCTCTCAGTGCCTTTAATAGCTGCTGCACAGTGAAGGGTTGGGCATCCTTACTATTTTCACTAATGTAAAACTTTTTTCTGAATTCAATATAACTACACAGGACTAAGGAGGAGGCATGTCTGCAGCCTGCAGTAGAAAATCAGTTTAGTCTTTGTGCTTTAGTATCATCAGTGGTGTACTGCAGGAATGGTCAGAAGACAATAATTCTTCTACCTGTGTGTTTTATAGGTCTTCCCAGTGCAGCTGCAGTGTTTATTCATTCTCATTCCAGTCTTGTCTCCTTCGATATCCTTTTAATTTGATGCACGACACCTTCTCTGCCAGAGCAAAATGCCACGAGCAGGCAAGGTGCTCACTTCTGAGGAAAAGCAGCCTGATCTGCAAATCACTTTTTTCAACCCCACACAGATTTTAATTTTTTTTTAACTCTCTCAGTTGGAAAGATACAGCTCACTTCTAGTGTTGCAAGTGTAAGCAGCTCTGCTTAACATTAATTTTAGGGAGAACTTTCCAAGAGTATTTTAGGAAGACTCAGCAGCTGGAAATGGATGTGTCTATAAGCACACAGACTCATGTGCAATGTACCCAAGCCTGACACACGAATAGATGCACTGCTGGTACAATTTTCCTCTTGGAAGCCATGAGAAGCTGGGGTTGTCTGTCTGGGAGCCACAAAGAAAGAAGGAAGGCAGGTGAATGCCTTGGCTGAAAGCTGCAGCTCCAGAAAAGGGACCTGGACTGCAGGATTCCCACTGCAGAACCCCAGGACCAGGTGCTCTCCTGTGCTGTGTGATGGTTTTGGGCTTGGAACAGTCACCCACAGGCTCTCAGACACTGGGCTAGGGGTGCTGCAGTTGCTGAGCCTATTCATGTAAGTGCTGAATGTTTTGTTTCAAATTACATGCTGAAAATGTCCATTTGTTCCCATTTGAATATACTCCATTCAAACTTGCCAAGATTTATGCTCTAAAATGGGAGATGATGTCCCATTCTTTACAATCACTGTATTAGCACTCAAATAGTCCTGCTACCCAGCTGGAGAGTCCTTTGAACAATCACAGCACCTAAATATGGGAGATCCATATCAAGAATGCAGTTTATAATGCAGAACTTAGAGTCCAAACAGCACTTCTGACAATGGGAGCAAAAGATGCAAGGGTCAGAAAAAGTAAAATGCACTGTTTCTTTCCATGTCAAAGCAAAGAATACAACTTCAAATGTGAACTACACAGAAATTGCTGCAATGCCTTATTTATCTAACAAAGACTGAAGTAACTCATGAGCTTTTAATGACGTAGAATCAAAGAGCAAATATTAACTCTTATGCAATGAGTCATCTGCAGATCTGAATCTTCCTCTGGTGCCCTACTAATCAATAAACTCTCTTGTCCTACCTGCACCTGGTATATTTGAATCAGATAACTACTTGATGGAGGTGCCTCACAGCTTCCTATATCCTTACTTCATGTTGTCTTTTTAGTCTCAAAAAAAACTCTCCACCATTCCCATTTTATAGATGAAAACAGAGGCCTAAAAATGTTAAAGGTAACATTCATACAGTCCATGAAATTTTAAATCCACTCTGAGAGATTTGCAGTACCTTTTTGCATTTTTTTTTTTGGTTTTGAGAAATAAAATATTTTTCTTAAACTCGTCTGCTTCAAAAACTTCCCTTCCAAAGATGCTGGAAGCATGGATACAAAATTCTCTCTTACTAAACAACCTTCTTGGTTTCTTTAACCCTTGCCTTTCAGAACTGTAAGGAGTGTGTGTGTGGTGTATCCCATGGCATCTCCAGATTTCTGCCAACATTCATTTCTGCTTCCCGCCTCTCCTGCCTGGGTGCAGGATTGAATGCCTCAAGTTTTCCCACATGGCAGAAGACTCTCTTTGTTTTGTTACATCCCTCTATATACCTGCTTTAGTTGTCCCTGCAAAAAGAAAGGGATGTGAAAGTCTCTTTGATTGATGTCTCAATCTGTCTTTTCATCTCTTCTGCTGCTTGTTTCACCTAGATTCTGTCACTGATGATTTGCTTTTAAATGTAATGGATAAGCTTCCCAACCATCCATCTCCTTCTTTAACTACAACTTCTTTCCATGCATTAATGACTGAAAAGTTACATTTTCATTTAAAGTGAATTTGCAAAGCAACCTTTAGATAATAGGCAGTTCTAATATTCTGACATTGTTGAAGCTATTATAAGAATAAATCAAGAGAAAATTCTCCTACTGCCTGCACAAAATGGGGGAAAGGATAGAGCAGAGGCCCCAGTACTGTGATGCTACACAACAGCAATTACCATAAACTGAAAAGGGCATAGAAATGGTAGCTAGAATTTGTCTTATCTCCCTGAAGTTGAAAGGTGTCAGAAAGAGGGGGGGGGAGGAAACTCCACTATTGAAACTGAAGTCATGCTAATTGCCTTCATCTCACACTGTTTTTCATTCCTGATTGGATGACCTTTTTTTAATGCACAGGAAAACATCAGAATAAATCATTCTGAAGATTACCTGTAGAAACAGCAGTAAGTATTTTGATCTGAATGCAGTTGAGTCTGCTCATACTGGTGGTGGATTTAGCTCAAATATACTTCTAATAATACTTTTCTTGCAAGAATATATGCAATGATGCTTATCCAGTATCCCCTAAGTGATGTTAGGAGCCTGTATCTGTGCAATGAGTAGCACTGATTTTGCAGGGATTATTTGTACTTCGGGTCAAGTTAAGAACAAGTCTTTGTATCTGGAACCTTCTTCACAAGGGCTTTCTGCTGTGGAGAGGAAATGAGAAGAAAAACAGTCTTTTTGAAATAATTTGTGAGACAGGGAAGAAGTACGCAGTTCCTTGAGCATTTTGATTTGGCTGAGGAATGTTCTGCTTTGGAACTTGTCGCTGTTCCTTGGCAGACTGAAACTCCTCATTTCAGAAACAGTGATTCTGCTCCTGGAGCAAGAGCTTTGCTCCCTTGTTCCATGTTCTCTGCCCTCTTTATCTTATTACAAAAATATCCCTGTATGTGGTCTCTTGGCTTTGACAGAAACCCCTCAAAGAACTTGGAGAAGTCACTTACTCATTCTCAGCCTTGCCTTTAAGAGGGCAGCAATACTTGCAGGAGCCTCAGAGGGTTCTTGAGAGAGGGATGACATCTAGAAGTGCAAAAGTTCCTCTGTTGGTCAAACAAACCTCCACAGTGAAAGCAATGATTTCAGATTTCTCTCTCTCACAGCTGAGCCTGTGCTCTTTGTTCAGGGAAGGGTAAGCAAAAAGGTATGGCTTTTATTCACTTTGCATTACATTTTCAATACAACATTTACAATGTGAATGCTTTGCATGCTGGTTTAGAGGGTTTTTTAAAATGTGACTGATGTTCAAGTACTCTAATGCTCACTCACATCACTGTTATTATGCAGGTAGACAATGTGCCTACTTTTGCAGGGCCAACACAGCCGTACAGCTGGTGAGAAACATTAGTAACTTGACCTTCCTGTCTGATTTGTACTTATGCATCTAATAATAAATAATCACATGTGGAAGAGTCAATAGAGAAATAATGTAACACACTCCTTTTAGTACCCTAATTCAGCAAAATAAACCATGAGAAGCATATCAGTAATGTACTGTAGTAAGTGCCCTCAGCAGCTTCTGCATTTCAGCTGTTTGGTGCTCCAGCATGAAGAAAATTATTTTGGTAATCAGTTATATTGTTATTGAATAGTTTCCAGATAATATTCTATTTTCTTTTTGAAGGAACAGGCCTTTCCTTCTCTATTTCCCTTCCCCATTACAAAAAAAAAATGTTTATCTATGAATGTTTATCTTTCCCCTTGCCAAATCACCATTTTTTTTTGTTTGTTTTTTTTCTGTTTACTACTTTCTCCAAAAAGTTCTCAGTTATTGAAAAACAGCTTCTGATCCACAGCTGAACTGATGGAGCTGCAGGAGATTCCCTCTTCTTGCATCTCTCTGAGAAAGCCACAGGAAAAACTGGGCTGGCACAGGAGCACAGGTGGGGGGATCAGTGGTGATAGCACTGCAAACAGACACTGCAGAAGTCTCCTATGAAACCTGGGTTTCTGATCACCTGGGCTTCAAGGGAAATAGGAAGAGTGAAAAGGATAACGAAAGAGACTGGCATTAAAGCAGATAGTAAACATCAGTCTCTGAAGTTAGATGAAAAGTAATCTCTGTTAAAGTTTCATGTCCTTAGGCACTGAGTTTTCAGCTGTTTCTGGAGTAATATGGTGAAAAATAATAGTCTGAGGGTCAAAGCGAGGATGACAAGGAGCACACTACTTCCTGGAAGCACTCAAGCTGAGATGACATAAATAAGAAAATAATCTCTTAAAAACTGCTGGGTTGCAAAATACCAGAGACTAATCTTCTGCAGACTTAACATTTTGGGAGGGAAAGGGTGAAGTTGTTGATGGAGCAGGAGGAGAATCCCTCCAGAAGGCAAATGGGTGGGAAACGCATGAGAAAAACACACCAGACTAAGGAGAGGAGGGGAGAAAGGCTGGAGACTTCTGCATTTGAGTGTAGGTGGCTGTGACCTCAATAAGAAAGACACTTCCCCCAGTGTCACCCTCGGTCTCAAAGTGATTTTTATCCCTCCTGTTCCAGAGGAACAGACTGTCATCACTCTTTTTTTCTGTCTCACATCACTCCCTCTGTGGTACTATTTCTTACAGCCTTAGCAGGAAGCATCTTGTTTGCATATACCTCTTATAATAAACAACATAATTCCTAGCTTACTTAATGTCTCCAGATTTTGTGCTTTCTCAGTACTGGCCTTGTTGCTGTTGTCCTTTCAAAGTACTCCAGTTTGAAGAAACCAAGATTTTGTCTCTAACTTTTTGACTGTAGAGATGTTTTTGGTTTTGTTTTTGTTTTTGGGGTTGTTTTTTTGTCTTTTTTTTTTTTTTTAATTTACTTAGTGACTCAAACTCCACAAAGTACCATTCTTACTTCTCACCAGCTGGTGGTCCATATGCCACTGCATTTCTACTCTTGTAAATACACGTTTGAAGTCATGCTCATAGATCAGACTTTTGGTGGTTAATATGGCACTATGTTAAAATGTCAAGCAATGCAGAATGAGTGAGTCAGGGGGAAAAAAATAGAAGCAGTATCCTGCACATTTATAAAATTTTCCTTCTGAAGGGCTCCTGGTGGCCTGCAGACATCAGGGGATTCCTGCTAGTCTGACATGGTCAGCACAGGGCTGGGATTTGGGATCCACTGCATCTTGACAGAAGCATCTCTGGGAGGCAGTGGCTCCCAGCTTCTCAATGTTGTCTACCAGCATGTTTAAACTAAATTAGGAACAAAAAATACAGTCTGACACATTGCCCATGAAAGATTGCCAGCTTCTAACTCCAACTCTTCATTACTCTGGAAAGAGTGGTGAGTGTTCTGTGAGGAATTTGTGACTTGGTGCTCAAAAATGAAAAGAAAAAAAAACAGGAAATCCTTTGAACTTTGACATTGCTTTAAAGAACATCCTAATGACTGTGGCTGCAACTTCTGTCTGCAGAGCAAGACCATCAGAAGCTTCAAATCTCTGGATCTCAGTCCATATTTTCAACTCAGTCATGGCAGCACCTTCATCACCTGCATTTCAAGCAGAGGTACAATCTTTGACCTCTCATACTTCCTCTTTTCATTGCATAATTGCCCTTAAATTTGGCAATGACTCTGCAAGCCAATGCCCTCATTTCTAGTGCTGAAGAAAATAGTCAGGGTAAGAGAGCAGAAAATGCAGCTAAGAGCTTTCTACAAAAGAGATGCCACTAGTAAAGGGGTAATAGTTTTTGTTGATTTTACTGATTCTGCTGTTAATAACAATGCCTTCTGTCATTGTGAATGTTGTAGTTAACCAGTCTCCAATTCAGTGGCTCACAACAAAAGTATAAGGAAACAATTGTGCCATTAATCCATGCTGCAGTTGTATGCCAACTATGGGTGCATAAATGCAGACTTATAGTTGGAAACATTCTGGATATGAATGACAGGAGCATCATGTGAGTGATTTATTGTTTACATAAATGTTAAAAAAGTATAAATAGCATAGCTTTATAGAAAAAAGAATGTGTTGTTTTCTTCAGTCTCTTTCCATTTACATTAATCTCTCTGCAAAGCTGTAGTGAACTCTTCAGCTTCTGTGTGGTCTGTGCAAACCAATATGTAATGTAGCTAATTTATGCATAATGAGGTAGATAACACTCAAAAAGGAGTTGTGGTTCTGGGAAAAAATTGGAGTCCTCCAAGGATGCAGTAACGGATTAATTCAGTTACTTAGAATTCAGCATGCAGCCCTATCTATGCCTATTTATATCTCAAGATGTTTCCCAATATTGTGCCTATAGAGATGATGAATAAGGAGATGGGATGGTCTAAAAATCCAGACTGGCAATTCGATCAGAACTGTCTGCTCTGCCTGCCTTGATAATTAGTAGTTCAGTGCTATAGGAACCTTGAGATGAAAATCCTAGTAGACTTTGTTTTTACTGTTTTAGGATTTGGAGTTCTCTTTGGGGGATGCAGATGAGAATGCAAAGTAACTCAAAGCCACAGCAGAGAAGTCCAGTCCACATTGTGTTACTGAAAAGCATTCATTAAAATTTTATTATCAAAATTGTAAGTCAAACTTTCCATGTTCACTGAGTCCAAGTAAAATGATACTTATTTGCTTCACATTCTTAGGTATAATAAAAGTTGTTTTCCACACTGGGCTATGGGAGGGTTATCCCTGCATTAAAAAAGAATGGTTTTAGATAAAAATAAATGTTCTTAAAAGCAAATTATATTGAGCCAAACTGCCTAGATTAACACTGTTTTTCTCAAACAGCTCCAAGTCACTGCGTGCTGGAATTAATGGGACATCTCTCTTGGAGGTTTTTTCTGTTACATTTAGATTATATTCGGTTCTAGTTTGTAAAGAAAACCCTCCAGAAGCTCACAGCATGTGAAGCCCGTCAGTTCCAGTAAGTGAATCTGCTGAGGCTTTATCAATTTAAAAAGCATAACACAGTTACAGGAAAGCAAGTTGAAGTCTACAGTTACTGCAAAACTCTGCATCAGCAGCTTTGTCAAGGCAGAGGAAAAATGTTCTTGTTTTCAGAAGTTACCATTATCCAGAACTTTTGGCATCATATGCAGTAGACAAGACAGCTTTAGTCCTCTGAATTGACATTTGTTAGCTGAGTACCTGTTTAGTGCTATAATTGAATGTATTTTTAGTTTTTCAGAAAAAAAAATCATGACTTTCAGGTTGTGATTTCTCTTGTAGATTGAGAAGGAGGGAAGTGGGGCAGGGAGGGAGGGAAGTTGCTTTGTTGCTAAACAGTATAGGTCAGCTAAATTTGGCCCAAAGAAACTCACGTCAGTCTCCTCTACCTATGACTCATTTCTTCCCTCTCCTGCTCGTATGGTCTGTTTCCAGAGCTACCCTTTGAGTTACACAAAGAACTAATTAACTTTCTTCATGGAAAAGCCAAGACTCTTGGTCCTTCCTTCCCATGGAACTGTGGTCTGCTGTGTATCTCCTACAGGCTTCCTGCTCTTGGTGCCTTCTGGAGTGAAAGAGTTTAATAAAGAGCATTTGATGTAAAGACAAGACACTGTCAGCATCTCATGAAGAAATAAAACAGGACCAAGCCAGGAAAATATGCTTTGGGAAGGACCAAGCCTAAAATATGTTTTTCGGCTCCGCTGCTGGGAATGCCGTTTTAGCAAGGGGGCTGCAGAGGTTCCAGCTGCAGAGCAAGGGTACTCTCTTGCCTTCCACAAGAGAGAAAACAGAAAATTCCATCATTCTCATTTCCTCCATCAGCCCTATATTCCTGGGGAACCTCTGCAAGCTTGTCAGATATGTAGGGGCTCCAGAGCAAAGACAGGAATTAACAGGGCTAGACTACATTTTGAAGTGTGGGCTGAAAATCTACCTGGAAACCTGCCCCTCATACCCACTGCACTGGGTGACATTGGTACTGTAGGGACAGGAATAAGTCAGGAAATTTCTTTTTTTTTTTCCAAAAGGTTTGTGAAGGCTCAGAATGGAGGAGGAACTGGAGAGGTTCAGACTTGTAAGGTTCCCACTGTTTATGTGGCTTGAGACTCCAGGTGTTTCTTTCACTGTGTGGTTCTGCCCAGAGCTGTGTTTGCAGGGCTGCAAGGGGATGGCAATGTGGGATTTGAGGGCCAGCTGCTGTGCACACTTGGACAAAAATCACCCAGGCCAGTCATGCACCCCTTTTAGCAACAGCCTGTCTTTGAATTCAGCACTGGGAAGAAGTAGGACAGAGGATCATTTGGGGATGTGTAAGAACTTCCTGGTCAGTTTTGTGACTGGGACAATCAAATTTTTCTGTGTGTTGAGGTATGATGTTGCTTTGCAAGCAATTACTTAAATATTATTGCTGCTCTGTCTTTAATCACTCTGCTTGCATTGCTTTGGGCTAGTTTGCTGCTTTTCTCATTTTTACCCAGTCTTCAGAGTATTTGACTCAGTCTTTCCTTCTTTATTTCTTGGTCTCTTATCAATCTAAATCTGAATGCAAATACAAATAAAGGCATCATTTTTATTCATAAGCTGAGTGTCAAAAATAAACATACTGTTTATTTTGAATTTGAACAGAACTGTTTCAGTGCTATAAATTGTTTGAATGTAGCCTCAAAAATCCAACTTCCCTATAGAAAACAGCACTTGCCCCATCATTAAGGATGAGTTTCTGTCCATGAATGCACCTTGTTAGTAGTTTCACACTGAAATGATAAGAATATTGGACAGAGCTACAAAATATTTATTTTTCAGCCACTCATGGATCTGCTCTAAATCTTGGAATGAACTTGGTACACCTTGGTCTGGACTGTTTCTGATTAACTCATTGGAAATACTTCTTCCTTGTTAAAAGACAGAGATAGGCTTCATAAAAAGAGGAAATCATATCTCAAAGGGCAAGTGACCCAGCAGTTACAAACTTAGTTAAACATGCACATGCAAAGTCACATGCCACACATTTAGTGCTACTTAAATGTAATTTCAAACACTCACATCTGTAGAATTCCTTAGCATTAAGATCAATTATGCAGATATATAGTCAATTTCTTCTTTTATCTGTAGACTACTCTGTACAGGTGAAGCATTGAATACTGTGCTAATTTGTGCAATACCTGGGCTAAGCCAGCATACCTGAGTTAAATAGTAGCAGAAAGATTTAACACTTTTTAAACTAGAAAGCAAGACTTTTTAAACTAGAAAGCAAGAAAAGAGGAGTGCTGATTGCTTTCCTCTTCAATTTGCCTTTCCTCTTCAATTTGCCTTTCCTCTTCTTGCCTGCTGCAAGAATGAGCTCTTGGGTGGTATCAAGGGAAAAGATTAAGTAGCCATTCATTGCTGGGAATTCCAGTATAGTTCTTGGAATACCTAAAAATAAATCAGTTTCTTAAACTGATCCTTTTATTCTAAGTGGCAGTTATAGCTAACAGAAACATAAAATGAGCTATTTGCTTGACCTGATTTGTATGGAAGCTCCAGAGTTAAGGCCCTTTGCTCTGACATGGATATGAAACTGGTCTTGAACAGCAGGCAGCAATTTGGAGCTGCTGAGTCATGAGAGTTTCTTGTGAACATGAGGGTCTTTGTAGAACAGCAGTGACTCCCTGAAGAGCTCAGTGCTCCCAAAAAAATTTGAAGCTCCTCCTTTCTTCTATGACATCCTCCTCCTCTCTCTCCTCCTTCTTTTGAAAATGGGGAAAATCAAGGTAAGGTGGTAAAAATTTGCATTTTGCTGTCAACAGCCAAAATGGCATTTTTGTACTCATGGTGTCCTAGTATGTCATGTAAGTCAGTCAGCCAATGCTTTGCCAACGTGCTGCTCAAATACTGCTTGCCCTTTGAGATGCAGGTCTGCTGCATGAGTTGTGTGTATATGCTCACTTGAACACAACTTCTCAATTTTGGTTTTGCTGACATGGTGACAGTTGGGCAAGTTCACAATGAAAATTTGATATTTCCATGACTTTCAGAGCTTAAAAAATGCATATATGGAGGAAGTCATGCTTTAAGGAATGATAGAGTTGCACGTGACATGAGGCCCTCACTTTTATGCCAGTACAAACATTACTACAAACCAAGAAATGAGCAGTGACTCTACACTGTTCAGTGAGGCAGATCTTATTTCTCCTGGAAGAGTTGAATAACAACAGTTGTGCAGTTCACACAAGCAGCAGGATGATCATACACATGAGAGAAATCCTTCAAGGAGCTACAGGCACTTATGATCCTGCTGTTCTGCTGGAGGGCTCTGTATATTATACAATACTCCCATTCTTGAATTCCAAAAAGCATGGTTACACCTCACTATCTACTGTCTGTTTTTCAGCACATTGTACTTCATGCTAAGCTGGCTTTAGATCATCACTAAAACATAAAGACAACTCAGTCTTTTCAATTTTTAATATGAAAAGCTTAATAGTTTTGATATACTTCAGATGCTTTTGATTTTTAGAGAACACTGCATCAAATGTGGTGATACAGGTTTTATTTGAATGCATTCTAAAGTCACTTGTGTGTAAATCAAGAACTGATTGGTAAATTAAATTGCCTAAGCCATGCCAGCAGCAGCAGAGCTGGAAATTGCAAAAAGCCTATAATAAAGTGTTGCAGACAAGTTATCTCCTTTCTTTCATCACTCTGTGAGCTGTAGCAGCAGCAAGCATTCAAAATCTACTTGATTTCACCACAGAGCACACTTAAGTGCAGTTCACAAACTGTACTGTCCTTGAACCATCTGGGGTTCATAGCATGAAACCTCTTATGTTCTTCAGCTTATAAGATTGTTTTGTTACTGCTGCAGTGGCTGCCACTGTTTGCTTTGCAAGTTGCTGCTTTCAGGGTTCAGCACACACCCCCCAGTAGCTTTGGTAAAAGTCCTGACATAAACTGAAGCCTAATAGCAATAAAGGGGAGGCATCCAATTTTCCCACCTTTGAATTTCTTAGAATAACAGATAATCATGTCTTTGGAACTTGAAGGGGGAGAACTCAGCAACAACAAATAAGAAACTGTTCTTTGAGTTCTGCTCCTTATGATAAAAAGTTCTGAACTAATCACAAGCACTATACAAAATGGAATTTTCTTTCTTTTTTTCTTAAACATTTGTCTGAAATGCCTCCTTTTATTTATTTTTCTTTTCTGAGAAGCTCATGGCATTGCTCAGTGATGCATTTTGCTTTGCAAGAAAGGGGTAGGCAGATCATTATTTGTAAGCTAGGCATCACTGAGGTCCAGCCTCTTCCCCATGACTCACTGCAGCTCCTGGCTGATGGCATGGCTCATCTACTCCTACCTACTTCCTTGGTCTCTTCAGATGTTTGCTCATCTCCCACTTGTCCCTGGAGGCCACTTTACACAACTCTACCTGGTTTCATTCAACTTGAATCTGCTCTGTCCTCTGTTTCTGTCATGTTCCTTGTTTGGTGGATGCTTTTGCTTCACTCAGTATTTATGTAGAACTAAAGGATGCTGTAACACAACACTTGTTACATCAGCTGATGGGGATGGTTCCTTGCATACTGACATCACTGCCTTTTAGATCATTCTCCCAAGCAGCAGACAGAAGCTCAGGGCACAGGATTGTAGCACAGCATAGCAGCAACACTCCTTCCTTAGCTGAAGCAGTGCTGGTTTGACTGACTAGCACAGGAAATAGTAATAGTGGAAATTAGGTGTGATAAGCTGCACAAGCATACTGTGCCTCTGACAGCACTAACAAAATTCTCAGAGGTACTGGAATAGGTAGATCAGCATGGCTCTGTGCCTCAGCCAATCCCAGTTCCAGGGCTGTAGCTCCCCTGGGGGCTGTGACTATATCTGTGTGTGTCCATTGCTCCCATTGCTATGTTTGACAACCGCCAAACTCAAAGATGAGTGTAGTCTCAGGGGGAGAGAAAGAGACATGTGCTTTAGCTACAGTCACACCCTGGATGGCAGCAGGAACAAACCAGATGTGCTGAAAACAGCGCGGCAGGGCTGTCACTGCTGCTGGGACTGCCTGGCAGATAAAAACAGCTTCCAAAACAGAGGGGAAATGAGAACCTGGTTTACCTGTTTGAATATATGTTAGGCAGCTTTTTTATCCTGTTCCTTTTCTTCTCCATCTTTCAAAATGCACCCAAAATTCACCCAGCTTGATGACTTTTTTACCATCACCTCTAATGACCCAAAACTCAGGACCCTCTCATGCTAGCATTTCCCTATGCTCTATTTCTTCTGAGCTTGCCCTGTTCCATCTCTTTTCCTGTGTCCACAGCTGGGGTTTCACATCCCAGCATCAACTAGAGCCTGAAGACACTGCTGAGCAGATGGTGGAGCTGCTTCTTGCACAGCCCTGCTGCTGTCCTGTGGCATTTTGCTTCTGTACAAGGCAGTGGCTCCCAGCATATCAGCTGTGGACGTGAAGACCAGACCCAGGGCAAAGTAAACCATGTTTCTTGGTTAACTTTCTGGGAAAAAAATCCTCCCCTTGTGTTCAAGTATGTGGTAAAATTAATGTAGATACAGGCTGAGAGAGGATAAGGACAAGGTGGGGATGGCAGGAAATTGCAGTGTGTTCATTAGCATATGAAGAGGGCTATATTTATACCAAGTGCAAGGAAGGCAGCATGATCAGGTGGGCATTTAGGAAAGTATTTACATTTCCAGCAAACCATGGCAGAGGCTTTTCCCTAGAACAACATGTGTCTCTGATGTTCCTTTTGAAGAAACCCATATTCCTCCCTTACCACAGATGAACTCAAACATGCTTGAGAAAAGTCCAAGTCTAAAAATTCAAGAGACTTGGATCAAGCTGCTGACTTTCTACCAGCTGTGTGTGCAAAACAAACCTCTTTGCTTTCATATGTTCTGAAACAAGGACTACAGTGAAAGGAAGATGGTACCTCACAGGTTCCTTGAGACACTTTTATCAGAGATCTCTGGGTAATTAGTGAAGTGCCCCTACTGATGCTACCAAAATAAAGTAATCCTCAGTTGAGGAATACTATGATTATATTGTAAAGTGGAAACTCAGCCCCCTTGGAGGCACTGTGAGCCTGGCAGCTGGTCATGGTGATGATGTGTCCTGTTTTGTGTACTTTTAGATATACAGTTCAACCTGTTGTGGATCTTGAAAGCTTAGAACTAAGACTATTGATTTACAGAGTTTCTGAATTGTCACTGAAATTTTAGGAGTGTATTAAAAATAAAAGGAAAAGCTTTTATTGAACAATATCTGTCTCTTTAAGTGACATTTCCTGTGGAGTGACATACTCTTCAGTGTAAGGAAGCTAAGAAGCTGATCAATATTTGTGTATAAAGTATTTCTAGAGATCTGTTTTGCCAAACCTTACATCATCCTCAGAAAGTTTGACTATTACAACCTCTATTTCAAGCAGGATGGAAAGGAAGCAAGGAAAGAGTAGCCAGGAGTCTGTACTGGAGTTGCAGTGGAACTGGTCTTTCATTTACAATTTTTAACCATTCTATGGGCTCAATCTGAGTTAAAGGAGTAGTTCCCAGTCTACTGGCAATTTTATATGCCAGCCACCACAGACATACAAGGCCTCAGGCTTGGAAGGCTTGTGCTTCTCTTGCATATATGCACCAAAGATAGCACACTGCTGAGTCAAAATAAGATAGTATAGGTGTATTTGAAATTCACTTTATTAACTAAGGTTTCCTTGTTTATAGACATGAAAAAGAACCAGATCCAAAAAACTGTATTTAAAAGGTTGGAGTCAGAAGTAATTAATGCTTAAAGTGACTCTGTAACCATACACAGCCAACCTACATAAGAGCAGATCCTCAAGAGGTTTGTGATTAGTAGTTAGCCTTGCTCCTGCCTAATATATTGGTACCTTGAAATATTATAAACACTGTACTGCTAAGAATCATCTACAGTGAGAAGACTTCATTGCAAAACCTGATTCTTTTCAAAGTTTTAGCACAAAATTGCATGTTTCTACTTCTAGAGGAAGGTGTCCCTGTGTCAGGCTAAATATTGACAACCTCCCACCCCTGCTTCCTACTTCTCCTTCCACACATAGCTCAGTGACAGCAAGCCCCTGCTGCAAAGGACAGCATGTGACATTGCAGGTCACAGCAGCTCCTGGGTCTGTAAAGGAAATTATTGTTGCCTTATGTGAGACGAATCACATTGCTCTGGACAGATTCTCAGTGAAGGAATGTGACAATCAGACTTGTATTAGTTTGCACTGTTGTGCTGCCTGGCTCAATGAATTTTATGGCTGAACAAAGCACAAGCTACCAGTGGACCAATTTTTCAGGCTCCTGCATTCACCCCTTTCTCTGAATGGGCCTGGCTGCCCCAGTCCTTGGGGAAGCCGCAGATGGATCCCCATTCTCCTGGGCTGGGGAATGTACAAAGCTCACCCAAAGACTTACAGAGCTGCCTTGATAAAATGTTTGGCCCTGTGGGCTCTCAAGGACTGTCATCTGTTCTAATTTAAAAGACTTTCTTCTCTTGAAGAGCACTGTGGAATGCAAACCTCTATTACCCTGACCTTGAGAGTTTTCAACCTGCCTTCACTGTCCTGTGGTTATGCACCTTGCTCCTGTTGTCCTGTTTCTCTAACAAGGTTTTTTTTCCTTTTTTCTCATTACAGAACCCCTTTCTCCTCCCTCTTTTGCAGGAGCCTTGTACCCTTCATGCACCCCAGCTCCATAGCTGGTGTGGGCTCACCCTATAGTCCTTGGGCTAACACATCCCAGCTGATGTGGAATGCAACATCCTCAGCTGGTAGCAAAAAAGAGTGGGGAAGGAGCTTGGCACAGGAGATAGGGCAGAACACAATGAAGTATTATGTGGGAATATTTTTTCCATATGACACTGGTTTCTGCATATAACAAAAAATACCTCTTTCCTCCCAGCCTGCCATTTTCCTCTCATTTCTTTCTTTCTTCTCCTAGTTTCAGGTTATCTCTCTTCAAAACCTCTCTGAAGCCACTGTGGTTAAAACACAGGGTAATTTGTTTTTTTTATCTGGGTACCACCCTTTGATAAGTTTAGAAAAAATATTAATTCTCTCCAGGCTCTGAGTTTTCCAGCTATTTAAGATAAGGACTCCAGATAGTTTCCTTAAACTGCCAAGGATTCTGCCAGTTTGCATCCAAGGGAATGAGACAGGGAGCCTGGAGAAGTTTGGGATGGAGCAGTGCAGCCTGTGCCCTGGGTCCTGCTGGAGCTGCCCCACCTGGCTTGGGCTCTGCCTGGGAGCACAGGGAGCTCTGGAACTGCCCTTGCACCTGCTGGGCTGATGGGGACAAAACTCTCTGCCAGAATCAACTTTTGCACGCAAGAATTTTTAACAGAAAATTTCTTTAACAAATTCCTGAGAGAGCCTGACCCTTCCCTTTGTGGAGTTAATAGTGAAGATCCTGCTTCACTTCAGTGGGACAGGGTCGACTTCTCCATCTGTGCAGTACTCAGGGAGTACTGAGGTAAAGACTGGCAAGCCTGACAGCTGCAAAATTGTGGTGTTTGGAAAATGGAACTTTATGAATGTTTATTCTCATTGTAAAAAATTATTGGGTTTTTTTGACTACATTCTGCTCATTCTCCTGGGCTCTGCAGCCCATTATTGCAAAAGAAGCAAGACTAAAAGCAGAGGCCAAGGCATGCTCAGAAAAGTATTACAAGGATTAGACTGCATTTGTGCACACATGCTTATCCAGCAAAGATGTAAATATATATTCACTTGCATCTTCCAAGAGAGTCATTCATGACAGAAGTGTGCATACACTATAGGCGATTGTTTGGAATTTTTATTAGACACCAGTCCACATACTGAGGCACTTTCTCAGGCATTACTCAGGAAAAACTCACAGATTTAACATTTTAGTACTTAAATCCATGAAAATCCAGAATACATTGCACAGTGTTTTTCTTTCAGCACAAAAGTTACAATACTTCTGCTGCCATGAGGCTCTACAAAAGTGTGTAAGTTAAGTGCTTTAAAAATATATTCTTAGTAACTTTTGGACATGCAGCTTCAAGTCTACTGTAAGAGACTTAACCTCCTTCGCCTCAAAAGAAAATCAGGATTCTGTTTCCAGCCCAGAATTCATTAAACACTTGATCAAATTTCTGTTGTTTTGCACTTGCCCAGCTATTTCTTGAATTTCAGAACTTTTCTGAATTTCTAATAACTCAGGATAGCCATTCCAAACTGAAGGAATCTAAAAAGTTTTTCCTGAACAAGAGTTGTCACTAACCAGAGTTACCAGATTCCGAAGGAATTTAGGCTTGTCCAATAAAACCAAGTATGATCATAGCGAGTGTATTTGATTATGAAAAGAAGTTCCATAAAGTATTTAAAGGCTAGTAAAAAGTTAGTATCTTACCTATCACTTTGATAATGTATTAGTAGACAAGGTTTTACTAATTTTTAATTCATTTACTAAAAAGGGTTAGAATGCTTTCTTCTTTCTTTTTCTTTCTCAACAACATACACAAAAGCAATATCCCCCAAAGCAGACTTACACTAGGACATGAGATGGAAAACTTATGTTATAAAACCCATCTCCTTTTGCTTAAAGCAGAGAGATGTGCTGAGAAACTGGTACAGTATGACAACATTTTAAACACAGAGGAGACGAGATTTATCTGGCTGGTATACAGTATAAAACAAAAATCGAACACCAATGTTACAGTGCTATATTGAAACAAACACATTAATTAGATGCTTTGAAGTCAAGCCTATATTTTCTTCAGCTTTTTCATGAATTATTGATCCACTTTCCTCATTAAATGGAATGGCAGGCTCTTGCAGTAAATGGACAAGTGGCTACAACATTTATATAATCAAATACGCTCTGCATCTGGCAATAAAACATGTTTGTGTGTAAAACATACTTTCTGAATTGACATCCCTGCAAAACTGATTTACTAGAAGAACCACATTCCTTTTCTTTTGTCTCCAAAGCACAGCTTGCCTTGCATCATCATGCAATCCAGTATTCTACTCTGATCGCATTAAGCAAAATATTTTCCAAGAGCCTGTATTGTGCATTGTGCAACAGAACATTTCTTCTCTACAACGAGATGTAAATAAACTGTCTCACTTACCTTATTTTCTCCATTTCTGCCGCAGAGGCCTACAAGAAATCAAATAATAGGAGCAAGTGAATGAAAGAAAACATTCACTCTGCAGATTTATGCATAGTTAAGGCTTTCCGAATGCTTCTCGGCAAGTGGCTACAAAGCGCGGGCGAGCCAGCCCCACATCTGCATCAGCCGAGAGGAGCAGCGGCGGCTGGAGTGGGGAATGGAGCGGAGCGCAGCGGGAGCCCGGTGTGCCCACGAGCCATGGGCACCGGAATGACTCAGTTGTAGCGCTGAGGCAGAGAACGGGGAGGGGAGAAAACAGAAGGAGAAGGGGAAAAAAAAAAAAAGAAAAAAGCCCGAAGCAAGCAGCAGTAAGTAACAGGTTACTGAGCCTCCTGGGTTTCCCAGGGAAAGTTGAATTGCGGTGCTACCCTCGGTGCGGTGGGCATGGCAGCGGGCTGGGCTGGCGGGGATTGACAGTGACTTCATCACACGTGAATTCGGAGCTCAATTCATCATCTTTCGCTGAGCCCGACAGATGGAAGGACACCAGCTCGCCTCCTTCGTGGGAGTTTCGAGTAATCAAATTACTTTCCTCAAGTAATACACTATCTTGACAATCAGCATCTCAATGCACAGAGGCGTCGGGTTAACCCTTTCTGTGCCGCTGCCCCGCCTGCAACTCCCGGCCCCTGCCCCGCCGGGCTCCCGCTGCCCCCGGACCGCGGCTCGGCTCTGACACGCAGCGAGAGGCTCAGCCCGCATCCCCACAGAGCCGGCACGGCCCTGCCTGCTCATTTCATCAACCTGCCTCGGTTCCTTTTGCCGCGTAGATGCTGTAAATTCCTGCTTGTCTATAGCACGGAGATTCATTAATTTCTCCAGCATTACTTGTTGGCATAGTCTTGTTAACCCTTTGGTTTCTTTTTTGTCATTATCTCGTGCAGATCCTAAATAGCTGCTCCCATTTCATTTCAGCACAGCACTGGCACAGAATCTCATCAATTCTCCCAGTCCCGCTTTATTGTAACTAAGGAATGAGCACTCAGAGCAATCCTGCAATCTCTAGAGCCAGATAAATCCCAGCATCACAGAATCTCTTATTTATACTGAAAGCATTGGCCATTAATCATGAGCACTTTAAACCTTATTGATTAATGGCTAACAATCATATTTGAGTATGAAATAAATTAAAGATTAAAAATAGAGAATGTAAATTTAATCAGTTAACCAGCAGGAAATTTGTCAAACTGCCTAATAAAACATCCCAAATGACAAATTGTTGGTTCTTCATTGGGTCACTTGTCTTCTCTTTTTCTTATTTACTTTTGATTTGCCCATTAGAAAAGTTGTCAGTCAGGTTGGCGTTTGCATGGCAATTTCTGATGTCAAACATTGAGGATTTTAGCCATGCACCATAACTTGGTAGGAAGCCAGCTGCAGGAAAAACCCTCCTCAGTTTCTCAGTAACATATGTAATGCTTGCTTACATGGTCCTTGCTATGTAAACATGTATTGCATACCTGCTGTGTTGGAAACCACAATGTTGTGTGTGGAATCTTGAGATTAAAAATGTAACCCAAGGACCCATAATTGCTTTCTCTAATTTGTGTCTGTCTATTGAATCCTGCATATTCTGTAGTACACAGGAAACAGATTCAACATTGCTGATCAGAAAATGAACCACAGAGGTTTTCTCCCTGGGCATGAGAATCTACTGGCAGACCCACTGGCTTGCCAGCTTGGCTCTCCAGACATGAGCTCTCCAACACAGCCCTGCTCATCATGTTTCTTTAATTTTTGGGGAGATGACAGCTCTTTTGCATGGCTGCTCACTATTTCTTTGCCTTGAACTCTGGGTTTTACTGTGGAGACAGGGTACTTAGAATGCCTGATTTTAGAGCTTCCATTATGGCAATATCTGCAGCCATCCAGGGAAGATACCTGGCCTTGCTTTGCCTGGTGCTTTGAATAATGCTGCACTCCTGGGGTCAGTGTGGGGGTTGCTTTGTGTGATTAAATCAAAGTATTGAGAAGAGGAGCTGTAGACTAATGTTTTGGTGATACTCATCTGTGAGTGCAAGTGAGTCATTGGCTGCCAATCCTGACAGGAAATTAGTAGGGAGAAAAAAGCTCAGCAAATGCCTAACACCAATTCAAACAAGAAAACTAAACCAAGCTGCAATTACTTTTTTTTTTTTTTTTCCTGGTAGAGCTGGGTTTTTTACCTCTCGAAGTGAAAGCCCTTTGTTCCATGTAGTATGGCCAATTTCCCTTTGGACTATTGAGGATGTTCTACTCTGCCTTTCCCTGGCAGGTTGTGCAGTAAAGGAATGTCTCCCCTCTGATGTGGAAACTGTGGGGTCAGATCAATCCTCCCCAAGGAGGATGCTCTGCCCCAGGTCAGGGGCCTCTCTGGGCTGCAGCACTGCAATGCTCCATTACATCTTTTGACAGGGATCCACTTCCAGTAAATAAATAGGAGCACAGGACAGGACTAGAGCCTGAATGTTCTTCAGTAGATTGCCCTAGCTTTCAGCCTAGGGAGTCAAATGAGTGTAACAGATACGAGAAGTGGTGAAAACAAAGACAGGAGCATCTGTAGAAACATGGCTTTCACCTCAAGCAGTTTATTTTCTCAGATAGCTGTGTCCCTTAGAAAAGTGGGGTTTTTTTAATACCCTTTTTTCCTTTTGCTTCTTTTCCCATTTCCTCCTCTTCTCCACATTTATTTTTTTTTCCCTCCTCCCTCCAAAAAGCCTGAACAACTCACAACTATTTTAAAAATCTGTGGTTTTCTGAAAAAGTTTTGTAATTACAAGGTGACATTTTTACTAAGGCAAAATTACTGCTCCTAGCCAGATCCCTGCCATTGATTTAGCCTGTGGAAGTTTAGAGGTTGCATCATCCTCCCACTGTTGTATATGAAGTGTCTTATCTGAAACCTCTTCCTGAATTGATTCAAAAATATAGTCTAAACAGCTCTGAATTGGCCACTTTAAGGACAAATCTTGTCCTCAAACTCTTATGGGACCTATTTCAAGCAGATAGACTGAAGTAAAAGCTGGTGCAAGAATGTCCTTAATGGTAAGTCATCCATAAATTGTTGCTTGCTAGTCTGTTGATTCATTTCAAGTGAATCTTGATGCCAAAACTGAGCCATGATTGAAGCTGTGTGATTTTTTTAATTAAATATTTTAAATTAAGATCAGTAATTACCTTTAATTATAAAAATATCAGATGTGATTTATTTACATGGGATTTTTTTGTACAATATCAATGCAGTATGACTAAAGAATTTATTTAATTGGCCT
Organism: Setophaga petechia; assembly: GCA_024362935.1. Lineage (NCBI taxonomy): Eukaryota > Metazoa > Chordata > Aves > Passeriformes > Parulidae > Setophaga > Setophaga petechia. The sequence continues at coordinate 8,596,205 of JANCRA010000003.1, read as the reverse complement.
AAAAATAACAATCTTTGCTTTTAATAAAAAGTTTGGTCTGAGTAACTCAATAGGCTACATTTCTATATACAGTCTCTCTACTTAAAATACTGAGACTTAAAATACTGAGGTTTGAAGATTTTAATTTTTACAGACATGGTGTGGCAACTATCACTGGAAGCACTTTTGGGCAATGACTAATAATATTAATAGAAACCTGATTTTTTCCAGGTGTTTGAAAGAAGCAAATATGATACACCAAACAACTACCAAGACTCACCTTTTTTGGAAGTGTTAAACATTTAAAAGTACATTTTTGAGCAGATATTTAAATAGAAGTTAGTTACCTTTCTTTTTTTTTAAATTTACTTTTTTAATGTACTCCTTCACCCCTCACTTATTCTAGACTGCAAGTTGACATTCTTTGATATTCTTTGAGAACAAAGTCATTTGCTGACTTGAATGAAAACATGGATGCTGTTAATGGAAACCCCAGGAAATTTAACTGAGCTTTTTTCTCTTTTTAGAGTATGGTTATTACTGTTTAGACAGCATGACAACCTCTGGGTTGTTTTCAAGTTAGCAGAGTGAATGATCCCCTGATTTTTTATCTTTCCATATTTCATAATGAGTCAAACAAGCTCAAGACAATGGCAGAATATTCTTAGTCACTGACATACATAAAGCTTAGTGTAGTGATCCAGTTATTTGGGTTTTTTATATAATCAAGATCTATAGTACTGATTATTGAACCTAAATATTTTTTAATGAAAAAGTCATGCTGATGATCTATCATTCTATTCAGCTCACATTGTGCTTATGCTTTATTTCCTTTATGATCCCTTTTTGAGGGATAAGCAATCATGGGATTTTAGATCTTTCAGATGTCTGAAGAAATTTCCTTCCTCTAAGATCCTGAGGTTAATTTTCATCCTTCTGCATCTACCCAATATAGGTGTGAAAAAGAAGAATTACCTAGAGGTGAATTTTTAATTTTACTTATTATCTTTTGTTTTCTTGGAAAAAGCTTTTTGTTTTAGAGGGCGGGACTGGACCCAGGGTCTGGCTCAGTGCTCACCAAGTCCTCACACTGTGGTTAGTGATTTTGGAGTTGCACACTGGCTTGTTGCTACCAGAGGTACCAGAAAAGAAAGAGTAGCAGGAAGTTACTGCCACTCATTTATTCTTACTGTTTACTCAGACTTGTTTATTATTATGGAAGTTACTTTTATTTCTTTGTTGAGGAAAACTGTAAATGAGAGCTCATTCACAACAAAAGTTGTCTGGATTTCTGGCACATTTGTAAACTGTCAGATGTTTTCAATCCAACTATATTACTTCAACATTCTTTTCTGTTCCCTGTTGTACTAAAGTTTTATTGATAGAAACTACTGTGGTGCTTTTTCCTTTCTTTTTCTACAGAGGACAAGAGTCAAAGATTGGATTTAATAAAAATTACAGACTACATAATTTGATAGGATCAATCTTTAATTAGATGTTAATCAAGTTTTAGAGATTTCTTTTATTTGCTTTAAGGTACCACTCAGGCAATGCCTGACAAACGAGTAACATTTAATCTATAGAAACTTTAAAAGAGCTGGAGGAAGTGTCCATTTGCGTTTGATTGTATTGAATGTATCTGATAGATGTTTACAAAAGAAGGATCATCTTCCTGTAAAACTCTTGCCTGAAATTTTCATGGAGGTACATAGAGAATTGAGTCCAAGCCTCCACAGTTGCCACTGCAATAGATATTTTGCTCAGAAAGCATGTGCTCCACACCATGGGCCATAAAACACCTCCACTGTGCTCATCCGAAGGTATTTCATGTATGAAAGGTGAAGAGGTTTAACACTGAGGGAAGAAGGCAGAAGCTGCCAAGGATAACAGCCTTTTTCCTTTCCATGCTATTGAACTTGTTGGAGCCACTGAAATGAAAAACATTTTCTCTTGGGAAGAGGAACGTCACACGTGTTAGAAAGAATGGGAGGGTTCCATTAAGCTGTGGAGGGTTTTCACACTGGACACAAGGAAAAGCATGTGTCAACCAATTTAGACTTAGCAACCACAAGTAAGGCATAACAAATCTCTCCACACCACCATCCTGCATTTTCCCAGGATTCCCTCCCTATCTGGGACCAAATTCTGATGTTTCTTGGGAAAGAAGAAATCCCCCACAGTAACATTAAGTTACAAATGAATACTCAGATGTTTGGGACAAACTGCAAACTATGGCTATGGACAAATGGACCTAACTCAGAAAACAAAAAGGTAAATTGTCTTTTTAATTCTTTGAGCAGATGATTAAGTTCAACAGGCAGAATTTTTACACTGCATCGGAACACCAGTACTCTGTCATGCAATGTCCATAAGGCTGCTGGGATCCATCTTGAAACAGCTAGATTTTTTTTTTACCCTGTTTTTTCTGAACACTATTAAATTGATTGAAATTGTAGGGTGATTTTAACCATGTTAAATTTTGTATGACCAGTTCTCTCTTTGATCTTGTACCAATTTTGTGTTTAAAGCTTATTACTCCCACCCTGCTTTTACATTCCCATACACATTTATGAAGAGATGTTTTATCTGAGCAGGAAAACAAGATGTGGTTCTCTGTTGTCAGAAGATTGTACTCCTTTCCCTCAGTCATTTCAGTATTCTTTCTCTGGATCTGTTCCAAATTACCTTAAATCTGATTTGAAAATGGGTGATCAGAATATACATCATGTACAAAGCACCTTGGCAGTACCTTGTATGGTGGATATATGCTTCAGTGACTCTAAAGAAAATATATCTGCAGTGCATCTTAGACTTGCCTCAGATTTCTTGTGGCTCTCTCTCAATTGAGGCTCACAGCTGCTTTACAGTCTAACACACACCTGGATCTCTGTTTCTCTGCTGCTGACAAATTATGAGCTCCGCAAAATAAAGTATTGATGTGGATATGTTGTGTTAAAATTCCATTACTCTGCTTATAAATAAACCAGTTCTTATATGAACTTCCTAATTGTTGTCAATACCTCAAAATGCCTTTGTTATTTAGGCAAACCTGTTTATTGGCTCAAAGTCACTATCAATTATTTACAACAAAATATGTCTAAAATCTTCTTTGAAAGTTCCAATAATCCCCTTCCAACATGAGTCTTCCATTTTAACATTTACATAGGCTTTTCATTCAGATTAATCATCTTGAATTACTCTCTATTTTATAACTTTTAGACAGTAATTCTCAACTGAGCACCTTATGAGCTACTTTGTGCAAATCTAGATAGATCATGACTTGTTCCCTGAGTGTGAAATTGCTTCTCTTAACAAAAAGTTACTTTTGCAAAAATTGTCATGTTTTATGCCACCTCTCTTCATCCTTGATTGCTCAAGTTGCTTGACCTTGAATCCTTCGTTTCGCTTCATGTTACATTTTCTCTTCACCACTTAGGATATATTTGTACCATTGCACACAGAGAAAAGTTTTGCTTCTGAGCTTGCCTATTCATGCATCAATTGAGCGAGATTTTGGACTGGGGATTACTGCAGGATTCCTGACATCAGCAGAGTGAATAGTAGTAGTTTGCCTTAATTATGATGGTTTCTCTTAAACCTTCCTCTTCCTTCCTCAGATATCTGCTTAATATTCCCTGTTCACTATCATTCATACTGAAAGATGAGGCAGAGCATCTCCTTAATAACTGGACAAGATCTAAGTTATTCTGAACTTCTGTCTGACCTTCAACATACAATAGGTCTTCCTTCTTTCTTTTTTGTTTTGTTTTTCTGTCTGTATAGCTAAAGACCTTTTCAGCACTACTGTTCTAAAAATCATTAGCAAGGTCTGATCTCACTGAATTTTGGCTGAAACAGACTAGGAAATAACCATAACAGAAATAAGATAAAAAGAAATACTGGGAATTTTTCTCACAACAGGCATTTAAATTCTCCATGACACATTCTTCATGTGTGAACATGTATCAGATAGCAACATATTAAATTGAAACAGTAACCTAAAGGCTTCTCTTTTGCATGGTTGGGAAAACAAAGCATTCTCAAGCTGTTTTATTTCCTAATATTTTAGAATCTTTATTTTGCTTCCTTAGTTTCTTTTTCATTCTGTAAAGTTTCAAAGCCACATTCCCAGCAGGGGTAAATTAGCAGAGCTCCACTGAAGTGAAGTCTTGCTGATTTATATCACTGGAGGTTCTGCTTTTAAATGGCTGTTTCAATGAGTCAAGCTGATTTCTGTCATACCCAGAACCCCCAAGTAGCACGAATGCTGTAGTTTCTCTCAAAAAATGGTCCCAAAAGAAGCTACACCTCTTCTCCATGTCACTGGACAAACCATCCAGTGAAACCTGAACAAAAGACCATAGAAAACAGTGGGCTTCCTGCCTTAAAATGATAGTCCAGACTTCACTTAAATTATTTGGTATATTTTTGCTCAATCTGATTATTTGAATCTGTGCATGTAACTACTGTGATTAAATGCTTTTTTTAAAAGAAAACAGTCCTTGTAGCCATCAGCAGAGATGAAGATCCATAGTGCTAGGAGCTGCACAAATTCTTCAAATGAAAAGGAAATGTTCCATGACCCGACCAACTCAAGTAGGGACAGATATGTACAGTGATTTTGTTTCCTTTATGGTGCAGCCACACAGCAGCACTTGTGACCATGGATTGATGAACTGTTTTCTTTAGAGTTGTTCATCATTCTCTGACGCAGGAACATTACAGAAGATTAAAATAGTGAGGTGAAGCCACATTGCTTGCCCAACCAATCCTCTGTACACTTCAGTCCCATCCAGTGTGACCCCACCAGTGACAGTGTAGCTGTAAATACTGTATGTGAGGCTGAGGAGATAGAGTAAAATGCAATCTAGTTGACTAGATGGACTCTGTGTCTCCTAAACTAATACATAACACTGCCAACTGCACGTTGCCAGCACACATATGTGGCTGTCTGTAACACAGAATGTGATAACTGCCATTAACCATGTGATATTAAAGTACTTAGCTAGAGCAGTTGTCATTTTAAAATCTCCTGTTTGTCAATAGATACTAAAAAGTGGTGTCTGAGACAGTGAGGAGTAACTGCAATGTCCTGGTGCACTGACTCCTGACTGGGTAGGTATGGATTTGTACTGGGTGGGACCAAAGCTTGGCTCACCATGGATAGCACATGAATTCTAACATAGCTGCTCCTAGAAACTTCTGTGTTTACATCTTTGTATCTCTACATATGTCCCTGCATAGTGAGGATGTTTTGTTCATGAATGTTGAAGATGGGAAGTGGGAGCGAGAGATGGAGTGGGAGTAGAACTGCCAAATTCATACATCCTACACTTGTGGAACTTTATTTGTTACAAAACATGCATTTTGGGCTCTAACTGCATCCATACCTGTCTAGGTGATAAGAGTAATCATATGGGGACCTGTTAAACAAAACTTCACCTTTAAGTTTTGTTGTTGTCCCTAGTTCTGTGCCCTGTGTGCAGAACCACCCCTAAGGGAAAGGTTCAGAGGAGGACAACCAGAGTTCTAAGAAGCCAAAAAACTGCATAGCAAAACCAAGATTGCAATGAATAAAGATATTTATTTTTCAAACAGGGTAAAGATGGCTGTAGATAATGGAAATATACCATTTTTCGTGTTCAGTGTGGATTAAATAGGAAATAATGGATTCAAAGTGAAGACAAAAAATGTAGAGAAAGTGTTAGAGGTATTATTTTAATCACAGAGATAGTTATGTGCTAAGGGGATTTCTCATAATAGCTGTGGCATGTTCCATAAAGATTGGAAGGATTTACACATAACTTTGCTTTCTTGGGGCAAGAGGACAGACACCTTTTATGGTCTTCCTGACTCTTCTGAGTCCATGAACTAAGACCAATATAAATCAGTGCAAATTTTTCTTACAACAAATGGAGTTTTCTCTCTGCTTTACTGCCTTCAACATGAGTCAGTTCCCAAGGCACCACTGGGACCTGTACACTGGGGACTTGAGCAAGTCTCCTAAAAGTAGGACATTTGTGTTTGTGACTTTTGTCACTTGTGAACTTGTCTATGGACAGACAAGAATAAACTAAACAAGGTGCACCAACATACCCAGGCAATGTCACAGATATTTCCTTCAAAAGAAAGGCAAACTTCAAAGCTTTCACTTCTCCTGTCACAACACTGGTGGAAAACAGTATCTGTTTATTGATTCACCTTATTTTTTATCCTACTTCCAACCAACTGGAGTGGGGCTTTAAAGTCATACCAGTGATGCTACATCTATTTCTGGAACAACAGTAATTCCAGAGAATAAAAAGCCACGGCCTGTGATGGATCATTTGGATTTTTGCCTGTAATTGTTTAAGAGAACTTTACTTAAGCAATAAAAGAATGAGGCCAGAGAATAATGCTAAGGAGAACTTTGATCTTCCTTCTTCAAACTAGTCTTCACCAAAGGAATAGGAACTTCCCAAAAGATAAAAATAATATCTCCAAAGCCAGAGCAGACTAGAAGGGAATTAGGGTGTTACTTGAATGAAATGAACTTGTTTTAGTCACAACTTTGACTTATGTGCCAGGAAAGTATAAATTTGGGGAAGTAAAAAGATCATATTCCTAGAAGTGCTGTTGGTTGATGCTGCTTTTCTTTTTATGCCAGTGCAAAACCTGCCTTGTACATTTGTGCCCTCAGTTGTGTTAGGCTACATGCAAATTATGCATCTGTACAACAGGCATATCTCAGTCCTTTTCTGTTAAATTGTAGTGTCTACTGCTATCCACATGGAGGTCAAGAGATGAAGAGGGATCATCATATATTCCTAATATATATCTATATTATAGTTGGATGTATTTATATGGATAACTCACTTAGAGTCTTAAGATGGTGAGTATTAATTGCCATCAAATTAATCTGCTAGGTAAGATAGGGCTTAGAGAAGTTCCTGTTCTAAAGAAAGCTCAAGTTCCTTAAGGGAGTCACAAGGCCAGGCAGTGTCGGTTAAAAGACAGAAGAGACTTGAACTTTATTCTCCCAAGTTTTTAACTAGTTTGCTAACTACTTCATCTATTCACTACTTTCCAGGCAGGGTATGAAAGTAAGAAAACTCCTTTTGCCAGTTTCCCTCTGCACTCCTGCATGAGTCAGCCAGGTTCTCACTCCAATATTGTCTAGGAAATTTCTTAAGCTGTAGTGATATTTTTTTCTGCAAAGCCCCACTGTTACTGGTGTGTGTCAGCATTGCTGAGTCCGCTGGTGTCACTGTAATAATTTGAAGTATAATATAAGGTGACTTTTATGTTGGACTTGGATGGTGTCTTAATTGCTACAGGGTCATCAGAGGTCTTTTTATTTTCACTTCACTGTGCATTAGTATTCTTCTCAGGGGTTCTTTTCTGGAAATTTAAAGAAGTCTGTTCTTACTCCTACACAAAACGTGGAATTGCTAGGCTTTACTGTGGAGACATTAAATCAGACTCCGGAGATTCCTTTGTCAAAAAGGAAGCTGTATTGTTAAAATTACATCTGGCTTTTGCACGTGTCACATTTCAGAGAAGCATTGAGCTTGTATTATCTAGTGGCTTTGCCTGCAGTCTTTCTTCACACTGTGCTATTTTTAGATTTTCATACTGCTGGAATTCAATAGTCTAGTTGTCAAGGCAAGCACAAGATAGTTCAGGTTGAATTTGTCAATGATTCAGCCATGTTCATTGCTACTATTACTATATAATCTTACCATAGTGGGGGACAAATACCACATTTAGGACATGTAATTGCATGGAACTGTCAGGTTTTAGATTGAAATTATAAAGTACTTAAATGTAATTACAATCCAAGTTTGAATCATTAGAGGGTAAGTAGAAGATTATCAAAAGATTCTGGGGGAAGCTATAGTTTTTTTCTGAAAGGAATGACAGTCACCCACAATGTGACTTCAGCTAATATTTTACCCTTTGTCCTTTCTCCTGACCCTTTTGCCCCCATGAGCACTTTCTTTCATATACTCTTTGTCTTAGTACTCTCTTTTGAAGGAGAAAAGAGTTTGGCCAAGGTGCTAGATGAGGACAGTGAAGGATCAGATCAGAACTTTGCTCTGTCCTGGTGCATGAGGGGAAATGAAGGCATTTGCAATTAAATAGGATCTGGATTAAAACCCATAAAAAGGCTGGCTCCAGTCAGCTACAGATTGGGGTTTAATATTGTGATGTTACACTGAATAACTGAAAAGTCATGAATGAGAAAATAGACAATATTCTTCATAGGTGGCTACCTTTGTAGCATATACCTATTTAAACCATGCTAAAGGCAGTGATCCAGTAGAGCATAAAACTGATACGGAGACCTGACCACAAGTGTTGTTTCATTGAAAATAGCATGCTCTTGTGCCTAGCAGAGCTCCTGGGTAATAAAGAATGCAGAATTTTAAAACTCACCAGATTATAGACCTCTGTGATTTCCAAGATTCTTACTATACTCTCCCGGTGACCACAATAAATGACTCTGATTTAGCAGGTATGGGATATTTCCTCTAATTTAGTTAATATTAAGGGATGGAGTCAATGTAAAAACTCCACTGTGGCACCCCTGCCTCTGCCTGCACATGTTCTGAGATGTTTTGGTGCCAGGGAGACCAATGCACTCCTGTTTCTGTAGCTGTAACCTGGGGGGTGCCAGAGGTACAGGTGGTAAATGATGTGGCCTGAGGGTGCTCAGGGTGCAGATTGTCTACCTGTAAGGCAATGGAAATGGTAGGGCTGAGCATGGCCAAATTCTCCCTGTGAACTGACTTAAATGAGTTCAGCTCTTCCTATACTGGCAAAAACTTGTCACCACACTGAAAACAAGATTCTAGATATCAGACATCAAAGGTACTATTGATTAAGAAAGGATTTAAGGGTGCCACATTATAGATACAAGATAAATACCTACTTGCAGAAATCCTAGGACTCTTAAATTTTCCTGTTGTACAAACTTTAGTTTAAATCACAATTTTTAAACAATAAGCCATAAACTTCAGTTGTTTGAGTACTGTCTGGCAGGAAAACCCTGATTATTGCCAGTTTGCTCTTTGCAGTGTGGAAGATTTGCAGGATGAAACAGCAGTCTCCTAGCAACCACAGATCCTGTAAAAATCTTCTCTTTGATAGTTCTTAAAATATGTTAATGCCACTAGACATTGCAAAATAAAACATTGGGATCCACACCTAATGAAAGAAAGAATTTTGGTTTATATCTTCAGTCCAGAATAACAATGCACTAGTCAGCAACAGTTCTGACAGTGACTCAACCCAGTTTGGGTTGCTAACCATTTTTGTTTGTTTAATTAGATCTGCATTACTAAATCCCAGTAGTGCAAATGCTTATACTAATAATTGTTTATATCAGTAGTCCCAATGAACTTCATGTGACTATTTATGTGTTTAATTACTTGCTGGACAGAAGATTTACAGTCTGAATTTTAGTGGGCAATATTTTAAAGGGCTGCTCCTCTCTCTTCCCCTGGTTATCTACAGGCATCTTATTAGGAAATTATTCTCTGACAATTTTTTATGCACATGCTGAGAAATAGAGAATTTAAATCTTGAAAGCAAAGTTCAAAGCTCATATCCTTATGGGAGATTTTGATTCAGCAATTATCTTGTCCTCAGAGCATCTACAGAGTGCCTTGCCCCTCCAAAGTGCAGTAAATCTTTCAGGGTGAGGCCCTGGGAGCAGGAGACAAATAAAAAAGGAGCGAGCATGTTAATCAATTCAAATGCCTACTCTGAGGGACAGCTGCAGTGGTGTGCCAACAGACATCAAAAGGGCTACACAGATGTAAGCCAGCCTAGGATGCAAGACTCTGCATTTAATGTAGAATCCCAAAGGATTTATTCATGCTGCTGCATTGCTATTTTTAATGAATGAAGCAGGAAGGACCATAGTGCCAGGCAGAACTTATTGTAAGGGAGTGAAATTCCTATTTCTGAAAAATAAGGAGGAGAGTTCACAAATGGTTTTTTGTCCCCCCTCAACCGTGCCTTTCTGAAGAGACAAAAGGATTAAACAAAGAGCTGCATGAAATAGCTTCTCAGGAATCTCAGAATTAGCAAAAATTTATCTTCCCATATGGAGCTGAGCTATAAAGAACACATGCATGCTAAGTCTCTGTAGGGCAGTGGAGATAGTTACGACAATGTACAGCACTTCTCATCCATTTCTACTGATTATTGTTTAAGTGCCAAAGAATCTCATTAGCTTCGTCTTTATTATGCTCATTATAGAGGCTTCACAAAGATAAAAAAGGCTTTTCCTTATTCCTCTCACAGGCAAAGAACAACTGACCATTTGTGGTCACAATATCTGCTTGGCTCATTTTAGAGTGAAAAAAGAGGTGATAGAACAGAAATGAAGCATTTGAGAGGCAGTGTCGTGTCTGTCTCCTCCAGAGCAGCCCTGCCTGAGCTCTTGATTGCAAGAAGAAGGGAACTTTCCTTCTCTTGAAAGCATTTCTATTTGTAGCATATTGAAAAGAGCTGCCACTAATTTCTATGCATGCAATCAGTGAGTAAAGCTGCAGCAAAGTGGAGGGGGATTCTCCAGGTAATGAAGTTCTCTGTAACTGAGGAATATGGACTTATTTTGAGGAGTTATAAGCAGGTATTTCTAGATCTTCCAGATCTCTTATACTGCTAAGAAATATTGCAGATATCTGATTGTGCCCTTGTATGGAGCTATGATATTCAGAAATATTTTAGAAGTTATTGCAAGGGCAAGGAAATTTCTTTCTGTGAGTTCACTGGTGTGTGCTGTCTATGGATACAGCCACTCAGATGATTACTGCAATGGTCCCAAAGAAAAGCTTTTTACAAGTTTTATTTATTTATAAGTGAGATTATAAGCAAAAAATGAAGATTGTAAACAGGCCTAAAATAGTTAGACAATATATTGCTATTTTTAGCCTACTCTTCCTCTATTTTTATTCTACCCTACCCCTTAACTAGTAAAGAATGATGATGAAGTTTCCTAACTGTAAAGAAATACCTTTTTTCTCTACTCAACAAGAGTTTGTTTCTTTAGCACCACAGTACAGCTTGTCCCCAAGTTTGAATTCTTGTTATAAGGCAGACAGATTAGGCAAACTGTACTCTTTTGTGACCCCATATTATTTCTGAGCCACAGACCATATGTCAAGCAGTGCTATTGACCAAGGTCAGTCAGCCACCTATTCACATCCCAGGTGGCTGCTGTTGAGATTATAAAAAGGGGCTGAAATGTAAGGAGAGCCTATCAAAAGTCTATAGAAAGGAAAAGAATGGAGAGGTATCAAATAATGACAGTGTATATCTGCAAACTTGTCATGTTGCACTAAATAAATTTGTAAGAGAAGTATTATTCCTTTGAAAATGTGTCTTCCAGTGCTTTGCTAGGCTAATGGTGTTCTGATGAATACCTGACAAAGAGTTGGGGAGCAGAGGTTCTCACTTTTCCCAACCTGCAGAGACATCACAGAACTGTTCTCTGTCTCAGGAGGTCAACAGAAAGTCACCAAACACTGAGTGTTTGTAGAAGAAATGCTTTCAATATGGGCCAGGGAAGGTTCTCCCTTACTAAGTGTCAATGGAAGAGACTGAGCAGAGCCACATCCAAGTGACTTCAGCCCCAGTGTCCCTCTTAATTATTTAAAAAATACTTCTGGATAGATATAAATGGAAAAAGAGTGGGATGCTGGAGGGTTTTGCTCCACTGGCAGCAGAACTGCTGTTCTGAGGGTGGGTTTTCTTTAGCTGCCATTATTTCAAAGGGGCTGGGCAAATTTTGAACTCCCATCATTGCTATAGGAGAATGGCAGGTTTGGGCATCAGAAAGACAAATGGGATGAGCAAGAACAGTTATGCAAAGACTCAAGGATATTGCACAGGCTTGGAGAAACAAACATCTAAACGTGACCCTAATAAATTAATGAATAGTGCTTTATAAATAGTGTCACCTCATGCTGGCTTTCCAGTCAAGGTTAAATGAAGACAAAGTGACTTTTAAGAAGTCAGCTAAAAGAGGAGATTGTGATTCAAGATGCAAAGAAACCTTGTTAGAAACCTTGATTCAATTCCTTCATCTACTTCAGATTTCCTTTCCAGTAAGCCTCTCAAACCCTACTATCACCAAGATAAATAATTGCAGGTTTAGGGTGGAGATTTAGGGTCTAAGTCTCCATCTATCCTACAATTTACAGTTTACCAGCACCACAAATATCACTGTTTCTCCCTGTACATTTATGTCACAATCATACAGTGACAATTACAATCATAATTTTATTTCAGTTAGGAAAGCTGTATTATTACTGCACTGATTGCATGAAAAAGACAAGGATAATACAACTAATAAAGATTCAACTAGTTAAGCTCTATAAACTGAAATGTATTTTGTATCTGTCAAAGGTTTTATTTTGCATTTAAATTGATTTTTTGTATCAAAGAGGGAAGATATTTCTGTGGTTCAAGACTTCATCTAGTTTCACAAATCTTGCTTTTCACTTCATTCTTTGAGTGACAATGGGACTATCCAGGAGATGGATTTGTGCCTTAGTGTCTCTGCATTGATACAAGTAAAACAAAGATTGTAAACAAAGCTTCACAGTATCACAAACAGGGAGAGAGAGAAAAAGAACCAAGGACTGTGAAATGTTCAGAAGCAAAAGATGGACTCAGTTAAAAAAACCCCACAGGCAGTATCATATCTTTAAAACACTTATGCCTTACTATGGCAGGGAAATGGGGCATTAAATTAGGTATAAATTAAACTGAAGGTGCATTTATGTTGGTAGTGGTCTTTGATGTTACAATACCGTTGTGAATATAAAGCTGTAAAATAATAGCCCTTGTCCAGAAATAAACAAAGGGAGGCTATGCATCTGCCAAATGCTTTGTAGTGAAGTAGAGGAATTTTAAGGTTGAGAATGTGCCTGAGACATTAATCAGGGATAGGCAGATCAATAAAGAGTAAAGCATATAAACACCGACAAGATATGTAGGGGCAAATAGCATTCTCAGTGGGACAAAATAGAAAAAGTCACAGGGAGAAGTTCAGAGTAGAGAATTGTCATCTCATACAGCTGTACATTTCTTCTTCAAACAGTGAAAACATGAGGAACTCAAGTAAGAGAACCAGAGAAAGGATTATCCCCACTGTGGCAGAATACAGAGTCCATTGAACCAAAAAAATTATATAAAGCATAAAAAATAAGGGATTGAGATAATTAACTAAATTAAGGAAGAGTTAAAAAGAACATATCTAGAAAATCTAGGAACAAATGGAAAAGATAAGGTTTAGTAGAAAAAAAAATATTTTGGCATAGAATATTAGGACATTTTTGAAGTCAACTTACCAAGAGACTTTTTTCACAAACACTGTAGGAAAATGTCAGAGCCAACCAAAGAAAGCCCTTCCTATGATATCTTTTACAACTGGGAAAGGATCTAAATTTACAGACTGAAATTCTGGCTCTCGTGATCTCCTGTGTGATTTTTGCTGTTTGATGCAACTGCTTCCAGAATTCCCTCCAACAGGCATATTCATCTAGGATGGAGAATTCTCTTTTACTTCCAGTTTGGTATTAGTATTTATCAGTGAGAAAATGACATCATGCTTGTCTCTCTTAGACCAAAGGGAATGGCAGGGATTTGCCTGTAGGCCTGTACTTCAGACATCACTAGGAAAGGGCTGTTGGGATCATCTCCTCTTTAAGGCTGCAGTGAGGCCAGTCTAACATCCTGGCTATGACTACAAAGCCAAATGAACCCTCTGAAAGCAATATTTTGTGTTGCCAGGTCATTATTTCAAAAAGAAAAGCTGCTTTTTTTCCTCTTTAGAACAATAACTGACACACATGAAATGAGCCAGTCAAGTTTTATAGGGAGAATTCATACTTTTATTACACCAGTTGGTACATTTCTGAAAAGCAAAGAGAAAAACCATGACATCATGGAAACTTTATTTGAGAGAAACAGAGGTTTAAACACAAGGAGTCTTCATTGTTGTTGCTTTCTTTCCCCAGGTATATCTCTTGGCCAATAGAATTTCTCTTGTTCTGCAAATATTGCATATATCCTTATATTATGAAAGCTAGAATAACTCTGCAAAAATATATGGCATTGATTTATATCCTTCCATATTTTTCTACCACTGTATGCAGTTAAATTTAGCTTGGTGATGACCTAAACACCCCCCTCCTTCCTAGTTTTCCACGTCAATGACTTCCAGAGTTGCCCTTTGGAATTCAATGTTCCTGGTATTGTAGCATCTAAACTAAAAGTCCTGCCCCTAATGTTTCACAAGAAAATGAATGAAGTGACATAGTGAGTGATTGGGGAAGAACTCATAAGTAGGAACTAACTTTCAAATTCCTGCCAGGTAGAATTTGGATTATGCCTTGCTGCCTGGGGATTTATATACTTTCAGATGAATGTCTGACTTCACTCTGATTCCTATTGATCTTTTCAGACCTTCAGGTTGTTTTGTGACAATAAGCTCCACATGCAACTTACTCTATTTAAAAATCACTTTTGATCAGTTTTGATCTTATTGCCTTTCTGTGTCATTTAAGTCTTTCATTCTTGCTTTATGAAAGCACAAAATGGAGCACCTGACAATCATTTTTCTAACCATGGTTTCGTATATGTTTCTGCTAAAGATAATGTGCTTTTTTGCTGTCTCTTCCTAAAGGAGTCTTTTAACTTTTAGTTCATCTTTCCTACAAGCTTTCTTCCTGATTGTTGTTGGCAAAGTGATGATCAGAATTATTTTCTGCACTCTAGACCACAGTTATATGGTCAGAAAAATTAAATTTTTCCTGCCTGTGTAGTGTTATAACTACAGCAGTGTTCAGCAGATCTCACTACTGGGTTTTCCATGAAGGTTTTGTTTTTGTTCCTATCTTTTCCCCCACAATAAATTTAAACTTCTTGTCACCATGCACTCTTGGATTGTCAGTATTGAACTTTGCCTTGTGCCCTATCTTCTTCCAGGTCTGTTAGTTCTCATTGAAATCTTTTATCTACTGATTTTTCTGGATAAGTTTGTGCATCTTTAAGGGTTTTTCCTTCACTTTTCGTCTCCTTTTCCTACATTATTGCTAAATTATGATTCAGCAGTCCCCTCTATGTTTAGTCTTTAACTTTTATTAACCACTTTGAACATTTAGCCTTAAAGTTTCTTTTTCCTAGGTTGTTTTGAATGACAAAAAAATTTTACTTCTCTTTTAGTCATTCCTGACTTCATTCAGCTGGTACACATCTCCCTGGGACCTACCAAATGTGGCACATGTAATCTTTTATGACTTTTAAAAGCCTCTGAGAAGGAAAAATTGGAGAATTACACACCAGTCAGCCTTGCCTCTGGTCTGGAATAGCCATGGAGCATATATTTGAATCCATTTCCACACACGTGAGTTTCTTCAGTCACGGGATAATGGGATAATTGTGTCTTTTTTCACAAGCCTGGAATTTTTTCAGTCTTTCTAAGGCTGATCTTGCTTTACTCTGTGCACAGAAGTGAAAATACATCTTTAAAGTTCCATCCCATTTAAGTTTCAAGTCCAAGGTTATGTTAGATTCTTTTCAGCTAAACAGAACTCCTCAATGCTCAGTAGTCTCTGTTTTATGGTCTCTTGGTATAATCTTAGTTTCCTCCACCTGGATGTATAATTTTATCATTAACTATTTAAATGTTCTTTCAATAAGTTAGAAGTGAGATCACTCTGTCCTGATATAATTGTTTATCACACTATGAATGTTTGCATTAACCAAGAATTAATCATGAAAAGTTTTCCTTGCAATCACCAATGAAAAGGCTTAATACTTTTAGACTTGATTTTTCAGATCCTTGTAAGGTGATTTCCTTTGAAACAACTCCCTAAAGAGTTGTTAGTCTGTTTTGTATGCACTGCAAAAGTGTTTTATTGCCATAGTATAGCTTCATACATTTTTCAAAAGAAAGCATCATGTCATATTAAATCAAATATCCACAAAAGACTGTTACAGCTGTTCTTTTAAATTCATCAGTCCTTTGGGGAACTTTGGCCAGAGTGTGGAGCTGACACTGTCTACAGGGATGACAACATTACAGTAGTTCTTATCAGAGTGATGGCATTTTATAGAACTTTGAAAAAAAACCAGTTTAATTATTTCCTTCCAACCTGCTGTGATTATGCAAGACTCAAACTGAGAAATCAGCTGTTAGAATTATTTACCATCATAAGCTGAGACTCAGTCTCTGTGAAGACTTTGCAATGCCTTCTTTTGGGGGTGTCCTTTGGTCCTTGCTGCTAAGACTGGGTACTTGATTGAAGTACATTGTACTTCCTTCTGCACTCGGCAGCTGTGTTTTGTTTTCCTCCCATTAAAAGATTGACAGGACAGTGGTAGTAGAGGGAATAGAAACCGAAGTCTCAAATGGTACAGAATCAGGATTACTGGGCACTGGAAGTTTAGTTGGCTGTCAGGCTGACCAGCTCTCTAGTGATGAGATTCCAGAGAAACATCACCATTTTTGTCCTGGGAATCAATCCCAGAGATACCCCCTCTCACCTCCAAGCAGCACCTGTCACATGCATCTCATCCAGCTTGGGAATACATCCCAAAGGATGAGGACAAGTGGTGACTCCAAGCACAAGTGAGTACTCTCCTGCCTGTTTGTTTCATTGCCTGACACATCAGGAACCACACTCCCTCACAGTGAGTGTTTGCAAGATTAGGTTCTCAAGCCCTACTGCGTTGCCTTTGACTTCACATCCCAGTAATGAGTGGTTCCACAGTGGCTATAATGCATAATACATTGATAATAACAGCACATGTATCATTAGACTTCCTACTTGCAGTATTTGTCATAATTCTTAAATCACACTTCTTCACAAATAAATAAAACCCAGCAATAGATAATTTCAGGCTTTTATGTCAGAAGTGCACAAAAAGCTATAGTTCTTTGAGCACTTGGGTTTGTTTTTTTTTCCCCTGAGTTCTCTTTTAGTATTTTGAGAGGTAAAGCATTAATATAAAATGGTGACATGGCTGTCAGTTAACTTTTAATGTATTTAAATGGAGAGAGGTAGAAATGCATCACTGAATAAAAAAAATTTATTTGAAGAGCTGTAGGCCCAAGGTCAACATGCAACACCCCATTGCACCAGTGGTAAATAAAATTGCAGAAATATTAAAGAGAAGCAGAGCTGTGAAAAAGACCTGCTAGATCAGGTATTTGGGGAAATACAGATGACAACTGGAAAATATTGTAATGGTGCACCTATCATCTCTTAAGGCAATAGATGACAGTGGAAAGCAAGATAATGAAAAGGTAGATTTATTTCTCACAGTAACAAGTTCTGCTGCACTTCTACTTAAATTAATAGTTTACAGTTAATCCAGACACGGTAATTTAACTGCAAAACTGCATTACAGGGGTTTGAGTGCTGTACTTGGCATAGAAATGTAAGATATTTTTAGTTCTGAGCTATAAAAGGAAAGTGCAAATATAGAAAGTCTGCAACTGAACTAAGTCTGAACCACAACAGCTTTGCAGGCTGCAAGTCCTGCCAGTTCTGTCTGGCAGAAAAGGCACTGACTGCTGGAAGACTCGGGACAAACCAGAGACAAGACAGTAACATTTGCCATGACATGCAGTCATTCTACATAGATCAAAGTTTTCAGGGGTTGACAGTGCATTGACATTCTCCATGGACCTACTTTAATTTATTAATAGGAATAGGTTGCCCAGGGAATTAGGAGAGTTACCATCCCTGGAGGGGTTCCAGAGGTATCTGGGTGTGGTGATTTAGTGGTTTAGGGGTTACAGGGCCAGTGGCGAGTTAATGGTTGGACTTAAAGGTCTCTTCCAACTTTGATGATCCCATGGTTTTATGATTCTATTTTATTTTTGTTGCATCCATCCCAACTGGAACTACATAAGTACAAAAGAATAATTTCTTCAGGGAGAGAAATTTAGATAGTACACAAAGGTGTTAATATGTTCATCGATTTAGATGCCCTTAAAAAGACCAAGGAAGACAGCATAGCAAATTTATTTTTACACATCCAACACCTTTGTTGGAAAAACCTGTTATACTCGATGCTCAAGGAATTTCCCTAGAAAACACATTAGTGCTATTACAAAGTTTACAGAGTTGATGCCTTAATCTGGAAGAAAAATAATGAGGTAGTGTGATAATAGGGTGTAAGTAACTTTGGAAACATACAGTCTTACTGGTTTGGAGCAAAAATTTATCAACTGCAATACAGAAATTTTCTTTTCAACAAGTAAAATTCTATTATGACTAGGAGGTTCATAAAATATGCTATGTGAATTAATGAAAAGGTATTAGTGACACAATTCAGTGTCAATCTATGTGCTCTAGTGAAAAAAGGAAAGTGTAGAGTCATTTGTAGAAACAGGTAATTATTTTGGGGAGTGTGTGTCTAATTTAGTTGACCTGGGAATGAGGCATGAAAAACTGCCCACTGGAAAAGTACTGCTCACTACAAATAATTTTAGGAAACTGAGGAACGAAATAAGCATATGTTCATTCCTTAGAGTATTAGGGCAGTAAGCACAAGATTCTGATGTCCCTCAGTGCCTCAAGAGGGACTCAAGCAGTGCCAGACCTTTATCTTGCTGGCCAGACTGCCCACAAGGTTCATAGACTATCCCGAGTTGGAATGGACCCATCAGGGGTCCAACTCCTGGCTCTGCACAGAACACCCCAAAGATCACATGAGGTGCCTGAAAACACTGTCCAAACACTCTCATGGGCTTGGGGCTGCTTCCACTTCCATAGGGAGCCTCTTTCACTTCTTAATTATTTTCTCTCAGATAGAAAGATTATATGATATTCTAACATTCATCATAATGTAATTATCTATATAATTATTGATTCCAGGAAAAGATCCCATGTTTTCAGTTGCAGGCTACATCTTAAAAGTTTTTAACGAAAACCAAAGCAAAGCATAAACACTTCAGAATAGCAAGAACAGAAACACTCCTAAATATCATAGATTTGATAAGTACTACAGGGGGCTAGGAAAAATTTCCAGCATACATTAGAATAAGGATTCCTCATTTTTCTAAGGATGTTTTTGCAACACATCCATTTTATGAGAGGATCTTGAAACACTAAACAAATTGATTAAGAGTTATTTTTATTTTGCAGCTGGAGAAACCGAGGAACTGCCAAATTTGACCCTTACCCAAAGTTACACAATAAAGCAGTGGAGACAATTGTAAGAAAAGCTAATTTAATTCCCTATAAATCTGTATCTAAATTTACCTGCATTTTACCACAATGTTTATCTGGAAAATAATTGTTGGCACAATGTAGTAACAATCATTGTAAGTAACAATCATTGGAACAGCTTTGGTGTTAACAATTGTTGTTCCACAGAAAGTAAGGATTTAAAAGACATTTGTTAGCCAGTTCATCCTACAAATTACAGCAGTGCATATGCACCTTCATAAAATTCCATTATAGCTTAAAGGACACATACTAATATTTATTATAGCTATTGGGCTTCATAATTTTGAGAAATGTAAAAATCAAGATATTGATCAGTGGTACTAAAATAACTGAGTTACTAGAAGAGTTGCCTGTTGTTTTTCTTCTGATGATGGAAGTTCATTAGGAGTGGGAAATACTCAATCCCTGCTTGTCATGATGTTTAGCTAATTATTGCGTTACTAAATAGTGACTCAGCCAGGAAGGTTCATTTGTTTCTTTCTTCCCAACTGGAATAACTTGAAAGCTTATGCAATGGGAAAGTGAAAGCTGAAACTTTCTTCTCAGCATCCCACTCTTTGTTACTCACATTTCCCAACATGGGGGAGAGATGTATTTCCTTCAAGGAAGGAAGGGACATTTAAGATGTGAATGAAAGCAAATACAAGAAAAGCAGGAAACCAACCAGAGCTGTCAATACACAATTTATAGAGCTGCAACACTGCTGGGGTAATATCAGTCAGAGACGCAATCACCTGTAAAAGGAACTCCTGGAGACCTGAGCTCAGAAATGAGACATTAGCTATGTTAGTACCCAACACTTGTTCTGAAGGCCTGGTGGTTGAAGAACAAAGCCTCTTTCCTTCCTGGTTGCTTCCTGCAATGTTAGTTTCTACACTCCAGAACGATTATGAGCAATATGATACAAAAAGCTGCCAGTAGCTTGTGAGTGGAACAGTCTCACTTCTTTCTGCCCTTGCCTATTTCCAACATAAATAAACGCATAAATAATAATTTGCCAACAGCTTCCCTCCTGCTGTAGGGAAATGTTTCATGTTTGGTTGGAATAATTAACAGGCATTTTGTTATTTTCTACTACCATATGCTGCTTTTCTGCTCTGTATTTGCTCCTCATACCAGCTCCCAGTTTTGCAGCACTGGGAGTTGAATGGCAGATTGGTTGTGGAAGGTGTGTAGAGAAAGAGGAAGGTGGGGGAAGATCTTAGGCACTTCCACCTTAACACTAGAAGAACTTGGGGCTGCAAAGGTCTGCTTTTGTAGCTATCAATGAAGTAAAAAGCCATTTATTTTTAACTGGGGACTGAGTGGCTCAACAAAAGAGCCAAACTAATTTTGTTTTCATTATTTATTGTGTTCCAATTCTCACGACTGATTCTGTTTTAATTGTATTTTTAATTAACTGCATTGATTACAATGGACTGTACACTTCCCTCACGGAACTGCTGACTGGCTTAGCTTCCATTTTGTTTTACTGCAACAACACAAAAGGAAGTAAGAGAAGACAGGTTTATTCAGGGAAAAGGAAGGATCTTTTCTGCAATTTGCTGGTGAATATGGGCACTTATGAAGTTAATTTTAGGAGGATTTTGTTAGCAATTTGTTAGTCCACGGGTAACTCTGGTTTTGCATGGGTTGCAATATGGTTGTATTGTTTCGTCCTTATGATAACTGGGCAATATTTTATCTTTTACTGCTGCTTGGGGATTGGATGGGTGGGAGTGGCAGGAGGGAAGTTCTTGGCACAGTGCTGCCTCCATCTCTGCCCCCTTGGCATCCCATTGTGGGGCTGGGGCTCCCCTGGCTCTGCTGGGTCAGCCAGGAGCACTGGGGGCTGCTCCAGCCCCGTGTCCTGGGCACCTTCCAGTGTCTCCAAGTTCTGCTCATTCCCTCCGGCCTCTGACTGTTGCTCCTCTGAATCTACTGCTCTCTTACCAGCACTCCTTGCAAGACTATGAATCAGCCCTGAGTCTCCAGAAATAGGATGTGTCTGGTGCTCTCCGTGCGCTCGCAGCACCGTGCAGCATCGCAAACGGAGCCAAGGTCTGGCTGGCTGCTGGAGAAATAAGTGGTTGTGAACCAGCTTTGGAATCTTCAATAGCTGCTCATTTTAGCCATGTTCACACAGCAGGTTTTTTACTACAGTTATCCAGGGAATAGTTGCTCTTTGGGGGAAATATCTCTTCATTTTTAAGAGAGCAAGTGAACAGGCCTGGTATTTATTCCTCATTCTCTTTTGTTTAAAACGCTCTCTGTATCCAAGCAGGGAGCAGAGGGCTGAGACTGCCATATCCCTGATCATTCTTGCCCAGCTAACATCAAATATTAATGCAAACAGCTCATAAGCTTGACAGATACAGATGTGATTTGAATAATTTTAGTTTGTCTTTGCAGGTATTGAATTTACTGCCAGAAATTGAGAGCTGTGACCAGGCCAACAGTGTCACAAGAGAAGGCTCTGCAGACTACAGTCTAGGAGCTAGTTGTTCAGCAAGAGGTGTTCCAACACTGGTGCATCCAGCTCCCTTGGGTTCTTTCAATGTTAAGTTCTGAAGAACGTTTGGAAATTCCCTTTTGGTAGTGAAAAAGGAAAAGGAGTTGGATGTAGATACACTGCTGATTTGAGACATGGAGACAACAGTGGGATCTTTAAACAATTTTTGTCCATTCTAGGTACTGAGTAAGTGTGACACAGAAAAAAAAAAAAAACCAAAACACTTGAAGGCTTTTCAACTGAGAGTGAATTTCAATACAGGAAAGGTTTCTTTAAACTTGATAAATAGCTGCTTACTTTTGGGAAATCAGCATTTTTGGAATTTCAAAAGCATCCTCTCAAGAGTATTACACAGGGGCATAAACACACTACTGGAGTTTCCAGCTCAGACAAAGAAGCAGAATTGCATATTTTATTTACTCTCTGTTGATAGAAAGCAATGGTATCTCAAAAGAAAGGCACAGCTTGCTAATAGCAAATACTTTTGGAACCGCTGAGGCCCTGGTCACAACTAAGGATCATGATCTTATCTCTCAATAAGATTTTCCAATCAGTTTTTCCTCTACCTGTTAATATTTCCTCCCTTATCTTCCCAGATTAATTTTGAAAATATCATATTTTAAACACAAGATTTATGGCATCTGCTTCTTCCTTATCCACAAGATGTCTTTTCCTGTCACCTAAACCTCCTGGCACTGAAGAGTTTCATCTAAGAAGGTCAAATTTAAGCTGCTTTGCAAAGAAGAAGTGGTTGAAACAAATGCTTCAGCTAGTCTGTGAAAATACAATTTTTTTCAGCTTTATGAGAAAATATATATTTTATAAATATAAAATATTCCCAAATGATTCCCAAATGGGTCCTACTTCTCCTTATCTGACCTGAGGTCAAAACCAAAAGTTCCTGATATTCTGACACATGAGTCATGCCGTTGGGCTTAATTTATAGGACTCACATTTAGTGGAAAATCCTTTTAAGCCACCCCATAATTCATAAAAGTTTCTGTTCTTTGAATTTGTTGGGATCAAAGTTTTAATATTATGTTTTCTGATGGGAGACTAAAACCCATGGCTCACCAAGCCTACAGAGGAAACAGAGTAATGCAAATGCAGCTTTGGCAGATTAATGTAATTCCGATTCCCTCTTTTCCGTCCCCAAAATGCTTGCTGTGGTGGGTTCATATTAATAAGTAAACTTTTATTTTACTCCAGTTAGATGTTAGAACACAGTGGGAGTGCTGCAGCAAAGTTATATCTATGTTTCTATTAATTGCATGCAGTACATCACTGAGCAGAATTTTAATAGAGCTGAAAACCTTTCAATGATTGGGAAAAAATACCAGTCCTGAACAACTGAAAATTAAATCAGAGCAACTTCTGGCTCTGGGCAGTGCCTTGCACTTTAATCTTTTCTTGGTAGAGTTCAGAGATTTTCACTATGTGGACCAGGAAAATACTTAAGTATTGCATGTGGCTGTGTGAGAGAGTCAGTGCACACCCAGGTGTTTGCTTTTATGATCTACCACAGCCATGCTATGGCTGGGCAAAACCCCACATCTTGCAAACATGGCAAACACAGGCTGCTGGATGAAGGAAGAAATGAAAAATGAGTTGAAGCACCTTTAAAATCTTTGTCATAAATAACACTTGTAGATCAAAGCTGGACCAGAGAAGAGAGATCCATTAATCTTTTCTACCTCT
This sequence comes from Setophaga petechia, assembly GCA_024362935.1. Lineage (NCBI taxonomy): Eukaryota > Metazoa > Chordata > Aves > Passeriformes > Parulidae > Setophaga > Setophaga petechia. The sequence continues at coordinate 8,572,793 of JANCRA010000003.1, read as the reverse complement.
TGCTCTTTCACCTTCCCTTGCCTGGCTTTGCAGTTTTCAGGCATCTCTGCTTATGGTAATTGTCCTAAGGCTGTTGTAGCTTCCAGTACTCTGAAAGTAGCTTTTTTTCTAAAGGCATCCAAAGATAAAGAGTACAATTGAGGAGTGTTTTTCAAACTCAAAGAAGGGGAAAAGTCATGTTAACAAAAATCACTGAGAAAAGAACACTAAACATTAAAAGTTAAAAAAAATCACTGAGAAAAGAACACTAAACATTTCTGATTGGAAGTTTTGCTTTCCTGTCACATGTGCCAAAATATCCTGAAATCAATGTGAACTCTATGGGCTCAGGATATTTCTGTCTGAGTAGCTGCCCCTCTGAGGGCAAAGAGCAGCTTTGGCTGGAAAATGATTTTGTTTTCTGGTTGGAGCTCTGAATCCTGTGCAGGAATTCACCATTGTAATATTGTTTTGGTGTTTTTTTTTTTTTTTTCCTTTATACAAATATTTCTCTCCTGACTCACTTGCTGCTCTCCTCTAAAAAAGAAGGGGTAAGAGGGCAGAAAGGGGAAGACAACTGAATAAAAGACCCTAACTATAAAAAACTTCATGGTGAAACACTTAATTTCATTGAAAACACATTCATGTTATTGGGAAGCAGACTGTCTATTTTAGCCTGTCTTGAATAAATAGCTTATTCTTTTGAGCACGGGCTTATAGATGTCTGTGCTCTGCGAAGAAGATTTTGATCTAATTTGTATTTGATGAGCTGGGAAGCTGTAAATGACCACATGCGTCATCCTGGGAGCGTCGTAGCTTTGTGCAGTGCTCGACGAGACCAAGGCTCCACGAGTGACCCAACGGAGGTGGTTTGGAGCAGGCAAGGAGAACTCTCTAAACACCATCTGCTCGTTCTGTTGCTTGTAAAACGATGTCACATCTGCTGCTCTAAAAACATTATGCTGATCTCTCCTACAGCACAAGGCTGCTGTGCTCCTCAGCTCTGGGAAAAGGAGTCAGCGCCGCAGCACTGGGACAAGAGGTGTTAACTGTGGATGAAATTGCACATTGCCTGCTTGGCTTCCACATCTTGTGACCAAACCATAAATGTCATGGGGGAAAAAAAAGAAATTAAAGAGAGGATCCAGCACTCTGCATTTAACTGGTGAAGCTGGTTAAATACTTTGACTGTTAGTCTTTGCTGAGCTACATCTCGCCCCACCTTAGCTGCTGCTGGGGAAGCAGCAGCAACTAATATTATTCTATGCTTCAAGCCTAACATTCTAAGTCTTCTCAGAGATTGAGAAGATATATTTGAGATTAGCTTGATTGGTGGAAAATGAGATTTGTCTTTGATTTCAGATGAAATGTTCTCAGAAGGTGCTACCATTTCCTTTGGCCATCAGATTTTAGAGCTTAGACTATTTGGCTGCCTAACACTTATGAGGTGTTATAAAGCTAATTTACCTACCCTGGAAGCTCCAGGTGTACACACTGGAGTATACTTTTGCAATACTACTCATTACTACTATACCCAAAGTGATCATTTCATAATAGTGGTGTATAGGAAAACAGTGTTGGTATCAGAGGAGAGAGGTTATAATGATGCAATAGAAATCCTTGGAAGTACCAAGGAACAGCAGCCCCAGATAATTAAAGATTTAGTATTTGGCTTTTCACACCCACATGCAATTATTAGGACCTGAGATTCTTTTTCTGTGTTGCCAGACACCAGCACTGTTTTCAGGAATCTGCAGATGCAGGAAAAATAACAGAGTGGAGTTGTTAAGGTGTATGTTGCTTGCAGTTCAGTGGCTACGCTCACTTCATAAAATAATGAGTTTAAACTAGTATCTTAAAATTGTTGTATTTGCCTGGTATCTCTTAATGGTGAAAAGAAGTGAACATCATCTTCTGTCAATCAAGATTATGTTAAAGGAATTAAACCATCTATTTTAATACCCATTTTGACCAAAAAAAAATTAGGCTACTGATGACCTGATGGTCACCTCCAATTTGCAAAGCATAGGGGAACAAACTGTGCAGTGTCATGTGGAATACCATGGCAAGAAAGAGACCAGGATGTCAGGAAAGGTGGCCATATGACATTTTCCACTGCTGTATGAGACTCATAAAAGACCCTAAAGATATGCTCTGGCACATAGATATCATGCTAAAGAATTGAAGCATCTGATGTAGTTCACTTTCTTAATTTCCTCTGGTAACCTAGAGATACCACAGCTTCAGTATATCAACTATTGAGGGTAGTTCTACATAGACCCACCTGTCTGGAAGAGCAGGAATAGAACAGAAAGTAGGACACTGGAAGACTTTTCAGGTATTTGGCTGCTGGCTTGATCACTGACCTGGGCAAAGTACCTCATTACCCTTTCCTTCTGGTCCCACCTCTTACTATTTATTTTTTAGCATATTGGATGCATGAGTCAGTGAAACAATATATACTTTCCATTATAATGCATTTGAACCCAAATCTTACTTGTAAACATCACTGTACTGTAAATAGAAATGAAAGATTTGGTATTCATCCAAGAACAAAGCAAATGACTATTTTTACATCATGGTGGCAGGCTGGAAGGGCTGAAAGAGGACACAAAACCTTGTATAAAAGAGCTTTGACCTACAGCAACAAAATCTTGTCTGCTCTTTCAGCAAGATTCTGTTAGTACTCAGGTGCCCTAGAAAATGAGAACCTAGAAACTGCCCTAGAAACTTTCCTTTAGAATGGGAGATTGGTGGCATTTTCTACTGCTGTGGAATTCTACCACAGAGTTTGCATAAAAGTCTTCCTCCATGCTTACAGATTTTCTAGTTTTCACAGAGTATTCTGAGTTGGAAGGGAACCTCAATGATCTTTGAGTTCAACTCTTAAGAGAATGGCCCATATGGGGGTCTAGCCCCTTCATGCCTGTGAAGTTCGGGTGTGTGAGGCTCTGATTTCTAAAGATGCTTGTGCGCCTTCAGAAAGCCATCCCTGCGCTCAGACATTTGTCTTGCAAGAGATAATGAGCAGCAGGAATCCTCGTGGACAAAAAATAGTAATAGAGCAGAAATTAATATAATTTTCCTTGTTTGTGTTAATGTCTGTGACATTGTGCTTTAGTGGCTACCTACAGGATTCCTTAGGGATTAAGCAGCCTACCTGGGTTAGAGATAAACATTAATCTTTGAATCTTCTCAATATCCTATATAAATGTCTACTCTAGTTATATTTCCTCTTTACAATAGCTGTTGTAATAATGACTTCTTGTGAGAGGAATGAAAAAGGGTGTTATTCTACCTTGTGCTTCATTCATCTGCATTGTTTTCAGCTGGTTTTCCTAAGGCTACAGGAGGGAATTGAATTGCCTATATGGGGTCAGAGTTTGGCCCTTGAGACTAAATCACACAGGAGGGAGTACGACAGCACAGCGACTCTCCAGGTGGCTGAAGCACCAGTCTGAGCCAGGTGATACCTAGGAAATAAGCAATTGCCATTGCATCTGTCTTCACTGGTGCAGTTCTGCAGACCCAGTAAATTATTCTCGGACTTGAAGTTGAGCAAAGTGAAATGCAAGGTTCTACATCTGGATCAGAGCAATCCCAGGCACACCTGCAGGCTGGGCAGAGAACTGATTGAGAGCAGCCCTGTGAGAAAGGCTTGGGGGTCATGGTTGATAAAAAATATGAGCTGGCGAAGTGTGCTCACAGCCCAGAAAAACAACCATGTCCTGAGCTGCATCCAGAGGAGTGTGGGCAGCAGGAGGCGAGGGGATTCTGTCCCCTGTTCTGCCCTTGTGGGACCCCACCAGAGTGCTGCATCCAGCTCTGGTGGGCCCATAACAAGAACACAGAACTGTTAGAACAAGTCCAGAGGGGGCCATGAAGGTGAGAAAAAGACTGGAGCACCCTTTTCTACAAAGACAGGCTGGTGAAACTGGTGCTGTTTAGCCTGGAGAAGAGAAGGTTACATGGAGAGCTCACAGCAAGCTTACAGCAACTGAAGGGGCTACAGGACAGCTGGAGAGGGACTCATTGTGAACTGCAGTGATAGTACATGGAATACAAGGTACAAACAAAGAGAGTGGAAATTTGTTTTAGATATTAGGAACAACAACTTCACTGTGAGGGTGGTGAGACACTGGAACAGGTTGCCCAAGGAGGCTGTCAATGCCTTAACCCTGGCAGTGTTCGAGGCCTGGTTAGGCAAGGTCTTGAGCAATGTGGTTTAGTGAAAGGTGTCCCTGCCCATGGAGGGGGGGATTGGGACTAGATGGCCTTTAAGGTCCCTTTAACTCCTTAACATTCTTGGCTCAGTTGGCCAGAGCCTGGTGCTAATAATGCCAAGGTTTCAGGTTTGATCCCTGTGTGAGCCTTCACTTAATAGTGATAGCTGGACTTGATAATGCTTGTGTATCCCTTCCAACACAGAATATTCTGTGATCCAAATATATTGGGGTGTCTAGGGAATGATTATGAGGATTATGAGGAGTATATGGCTCCATAAGCATGGTAAATTCATGTGGAGCGTGGCCAGGTTTCTGCCTCTCACCACCAGCCTCATTCCGTCTTAGTTTACAGTATGTGAAATCTTAACTTCAAAATGTAGAAATGACATTATCCCAACCTAAGCTTGTTTTCTAAGACAGCCTCTGCAGATTAGTAAGTCATTTGTATTGATCAGGTTTGCTTGTATTTATTTTGTGTGATAAAAATAAATGTTCTTATATGAGAAATGTGCAATTCCTGAGGTTATGTATACATAGAGTTGCAATGGTGGTGTCAAAAATTGTTTCTAAGACCTCTTGCACACAGAATATGTACAACCAGCAGTTAAATGTAAGATGAAAAGATACAGCTCTTCTAAGAAAGAAATTGATTTCCAATGACCAAGAAAAGTCAGTGTCTAATGTTGTGTTATATGGTTCCTTGTGTAGGTAAAAGTAGGTATGTAAAGATGAGACATAGCTGGAAATTTGATACTCATTCATGTATTCCTGAAGTTACTGAAATTTAATTTTCAGGTTGGTTCAAATCCTAAGGTGCTGCAGACTTACACAGGTCTGAAGTCACACTCCTGTATGATTATTTAAGAATTAAATTTTAACCTGTATTTTCTTCCTGGAACAGTAATAGTGGTATATAAAGCTTTCCTGAAGGTACTGGTTACTTGGAACAAATGTATTTGAGATAAAATATGTATTAAAAGACACAGGCCTTTCATATCTGGTTTTCTTTGAAACATATCCTAAGAAAAATATATATATTGTTTGGATCCATCCACATTTCTCTCTGTATTGATCTGTCCTTTGACAGACTCTGACAAGCATGCTTTTACAGTTCTTAAAAACCTTCCATTGTGTACAACCCTTTTCAGAAGTTTCCTGCATTTTTCAGCCCACTGAGCTGGTCATATAATTTCAGTCTGGAAATATGACAGAGTCTCGCGTTGCACACCTTCCACTACATAGGTGTGGATTCAGAGGTTTTCTTTCATTTAATTTATCAATTTCCTTTCCTGGTTGTTTGTCCAGTGACTTCAAATTTAGATCAATACATAGAAAAATTATTTCATCCTGCTGGCCAGGTTACTAAAATATTTAGACTACACCAAGGCCATGTCCATTGTATTTTGGAATTGCTTTTTACCTATCCTATCACAATTCCCTTTAACTTCAGTCACACAATGAGGCATCCTTTTTTTTTTTTTCTTTTAGCTGTCCAGAAATTCCTCTGCATAACTCTACAGGGACTGTTGGGTTTTTGGTGAGATTTCATTTCAGCAGCTGCTGTTTGCAAACCAGTAAACACTTGCTGCAGAAATGGAACATTTTGACCAGTTCTGAGAAGTTGAAAATTTGAAAATCACTTTAGTGGGTCTGGATCCAGTCAACAGTAGTACAGAGGCAGTTGTGGACACCTCAGGGGTCTTCAGAAAACATAATAGACAGGAGGCAATGTCACAGCATTCATCTTCTGAGTCACACTTTTTTTATTAAGTGCAGCTTTTTTAATCTCAAACTTTCAGGCATGTTCTTCAGGATGTGTTCTTATACCTCTGCTCTCCAGTTTTTATATTTAAATCAATGTAATCTTATAATTTCTTTCTCTCAGAGATTATCTTTGCACACGAATAATAACTTGGCAACTAAAACACGGAACAGTTAAGCAATGTTCTCTATGAGCATTCAAATGAACATTATATAACCAAGAACCTCAAAAGTATCTTTACAATAATGACACCCCAGGCTATACAGTTATCCCTTTTCTCCTTGCTAGGTGTGCTTCATATGAGGACTTGGCACTAAATAAATTAGACTGAAGTCAAAGTTTTTTGCATGTAGGAGACATAAATCTGTAGATGAGGCTGAACATGTCTTGCTCTTGTATTTTGCCCTGCCACTCCTTTATTTTCTCATGTTGAGCTCTGCAGTTGGAAGCATTGTTTGTTGAGGTAAAATGTCAGGTAACTACTGTGTTTAATTTAAATGACTAGGCTTAGAGCAGCCTGATGCTTCATCTGGAGCAGGCTGATGCCTACACTAACTGTGTGGAATTACAGAGCACTGGCAGCGCTCAGTCAGTCAGCGTTCAATCGGTTGGAAGTTTCAATCTGTACATATAATCAAGTCCACTGGAAAAGATGCTCTGACAGATGCTTAATTGAAATTTGAAAACAGCATATCCTGCCATGGGCTCAGACTGAAGCCTCTTTAGCCCTTTGTAGGACAGCTTTCATTGTGGAGCTGTGACACAACACAGTGTGCAAATTCTCTCTGTTTCATTACCTTTCACCTCTTCTCCCTCCAGATATCTTTGATAGGTGGAAATTATAGCATCCAAGGACATAAAATCCTAAGCTCAGGTTGCTGAAGTTTGAATAAAATTCTTAAGACCAGGATGTTTTCCTATTTGCTGTAGTCCTCTGTGAAATAAAATAACTTTTTATTTCTTTGTTTTTAAACTTGAATAGACTTTTTAAAGAATAATGCAGTTGTAATAGCTCCCAGTTTAGCGACATCTGTGTACATGTGCATAGTCTTAAGCAATAGTTCCTGGACCTTTATTGTTGTAGTGGAATTGCAAATACTACTCTGGAGACATACTAACATATTATATCAGTGCAAGGTTTGGCAGTTCAGGATTCCAGACTGCACCATGCTAGCAAACAACAATTTCCCTTTGCTCTCCTTCACAGGCATAAATAGCTCTTCCTCATCCAAAGAAAGAATCTCATAAGAAAAAATTAAAAACATAAATAATTTTTTACCAGACCATAGAAGAAAGCTTCAGTCTTTTTTTTTTCCTCCCCCCACTTCTTAAGGTTTTGTGGTTGCTTGGGTTGTTTTTAGCACATCAAAATAGAAATTATCAACTGATATGTATTAATGTATTAACTGATATGTATTAATTCCAGACAGACAAACATTAGCAACATTTTTGGAATGTCAGAGTCCTCAGTCATATTTAAACACGTATTTAGCTGAGCATTCTTGTTTGGTGTAGAGATACCTGAGCAAGTTCTAAACCAGTGACCTTGACTACCTGAGTGATCTGTCACAGTGCTCTCTTCACCCTTTTCTGAGGATGCCTTGCCTGCTCATATCAAGCTGACCTGGTTATACACATGCTTCATTGCAGTGCGGGAATTACCTTCTTGTTTGATCTTGTAAAACCATCTTCCAGACATCAAACTAAAAGGATTAGGGAATTTTATTCTGTTTTTCCTTCCTCCCATACCTTCTACAGCTAGTTCTTGAGCTACTAAAAAAAACATTCCCTCTTTGTTCCCACCCTGGAGAAACATTTGTTTACATGGTAAGAGCCCACCCAGGAAGACAGAAACACTTTTTAAATAGTCACCCTAATGCATAAGCCCTTGTCATATATCACCCAAAGAAAATATTTGAGAGAGCTCACCATGCTTGTACTTCTAGGAAGAGATGCAGATTTTGTGGCTGGCATTCCTTTGCTTTGAGAAATCATAATTTCTACTGGCAAGCCAGGTCTTGTTCTGTATGAGACACCATTATCAAATGACCTGAGAGAGGGACTTGTATCCAGGGACAACGATTTCTCTAATTTGTGTGGTCGTGCTCCAGCCACGATGTCGTCACTTCTCAGAGTCTCTAAGTCTACTTCTTCATTGGTCTTCCCATCCAGAATGTTTTCTTTCCAGTTTTCAGGAGACTTTCTCTTAGTATGAAAATCATCTAGGCTTCTCACACTGGATGGAAAAGTATTTTTCAGTTTAGCAGCTCGGTATGCCCTCAGGCTCATGGGATCAAGCACTCTGAAAGTAACTTCATTAATAAATTGAGAGAATTTGAGTTTAGCTTCTATTTTTTCTTCCACAACAGACAATGAACTTGATGATCCTTGACTCACCAAGCTCAAGTCAGATGCAGAGGAACTGCTTTTCTTGTGGGTCTTCTTCTGCCTCTGGAGCTTTTGGCTTGTGTTTCCCACTTCTGCTGGATACAGGGAAGAGTGCTCCAGTCCATGAGGTTTTTCACCCCCTTTCTGACAGTGCTTTGATCGATGGGGTCGATAGCCTTCATCCTTATTTTTGCTTTTAACAAAGCTTTTAGCTTCTGACCTTGTGCTGCCCTGTAACTCAAAGCTGTCCTCGCTGGAGCTGCAGCGTTTTGAGTAACTGTTCATTGTCAGATCTCCAGAGAGGCTCCTCTCTGCATCAGCTCCTACTCCTGGTGCACATGCAGCGGGTGCATGCACTGCATGCTCTTTCTTCATTCACCCTGCCACCCCCCTCTTGCTTGGCTGGTCTTCCAGGCACAGCACCCTCTGGCTTAGCTGGGGAAATGGAGCCTTTCGACAGCAACTCCATTTACTTTCATGTCTGTGTCAAATACTGGCACTGAAAGAGGGATTCCCATAAATCCTCCTCTAACTTGTAAGACAAAAGGCATGTCTTTGGAAAGCATTACAATGCACCCACCACTTTTTGTCCCATATGCACCCCAAATCATGCATATGTTTCATCATTAATTCAATAGCAAGTTCTCATCATTTTAATTAACCATACTAATGAACCGAATCTATAGGACATGCAAATTTTCCAGGGTATTGAGTGTTCAGTGGATGAGCATGGGCATTCATTGACCCAATACAACATATGATATATCCCTGTTTGCTGAACTGGAAATCAAACTACCATGATGTAGATCAATTCTCACTAAGTAAAGTCTGGGTTGGTTCTGTTTCAGGGCTTTTTAAAATCCAATAGTAGAGAAGGTCATGCTATATTGTTCTAATGCTACTAGTGTTTGCTGTTCTATTAAAAAAGTTAAGGACAAATCTGCTGGATCTGCTAGAAAAGCAAACCAAACGTGATTCACACTTTCTACCTGCTTGTTTTTTGCCATAACTTTAATTCTAAAATAATTTTTAAAGGTTAGGATCCAAAGCAAGGTACAATATTTCAACATTGTCAATGAGCTTGGAGTAGTAAAGATAAGTTCTTTCAGTACCTTGCACATGAAGTTCTTCTCATTTTTCACTGTCTTTATAGACAGGTAAGACTGAACTGTGAAGTGAAGGATTTCTATTTTTGTTTTGTATATGCAGGAATCTAAGGAATAGTTTAAGTGAGATTAAAGACTATGGTCGGACTTTATAATCAATGTGGATATTTGTAATGTCCCAATGATATGTTGCCACAGGAAATGGCCAGAGAAATAGCTGAATGATAAATTTGAAAGAGTGCTTTTTGGTTTTTTGGTATCTCCTTACTCTAGCATAAGGGTGAAAGGAAGTGATTTACCCCGTTTTGTGTGGTTGGATTCAGACTTACATCACTGTCAAATGCAGCAAATGGAGAAAGAGAAGAGACTCACAAGCAGAAAACTGAGTGACCTCCCTTAAACACAAGAGCACATTTAAAAATATCACGCACAGCTGACAGGTCAACAGCAGCTTGAGCTGAAATGCAGTTACGTGTGCTTTGGAAGCAGACATTTAGGCCCCTCATTACAAGGCACTTTACTTACTGCCTAGAATTTATTGTCTCCACTTTAGTAATTCCAACACTCATTTAAATCATAGTTCATAAAAGCTGCTGAAGTGTTGCAAATCTCTCAAATTAACATAGTAAGTACATTAATTTTGCAAATAACAGGGGAACATGAAGATCCTTTTAACACATCAGAAATCAATTGCTTTTAGTGGAATTACTTTTTGAAATGCTTCCATATTTCTATGGGACTGTGCCATTCCATTGCATACTACAAACATTATCCTGATCACAGAGATAATGTGGATAAAAATGCATAAATCTTGCTCACACTGTCTTGTTTTAGATGAATTTATGCCTCTCTCACTTGAATGTGAATGCTAACCCTTTAAAGGGCTGGCAAATGCTTTCAATTGTCAACAAAAAGATTTTCATGACCTTTTCAATGGAGTCAGGGAACAATACAACACTACTCTCCTCTTGCAAAGCCAGAATTCAGGGATTTTTCAGTAAGTCAAATACAGACTTGTATGAACTTCATGTAGGTCTTGAAGCAAACAGGATTCTGAAATAGATAGGGTCTATGCTAATCCATCTTAGGTCTTTTGCCTTCCAGATCCATTAGAGCTTGGCAAACTGTGAGTTCTGCAGTTTTAATGGACTTTATTAATAATGCCTGCTTCAGAAACAGAGAAAGCCTCACTGTTGTGCCAGAACCTGTAATGATTTGTACCTATTTGGACAATAGCTTTTTTATTTATGAGAGATTGGGCTCCTTTGTTTATGAATACAGCTATGTTACCTACAAGCATAAATTCAGCTATCCATTGCTTATGTGCAAATTTTGAGGTATGATATTAAAAGGTCTGTGTTACAGCCAATAAAAATGGATCATATAATTCTCTTTTATTGTCAGAAAAGAGCTCTTTTGTTCAGAGAGATTTTATTTGCATAGCAGTAAACTATATGTATGGGTATAGACATAGATAAATGGTTATAGGTAATTTAGGTAAGGTACATAACATTTGTGGGTGTCAAAGTGCTAATACTGCTGCTTCTCTTTTTTCAGGTGATTTCTGCTTAATAACTCTAGACATATGACACAGGCATTCCTGGTTATTAAGAAAAAAATTATCCACAGCTGCAGAATGGAAAACAATTCTTCTTACTTAAATGATACAGATCTTTTCACATTAATCACTTTGAATCTTGGTCAGAACAGGTGCTATCGAAGTTTGTACCAACAGTAACTATTCCGTGTTCTCTCTTGAGTAAATTCACCAAAACATTCTCGAGAGACTAGCAGACCTGCAGAAAGTATTTCCATTATGTGTACAAATAGAGAATCTGACTATTAAAACAAAATATGCTTAAAAATCAGAATGTTTGATATCTTGAACTTTTTAATAATTGCTGTTCATGATTTATCTTCCATATGTTAAGTGACTTATTTTTTGAAGTGTACAAGTTATTTTGCCTTATATATTTAAATTTGAAGACATTGTGGATATAGGGAATTTCCTGTTCCAATGCAAGCAGGTGTGTCTGTGAATAGTAATACTTTGCTGCAGTAGTCTGGGCTGTACCCTTGAAATAAATAACTTCAGAGAGCTCAAATTCTTCTGTTATTTATTACTACAATATCCCTCAGCTAGGTAGATGCTAGCCAGATTACTAAATTCTTCTAAACCAGTCATTTTAACACTAAAATAATCTTAAGAGAAAAAGTTGTGCATTAATTTTGCCCTACTCTAGAAATGGTGGGCACTATTGTTGGAATAAAACAGCATGTCTGTGCAGATCAAGTGAAAACTGTCTCACCTAAGTGAGACTTCACTGTAAGTAAGATTGGCCTTTATCAGCAGCTCTACCATTGTCTAGTTTGTTGACCTTTGATCAACACCTGCACTTTGTTCTGTAGCTGCCATTAACTGGCCTTTAAATTAGGAAGGGACTGTATTCTTTAAATTAGGAAAAGTATTTTTCTGTGCATTTCTGTGATACCCAATCTTGCATAATGTGACCCTGATCAAGGGGACAACTCCAGATACCATCAAGACTCGCTCATAAGTGAAACATTTCTAGGGACACAAGTGGATACAGTTTGTAATTGAGTGTGTTGCAATGGCTAAGATGTTCTATTCTATTTTAGTGTTATATATATATATATATATATATAGGAACATAAACAGAGTGACACTGATCCTTTCCTGGTAAACTGACTGTTGGATCTAGAACACTTATAAAGGAATGATCGTTAAGGTCATAGCTTAAATGAGACTTCATAATGACTTAGTATTGCATTTGACAAGATTGAAGCATTCAGGAATTTGTCTAGTAAACTTGTTCCTTAGGAAAATATCAGTATTTTTGTAAATTTAGGCTTCTTTATATTCTGAGTGTCACTTTACAAAGACATTATTAGAAATCTGCATATTTTGTATAAACATGGAGCATAACAGAGTTGCCTGCAAATATGACTTGATGCAATGGAATATTTCTACAGACTATTGACTGAAGATTCTAAATTAATAGCTGAATTTTGTGGGAATTAAAAATGAAAAAAAAAAATCAAGTCCACCCTCCCTTTTAAACAATATCCCTGTTTTTTAGTCTTCAGGAGATGCTAACTTTTGCTAATTGTATTAAAAGCAAGTACAAGCTATCTTGTATCTGCAGTAGGATGTTGTTATGACAACTAGAAGTTTTTTTGTGTAGAGCTCTGGAAGATATAATTTTTGGGCCAAAGTAGACAATATTTAACAATTTTAGTACTAAGTGTTTCTGTATCTAAAAGTATGTCTTGATACATGAACAAGAATATCTTCGGCAGATTATCTACAATAAAAAACCCAAATATGTATAAAGGTTTTTTATATTTTGAGATTCATAAGAAACTTTTAAGTTATTATTAAAAAAAAAAGTAAATTTGATTTTTAAACAGTATTGACTTTTTTTTTTTTTATTGCAAATAAGTCTGGTTCCAGAGCCTTTTGGAGTCAGTGAGTAGACTCCAAGATTTTGGATGTATAACGCTGTTGTCTGTGCTGCTCCTGCTGAAGCAAAGAATGAGTTTTCCACTATAACAGTGTGTATTTCCTGTATTTGTATTCCTAGTTTTCATTCAAATTTTCAACTATTCAGAAATATTGCTTAAGCACCAGGACCAAACTCACTAGAATTTGTAGGAAGGGCATTCTGTTCAAAGTTCTCAGCTTGCCCTAAAGATATGTACATCCCTCAGCAGATAACTCCACTCTTAAAATAGCTTTATCCCAACTCTCCCAGTGCCCATTCTTGCTCAGATGTACTCTTCCCTCCTGCCTTAAATGAAAATTTTATCATATCTTATCCAGTCCTCTTCACACTTAATGCAGTTAATTTTGAAGAGTTTTATGGACCTTTCAGTTTTGCACTTCGGTTTACCCCTTTAAATAATGCAGATGTTTCTCTCTGGGTTTTCTTCCAACAGATGGTTTCCTTTTCTCTTTTTTTCTGTAATGGTTGTCAAATACAAATCTTTTAATATAAGTTTGCCTACACCAGTTTCCTCATCAAGACAGCATTTCCTTAAATTTTCCTCAGCATTATTCTGTATAGTTGTTCTCCAGAAATTCTACGTTTTCAAGTTAATAATTATCTATTTCTAGGATGCTAGGCCTCACACAGCAAAAATTCAATTTCACTATTTCTGTTTCCTTTTAGAACAAAAATTTCAAATGGAGTGGAGATGTAGTCAGTGTTGTATGTATTGGATTTCACCTCACTAGATTCTGCTTGAAAGTGTTTCAGCCCTAAGGAGAATTTAAGCAGACATTTGCACTGAATCTGTAAGATTTAGCTGTCTTCAGGACCAGTAGAATGAAAATTCAGTTCTTTTATTTTAATGCATGAATTGTTATGGAAACAAGTTAAACTGGGCTTTTCCTTTCTTTATAAGTTGTTGGTAGATTTTTAAAATGGTATGACAAACAGGAGATTGGACTGGTAATGCCACCATTAAATCAGTCTGGATTCTTAAGAAATGGTAGGTTTTGTTGGCATGAAAAGGAGGTGAAAAGCTACTGTGGTGTCTTAAAGGACAGAGACTTCTGTTTCTGTGCAGGCATCTGCATGGTGGACAGTGTCTGTATTCAGCCTTGAATCTAAATCTAAAGATATACTGGATCTAAATTGCTCTAAATTCTCATTAATCAACCTCTCCACCATGATGAGTAAAACATTTATCTGTTTTGCAACTACAGGGTGACTAAACTAAAGGCAACAAATTGCTGTGTCATCTTTCTTGTCAACATCCATAAGTCTGATTCATTTAATTTATGGCTGTATACCAGAAAGAGCTGTGATAGGCCTATAAGAAGTGCTGAGCATTAGGGAAGAGATGGTTTTTTGGTATAAATCCTGCACCACCCTGAAAACAGAGCCACTGCTCTCTGGAAAATGCTACAGCTGCAGTAAAATTCGAGACAGACACCCAACTAAAATGCAAGCTATATTTATAGATTTAAAAATAAATGAAAAATTAAAGAGAAAAATACAAGCACAAAATGTTTTAATATACCATTTTTTTTTTCAGTTCCAGCAGAACATTCCATTGGACACAGGCCCTTACTGCACTCAATATCATCCTGTCAGAGTACCTTCCATTACTGAGCAAGCAGCCAAATTAGAATCAGCTGTAAGATGTTGGCTGCTGTGTTGGCTGCTCCCTAGCAGTATAAAGTGGCACTATGGGCACACATTACTGTGCACATCTTCAAAGTTTTTCAAAGATATACACAAGGCACTTGTGGCAACAGCTAATGACATTTGGCTACCCTTAATTACCAAAGGCCTTTTTCTCTCCCATGAAGAGAAATTTTACTCTCTCTGAGAAAAGCCAGAAAAAAGAGGCTGCAGACTGTATTTTTTTCCAAGTGTTTTACGTGATCTTTTATTTATCCACAGTCCAGACAATGGACTGCTTGGAAGAGGGGAATACAAAATTATATGAGGCTGATCTACAGTGTGACGAATGCATTAGTGGCCTAGTTTGGCCAAGCTTAAGAGCATAAACACTACAGCTTTTCCTCCATGTTGGAACTTCTTAGCGCTAAAAAGCTTGTGATATCATCTGTCTGATAAATTTTTGTCCCCATACAAGAGAGACAGATCTTCCTAGCTAGAAGAAGTTAATAGCACCTGTGAATAACGGTTATATAAGAACACAGTTGTATATCAGATTTGTGTTTAAGCGACCAACCGCGGCTGCGTACCTTGACCGAGAATGAGTCCTCAAAATGCTCTCTATCCTCTGCCAACATCATCTTTTTCTTGCTCAGTTTCTGCTTTAGCCAGCTGCTCCATGAGCTCTTCTTCACACGCTGTACCGTTTTTGTGGCCGTGCTGTGGGATGGGTAGAGCTGTAGGTCATCTGCATTACACTAGCACCTGATTCTGTGTCTCCAGCTCACTTTGCAGTTGCTTGGTGAAAAGATGTAAAATAATTGATCCTTCTGAGAATACACAGATGAGGCGTCTTAGTTTCTTCCACTGCTCCTTGAAAATTATTTTAGGAAAGTGTCAAATCCTTTGAGCCTAATCTTTAAACATGTCTTTCTTTGAGAAAGTCTGGCAGTGTCATGGGGCTTTCCAAATTATGTACACCATTTCCCTCATTTTCCTCTCTCTTTTCACTCTTCTTTTTTCCCAATAATAATAATAATAATAATAATAATAATAATCATAATTATTGTGATCATAATAATCATCATTATTATTATCATCATTACCATCATTAAGAAGAGGGGAAAAAAGCATGAGAAAATTTAAGACAGTAGGGAGGAAGAATGAGAGGAATGAAATTATTTTCTCATGCAAAATCAGGCTTAGGATAAAAATACAGTGCCTTTTTCTTCAGGTGGAATGAAAATATTTCCCACTCATATAATTATGTTATATTTTTAAGTTAATATATTTTATATACCAGTTTATTTTACTTTAATCCATTCCTAATTTATGCCGGATGCCACAATCTGCAAGGTCTTGTTGTCTCTGAAGCTAAATAATGTTCCTTATTGATCTAACACCACATAAATGATGAACTAAGGCTACCCAAAGTCCTTCCCATTGATGCTTCAAGGAGTATTGAAGAGATCTTTCAGTACAGCAGTGTTTTTCTTGTCATCTTTCTTTTATATCTGCAGGAATATGCAATTCTGCTAATTAAATGTTAAACATAGTGGGGAGTTTAAGACTGGAAGGTAAGTCTTTGTTAAGTGCATAAACCACAAAGGAATAAGATGTTGCTATGATATTCTCTCTCTTCTTCTTTTTTTTCCCTATCCAATGAGCTTTTCCAAATTAGTGAATTATGTGTTAGACCAAGTTATTCCAGAGCACAATACAAAAATTCACAGTTCTTTGTAGTAGGTCAAATCCTGACCCCCCACATACGGCCTTTGACTTCATAAGAGCAATAGGCCTGAACTAGGTTTGTTGGATTTCATTAGGATCATTTTTTGCAGTATTAGGAAATCGCAAATTATGAGGAAGGAATAAGCCTTTTTACCTGGGCAATCCCCTCAATCATGAAGCCACCATTTTGAAGGCTTTCCAAAGGCAGTTCTCTGTCTCCTCCTCACCCTCCCAGTCTGTCTCAGAAACAGTTTATCAAGGATTGCTTCCTCTAGTTGAGAAAGTGTAACAGCTGTGCAAATGGCCTAAGCTTGTTAGTGGCATTTCTGCTCATGGATGTCTCCTTTAGTCTTCTGGGATGGTACCATTAATATCACTATTTACTGGTCTTGGTATTACTATACTGTGCCTTCCTGAGATTTTGGGAAAGGATGTGAAATGTCAGAATAAACCTCTCCATTATTGGCTTCTAATTTATTAGGCTCTTCAGAGCTGGCCCTTGGGAAGCTTAATGCTGCTTGCAAAAGGAAGGATATATTACTGTTCACCATACTTGGAACACAGTAATTCTGTTATCTCTGTTTCAGTTCTTTATCTCTGCATATACATAATCTGCCAAAAACTTCTATGTCTGTTACACAGCAAATAAGGAAATGCTTGTTCCAGTTCCATGCTTCAATATGTCCTGAAAAAGTTTGCCTAAAAAAAAGCTTACCTTGCATATAAATGAGTTGGAATGGAAGTATGTTTTAAAATTTGTTGTTCTGAGTAATTTGAAAATAATTGAGAGAAATAAGTGGTGATTTAATAATAATAAGTGATAATTTTAATCTTGACTGCTGTTACCATGGGTTGTTGAGGGATGGATAACTTGAGCAGGAGGGAAGTATTTATGTAGTTTTCTGCAGGAGTTAACTAAACAGTGTGAAATTTTTTGTAGCACAATTTTCCCTACATAAAAATCTATGACAAATAATACTACTTGGAGGTATAGTATATGCTTGTGCTAAATGTTTCCAGAATACTGGTTTTGGTGCTGTAATGCCTCAGATGCAGCTATAATACATTTCTGCTGAGGGCTGCAAACCTGCATGTTTGCAATCAGAGTTGCATGTCACAAGAATTGGTGATAAGGATAAGCAGGTATGACTAAATAACAGCATAAAAACAGGTCTGTATTTGGAGATGTGTGTGTTTGCATACCTAATGTAAAAGTAGCCCTTTGCATTGCCTGTTCCTGACCCCTTTCTATTACAACCCTTGCAATTTAAACACAAAGCAAAATATTGTTATTCATTTTCCTTCCACGGCCACAGACCCACCTCATTCATTATCTTAAAGAGACATGTCCATCAGAGCTGTTTAAATACTCTTGCAGAAAGCATGCTACAGTAAGTGCTGTTTGTTTTGGCAAGTGTTATGCATTTCTGTTGTTTCTCATAGAAACAATTTTTTCATTTATACTCTGTTGGGTTTATCAATGTTTGACTAATACTTTGTATAATTAGACAAAGTAATGCACTACGTGTATTTTCCTTCATCATTTAATACAAACCTGAGCTAGGTTTAATGTGTACATATTAACTTTATTAATATTAATGCCACTGCCTGAATATTTCCTTTCTTGAAGATATAAATTATTTTGATAATTTCATACTGAATAGCCAGTAGCATATTCAGAATACATATTACAGTTTTGATGAGATCAAATAGACATGTTCCATGATGTGCATTATGCAAACAAAAGATATATAACTCATTTTTAAAAACCCTATCATGACAGTCAATTATAAATCATTTCATTAGCTTTCCAGCACTGCATCTTTAGGAAGCTCCATCTATGTAATTTGCTGTCTTATACCTTAATGTATTAACTATTTCCTTTTAAAGACAGTAATGTCTGCCAAATGAAACAACAGAGCATGTTAATTCATATTTAAAGCAGGCATCCAGTTGTCATATTGCAGCACCACTAATTCAAGGCTGAAGACTTCTTTACTACCTGTTATGAATTTTAAATTAAAAAAAAAAACAAACGAAAAACCCATGCAGAAAAGAGAAAGAAATACTTACTTGAGAAGGATTCTGCAAGCTCCGTTCTGCTAGTCCACAGACTGAAATGATGGAGCCAGATTTAGAAGTCTCTTATTAGGTGCATGCTGCTTCAACAGTTACAGCTTTTCTTTTTTTTTAACTGAAAGACAGAATCGTTTTCTTTTAACGAAGCCAGCACAGAATATGCTGCCCACGTTGCTATGAGAGACTAAACTTGCAGAGCAAAGTCTGGCAATTTCAAAATAACTTACTGGGGGTCATTCACTCTCAACCTGCCACTGCTTTTCTGTGTAGTCACAAACTTTGGCAGCATCAAGCAAGATCATGGAATATCACAAATGCAGGAAATCACCAGTTAGTCATGCACACTTGAGACTGAAAGTGATTGAGGCAGCATTGTTTATGAATATAGATATGAAACCAAGTTAAGCCAAAATCCTTCCATTTGGAACATCCACTGAATTCTCTTTAAAGGGAACAAGGCTCTGATTGCAGTCAATCTGCAGTACCTGCTCTAGACATTGCATCTACTTGGATGCAATGTCTAGAGCTCCAGAAAAAAAGAATGTAGGAACTGCCCCAAAGGGATCACATCAATGTGAAAAACTATGGTTATTGTTTCACCTTTGATATTTTGGGAGAAAGACTATTAAACATAATATTTTTCGTGTGTGTACACAAACCAATTATAAAGATATGTAATTATGGTTATAAAACCATCCATATGTATCCATATATTTGCTATATAAAACTACACACAGTTTTGGAGCTTCATTGATGTCAAACCATTACAATTATAAAGAGAGGTAGTTATGGTTATAAAATTATCCACATGTATCTGTATATTTAATATATAGAACCACTCAGAGTTTTAAAGTTTTAGTGATATCACCATTTAAAGTATTTAAATGTTTTTTTAGGATCCTGTCTGTGGAAGGACAAACACAAAAGTGTATATCATGGTCTAATAGTCTATTATATCTGCAGTATTGCATGGCATATGTAAGTTTAGCCCTGCATTTTGAAACATATTTTGTCTTTTGCCCAAGAATGCTTTAGGATAGAGAGAGACTTCTGATGTATTTGTCAGTTGGAAGTGCCTCTGAGTAGTCAGGTTCTGGCTGATTTGGTTTGCCCAGAGGACTGTATCTTTCATCCCTGATGTGAAGACAGAGGTGAACTGTGATGTTACCCATACTCTGCATAATTACCTTGCCAGCCTTAGGTGGGGAGATGGCCAATGTTTAGCCATACCCCATGTCTTGAGCTGCAAAAAACCCAAAAGTGTCAGGGGAGAGGGAAGGATAACTGGCTACAATTATTGAAGTGATTGAAGTGCTGCTTTTGAGTTCCTACCATGCATTCCAGCCAGAGTGGGCTTGCTCAGAAGCTCCTCCTTACAATTGCGACTTATCACCTGTCAGGAGATTTGGGTTTATTGCTCCCATTAAGTTTTGGTCACTGTACAATGTGAAACAACTTCTCAGCATCCCAGGGGCAAACTTAACAGTAGCATCTTCCTCTCACACAAAAAACCACCAGGTCTTGCTTCTTGAAAGGCAATGATTAATGCTTCTGGACTGGCACTGAATTCAAAACTCAAAAGAAGGTTCTGGAATCTATCATTCATTGCTTCTAACAGCTGCAAGGCGCTGATACAGAGCAGACGTTTGTAGCTCATGAGTTGTTTCTTCAGTAGTAGAGTAGCTCCTGCAATCACAGCATCTTGTAACTGCATCTCTACTTCTGTACCCATTTGTTTTAACCAATGGTGACATGGAAAATGTTTGGCTTCTCTTTATTCTGTTTGCTTTTGTGGTGTTTAGGGATTGTTTGGTTTAATTTGTTGGTTTGGTTTTTGTTTTTTAATTTGTTGGTTTTGCTTTTTTTCCAGAGCAGTGAGGCCATTGGAAAATTCCGGAACAGTTTTTCCATTACAAGATCTTTTGACTAACAAAGTCTTCTCCTCAAATTCCGTTGTATCCTAGAAGCAGGCTGGTGAGTTTGAACCAAATGCAAATGTGCAGTGATTATGTATCGGGACCTCCATGTATGAGGAAGGGAGAAAGACCATTGCATTTCTTACAAAAAATGTAACATTTTTCTCATTGAGCTGACATGAGAGAAAACATGACTTCATTTGCAGATTTTGCTTTAGCCATTACCATGTCTGCAACTGGGAGGTTAGAGAGACAAATACTTGTCAGCTCTGTGTGCATATCTCTAAATCTTCTAGGCTGAAAAATGTTTTTTCCAGATGTTATTGGTCAATTCCAAATTAGCCCAATGGAATTCCAGTTCCAGTTACCAAATGAAAGTAAGTCAAGGCAGAAGAACACCTCAATAAACAAAATGTGTCTCGTGAGCTACAAATTACTTCTTTTTTTTTCTACCTCCTTTTCCATTTCTTTATCTTCAAGGCTTGCTTTTCCTTTTGCACATGCTGGTGTGCTGTACCAAACAAACCCCTTGAGCAGAGCTTTCTCCTGAATCCATAATCCTACTGTAAAGTCCTGTACAGGACACATGAAGTTTCCCAGGATAAAGGGCTGGCACAACCACTGAGCTTGGAGAAAGATATAGGATTTATGATCACTGGTGTGGCTGAGGAAACAGTAAAATGATTGATTCTAAGTATATCTTGCAGAACACTGCTATTTAACCACTCATTCTTTCTCTTTTTGAACATTTTTTTTTTTTTTTTAATCCACCTTCTTTTCTCAGTAAAATTATTGCTAACAATAACCTCAGCAGCAGTAGGGAAAGAAAGTACAGTCAAGGCTCAACTTTGAATTTCAGCAGTAATGTGACCGAAGTCTTTGGCCTTGGCCTTTCATGGGATTTGAACTGAATATTTTAAAATTCATTCAGTGTGAGGGTTATGTCTCAAATGGTGAGAAAAAGAATCCAATGAAGCAGATATTTGTAAATTTGGTGCGCAGACAGGTAAAAGCAAAAGTCTAGGGCAGGGCTAATCCCATTGCTCAGTTGGTCATTGATTGTACAACAGTTTATGGCAACTTTATGTGGACAATATTTGTATTGCACCAAACAGAACAAGGATTAGATCCTCCAGTACATTGCAGTTCAGCTTGGATGAATAATAGGCATTGTGACAGAAATACTGCCAGGAAACTTCAAGTATTTTCTAAGAGTCTATGAAAACTGTATCTATAATGAATTCAGGTAAAATATGTTAAAAGAGTCACAGTTGAACAGTAATAGGAGCTTTGGAAAGTTCAGTGTCCAGTGTCTATTAGTGTCACCTTCATTCAGCATAATGTTTTAAATCCTTGTTATAAATACCCTCATCACCTCAAACTGAGATATAAAATAACCAGAGGTTAGTAGCTGGAAAACTGCCCAGTGCAAAATAAAATGTAACACTAAAATAAACAGTAGGTTTCCCTGAAAAAAAAAATTGCTATAGAGTGTAACAAATTCTTGAGAATTTAGAAATTTTACTAAATTTCACAGAATCACAGAATCGATTGGGGTGGAAAGGATCTTAAAGTTCATCTATTTCCAACACTCCTGCCATGGCCAGGGACACCTTACACTAGACCAGATTGCTCAGAACTCCATTCAACCCTTGAAGACTACCAGGTATGGGGCATCCACAACTTCTCTGGGCAACCTGTTCCAGTCTCCCAGCACCCTCACTGCAAGAAATTTCCTCCCAATAGCTAATTTAAACCTGTCCCCTGTCGTATGTGTATACATACACTTACATAAATGTACAAAATGTGCAAGTGTACAAATGTACATTTATATAAATGTACAAAATATTTACACCTATTTTGATTGGCAAAGTAATTAATTCTTTCATGGGAAAGAAGTCAGGAACACAGTAAAATGGAACAGCCACTTGTGTTTGAATACAGGATTTTTCATTAAAGTGACCAGCCATTACAATGAATTTAACATCTTTAATTGGTTTTCTCATCCTCCCTCCACAGAATGATGTAAGCAGGAAGTTTGGAGAAAGAAGCTTACCCAGTTCTTTGGTGAGGACCCAGCCCTATGGGGGGTATTTTCAAATGCTAAGACACAAAATGACAGAAGGGGCTTGGCAATGGTCTTCAGAATCCTTCCCTGACAGTCCAACAGTTCAAAATTTTCACAGCCCCAGGGAGAGAGAAATGGGGCATTGATGTCCCTTTGCTAACTCAAAACCTACAGAGGAAAACTGTCAGGGTGCAGCCAGGGCTAGGGGCTCCCAGAGGCACCTCTGAGCCCTTGCCTGCCAGAGCCTTGTGTTTGCCCTGTGCTGTCTGCCTGTGTCTCTTGGCCAGCCTTGGGGAACCTCATGTGTAGTTGGTGACTGGAGTGGATCACTGAAAATGGAAGTCCCAGGTAGGATTGGTCCTGCAATGTTTTATATTGGTGCAGCAGGACTTTGGGATGAATATAAAGTCATCCCTTAAAACTGATAATCTGGGTATTTGCTGGGTTTGACCTCAGTCTACAAATAACCTGAGCTGCTTTGAACCTCCATTTCTAAAGAAAAAATAAAAATGCCCAGCTTGTATCCTGGAGACCTAAGTTGTTCCTTGGCTGGGGGACTGTTCTGTCTTTCAAAGTCCTCTGGGACTGTTCAGCAAAATAAGTGTGTCTCATCTGGCTGCAGCATTCATCACTGTCAAGTGTAATCGAATATGGGGAGAGAGGAGATAACCTTGAAAGAGGGGGTGTGCTGCAAAGTCAGGCAGAGGAAAGCAAGTTCCCTTTCACGAGTGCACTCCTCTTCCCTCCCCCCCCTGCCACGTTTATCATTCTCCACACATAGCCTGCTATCTGCACATCAGTCACGCTCCACTCCCAGCAGCCTGGCTACTGCACACCTACGCACAGATTCCCACAGTCTTCATTCATTTCACATTTGTGTCAGCGTCTAAACACCTCTATGGAAACCACAGCATGCACAGAAAATTAATGTTGGTAATGAGAGCGTTGGTGAAGAGTCCACTCTTCTCCTGGGAGATGGTCATTCTGGACATTAATAGGTTGGATTTTGTGCTCCAGTTAACCTCGTCACTTTTATTATTACAAAATAAAAGGTAAAAAAAAGGCAGTTGCAAATGTCATATGTAATGACTTCTGGGAAATACAAACTTTACTTTTGTCAAAAGAAACATATAATAATTTGATGGTGTCAAGCTGCGAACATTATTAAAAGCAGGGAATAGTACTATCCTGTTGAAGGCATTGACAACAATATAGCTTGGAGCATCTTGGACTTCACCTTGGGTCAACAATGCTAAGAACATGACCTGTTACAATCTCTACAATCTTCAAATTTCAAGTGTATTTTGTTAACTCTGCAGATAAAGCATTCTGCTAAACTAGAATGCTTTTGGATTTTATAAAGCATTTCTATATCTCTTTTTTTTATGTTGCTCCAAGTCTTTATAGATTTTCAACAGGATAGCATTCTTTATACCATCTGTAACCATCATTTTTCCAATACATTGCCAATGTTGCTTTTCTAGTTATTTCTCCTACAATTGCCTCAAGAAGATCCAGGGAAGGCAAAATAGAAAAACCAGACCCCAGATGCCAAAATGATTTGTGAAAATGCATATATCTGTTAATCTCTATTTAGAGAGCTTTTTGCTAAGTATATTTAAATTATGGCCTTATGTCATGCTAGCTAATGTGAGAATGTCTTCCAAGCTATAAACATGTCTGGTTTCTAGAAAAAAGTTCCTTTTTAGAACTGACATTGTACAATTTTTCTAACTGGTCCTAATCTCGAGAAAAAAAGAATGCAAATTAAATAGTATGCAGTGTTATAAGGCATTAAAGACAGGAAATATTACTTGTGATTTAGACATAATGTCACTTCTTGGTATGAAGAAGTTGATTGACTACTTCCAAAATAATTATTCTTGCTTGAATGCCTGAGGAAATATTGATTGCTTTAGAGTTGTGTTTTGACCCATGACTTAATACAGCTAGAGTTTTAGGGCCTTGCTTTGAACAGCCGGCTTTATTTAGGAATATGAAGAACAAACAGAACTTTTTAACTCACCAAGATCCCCCTATAACCCTAACCTCAACCATAATCCAATACCCATCAACTCTGAAAACTGAAAATTATGTTTCAAGGTAGGAGTCATTCACATACTGCTAATGGGATGTGACATCCCATTCTGCCATAGAGCGTGGCAGTTGCAGGTTGGTAATAGTGTGGGCTGTTTCCTTTGCTGAGATGTAGTGTGTCTCTTCCAGGGGTTGGTGGATTGCTTCTGCCAGCAAAGAACACCAGAATTCCTCACTGGCTAAACGCTAACAGCACAGGATCAGAATTCTTAAGGTAATTCTCAAAGTGAAAATAAATTTTCAACTTTTTATGCCACCTATCATATTAATCAGCCCATTTTTGAAATTTATGAGTCTTATAAAATGTATTAGCTTTCAAATATCTAACAATTTATTTAGATTTCAGATCATGGAGTCATATGATTCCTGGATTTAATTTATAAGAAGAGGAATCTGTTCTTTAGAAAAAACACCTGCTAATGTTGCAACTGCATAGAAGCAAAAGTAGGAAACTCCAAAATAAAGACCCAAAATTTATTTTAAACTAATTAATTAATTTGTGTCATGCCTGAATCATAAAACAAGTTTTCATTAGCTGCAAATGACACTTTGTTCACATCACAATTTGCAGTTTAAAGACATTTCAGCACATGATGTAAACAGCATAACCCCTCAAAAAACATGAACCAGCTCCAAATAGAATTAATGTGTTGGAAAGTGCTGATCTAGACTAACCCAAATTGCTCTTGGACCTATTTGATTCTACTGAGGAAAAATAATACCATCTGCTGCAGTAATGATTAAACTCAAAAATGCAAGTTCTAGGTGATCCTCTGTAGGTGCATAGATACTAAAGATAAATTTAATAAACTTTTAATAAGTTTCTGGCAATGAGAAGGCTCAAAATGTCATCATCCAAATGGTTATGTATGGATTAATGTTCAATTTTTAATCATCCCAAAAATTCAAGGATCTTCAGATATTTAGACTGAGTTTGTCATTAAACTGGCAGAATCCCATTTAACTGACAGATATCCCATTTAGGATTGTTACATAAGAACACTGCTGGATAGCCCCGATGCCTTATTGCAAATCTGCCCATAGTGCTGTGTTTCAAACTTCCATTTGGAATTTGGCAAAGTTGTATTTTACACAATAGTCTGTATTTCATGTCTTAACTGTTGAAGAATTACTCTGTTGCTGCTCTTGTCCTTGATGAATTTCTCTTCAGAAAAATATTGTTTAAAGAAGCTTTCTTCTGCTAAAATATCTTTTATTTCGGTCAGATCATCTCTTCTGTGCTGTCAGGAGGATTATAACGAGGTAGGTAGCATTAAATGACACAGAATAGAAATTCACAATCAGTCTGGCAAAAGTACTCAGGTAGGGATGAAGGGTTGCAGGGGTAGATAGTGGACCAACAAAACAGAGATTCTCATTATTGCATTTTCTGGTTATTGTTGCTGTATGTGATATTTTCCTCTTACCTTCCCTCTTGCAAATCATAAGGATTGTATTTGAGTGTTCATGTTTATTTTGCTCAATAGACTTGTGAATCAAAGTGTTTCTTAGAGGAGAAAGTTTGTTTATGGAGGAGGTCAGATTTTTACTTTGGTACTGTGTATTGCTCCAGGATTTTGAGAGCTAATAACCTCTGCCCACATTCCTACTGGGAAAACAAAAATGATTGTCTGTCGTTATTGTCACAAGGTTGGATAAAATTATATTTTACATGGAATTTGCACCTTTGGGGCCTTTTATTCCTGCATAAGATTTTGCGATTCTTGAGATTTAAAAAGAGAGAAGAAGAAAATTGAGGAATAGAAGCATGCTTACAAAGTTCAGAGCAGCCACCCAGAGGTCCCAGAACAAGCATGTTATATGACATATAAAAATCTTATGGTAAACAGTAATTAAGAGGACTAACACTCTATCAAACTCCTGAATGAACAGAAATGGCTGTCGCAAATGAACTATTTTCAAAAATGTGAAACTTGCCATAAGTAACACAGTAGACCACAGGTTAAGAGGGGAAATATAGCAGGTAGCAGGAGTTTGTATGAAAGAAAGCAGGAAGGATGGATTCATGAAACTATTGAATTAAGAAAATGGATAAATCCTCATCCAATCTAGCATACTTACAATATAGAAATGCTGATGTTTTCAGGCAATTTTGATGAAGGTATTTTGCTGATCTGAATGCAAATTTGAGTATTTCAGACAGTTTATGATATGAGAAGATGATAATTTTCAGAAGGGCTCAATGTTACTGCTATTTAAAATTCATCCAAATCCCTGATGTCTTAGTGTGGTAGTAACCAAGCCCCCAGCACTGTAATTTTTTTGAGACCCACTGATACACAGAACTAGACGACTGCTGTCTCCTGATAGTGTTTGCTGCCCTGAGTCACCAATGCTTTTCTCAGGGGACAATAGCACTCCTTGCTTAACAATGTCTTTGGTCTTTTCCTTTTCACCCTTGGAGCAGGGGTTGCTTATCAGCAAGTTCCTGGGCCACAGTGACCATCCCAGATCCCTCTGGGTGCATATCTGATTTGACCAGCAGTTTTCTGATGTAATCTGTCACCTAATATTCCAGATGTCAACAATGTTCCTGGTTTGGTGTGTGTTCAGAGAGAAGAAACAAGCAAAATGCTGCTGAATGCCTGGAGCCTGGTAGGTCTGAGTTCTGACCTGTAAGACTCTGAGTGACACAGTCAGCTCTAGCAGGTCACCCTATTCAAAGACACAACCCTCACAGGAAAATGTTTGGAAAATTATATTTCCCACATGAATGGAATATATATCTCACATAAAATCCTGCACCACATCAAATTAGGCTGCTTCAGAGGAAGGCAAAGGACCTTCCTTCCTGTAGCAATTTTCTCCAGTTGAAGATATTCAGACCCTATATCCCAGTAAGCAATCAGGTTAATAATTTTACAATAAAATACAAGGTACTTTATCAAGTCAATTGCTACAAACAAGGAGGTGAAATATTTTCCCAAATGCTCCATAATATTTGCTGTGATTGGATTGTGGTAATAATGTATTTACAGTTACCTGTCTACTGCAGGATAAATAAATTCAGAGCAAGCAAATTCAGAATTTGACAAGAATACAGGATATCTGGTTAATGCATTTTTATGTAGGTGAAAGTACAGACAGAAATACACTAGTTATAAAAGCTAAAGCACTATTTCTCAGAGCAATGTAGATTTAATTCATGTAATGGCTTATGTCAGGAAGACAGGTTCCTGTTTTGCTCTGACCAAAAATTGTTCAGACTAGACCTACTGACAAACTACAGGTGCAGGAATTTCATTTTCTGTTCATAAGGCCTTCTCTTTAATTGCAGGCCAAGAAGAAGCTTACTTTTGTCTGCTCTTTAGCTAGAACTTCTTATGCAGTACTGTGCTTAGCAGCAGTTCTTCCAGACTTTCTCGAGGTGTCTACAGTCAGTGATGGATGAAATTATCTCTGGGTAAAAGAAGACGTGTATTACAGTTTATAAAATGGCATGGATTCTCATTAATTGCTTCCATGTCATCACTGTGCTCAGCATGGTTTTAATGTGAACCTTGGCTCAAAGAAAGAAGAGGTGTTACTTTATCTGTGAGTAACTTTATCTACTTCCATGAATTAGTATGGCTGTGCATCACGCCTTTTGACATTTATGCTTGTTCCACTGCCTGCCTAAGATGGTTTACCCAGTACGTTCCCAGAAAGAACATTTAACAGTACAGTGCAGTGTACCTCTGTGCTCATTACACCTTTTTATGAGGCAAAGTGCTCTGTTCCTCAGTGTTCTGTTCCTTAGGGAGCACTTTTGAGGCCAAACTCTTTCTCTTCCATGTTGGACATAGTTTAATCACTAATACCTCTATTTTGGAATACCCAATTCACTGAACTAATTGCAGAGCTATTTTTCCAGCTCATAGTAAAAGTACATTGTACAATATTCCTAGCATAAAATAGCTTACAACCCTCTTACATAGCCAAAGCAGATTGTTCTTTTGAAATTTCTTCAGAACCACTGCAGCTCAACAGCTTTTGGGTCCAAGTTCCATGGAAGTGATGAACAAAACTAGTCTTGGGATCAGGTCTCCAGGTCTACTCTTGAAAGCAGAACTGTATCTTTGTACCAATAAATTAACATCTCTAGCACTGAGGCTGACTGTCACAAAATAACTTTCTCCATACTCTCGATCTCTCTTGGTCTTCAAAATAGAAAAGTTATTTTATACATTATAGCTTGAAATTTTTATTTGTCCATATTGATTTTCAGACCGTGTCCAGGATTTAGGCGAGGGCTAAATATCTTGAATCAAAGCTGCGTCAGGCTATAATATCATTGAAATGGTTTAGATAATTGTGTTTCATTGCCTAGAAATGTTTCTTCATACTGTTCACTAACCTGGCTGTATCTGCCAGGACAGTTATATTTCTCATAGTTGTTTATCAAAAAGCTGCAGGAGCTCGATTCTGTCACATTTGTGTTTCTTCTCCAATTTTCAGCTGTTTAAACTCAGCTAAGATAACAGCCTTGCTATTACTGCTCTTTTATTTCACCAAACCATGCTGTTGCACCTGTTTCCATTATGTCTGCCCCTTGAATAATCTCCAGTGATCTCTCCATCCACTCGAGAATCACAATCCCATTGTGTTTTGGGGCTGTTTCCATTTGTTTTTACCTCTCTGGTTTCACTTAACTTCAACGCAATATAATGGTTCAACTATTTTTTTTCCTGAGTTCAATGCAGAAAGTATTCCTCAGTAGCTGCTTCTTTTACCTAACCAGCATCTATCAATTCCATGCTGCTGATTTTCCAGAAATAACACCTCTTTCATTTTTTGTGATTTCTATTCCTCTTTCCCCCACCTCCCCACCTGTATTTTTACACTTATCTGTTCTCCTTATTGCTTAGAACAAGTACAATCTAAAATCAGTATGTTCTTCTTTTATTCCTTAGTGTATGGATTTGGAATTCTAACTTTAGATACCTAAGCTGGAATATTGTGTCACCACTATAAATACAGTCCATGCCTAGGAATAGGCTTGCACAAGGATTTACAAGTTTGTAATTACTGGTGATAAGTAAATCCCACAAAAACCTCATATGAACACTTTATTTTAAAAATTGCCATAAAGTTTATGAAGTATTTTTAATGCAAATTTCAGGAAGGCTATCTCAACTTTTTGAATGGAAAATGCATTACTTTATCTACAATGTCGTTTAAGAGTTAAGAAGCTCTGGAATGTATGCTGTGAGCTACACAGTACCATGACAGCAACCTTGCAAATCCTTACATGGCCCATAAAAAATACCATTTTTTGCACAGCAATTTATTCGGGATTAATTAAGATTAGGGACAAAATTTGGTGTTCAGCGTGTATTTACAGTCATTGCATTGGTCATTCAAGGACTTTGGCCATCTCAAAAACACAGCATCACGTATTCCAAATAAAAATGTTTCCAGCTAGAAATCTGCCTTTGTTACAAGCTTTTGGCACCAGTGAACATTATATTTTGAGTTCTTCTCCATTTCTCATTTTGACTTCAAAAATACAGGTTTGAGGATTGAAATGGAAGGAATGTTTACCGGAGAAGCTTTGCTTTTGAAGGCGAAGGAGGAAGCAGTAAAGAATCAAGCAGCCAATGTAGAAAGGGACCTCAAGAGTTTTTCTGGTCCATCCTCTCACAGATGGGGAGCCTAGGTGAGATCATCTGTCACTCTGTCCAATTACATCTTGAAAATCTCCAGTATCACTATGCCTAAAGTAATTTTGCACAACTAAGCTGAAAATTTTACTTTTAAAAATGCAGTGGGTATTGGTCTGAGTTTTCTCTATTTAAAAATTTATTTTTAAAGTGGAAAATGAACTTTTATTTGTAATAAAACAAGCAGATTTTTATGAGTCTTGGATAACATTGACAGAAAAGTCATAAGCTACTTAAATCTTCCATTCAAAAAAAAAAAAAAAAGAAAGAAAAATCATTCAACCAATGGGCATAAGCAAAAATACAATTAAATACTCTAACTAAGATGAGTGCATTAGACAAAGCAGAATGAAACATAATTAATGGCATTTATGCTTGAGGTATAGAACCAGTGACTTTAATTAAAGAAAGAGAGGACCTAAATGTATTTGTACATGATAAAATGAACAGAAAGGGTAAAGGAACGGGAAAGGAACAATGGAATTCTGCCTATTGTGCTTCTAAGGCTGCCTTTGTTTAGCTCAGATACATTGGCATTTTCTGTTCTTCCTTCCTTCCTAAAAGATCAAAGTCCTGCAAGGGGTATATCCCTACAGGTTTCAAGAATTTTATAGAGAAGGGGAAATTCTAGGGTTTTCCTGCATCCACTATACAGACATGTGAGAGAGCAGTTTCATGTGTTGTGGAAACTCCTGGTTGTTTCAATCTCTTTTACTGCTAGTCATCAATAAACCAGAGGAAGCTGAGACGATACAGAATATTTTTAATATCCAGATCCTGACATCAAAATAGAGGGTTTGATTTTGGACCACTTTAGAGAATAGTTCTAATCAATTATTATGGTTAGTTTGTGGATTATACTGAAACTGAATGTGAGGAACCAAGGTGCTGGCAACAAGTCAAAGTTGAATGTACCTATTTGTTATTTGATAAAATGAGTGAATGGTTTCCAGCACAGCTTCTGAACTTCTTTTAAGAAAGGTCACTCACTCACTGCAAGGGAAATTGTCTTTCAATCAAGTCTTCTCCCAGCTGTGTCTTGATTTATGTCTTATTGCAAGTATTAACTGAAAATGAAAAAATAACATAATGCCATAAAGGTGTTATTGGAAAATGGAAAATAACATCACTTCTATTATTGCTGACATGAAGCCAAGCTGATCTGTGAATAAAAGTCTTGCAGAGGATCAAAAGCTCACATTGTGTTGTTGCCACCAAAGACAGGTCTCAAGAGAGCATCTCTCTTTGTGGCTACCTTATTTTCAGTGTTCTTGTAGAAAGTCTTTTGTGGCCCTAGGAAAAATGAAGCCTTATTATTGGCCTAAATAAAAGCTCACAGTTGTGAAGATGCTTTTGGCAATAACATAAGCCCCAAACAGATTTGAAATAGGGAAGAGGTGCTTGCCATGTGGTTAAATGAGAAGCCCTTCCAAGGCTTAGAAGGCAGAATGGGAGAGGGAAATGCAGCTGAGATGGAAATAAAGGATTAAATTCTGTAAACCAGAGGTGGCTTGGTAGGTAAGGTGGCCTTTAGAATTTGTATGTCCTTTCCACTGTTTAATGTGTGAGCCTGGGAAAGCCAGTCTTTGGTTATCCATTTCCAAGCATGTAATTATCTCACAAAGACAAAGCCTTGCCAGGTAATTGAATGCCCAGAATCCACACAGGAGTTGTAGGAGCCCATGGAACATGAGCTGGAAGAGTTGTGACATACTGAGAGCAGAGAAACAGGAAGGTGCTGAGAGAGGTTGTTCAGTATGAGAAGAGTGAAACCCAAACACAAGTATATACTCTGCTGCAGTCCATACACCACTACATTGCAAAAATGACTGCTATGATGTACCCAAACACATTATTTTCTTTAAATTAGAAAACAGGTATATCAGGGGCTTAAAATGCTGAAACATCATCTGAAATGGCTGATTTTCAGAGTTTGCTTTCTTAATTTCTTTTTTAAAGAGGCCAAATTGGAAAGAAACATCCCTATCATATCAGTTTGAAGAAAATGCACTGTTTTGAGCAGTTTGCCATTTTTCAGCCTTGAAGCTGGGCAGTATGGTACCTGAAAACAATATGTTCTGTAGAAGAGCAAATGTATTATCAGAACAAGCTGCATCAGACAAACCTTTTCTGTATTGTTACTAAAACATGCTCAGGCTTCCCTCCCCACAGCACCTCCGTCAGTCAGCTGGCGTCATCCAGTGACTCTCAAACACATTGACTGAATAAAATGAATATCCTAATCACTGTTTGGAGATGTATACTCAGCCACTTATCCTTTATTGTACACTAATTAATTTTATTGAATTTTATTAGTCATAGTCCAAGCCATAGGTTTTGACTGAAGTTTCCTACTTGGAACTCAAAGAGTTTTTCATTCTAAAATGTGGGATATTTTGATTATTCATTACTATTAAGGTAGGACAAAAAGCCTTACCTGTCAACTTTCTGTCCATGGGATCTTTACTAATTCTGTTTTACAGATGACACAAAATCTCTGGCTCATGTTTATAGACTACATGTAATTTGTTATTCAGCAATAAACATGATTATCAATGTCAGATCTGTCAGCAAACTGCTGTAAGAGTTTGAGAATCCCTAGAATTGCATTATCTTCTCTTTTTTCTCTGAAACACAAGGCAGAACAAAGGTGCACAATGAAAGGCCAACATGTAGCTTCTTGACTGACAATGAAGTACCATCAGTAGAGTAAAACTCCTTTAATTTGGGGATTTGGAAGAAAAGAAAGGAGCCCACCATGATTAAGATCACTGTCAAATACACAACTTATCTTTCTCCCACAATTTATTCAGAGGAAATTTTCAGTGTGTATGGGAATATGATTAAAACTGATGAGGAAGACTGGATCTATACTGAAAAATAGATTACTGACACTTAGCTTCAAATGTGAATAATTCCTACACCCTGCTTGTACAGGTGCTGACAGGGAATCTGACACGGCTGATGTCTATGCAGCCATAAAAGGAGATAAGAGACTGAAGTTGAGTGAATTTGACTTCTGAACTGGAATTCATCAGAAGTAGTAGCAGCAATCAAAAATTGAGGAAAGAGTTCCATGTACATGAATGACAAAACTGGTTGTTTTTATTCTCGATGTCTTCCTGGCTAGCAGGAACAGAGGAAGCAACTATGGAGATGGAAGAAAAATACAATTTTCTGTATCATCTGTCCTTACACTTTATGGGATTTTCTTATTTACTAGTACAGAAAGAATTTGAGAGCAAGGTCTTGTTTGCTAAGATATTAATTTAAACATCAGGGTAATCTAAACTGAAATGGTGTGTTTGGATTTCACAGATTAAATGATAACATGGGAAGAACTAGTGATAGGTTATTTAGATGGGGACTGGTTTTGCTTGTTCCTTGTAAGATTTTGCCAAACATAGCCCAACATGTGCCCTGTTTGCATCTAGAATTTGTCAGGCTTTACTTTTACAAATTAAATGGCTGCATGGGTACATTAGCTTTGACATAACACCTAAAATCAGAAGGTACAAGTGATACTTTACACAGAATAAATGTAGATCTAGCTGCTCAGATATCAAATTCTATGTTGAAACGAA
Organism: Setophaga petechia; assembly: GCA_024362935.1. NCBI lineage: Eukaryota > Metazoa > Chordata > Aves > Passeriformes > Parulidae > Setophaga > Setophaga petechia. The sequence continues at coordinate 8,539,041 of JANCRA010000003.1, read as the reverse complement.
GATATTTGCAGTTCTATCTTGTGGGCCACATATTGTTGACTAAGAGATAAAAGAGAAGCTGTGTCAGTCCTGAGCAAAAAAGCTGAGTCTGTACACGAGTGGAACTATTTCTGTTTTGCACAGATTGACACAGAATGGCATTTGTAGTTTCTCTTTGCTGTAGAACTTGAGAGGTTTAAGAAGGAATTTTCCCACTAGAACCTATCCTGGCACTGGGAAAATGACCTTGCAGAAACCAAAACACTGGGCTGAAGAGAGATTCCTTCTGTGTTGGGCTTTGTGTCACTTATTAAAGGCTTATATTTAATGTTATCTTTAAAGATGTTGCTTTGACTTAACTGGGCCTTAGTTGTGCTGGGCAAAGGTAATGTCGATTTGTGACATTGGCCTCCAGTTCTTTGGTATGCAATCATTAAGGATGCTAACATCACTCTGTAGGGGTAACTTTCAAACCCTCATTGCTACTAATAAAATTTTAAAAATACTGTCTGGGGATGTTTTATGTAGAGACATATTTGCATAAATTTCAAGCTTTAATTTTGTGGGAAAGGCCTTCCATGGGTAAAGCCAATGGCTACAGCCTACAGAAAAACAGACTTTTCCCTTCCCCGCTCCAAACCTCTTCCTTCAAAAAGTACAGAGGGGAAAAGGGATATAGATGAAAAGGATCATAACATAAGCCTGAATTCCAGTTTTGAGGTTTTTTTGGTAAGGTTTGGGAGGCCTTCCTGTTCAAAGAGCAAAGAAAGAATTTCAAGTGAGGAAAACCTTGTAATTCTAATAATGTTGACATTCTAGGCTATCTAATTAGTGCCTCTTTATGCCTGGGCTGAATGGTCAACTTTAAGTTAAGCAAAAGATCAGGAGCTACTGAAAAGCAAACATTTAGTCCTTCAGCAGGGAGCAGGAGGGGTAGAAGACATTTACACACCACAGGAGCCTTGCAAAGAGACATCTATTCAGAGCTCTGCGCTGAGGGACTGCATTAGTGTTCTGTTTGCTGTGCATGGCTCAGAGCTGCAGCAGCAGAGCTGGCTGAAGTGAGGAGGATGCTCTCCTGGGAGCCGGCAGGGCGAAGGCAGAGCACTCAGAAGGGGCTGGGCAGCCAGCAGCACGAAGGCACATCACCATCACATTGTAGCAGCTTCAGCTAAGCTCTGTTGGCAGGCCAGAGCTGACAGTCCTCAGCCATGAGGCAGAGTTTACCCAAGACTGAAAGCAAGCAGCTGGCCTTACCTTGGGTGGAATAAACACAGGCAGGAGACCTTTCCCCTTTTTAATGCCTTTATTAGAAGTGATCAACTCTGGCAGGAGACCCGATGGGTCTGCACTCATGCTGCCGATTTCCCAGGAGTGACTCAGAGAAGGAGGAAGAGTGCAGCTGTGTCCAGTGGTCTGTGGGCAGAACTGGGAATTCCATCCTCATGAGAGCATTGGGAAATGCCTTGTTCCCTATTTTCGGTTTGACCTTCAGGGTCCTGCCTCTAGCCGAGGTCCTCTGTGGCTAGGGCGAGGGGCAAAAAAGGGTCTCAGCATCTCTGCAGACTCTGGACTTTGTTCCTCACATCCAGACATCGCTTTGATCTCTTAATTCTGTGTTGGCTCGTTGTTTTTGGGGTCTTTTTGGTAAGTTTGGTGGGGTGGCTTTCCCGTGGCATGCTGGCTCCGAGGGCATTTGCATGCCCTCCGATGTCCCCTCCTTTCAGTGTCCGAGAAGGGTCATCCACCTGGCAGCAGGCAGGGTGGTACTGACAAAAAGGGGAATTCTCAACAATAGGGAGTCAACGACCGACTCTGAACAGGTTAACATGAAGTTAACAAAGAACTCTCCTCTGCCAGCAACCAGCCCAACTTGTAACTCTGCAACCTTTAAAAAAAATGGGTAACCTTTTTTTTTCTCCTAACATTAGGTGTCCAGACTTCTCTCAGAGAAGTTCCCTAACAACCAGCTTTTTAGAAATTGCCCTTGATTTTTACTTTTAATGCTGTTCCTGTGTCCTCGAGGTTGAGGATGAATCCCACCTTTTGGGGTATGTAGGCTGGTGGTTAGCGGTAGCACAGTTCTGAGGTGGATTGGCAGATCTACAGCTGCAAAGTGTAGTGCTGAGATAGTCTCAAGAAAATGAAAATGAGTCTCTAGCCTAGGAAATTGCATTTACCTCAGGGGAACAAATGATTTTGGTTTTTGTTGCTGATTACAAAAGCAAGTAAATGTTTTTTAGAAATGGAAAAAGACCAGAAAGGATTGCAGCCATACCTCCAAATAACAACTTATTTTCATCCTTCTAAGAGAAACATGGTAGTTGGGAGATGCGGGTTCATTTCCCTGTATCACCAAGGAGAACTCTGTGTCCTATACCCCAACTGAGCTGCAATGGAAGGGGAAAATTGTTCTTCCTTTCTCTAGGGATGCCAGCTCTCTTAGTAGAAGTGATGTTTTTAATTTAAACTGAATTGGAATATTTCCAGGGTAACTGCATCATTAGTTGAGGATGCTGTTTTCCATAAACAAATACAGCAAGTGCCTCAGACTGAAAACAGTGCTATTCCCAGTGTAACCAGCTGTCCTCGAGAGTGCATGTTTGACACAAAGATTTCATCTTGTTCATCTAAGAAATGGGAGAGCTATACCAGTAAACTGGAGGCTGAAAGGAAAAGAATATCTGCTCTTTATTCCCTCCTCAGCAAAGAGGTGGGACAGGATGGAAGGTGGAGATGCACCCTGTGGATCAGGCTTTAAGGAGAAGCTGCCATACAAACACTTGTGATGAGTTAACTGCTCCATCCAGACATTCTTGGATGTGCAGGTGTGGAGAGGGGCTGCCAGCCCTTCTTACAGACCAGATGAAGAGTCTGGATTTCACTGTTTGCAGCTGGAATGCTCCATGCTGGCTAATCCAGTGCTGCTTTCCCTTGGCTCAGAGGTAGCTCGTGCTGTAACCTGACTGGATAGGTGGAATTTTCTGGGAATATTAATTCATACACAATTGATTATAAAATGTCTAAGTGCAACTTATTATTTTCTGGCTAGCAAAGTAAAAGGACTGTTGCTCTGAATTCTTGTATTTCCAACAGAGTATCTCTTCAGCTACTAAATTAAAACAACATTGCTGGCACATGAGTGTTATTCTAATCAGCTGTTTAAAGGTTTCTGTTATTCACTGCTTCCCAGTAGAGGGGTCATTAAAACCTTGACACTTTAGTGTCTAATTAATTTATGCTTCCTTTTTCATTTAAGGCCATGTATTTCAACACCAGCAGCAAGTGATAGGTTTGCCTTTACACAATATCATTAGAGAATAAATTGCACCATGTACTTTCCTTAGCCCTAATAGTCTGGAATCTTTGAGCTAAATTAACTTGACTGTAATTGTAGTGCAGTGGCAGAAACATTACAAAACGCAGAAGTTTTATATAGGCATTTATTTTGAAGAAGAAATCTGGGTGTTCTTATAACATTTTAAGGTAGAAAAATTGTGGTGGCAGAATATAGATTTTAATCTTCTGTACTGTAGCCTAAACAACATCTGCTCAAAGAGTAGAATTTGTTGGCTGGAAATCTTCATGGGCAAAACTGGTTCATTGGCTCTTCTAAAAGTTAATCAAGTTTTCAACTGTTTGTAATGAGAAAATAAGATTAAGCTTTGGCTAAATGTTGGGTGCAAGACTTATTAGACTCAATTTCAGGGAACAAAACACTCCTAAAACAAACTTTCCTTTAGAAAGAATTCTGATAAACTTGAAAAATATCAACAGTTATTGAACACAGATTTTACATTTAGTAACAGCATCTTTTTTGTCAGAATGTATACTTTCCAGTGCCTGAAATACTGCAGAAATTTAGCCAAGGCAGAATCTTAATTTGTTTGTACATGTTCAAGCAAGACCTGTTTTACTGGCTGATATGTCAAATTATTCCCTCATCATTGAGCTCATGCTACACCAAAAGTGTGAACTTGGTCTGTAGTAACAGTTCCATTTCCATTCTGGGCCAGGATAAGCACGGACATTAAAGCACGGATCAGGGAAGCTGTCTTTTTCTCACCTTCTGCAACATCTGTGGCCACATCTGGTGAAAGGGGAGGAGGAAGAATGCCTGATGCAAAAGCTGCATTGCAGAATGGAAAGATGGGGGCAAGGATTCTGATGAAGGTCAGATGATGAAGAAATTAACTGAAATGGGAGTAAATTGAAGTTGAGAAATTTAAAATGAAGAAGCAGATAGGGAGTGATTGCATAAAAAATTAAGGTCATGGAAATAGCTAAGGATAGCTAAGAAAGTGTAGTTTACACATGGAGCCAGTGGGCCAGGGTTTAACTGGTGATGACAGAATGCTGATGTAGGGAAGAGAATCTTGAAGAAAGGATTTGAAAGGTTTTGTAAATCAAAACAGGAAATATTGGTATAATAAAGTAAAATGTGCTGGCTTATTCTACCAGCTTATTCTACCAGATAGTCTCATTTGAGCTATCAGAACCCAAAGACCATTTAGAACTTTATAGCCCTCTAGGTTCAGCTTTCATTGATTTCAGCCACATCTGCAGCATTCAAATATATCTGTAAACCCAACCCTGTGGTGTCCATCTGGATACAGACAAAATGAGGAATGTAGAGGTCCTCTGTTTCATGTGTTATGACACAAGCTTTAATTATATGAATATATATATTTATTTATACCAGAAAACATAGTTTAACGACAAACAATTTCTGATCATTTCTGCTGGACTTGGTGGTTTTGGTGTTCATTTAGGCATGTACAAATATGTTTATTCCTTGCATCAAAACCTTTTAATAACCAGTGTGGTTAAGTTAATCTGTCTTGCAATATAGCTGCACTGTGAATATAAATTATTAAAAAGTGATTGCTCCTGAGCTTTTCTTGAATTAACCTCCCCTATTTACTTGTCCATTATACGATCTCCACTACAGCACTGTGCTTCTGCTATATATGTAGAAAAGAACTCTATTTACATAGCCAAAGAAGTACATTCTGGATCACTCACAAGCTCCCTGCTGGAGGAGCCTGTCTTTCCTCCATGGTAATACCCACAGAAGGGACCAGGTTCTTCCTTCAAAACAAGAATTTCCTCCTGGCATGAGCAGGAATCATGGGATGAGAGAGCTCAAATCCCCAGAGGGAAGTGACTTGTTTTCCCTTTGTCTGAGCAAAAGCCAGGCATACCTGACAGCCTCTCAGTGGCACAGCAGAGAAGATAAGAGACTTTCTCTAATCAAGCCTTGATGCTAGTGTTTCTATTTTTGAGACAGGCTTATTCCAGTTCTTGAGCTTAAATCAAAACAAAGCTGGGGTTCTGTGAAGCTAAATGGATTATATTGTCACAATCTCCTGTTCTAGCAGCATAACTCCTTGAAAAGGTTTTCATTATTTGATCTGAGATAATGACATCAGCTTATTACTCCAGTGTAGCAGTTCTTCATGTCTATAACTTCAATCTTTAACATTTCCAAAGGGCACTTAAACTACTTGGTTTGCAATAATTTTTTTATCTAGACTTTTATAGATAACATTTTTATTTTCCCCTGAAAACAGTACAGAATCATAATTCAAGAAGTTAATAATCACTGAAGGCTTTAACTACATTTATCCTTTAGAACATTAGTTATTTCTTTCTCAGTATCTCAGATTTCTCATTGACACTTCCAGGCCACATTAAATGGATTTTTTTTAACCTGCACCTTTTTCCAGAGGTTTCATTTATCATTTTGAAAATCCTGTAATTAAAGTAAATCCTGATTCTTTGCCCAGTATTTTCTCCAGTATAATCGTTTGGATTTGTAAAATTGCAGTGAGCAAGTTAAACACTGTAATTAGGGCAGTGGAGAAAATGACTTGGTATGTGTCAGTTCTTCTTCCCTATGCTTCCCCTTGAAAAAAAAATGATGTGACTTCCACAAAACTATACCATGGCCTGAATTATTTGCACTTTTTTTGCTAGATATTAGGCCAGCAAATTTCAATTGATTAACTGATTTTTTTATCTGAGCTTTATTTCTCTCTATGCTGAAAAAGTTCAAATGGTTCAGACTTTTTCAGTGTGTTTTTGGCAAAGTGTTAGATTGTATTACTTTTAAAAAGAGAGAGGGAGAAGTTTCTATTTCAATGTCTTCCTTTGCATTTTGAGCTGTATAATTATTTTTAGTCTCTGATTTGGAGTGTCTGAGGTCACTTGGTCTGTTCAGCTTGGGGAAGAGGAGCCTGAGGGGGGACCTCATTGCAGTCACAACTTCCTCATGAAGGGAAGAGGAGGGGCAGGCACTGATCTCTGCTCTGTGGTGACCAGGGACAGGATTGAGGGAATGGCCTGAAGCTGCGTCAGGGGAAGTTTAGGTTGGATATTAGGAAAAGGTTCTTCTCCCAGAGGGTGGTTGGGCACTGGAGCTCAGAGAAGTGGGCACTGCCCCAAGCCTGAGAGAGTTCCAGAAGCATTTGGACAATGCTCTTGGCACATGGTGTGACTCTTGGGGATGGTGCTGTGCAGGGCCAGGAGTTGGACTCGATGGTCCTTGTGCCTCCTTTCCAACTCAGTATATTCTGTCATTCTGTGATCAGAGTTTATTTTTGTTGTGGTCTTTGATTGCAGTTAGAAAATGTTAGATGCTCAGTTAGAAAATCAGCCATGTTCCCTGGTTCCTCCTTTTATGTGTAGTCTCTGAAGCTGAATGGTTTAGAAATCTTTCCATATCCAGATTGCAATTTTTCCCCTACATACTTTGTCACAGAAATTGTTATGCATGATATAAGATAAAAAGGAAATAGAACTTATTTTATTTTGAGCGAGTTTTTTTCCCCACCTCTCTCAATAAACTAACCATACTTCTAGTGACTTTTATTTTGTGTTTTCTACACTAATGATGGGAGCAGTGATTTCCACAAGCAAGATACATCACTTATTTTTTATTAGACCTTACTGACACAGAAAGATACCTATATTCTGTTGTCACTAGGGAAGCATCCATAACTTTGTTTCCAACTCTTCTCAGATCAAGTTTGAGATTTTTAAAGGCATTATGTGTATAAATCATGTCTTAGGGATCATCTGTTTTTGTCATATGTAACTGTGATGCTCTTGCATCCTGTCTAGAGCCTTTATTGCCAGACCATCTCCCTGCAGCTTTCCTTGCAGTTTTCTCATGAAGGAATAAGTCCTGATCTCCAAATTACCTTCTCATTGTTTTGTCCTATTATATAGGTCCCTTCAGCAACTATATGGTTAAAGATATCTGTAAATAAAGAGAAACACTGTCTGACCATGCTTAAAAAATATTTTATCTCTTTGTATCTTTGTGAAGCTGGCAAATATATCATTATACTGGCTGTTGATGTCAGAAAACTGCAACACAAATTGAGTGATATTCTCTGGTTGTATAAGACTGTGGAGGAGATGAGAATTGGGCAACAGAGTCTAAATCCTGTAGCATTTGCCACAAGATGGATTGTGAGAAGCGAAGTGGGAATGATGCTGGGGTTTTACATTGCACTTGAACTGTGCTGTAAGGAGTTGATGGAATAAGTAGCAAACTGAAAGGCTCTGTCTTTATCCAAACAGTACCTATTGCATCCATATGACAGACTCTTACTGTTTAAGAAGACTCTTCAAATACAAATCCAGATGCTTCTTCTACTCTTCCTTGCTCATTTCTTTAGAAGAAAATTCTAAACCTGTAAAGTTCCTTGAAGGGTTCATTGATGGCATGCTGCTATGAGCTTAAATGTCTCCAAAACTGTACACCTTTCTCCCACAGGAGTGAGTACAAACTGACTCAAACAGCTACCAGTTGGGCTTTATTTTTAAAACTGAGTGTGATTTCTGCCAGATTTATGGTAAAAATGTTCACACACAAATCTGTCTCAGATTAGTAGTGTCTTTAGCATTTCAAAACCTATATACTGTCTTTTTACAAAATCTTTTGAAGGAAAACCTCATTAATCCCCAAAATGGACAAATCGCATTTATTAATATTCATGATGCTTTCCAGAAGCAACATGAAATATTTTTCTTCATGGTATTTAAAGGGAATATGATTATCTCAGGAATGATTCATGAACATATGAAGTTTTTTTCTTTTACCAAGAAAACTTAATACTCCTCTGTCAGAATTTTAATCTTCTTACACTCTCTGTTTATTGTAATAAATGATGTTGCATCTTGTACACATTTTGAAAAATGATAGAATCACTGAATAGGAAAATTAGCCTCAATTCCTAGTGCTAAATGACATCCAAATGTTGATATCTGTGGGACAATTAAAGAATTTCAAACTAGTACTCCAAAGCAAGATGTCAGGAACTCTGACTCGGTTTTGGTTGTGAAGAAATATGTCTCCTCTGCTCTCTTTGAAGCTGCATGTTGTCATGTGTCATCCCTCCCTGTCCCACTCCTCAGGATGCACTATGATCTCAGAAATGCTCAGCCCCTGGGCTAAGTTCCTCTTGAGCTTATCAGAAACACTGTCTGTTCACAGGAACCTATACTGGTTAAAAACCTCCTTTTTTAATGGAAAGCCCCTTGGAAAATTTTCTTTCCCAAGTTACAACCCAAGTAGAACACCATTTTTGCTATCAAACTTCCAGAGAAAGCTACCACCTCAAATTTCAGCCAGGATGGAAGATTACTATGACCAAAGACAATCATCTTGTGACCCTATAAACAGAGATCCTAAATGAGACCCTTTGAGCTCTCCTGGGCTGCAGCAGGCAGTGACCAGCCATCTGCCTCTGAGAGGGATATCTCAGAGGGTGCTGAACTCCAGCAATGCAGCCTGGGCTGATCCCACAACTCCCCAAGGCTCCACTCTTCTCCCACTGAGAAGATGCAAAGGAATATTCACTGAATGTTCTTCACTGTATTCAAGGGGAATTTTTCACAGGTGTACACCTTGCATGTTCTCCTTTAGGTCCGTGTGTGTGCAAGTGGGGATATGCTATAACAAATTTACCATGAATGTTGCTATCTTAGACTTAAGTACGTTAGATTTGTGAGTAAGGTAGGGCTGTAAGTTACTGTTGTGCTTATTGTAAATTCTGTAGAATCTTTTGTTATATTGTTTATCCATTTCATGCTGTTAAATTTAGGTGCTGTTTAAACCTTTAGGCCTAAAACACTGGTCAAGTCCAGGGCTAGGTTTAACAAGGGGCACCACTCTGAACCTTGTAACTCAACAGGAAGGTCTTACTTAAATCTTTTTATCATTACCCTTTCCCATCCTTACCCTTTTTCCATCCTCAGCCTCCATGTAGGTAATTTGAGGCTGATTTTAGACTGATTGATTCTAGATTGTAGTCTGATTTTGCTCTGTGTGCCTCAGCAGCAGAGGGAACCTTGCCAACAAGCTTGTCATGGCTTCCCTTTAATATTAAACCTGCTTTTGCAAATACCTTTGTCTCATTTGCTGGCCATTGCTGTCATTTCATCTCAGTAGATGAGGAAGGATGTTGATTAGGGGCAGGAGTGTCTAACCCCTCATGTCAAATTGAATTCTTGTAGTGACACCTGGAAAGCCTCCATTTTGATGAATGTCAGGAAGCAAATTTGGGTTACTTTGGACTAAAGAAATGCAGAACGTTGCCAAAAAAAGGCAGTGTTTTAAGAACACTCTTGCAGTATCCTTTCCTTCTTATAGCAATCAGGGTAAATTTTTAATTGATTGGAACTGTAGCAGAATGACAGAAGCAAGGGGTCAGCACAAACAGCTTGGATTCAGGTTTTATTATCCTTATTGTGCACATAAGAGAGATGCTAAGGATTTATTTGGGGGGGGCCTTTAAAATCTCAGTGGGAATTTTGTCTGAATGAGAGCTAGGGAAAGCTTCAACAGTGGGATGGGATATAGGGACGTAAATAAAGAATGTAAATAAATCCCCAGACTGAGAAGGAAGCCTGTGCCTGTCAGACACTAAAATAACAGTTGCTTAGAGCCAACTGAACCTCTATTTATGACACAAAGATTAATAATGTGAGTGGCAACCAAAGGTGAAGTGATTCAGAAATCTAGTTTTCAATTTTTAGAAATATAGAACAGGCTGGATTTTACAGCAGCAGATGTAAGAGGGGAGGAGGAAGGGGCAGGGCTGTGAAGGAGCTACAAGATGCTTTTTAGATTGTATGAAAAGCATTTGGCTATGAACAAAAGAATGGCATTTAAATTTTTTTCCCCTTGAAGATAATCAGGGATCTGTAGAATTAAAACTCATGAAAGGGCAGAACATATGGCATGAGGCCAAAAGCAGCTATGTGAATGTGTTAAATAAGCATCCTTTGTAGCCCATCTGTAAGGACATACGGACTCTGCAGCTTCCCAGCAGTCCTGGCAGGTCCTGTGCAGTGTGAAAGGAGGGAATGAGGCAGCAGGAAGAAGTGACACTGGTGATCTGAAGGTTTTGTTACTTTAAGCTTATTTTAGGATAGTTACAGCCAGTGTGATGGAGTTAAATCACTGACAGAGATGCACATTATTCAGAAAAAGAAAGAGTTTCTTGTGGTGCTTGGAGATCCCACTGGAATTTGCAGTTGTTTAAGCCATCACTAACCTAAATGTGGTCATGACAAGTCAGGGTTTCTTTTTCATCATGAATTTTCCTTTAAGTCCTTTCTTTCTCACCTGTAGAAAGCTAATTCCTTATCCCTTAGATAAGGGATAAGGGACAGGAGACCTTTAGTGAATTTCTTTGGACCTGATCCTCATGAAGTAGCAATGGCTGTGATGGATGCCTGAGCATTGCCAAAATTTGATCATGTTTTTGGAAACACATTCTCTACCATCATCATGACAGATGGGCTTCTGAAAAGGTGACAGGAGGCCAAAGAAGTTGCAGGATGTGCAGCATGAAGAAAGTTCTTCAACAACTTTAGGTTCCCCCTACACGATAAAATCTGCAGACAGCTTTCAAACCTGACTGGTCACCATTCCCTACCTACTCATTTGAACAGTTTTTCCTATCTTTCCTCTTTCTGCCAGATGCTTCAGATGTGGATAAGAGTGAGGGAAAGATGAACTCTGAAGGTCATCCAATTCAGAGTAGGCTATTCCCAGGCAAGGTTCTAGGCTCCATTCCAGTAAAGCTGAAGCTCCAAAATGGCACAGGTTCAGGTTCTCAGTGCTCAGCACGCAAAGCTGGGGCCAGATGTGACACACTAAGCATCCTCTGCCTTCCTGCTGCAACATTCATGGCTACATCTCTCAAAGGCTTTTCTCAAAGGCTTTTTTTAACTCATTTATTTCTTTTCTGAAAATAATGTCTAGATTTTTAAAACCCAGTTTTTTTGGGGTTATTTGGGCTTTTTTAAGATACCTAAAAATATGTTTACCTGTCAGATAATCTGAAAATAACCCATGCAGGCAATACTTATCATCTGAATCCAAGAAAAACATGGCAAGAAGATTTTGCTGTGCAGGGGAAGTGAGGATGAGTCTGTGTTTCCCAGTTGATTGATTATTTGATTAATTTCCATTTTAAACACCATATCATTGTGATTTCTTGGGGGCTTTTTCCCACTCTGGTCATTTTATTGCTTTTTCAAACAACCAAATATATAATATTTTTTCTAATGTGTCAAGCATGAGCAGCTTCTTGCCACCCTTGATCAGTGCATCGCTATCCTTCTGTGAAGCAATCAATTCAAATCATTACAAAGAAACCAACTTGGAAGAACTTGTGAGCTTTTTTTAAAAAAAATAAATGAGAAATTTAAGTGAATAAGTGCTGTACATAGTCTCTTGTCCCAAGGGGCATTCAAAGAGAGAGTGAGGGCATAAATTCTACTTAGAAGAAGGTTACTCAGAATCAGATAACATGCAGATTAGAGATTTTAAATGGAAAACTTCACCAAGGGTAAAGTGCTGTGTAGTTCGGCCAATAAAAGCCCTAATTCATCCTCAGGAAATTCTACCTTAGTTGTGAATAGAAGTAGCTTGGAGAACAGGTGCATAGAAGGAAGAACAGAGGGTTATTTTAATTTCCTCAGCCATTTTCCTCATTTTTTTTCCTAAGTCTTCATATCATTTATTCCTCGCAATAGATTTTTTACATGCAAGCAAAATTTTTGGGAATGGAGGAAATTGTTCCCTTAATTTTTTCTTTGTCCCAGTTTTGCTGAAATGTTTTGAGGGTTAGTTTTTTTTTCTTGTTCGTATGTTTGAAGTTGGTTTGCTTATTTTGGTTGGGGGGGTTTACTGGTTTGCTTTGGGGTTTTTAGAGGGTTTGTTGTGTGTGTGGTTTTTGGGGGAGGGGTTTAAATAAGAAATCAAGTTTCTGTTTTATGGCTATTCAGAAACCTTTCTAGGTTACTTATATAGGCATCAGCAAGATGTTCTTTGAGGGACTAATTCAGAGAAGGAGCTTCACCTACAAGCCCAAAAAGGGTTGATTCCAGTCCACTTTTCTATCTTTCTTGACCAGAAAACAGAGGTTGCCCTCAGTATAGTAAAGTATATATTTCTGAGTATTCACAGACATAGAACTGGTACTGAGAGCTGATTGCTTTGTACCTGTCATTATTCAGAGGTATTGACTTGTAATTGCACTCTTAGAGAAACTGAGAAGTTTCATAAATTACACGAATACAAGAAGAAGAACAGAAGATTCACCAGTGGTTATCCACAGCTGTGGCCTTGCAAATATTGACTGCATGGCAGTGGGAGTGGCAGCCAGTACTGGCCTGGCAACAAGCACCCATCCTCCCCGATTAACTCAGGTCTTTATGGAGTATGTTCCCTCCATGAAAAATATAAATCTTTTGAGGTTTTAATAGTGCTCACCTTAGGAAATGGCTTTCAGCTCTAAGGATCCAGTGGCCAGAGGAAAAGGCAGGCCAGCTGTTTGGGTTTTTCTTTCCCTGCTCTTCATGGATGGCAGGACACACTTTTTCCTCAGTTCACTTCAAGTTTTTCTCCTTGAAACCACAAGGAAAAAAAATCTACAGGTTTTTTTGGTTGTTTTTTTTTTTCCTTTTTTTTCTTTAATGGAATTTAAGGTATCCAAGTTTTCAAAAAGAAAAGACCAAAGCTCTGGGAAGACCAGGACACAGATCAGTGAAGGAAGTTTGTCAGATCCAACAACTCTTAATGATATCCTAATAATGAGAAAGAAAAAAAAGTGAGATTGCAGATAGCTCACTGGTATAAAAATGTGGGAGAGAAAAGAGGCAGAAAAGGTACCTAACAGTAATGAAGAAGCAATATTCTGGCCTTCTTTTTCCCCCTGAAGTGAGTAAGAACACTGCCTTGGGACACAGAGAGATAAAAAAAGTTTTTAGAAATCATTTTACACAGCAGTTTAAACCACATTCATACTGATTCTACAAACCAGAAAAACTAGTCAGAGGTAACACTTTCCCCCATGTAAGCTCCAAATTTAGAGATTTTTTTCACAATCTTTTGCTCTCTCTTTCTCTTTTATTTGAATTGAAAATTGATCTTCCTATGTTAAGCTACTGCCTTGTGTAGACCTTAAAATCTTCATGGAGAAAAGGGGAGAAAAATTTACGAGCCCAGAGTATGCACGGAATGTTTAATTACCAATTTCTTGGTAGAATTGTCTGCAGATCTGCATTCTGGCACTAAAGTTAAAGGAATGTCTTTACAGCTAGGGTGCCTTCTAATTAAATTACTTATTGAGTGGCATTTCGAATATGGCAAAGGCTTGCCATATGGCTCCCTTAAAGTCCTCACATTTTGGGTGTCTGAGTCCCATAGACTCTAGCATACAATCAAAGTGATGACCTGCTCTGTCCTTAATAGCTATATGACAGAAAAATAATTGTCTAGAATTATTCCCACTAAATTCATAGAAATAAGAGATGCACAAGTGCATAACGTGTCGAGGTTTTAATAAGAGTAGCCAGTGCTACAGTAAATATAGTGAAAAGCCAGGCAAGAGCATGGCTCCAGTAAGAGAGGTCATGCATATAGCAGGGAGATACCAGACAGGAGACTTGCTGTAAGTGTTGCAAAACAGTCTAAAGCAGTGTAAATACTTTAGGTAGCTTAAATCAATGAGGGAAAAGGAAAAATATATGAAAAAAGTGGTAGGTTATTTTTTTTTAGTTTTGGTGGTTTTTTAGTGAGCCCTTGACACCTTCTGAATTCAGACAGGTGTGTAAGATTTTGCATGATCAAGGGGTTTTACTGACATGTGAATAAAATGATTAACTAATTCAGTTTTGTATCATTTTTTAAGTTAGGAAGTTTAAAGGCATATATGGCCTAGATAACACAGTACTCTCCTCTGCAACAAAATCCCCTTCTGTTGCTCCATTAAAACTAAAAGGATGTTTAGGTTCGATGGCTTTGCTCAAGCAGAGGATCTGACAGGTAGTGGCTTTCAACCATCCCTTTCATTGTGACTTTCTGCAATAGTATGCAGTTTTTCCCCTCTCTTTTAGCAGGGAAAATTGTGGGGAGGAGTTTGATGGGACCTGAGAGCTTGTGCTTTTTGCTTGATCCTGCAGGTCAGTCTGTAGCTTGCTGGGAAAGAAGCCTGGGAGCAGGAGCAGGAGCAGTGCCAAGGGCAGGAGGCTCAGCTGAGCTGTGGTGGGGTCAGCTCACTGTGCCCTACTCACTCTCAGGCCAGAGGTGTGTGATGCCTGCTGACATGTGGGGAGGCTCCTGACTGCTCCCAGAGCTGACCCATGAACTGAGCTTCACACTGACATGGTTCTGGGGCACGTTGTCCCTCTGTGCAGGTACAGAGCGCTGTCACCAGCCACCGCTTGACAAATGAGCACATCTGCTCCTGTGCACACAAAGTGCAGGATCAGGTCAAACAATGCAGACCAGCTATTTTTAACTCTCTCCTGACATGATGTTCAGACTGTGCTTCTTGTTCCTGAGGCCACAAGGTGCTCCTCCTAAAAAGTTTCTTGTCTTGTTTTGTCTCTAATTGAAAAGAAGAGTAGGTCTTCATAAATAATAGCTAATATATTTGGATGTCTGTGGTAAAATTTTGGAAAAAAACACTTAAATAAAATGCTTTAAACAAAAATTTATTCCCTTTTCCCTAAATTGCCTGAAATTACTATCATCATTGAAGACTTCTAGTCTAGATGACCAGCTTAACGTTGATGTCTCTAACATAAATGACCTTTTGTGAGGAGATCTTCAACATTACTGTGAAACCATTTTCACATTCAGTTTCAAAGCCTCAAAATAAAACCCCTCACATGCACATGGGTGGTGTTCTTAGCCTTTAATTGAAGCTGGCATTAATCTTCTTCTTGGCATTGTTGCAGCATACAAGCTGATATGTTAGAAAATTGGTTGTTTGCTGTAGCCTGCTCTTTGCAAGGAGAGATTTAGGATTCTGCACTGGTGGCTTCTGTGGATGCTAATAGGAATCCTTTTCTTCCACAGCAAAATGAACTCAGTTACATGTTTGATACAGCAGAGCTCTGTCCTTCATCACAGGTGCAATCTTTCACTTTTGTTTTGCCATCACAGGATATCTGCATTAGGCACCTAAATTTTTAACTATTAGGAATCTATAGCCTCTAATGATCTGGAAATAGAACTGGAAAATAAAGCAAGCAACAACATTACTGCCCTTTCATAAACACGGTCTCAACCTTTGCCAAGACAAATTTGAAAAAAAATCCAGGGATTAGCAGGAGTTCTGGACTCTTGCCACTGCTAATCTGACTCAGAAAAGACAGGTATTCAATAAAGCACAATATGTCCTTGATTTTTCACTCAGACATCATTTTAAAAAAGATTCCGTTTGATCCCTTTGCTTCTGGTTGTTTTGATTTGGTTTGTTTTTGGTTTGTTTTTGTTTTTTTTTTTTTTTTCCTTAACAGCTCACAGTCTGTTAGTCTCCAGACCAAAAGGAAACTACTATGACGATATAAATCAGACAGTGAGCTTACTGCAGATCAATTGAACATTTTTTTTTTTTTTTTCACATAAGCTACAAAATGTGTGGTCAACTTCAATATCTTGGTTTGGAGATAACAGTGGGTTTTAGTCCATAATCAAGGAGAGCAGATCAGTAACTGGTGGGTACTGGTCTTGCTCTAAAGAAACTACAGTGAGATCAGTGAATGTCAGAACACTAACATTCTCACCAATGGTATAAAGGCTAAATACAATAAGGAAGATCAGCTTAATAATTTCATTCCTCCAGTGGACTGACAATGGATTTGTGATACCTTCTGCAAAATACATTTTTGTGTTTATCCTTTGATTTTCTGCTATCTTTTGATTTCTCTATTCCACTCTGGTAAAACCTCACCTGCAGTACTGCACCCATCTCTGGATTCCTCAGCATAGGAAAGACATGGAACTGTTGGAGCAGGTTCAGAGGAGGTCCACAAAAATGATCAGAAGTTTCAAGCACCTCTCCTATGAAGAAAGGCTGAGTTTGCTTTGTTCAGCCCAGAAAAGACCCTAAGGCGACCTTAATGTTGCCTTTTGATACTTAAAGAGGCCTTGTAAGAAAGAGAGAAACAAACTTAGTAAGGCTTATAGTGCCAGGACAAGGGGTAATAGTTTTAAACTAAAAGATAGCAGATTTAGGCTAGATACAAGAATTTTCTGGGGTTTTTTTTTGTAATGAATGTAGTGAGATACTGGCATGAGTTGCCCAGAGAGATGGTGGGTGCCTCACCCCTGGAAACTTTGGAGGTCATGTTGGATGGGGCTCTGAGCAACTGGATCCAGTTGAAGATAGAATCACAAAATTGTTAAAGTTGGAAAAGACCTTTAAGGTAAATGTCCAGCTGCTAACTCAGCACTACCACCATGTTCACCATTAAACCATGTCTACAAGTGCCACTCCAACACTCTTTTTGAACACTTCCAGTGATGGTGACTCCACCACTTCCCTGGACAGCCTGTCCCAATGCTTAACCACCATTCCTGTGAAGAAAATTTTCCTGATATGTAATCTGAATCTCCCTTCCTGCCGCTTGAGGCCTTTTCCTTTTGTCCTGTCACTTGTCACCCAGGTGAAGAGACCAACCCCCAGCTTATGACAACCTCCTTTTGGGTAGTGGTGGAGAGCAATAAGGTCTCGCCAAGCCTCCTCTTCTCCAGCTGCTCCTCACAGGACTTGTGCTCCAGACCCTTCCCCAGCTACATTTCCCTTCTCTGGACTCACTCCAGACCCTCAATATCCTTCTTGTCATGAAGGGCCCAGAAATTAACACAAGATTTGAGGTATGGTCTCATCAGTGCTGAGCACAGGGGGACAATCCCTGCCCTGGTCCTGCTGGCCACACTCTTGCTCATCCAGGCCAGGATGCCAATGGCCTTTTTGGCCGCCTGGCCACAGCTGGCTCATGCTCAACTGCTGTAAACCAGCACCCCAGGTCCTTTCAGCCACTCTGTCCCCAGCCTGTAGCACTGCAGGAGTTGTTGTGCCCCAAAGGCAGGACCCAGAGATTTGCCTTGTTTAATTTCATTGGCCTTGGCCCATCAATTCAGCCTGTCCAGATCCCTCTGCAGAGCCTTCCTGAACTCCCACCTATTCTAGTGTGTCTGTGATGTCCCCCTGGCAGGTGGGTCACTCTGGATGGTATTTGGAGATCTAACTCAGACTACTCTGTGATTCTATGATTTTGGTAGACGTGCAGATATATATTAGCAAGGCAGCTGATGAAGGTTTGAAAAATGAACATTTCATCAATCACACATAATTTTAACACCTGAGTCTCTCAGAAAAACTTCTGCAATTGTCTTTTCTGGATTCCTGTGTTTCAGCCTGGCTGTTTGCTTGTCAGAAAACACTGACAAGCAGCACACAGAGGGTGAGGCTACCTGGTGTTTTCCCCACGTCAGTGCTTACTGTGGTATGGAACAAGCAGCTTGTCACGCCAGCCCACGTGTTGCATTTGCTTGGGCCATGCAAATCCTAAGCTAGGATTCTTATGCTATTACTCTGTTACACTCAGATGCTAACATGAATTTAAATGAGGTGAGTCTAACTCAGTCATAATGTAATGAGAAGAAAATAATTATTTCAACAAAGTTATGCCTTCTTTATAGTTACCCTGTGGAGTACAAAAAGTGCAAAACACCCTTTGCTTAAATTTGATAAATTCTAGTAAGTGTAGACCTTTTCTGAAAGCCCAAACTGACTAATTGTATTATTCATAAGTCAGCTCCCATAAGTATAAAATAACACATATTACATCAAGTAAAGTAAATCCCAAATAGAGAAGGGAATTAAAAAAAACAAACTAAGTTGCACCTAACTGTGCGTGAACTGTGAAATGTATTTTTAGATTAATTTTTTATTTCCCCTTGTCATTTCTGATCTTGAGTGCATTTGTAACCATCTTGTACCCATCACTTCTGTTCCACACAGCAGGTCAGAGATGCAGACATCAACCTTGTAAAATTTATTTCCAATCTATCCTCTCTCCTGCTTCCGCTGCATATTAGCGGAAACGTTTAATGAGGACAATAACATTTCACTGGGAGAAAGCTGTCCAGAGTTTTCCTTATCATTCTTCCCAGATAATGGCACTTTTGGCTGCTTCTGAGCTCCCCATCCTTCCATTTTTGCACACTGTGGGAAGTAATTGTATCATCTCATCTACTTTTGTGCATGGTCTTGTAGTACAACTAAAGACATTTCCCAGGTAGCTGCTGCCAAGAGATGTGATCCTGCTCTCAGCCACCTCTTTCTGATGTGATTACCAAAACTGTACTTCCTGATGGCACAGGCATCTGATCCTTGAAGAAGCATGTTAAGGCTAAATCAGAAAAAGATAGCTACTTTTTCCTCTTCTCTCTTTTTTTTACTGTTTAGGGTTAGTTCAGGTCTGGAAATTCAGGAGACTGATGAGACTGTCCCTGTGCACAGCAGCCAGACATTAAGTTGGCTTTGCTAAGTCACAAGTAGTACATTCAAGTGCCTGAATTGTCTTGTTCTACTCTCAACACTAAAGTGGAATTAAAAAAAACCAACAAAGTGCTCTCAACTCCCATTAAGAACCTTTAAATATTCAAATGTTTAAATATTTAGATGACCTGAACTGCTTCTAAGAGGTTCAAAGCAAGGAACAGTAGTCTGTTAATTCACATACCCATTCCTATTGGCCTGAGCATCTTCTCTGAGTCCAAGGTAACATTTTGGTTTGGAGCACTTGTATGGTTTTAAAGCCCATTTCCTAGCAGTTCCCACTTTCAATTGTTGATTCAGTTCAGCATGCCTTTACATCCTATGTTAATGATAATTTTTCCTTTAAAAAATTCAGGTTTGATGTCTGAGACAGATCTGCTGTAAAGGGCTCCATTAATTGCTTGAATGCTATATCAGAGGTAAGTTTGGCCAAGAGATGTAAAATCCATTAGGCAATGTTAAAATGAAGAAAAAATGCTCACACTGGAATAAATTAAACTAAAAGACACGCAGAATAAAAGACAGAGAAAAGAATAGCACAAGTCTTTCTATATCCTTTGTATTTGTCTTCAAGTGACACTATTCCACTTCTAAATTTCAGTTATTACTGAGGTAATGGTATTCAGATTGTCAGCGTAGTTTGACAATTACAGTAAAGAAAATATCTCTAAATCTTCAGAAAAGAAATTATTCAGTCTAACACGTACAATAGCTCCTGCCAGAACAAGGGGAAATCATTGCTTTTATTCAAGTGACCTACTAAGTGCCATCTACCACATCAACCAATAAAACATTATCACTTTATAGCCCAGCCAGAATCTTGCTGTTATTATCACTAGACCAGCTACTTTGATTTTAAATATCTTTTTTTTTTTTTTTGATGGAAAAGCTAACATCTTAGTGAATGCACGGACATTTACAGTGAACATGTCAGATGAAACCCACTCAGAGGCAGATTTACTGGGGAAGGATGGAAAGGATACAAACCCTACAACTCCTTTCTGACTTGTGCTCCCCTGCATTAGGGCTTGGAGCTCATAAGCTCCCACTGCCTACTCTGAATTTTCTTTGAGCTCCCCATATTTGATGCACAGCATGAGGAAGATTGAGAGACCCTTGTAGCACTGTGCAGAATCCTAAACTTCTCCCACATTTCTGCCCCACAATGCTGCCCAGCCCCAGCAGGTAATGACCCAGTGACATGCCCCTGTCTCCTAAAAAGGCTTTATTTAAGCAAAGTCCACAATTTGCCTCCTATAGTGCAGATACAATTTCAGGCAATCAATGCTCTGCTTGAGGTACTCCTCCTAATTAAAGAAAGAGATCATAAGTTCTTGTTCCCCCTGCAGCTTAGGATGCAATTCATCATATCCTTTCTGTGCCTCCACAAAAACTGAGTAATGAATGGAAGTGTTGAGTATTGGATGAAGATTTTTCATCTCTGACTTGTTACAAGAACTTTGCAGGCAAATCTGTTTCTATTGTTACAGTATTCATCATTAGGGCTTCCTTGGGGTTTCCTTCTCAGCCTTACCATTGCATATCCAAATTAACTTCCTGGAGGACATTGGATAGACCGTGTAAAAAGAAGTGAGGGCAGAATGAAGCTAGTGCAGAATGGAGTATTCAGTATATATATCTACATATTCTTCATGTAGAAAACTACCTTCCTGAACAATTTCCTGGATTCCTGAGGGATTTGTCAAAATTGACAACTGTCAAAAAAATGAAGTAATTCTAGTATGAACAAAAAAAAATTAGAAAAGTGGTCACCTTTAGAATATGTTTTTGCCCAAACTGTTGATTTTAATATACTCTGGGAATGGATGTGGTAAAATAGTCTGTTAGTATGATGAAATTCAGGATGGCTATATTATTTAGTGTTTCCTGGTGTTCCAGTGCCACATATTTTAATGCAGCCCAGAATCAAAAGCTTGTTCCAGCCTCAGGTCATGGTGGTCTGTGTTTCTGTCATTCCTCTTACTCTTGATGACTCATGGTCGTTGAGGTTTCAGAATTTTCCCTGACAATATATTACATGCCTGCACTATACTTACTGCTAAAAAGTTCTCTTAATAGCATGCTTGAATATTCCTTGCAGCAATGCCCACTGCTTCTTGTTCTTCCCACCATGGACATCTGACATTCTCTAGACATGTCTCAATGGGTGTTTGAATAGAAGTCAGGATTTCAGACAGGGTTTGGATGGAAGGATTGCATCACATGTCTGGTGAGCTATTCCTGTTAATAGAGCCTAATGCAGCTCTCCTTTCATTGAAACAGCATGGCATTGTTGACTCATGTTTGTTTGATGGCCCACAGCATCCCTTTGACATGTTTTTTCCCAGAACTTCCTCACAACCAATTGCTTCTTGGTCTTTATTTGTGCTGTTGATTATTTCAGCCTAAATGTTGCTGAAAATGACCCAAAAAATTGCCTACCCTGATGCAGATTGCCCAGCACACACTGCTGCAGTTTCAGATTAGCAATGCATGTTAAGTGCATTTTTCCTTGCTTCTGCACTCCAGTCTCTGGCTTCACATTTATTCCATGGACAAGTGGTGTCTATGTCCTGACACTCAAAAGTTTGGGAAGATGAGATATATTTTGCCACTTGTTGAAGCTAAGTTTGCAAACTCAAGTCAGTTGTATCCATGGAAACATCACTTAAACATATGAGTCTGCAGGCTCTCCTCTAGCCCTCTGATTAGAATCTGGGTGCTCTGTAGACCAAGTCCTTCCAGTCCAAAAAAATAAATCATCAGGAGCAGCCATTTTGTCCAGAACAGTCTGTGAACATAAAGAATACTTGTAGAGTTCCTTAATGGATTCCATCAGAGCTTAAAACACATCCCTACTAAAAATATTTTGTTAATTCACCTGGTTTAGAGCTCCCAAGTTGTCTGACTTTCATATCCTTTATTGAGCTCAGCTGTCACAAAAATTGGGCTTGGAATTAGAAGTGTTTGGACAATTTAAGAAAGTATTTAGCCAACATGCAGGGCACCTTCTTTGTGACAGTGCTTGCTGAGCAATACTGGAATCAGTGTTCATTTCTATGAACCAATACAGATGATGCTCTTAGTTTCTCTTCTACTGATTAACAAACCATTCATTATGATTTCATGAGCAGAGGTGAGACAACACCTGATGGGTTGGCCTGAATTTTATCCCCAGTCCAGACACTTATTGGCAACCTTATTCAATGTTTTGTCTCTGATACCCAGTATTGTAGTCATGCAATGGTCGCTACACTTTGATGGTAACTAGACTGGGGAATTGTAAGTTTTCATTGCTGTGGTTTTCAGTGAACCAAAAAAAAGTTGGTTTTTGTTTTTTGTTCCCAAAGAGAGGACAGTTACTTTCAAATACAACTTTCCAATGCATTATTTCAAATAAGCTTTCTGTCCACTAAATATTCTGCATTATTAATTGTTTTACCAAATATTCCTATCACTGAATATATTTAGGAAAGTGAATTCAGAAGGAATTTGAAGGCTGCCAAAAGTAATTCACTTTAAAATGTGAATGAAAATGTATATATTATGTGTTGAATATTCAGCTATGAAATTTGCCACAGAACTTCAAAAGGGTTGTACTTTCAAGTAAAGATTTCTGGGGAAGAATTAATCTGCAAACTGTTTTCATAATACCCTTATGCATTTTCCTCCTTAAGAAGCAAAAATTTTTTTAATATGTCTGACAAATCTGAATAGAATTCAGGTGGTAAAGAAAAGACAATTCTCAGCCAGATGTTAATCCTTCTGCTAAATACCAGATTATGGCAGATAGAGCAGTATGAGAAACTATCAGAGGTTCAGAAAAATCCTTAATACAAGAAGGTATTTGGGATCTAGATTAACTCCAGCCATACTGAAGACCTTTGATTTTTCTTTCTACTGCCATGAAGCCCTGTGGGGATCAGAAACTTATTTTAGATTTCAGATTTGCATTTTCACTGCTAAATGTCCTTTCAGCAGGAGCATTTCTAACATTTTTTTCTAAGTACAATGTTTAAACAGTCTTTCTTGCTATAAAAAGGAGAATGAATTTAAATTTTAATAAGAAAAACCCACAGTGTGCACCAGCATAAAATTAAAGCTCCCCTGTGCTGCCTTTTGTCCTCTGGGTTTTTTTAGAGTGACTGGTATCACTCTAATATTAATTACCTTCAGTATTTCTTATGAATGTCATGATTAGGATTTATAGACACAATCTTTTTAATGGACCAACAGTTTAATATAACTCTATAATTTTGTTTTGTGTAAAGCTTATGTGAGGAAATACATTCTGAAACAACTACAGACAGGTGTTTCTGTATATTCAACTACAAAACCCAGCACACCATAGATTATTTTATTACAAAATTTGTCTAAATTTGCTACAATTATATTTAACTGAGTAAAGATGCTGTTGGGTGTTGGCACAGCATTGTTGTCTTATTTTTAATTATTGCACAAAACCCAAAAATGGCAATTACATGAAAATAGGCAGCCATAATAAAAGTATGACTTAATTTTTATCATCGGGGAAAAAACTGAGCAATTACCATTCCCATTAGCAGGAAATACAACTTTTTGAGGCCTAATTCTGCAATGTAATGAACAGGAAAAAAGTTATTTGGTTTATTATTATTGATGTTATTACTGCTATTATTTGTAGATCTGTGAGCACAGCTGTGTTACCTTGTGAAACCCAGAGAAGAAAAGATTTTTAGAAAAGAAATTACAAGATGTGGCAGAAGAGGCACGAAGAGAAAATATTTCTGCACTTATATAACTCTTTACAAAAGTTAACCAAGAATTAAATATGCAGCACTGGTTAAAAGGGAATATCTAAATCTTGATTTCTAATAGATACTGGGATAATTTCAGAGGTAATTTTACTACAGAGTTCAGGCTTCAGTCTGCCTTTTTTTCTCTGTCAGAGAAAAGAATCTCACCCTTCTTAGCATACATGAATAAGATCTGAATAAACTTAACCAATGTGTTTCTCCTTAACCAATGATTTCTAGCGAGATTTTCAGTTCTGTTTCTCATTGAATTCACATGAATTTTGAAAACCCTTCAAAATAAGTACCTGTGTATTTAGGTGTCCAACTACTTCCTGGCTGGCAGGAATACAAAGTAGTACTATTTAATGGATTTTTTTCCTTTTTATTTTTCCTTTGTGTGCTGGGATGCTAAATTAAGCTTAATTACCCATGGAGGAATTGCATTCATCTCAAATAATCAGAAACATAGAAACTTTTACACTGAAAAAGACCCTTAAGATCATTGAGTCCAGCCATAATGGGTGCCAATGAAAATTCTGATTGAAAAATTATGAAAACATGGCTTTGGTTTGTAACTTCATTCTTTGCACATGTCCTTGTGGAGACTCTAACTCTTACATAAACAGTCACATTCCATCTTAGACTCCATTAACGCTACCTAAAGTGAAGGAGGTGGGGGAAAATTCTTTTCCCATTTATGTCTGTGGTCATTCACACAGTTTTCTTCATTCAGAATGTTCTGGTTGGAGATCTGTGGAGTTAGGTTATTAAAAGAAGTGTAGTCTGCATCAGCACAGGACTGAGTTTTGACTAAATTTAGGAGGCCAAATGTGGTAGTTGTAAATCAGTTGGCCTGATGTG
The DNA here is from genome assembly GCA_024362935.1 of Setophaga petechia. Taxonomy (NCBI): domain Eukaryota; kingdom Metazoa; phylum Chordata; class Aves; order Passeriformes; family Parulidae; genus Setophaga; species Setophaga petechia. Next base: position 8,514,542 of record JANCRA010000003.1, on the reverse strand, counting down.
TAAGTGAAAGTACAATTTCTCTGGCACTGCAGTTTAGCAAAGATTTTTTTCTTGTTTTTCTTGTTCTTGATATTGACAGGAATATACAGTGTAAATGCCCTAAAAGTTGGATTTTGTGCAGTAATTGTGGGGTTCACAACTGCCAATCACAATAGTCTTACATTTTTCTCTAAGAAAAAGTGTTTTGTATTTGTTTAATTTTTAAATTTGTCATTGTGTTTGTTCTTGGTTGCTTGTCATTCAAACTCAGAAAACTTCTGATTTTGGTAGTATGTGGTTAAGAAGAAAACTTTGACATCAGAATCAGTTGGCAATAGTAGTATATAAATCATAAATCTCACCATAAAGAGAGAAACAGAGACCTCTGAGCTAAAACTAACCTTACTTCTTGACTGACCTGCTAGCAAAATATGTTATGCCAGACTGTCTATGAAACCAGTGGGCATTAATCACTTGTCTAATTCCACCTCTCCTCTTGTTCAAAGGCTATCCAGCACTCTGATACAACTGAGATCAAGTTTCAGCTGCATGAAAGGTTGACATTTTTCCCTTTCTAAAACGCTTTCATGTCAGCTGAACAGGTAAGAAGGCAATAAGCTATAAATTCTCATTAAAAGACTTTGATTGTCTCTTTGTTAGGACTTTATGATTTTCTGAGACCTCAAGGGGAGTAGGTGTCCAGCTGTCCTCTGAAGCTGCAGTGCCTAGGACAGCCAGCTCCCTTAGGAAGCCCTTGCCTTGGTATTTGAAATGACAACGATACACATGTGATCTACAAAGCATGTGCTCACTTCAAATACCTTCTGCAAGCTTCTAAAGAAGTCATAGAGCCTTTAAACATATTCCTGAGGCTTGTTTGAATTTAAGGAATGTAAATCAATATAACCCCAAGTTGTCTTTATTTGCACAATGATCTAAGAGATCTCTTTTGGTGGAGAGAAAGAAATGACTTGTATTTCAAGAGACAATGGGCACATTTAATGGCACTTGGCATTTGCATACTTCTTCTATGTCTGCAGTATGTTGGCAGCTTTTACTGTGCTGGAAAGGTCACTGGACTGGAACGAGTGGGTGATGAGGAAAGAAGAGCTGGCTGTGTGCATCCCACATGTTTGACAGCAGGGATTTGTGTGCTCTTGAAAAGGCTGATATTGACTGAAGCTTCCAGGATGTGACTTTTACATGAGAGTGCAGTGGTGCCTGGGAAGCTGCTTCCATCTCTAATGAAAGAGAAAGAGTAAATGTTACTTTATACAGAGGTGAAAAAGGGGGTGAAAAAGGTGGTGAAGCCAAACAGAAAAGACTGAATATGTTGTAATACAAGGTGAGAAAGAGAAGGCCTGATGTAGCTACTCTTATTAGAGCTATGAATAAAATGAAGTTAATGAGCAGTTTGTTTTTTCAATTCTCAATAGAGTTTTCAATAACTCTACAGAAAATCTGCCTATGCTATACTGTGGCTGCATGACAGAGATCTGCCACATTTAAATTACATTTCAATTTGTTGCAGAAATTATATTTGCCTGTAAAACTTCCAGCATTGTGCATGAAATAGGCTCCCCAACAAGGCAGTACTGTGGATCCATGACTGTTACCTTTTGTTATCAGTAAGGTAACCATTCAGACTTGCCAGCTCAGGGTGGCTTTTTTTAGGCATCTAATATTTAGTCTAAAGAGAGTATAGCTTGGGTTCATATTGATGGAGTTCTTCTGGTCATTCTGCATCTAGATAAAGTGCTTGATCTCATACTCCTTGTTTCAGTTCTCATTCACTTCATTTAATATGTATGCTCTCATGAGCTCCTCCTCATCATTTACACGTGTAGCATATGTGCACAGGTTCTGTGTTTCTTCTTCAACATGGCAGAATGTCCTTATTTAACTAAAAATTAATGTTAAAAGGAACAAGGAAGACAGCTTTACTTGGCAAACGTGTGGGATCCTTTCAGATGAAATATTCACATCAAAGCATATAGAGATTTGTTTCCATTTGTTTAGACATCAAAAGTCTCACTGGATTTAAAATGCTTGTAAATTTTCTGAGCTTAAGTTAGGAGCTTGCCAGTACTGCCTGATTTGGGGCTAGTTTCTAAATGCTGTTTATTCCCAGTCAAGAACTGCAGATATGTAAAAATTCTTGTTTAGAAGAAATTCTTGTTGAGAAGAAATAGTGCACTGATGTTTTTATATACATAATTAGTATAAAGGCTTGTGTTTAGTTTGGTTTGTAGTTCGAGTGGTAGCATGCATCCACTCTGGTTTTGTCCAAACAGATTTGCTGGTCTCTAATAAAAGCAGTAATTTGTGTGCTCCTGAGAGCACTTGCAAAGAAAGCACATGATTACAGCGTTCTTTGGAATGCTCAGCCCTATCAAGCCTCTCTTATTTCAAGGTGATTACTCACAGTAGCCTGATACCATGCTTAATGGGGTGCTTTGGTTACTAATAGGGGCAAACAATTGTGTAGATGGGAGATGGGTCTGCACTGCACTTCCACCTGGGAGTAAGAGAGGTAAGGCCTAAATAAAGAAGGATGCATTTGCCACAAATGTTTATGTAATAAAGTCACAGGGCAAAAAACAGCACTGATATTTTTTACTGACGTCTTAGTGTCGAAATAGTAGTGCCTAATTGAATTCCAGCTCCAGATATTAATGCGCCTCTCCAATGCTTGCATGTATTACTGACTGCATATTCAGTGGCTCTTAGGCACTTGCTCATACCTGCCCTTCATGTTTATTGGCAATGGGAGGATTTGTAGTTATAAATTGCCAGTTCTGAACATCCAGCAGTTTGCCCTGGACAATGTGCAAAAAGCATTTCAGATGTGCAGCTTAGTTGTTTCAGACTCTGATTTTCAGATTATAACATAAAAAATGTAGAAGAAAGAAGTAATGCTCAGTATTGCAGTGTCAGACCACCAATTCAGGCAGAAAAGGGGAATTCTTGTCTTGGGTCTAGTAAAGCCAGAAGTTCAAATTTATAGCATTTTGATAAAGGAGGCTTTATTCTGCCTTACCCCCTTGTTCCCAGACAATCCTTCTCTTGGTGACTTTAGCTTTATCCATTTCAGTGGTTATTTTCTAGTTTATAAGGTTCCTGTAGCTTAGTGTACTGAAAAGAAGGAAAAAGAATGAAATTTACCCCCTATTACTCTTGAACTGGCATTCACAATATAAACCATTTTTCACTGCAAGCAAGGAAGATATTCTTTGGAAAATCTTCAAGATTTTGCAAGGAAGCACTAAGAAGAGCAACTGTGAGAGGAAGGCTTACCTTGTGAGGATGGATTGTAATTGGGAGGAACAGAAACAGATTCCTAATATTCAGGTTTAGGGACCCAGGACATCGTTGCACCCTATTGCATTGATTTGTGCTATAACACAAGTAAATAACATTCGCTTTGCCTTTGTCTTCTTTGGCAAAGAATTTTTTATACTGAGGAAACATTTGCGTTTTTCTAATTTTAATGGGGAAAACTTAAATGTTGTTAAAGTCACCCATAATGCTCTCTTCTTGCTATTACTGATATTTTGCAAATATTTCTTCTAGGTAGGTTTGCTAAACTCAGAAACTGTATTGTGATGGGCTTCATTAAAAGTATTTCCATTTCATTCTTCTTTGAGAGCTACATTTTCCAGGTTGCCACTTCCATTGCCTTTGTTCACTTCAGCAGTACAGAGGAGAGCTTTTTATTCTGTCCAAAGAATGTAGAAAAGCAGCTTCAGAGTCAGGCATATTTTGTAGTTGATTATGTACATCAAAATGTCTTCTAAAAATGAAAAAAAATACTATTTTCTACAGAAAGATATTGATTTGCATTAGCTATATTCCTGTCCTTTATTAGCTAGATGAATTTTCCATTTTTTCAGGCCTGCCTGACATTATACTAACTAACCTTATCCTTACCAAGCACTCACAAGTATTCAGATTCTTTTTGTCTGTTGTATTTCCTACTTATTCCACAATTTATTTTCTACAGTAGGAATGTTAGTGTCCAGGACTTACCATGGAGAATTTGCAGAGAATTCTTGGGTGTGAATTCTCCAGAACTACTTGCTTTAACAAAAAAACATGAAACACTGGTGTAGTATCTAAAAGGCTCTTTATGTGCTAGTGAACTAAGTATTCTCTCTCTGGGTATGTTTATCACCTGCTTTTTCCCAAGCATAGGTTGTAAATATTTCCAAATAGTGTTGCCTTTTCAGTACAACTTAAAATTTTATCATGTCTATCAAGTAATGTGTGTTGTTCTAATGCTACCAAATAATGTATCTTAGAAATTTATATAAAAATTTGGAAGCTACATTTCCATAAATATTCATAACATTCGTGTCATTGCCAGATGTTGATTTTTCCCTGGTATGTTCAGATTTTCTCATCAGTTTTCTATATTTCAGAAATTCTAATTTATGCTGAGACCTATTTCTCCTGTTTCTGCTATTGTCTTTTTCCATCCTCAGTAATTGCTGCCTTCATTCATCCACTGATTTGTAGCTTTTTAACAGTCTCTAATAAAATTTTTTCATTAAAAATCCCAATTAACTTTAATATTCCTCCCACTAACTTTCATTAACTTTCTTGAGCCTTGATGATCTGTGTTTGTGTCTGTTTGTGTGTGATATTATCCTACTTACCTCAATCAACATCAATGAGTTATTAACATTGCCTCCAATGCATCTTTCAGCATCGGTCCAGTGATTAAGTCCTCAGGAGTTATCTTGTGAACTGAAATTACACTTGAGTTAAGAGATGATAGACTGTTCTACAGAATTGCATAATATTTTACTGTTCAGTGGCAGAGTGCCTCCCGTGTCTGCTTCCATAATTGAAGTCTTTCTTAATAAAATTTCATTTCTTTCCAGATATATAAGGATGGGTTTAAGGACTTGCTTGCCCTGTTTTGAGATATGAATCAGTAATCATTTATGTGTACTCAAGTTTCTATAGAACAGGTTTATGAATAACTCAAAACAATTCAGGGGCATTTTAATACAGAATACAGATATCATCCTCTACATTTCCTCTTTTCCTATCTTATTTTGTATCTGTTCTCTTCTTCTTAGCTTAGCCATAAATGCACAGAATTGAACAGAAAAGTGCTTAGATATTTATTACAGTTTCCTGCTGCTCTTGCCAGCTCATATTGAGATTTTATCCCTGATGTGCTGGCACACAAGTTTTCTATACTCTAGTTCTCGAGAAATTAAAGCAAAAAGGTAGAAACAATAAGCTGAGTTTACCCACAAATTGCTCGAGAGGATGAACACAAAATTTGTATTTTGGCACACCTCCTTCCAAAGAGAAGAACCATGGGTTTATATGTCCAAGGAGAGCAAAAGAGGAAATAATGCAAACAAAAGTTGATTTCTGCAAGATAAACATTTAATTTGATATGACATATAGTGTAGAAGAAGAAAATATAATGAATATACCAGTTCTATGAGGTCTACTGTATACCTGAATTCCCTTTCCAATGTCTTTTGATGCTTTACTACCTCTGAAAATGCCAGTGATGGGAGTCCATCAGTGTCTTTAGAAATGTAACCTCTGCTATCTATTCTGAGCAAGTTGATGGCACAAACTCTACATGCTACACCTAGGTTTGTGCAGAAGAAAAAGATCTTGTAAAATTCTTATCAGGTTTTTAGTAAATGCTTTCCAATAAGACTATTTATCATCATTTTAACTGGAACAAAACCAAAAGGGCCCTATAAAATGAATATTTGTAAAAGTAAACTATACCTTTGCTAATCTCCAGAAACTACACATTCCAACCTTTCTACCTGGATTAACTGATTCTTCTCTTAGTTTTCAATAAAATAAGGATTTTTCTTTTTTTTTCTTTTTTTTTAATGTATTTGGAAATTTGTTCTGTTTTTTGCCTTTGTTTGGTGTCTGTGTAACATGGCATACATCATTGGGTGGATGAATTAAAAGACCTTTGCTGTGAGCTTTATTTTTGTTTAATTAGAAAAGTTGTATGGCAAACCAGCTTTTACTGTACCTTGTTTTAATGAAAAAGGCTGTTTATCTGTCAGTACTCACTAGAGATTGAATTTTCATTTGGCAGTATTCATGACACACTCTGTATTCATTTTTAAATCACAGTTTGAGCCCCTGAGTTTGACTGTTGTTGAGATACACAAAAAATCAAAGAGTGGACTGAAAATTAATTTTGGAATTAAAACCTGCTAGTATAATTCAGCTGTGAATAGGTTGAGTCCAAATACTGGTGCTGAGAATAGAAAAAAAGCATTTAACACACTGGGCAAGCAATTCATGATGGACTCAGAGCATAGAAACTTTGAAAATCTTATTAATGCAAATAATTATTTGGGCTTGATCACATCAGCAACAAATTTGCCCTGGAAACGTCATGCATTTGTGTATACAAAGAGGATACTGATAGCTTTCATCTTCTTGCTTCAGGACTATCAGTCTAACAAGCTTCAGTTACAGGGAGAATTCAATTTTGGTGTAACTTGACTGTTTTTTGTATCCTATACTGAATGCACAAATATTCATGATCTGAAACTTTCAGCTGAGAAGAGATCAATGTCCTATGTTGTCTAGAGAGAATTAAATAATCTATCATTGCTACAGGGACAACTTCTGTTTAATAAAGTTGGTATGTTCTGCAAACCTCCATGTGAGACTCTCACAGTCTTTAGAACTGCAAGAGGAAGGGAGGAAACCAAAGCAGCTGTGGAGTCTCCACACTGCAGCACCTGCCAGCTCTGGAAGGGCTATTGTGACAGGGATGGATGTGGCCCTGGATGCAGGGATGCAGTTTAATCCAATCACAGTTTTGTTTCCTGGGACATTTAAGGACTGTCTGAGGTGTAACTCATCCAGTATGGGTCAGTCTGCTTGATGTAACCACCTCCATGTGAGGGACAATGAGCTCCTTCAGGCTTCATAAACATGTCTCTAGCAGGGCTGGTGAGGAAAAAGCCTTCTCTGGCTTCAAGGAGGGAAGGGGGTCATAACTTTCAACAGGAGATACAGTTCTGGTTTGCATCACCTTTATTGAGGACCAGTGTACCTTCTTTCTCATTTACTTTCACAAACTCCTACTGATTTCTACCTAAAATATAACCTACCAATGAGGTTTCCAGGCTGCTAAGAGGAGGGTGAAAAGAGCATTGCCAAGAATAGTCTACCTGTGAAGGCTGACTAATCTTCCCAGCCTTGAAACTAGCTTAGTACCCACACAGAAGTCCAAAAGCCTACCCCATATTTCTGTAAATCCCCTGGGGTTTGAGGAAGAGGTTATCAATCTTCTGTCTGACTTCACTGGCTTTTTTATGCCAATCTGCTCAGAGATTATCTTCTGAAGGATACAGAACCCAGTGCATAGGTTCTCCTTAACAGAACTCTGGCATTTTTTTCTCATGTTTCAAATCCAGATCACTTCATTTCTGGGATAACACAAGGAGAGTAGATGGAGAAAAGTAATATCTGTGGAGCCATAGACACATGCTTGCCTTTTCTATGAAAATTGGTATGACTGCCAAAGAGAGACATTGAGATCTGAGCAGGTTTGAATGTGCATTTGAACACCAGAGGAGGTTCAAAACAAGGAAGCAGCATAAAAATAGGACAAGGATGTTCTATCTCTCTCTTCTGTAAAGAGGCACCACAAGGCAGAATCATGACTGTTGGTTGTGTTCAAACTGATGCATACCAATGATGGCATAAAATCCAACATTCATCTCAAAATTAAAACCCATTTCTAGAGGAATAACAGATTTTAAGAAACCATTGTCTTTTACATGTGCATTTCAGCAGATAGGCAGAGAAAATGGAAGTGATCACAAAGTCTTAATTGATATCCAAATAATGTTTGCAAAATGCCATTTGTGGTGCCACAACACATGGTCCTCCATCAGGCATCCCTTAGCATGGCAAGGAAGGAGTTCTTATGGGAAGCAATATGTTATTTGTGTTCAGACCTGCCCTGTAGCTGCTGTGGGGGGACCTTCTGCCTTGCCTGTTGAAAGCTGAGCCACTCAGAGCTGTGCAAGCAGGCCAGTTGATTGGCACTGAAATTAGGGCTTTACTCAACCATTCTTCAGAGGCCCAGCAAGGAATTGTGGAACAGGTTTACAGAACAGGCACTCAGCAATAATTTCTCCAAATGCCCCCTACCAGCTAGTTATTTCTCCTAGTCTGGTTCTAATGTGAAGGGCATGGCTACAGGTCTGGTCCTGGACACAGCAGAGGCAGTTCATCATACTGTCATTCAGAAGTGCAATTTACTCCTTTGGGGGTCTTTTATGCCTTTTCATGGGCTCAGCTAGAACATTGTCCTCCAGATGCAGAGCATAGTATTTTTTTATTTGTTTCTCTGTGTGTGAGTAACAGTTTTGCTTGAAAAAAGGAGAGGGGAGAGAGGAAAACAGTGGATATAATGAGGGGAAATATCTGATAATGTAGTAGAAATACAAAGAGAGAGAAGGTGCTACCACTTAGCTAGCTGTTCTGGAAAACAGGCTAAGGAATAGCTCAAGGCCTAAAAAATTTTCACAACCTGGGTAAGCAGAAAACACAGGAGGTGTTATATGCCTTCAGAAAAATGTCTCTTGACCTGAAACTCCAAACCTGTAATTATGCTGGTCTTTTAATGTAATAGCTAATCTAAGATCTTAATGCTCCACTCTTGATGTGAAAAAATGGATAAAAGTTCTTCTAGAAAAGTATCAGCAGTGAGCATTAAGGAGGAAAATACCTGAATTCCTGATACTTTAAAAATTTTCTTTCATAAAGTAAAACGTTGTTGCTCTCCAGAGCTGATGAGTATTTTCCTCCTTTCATTTGTCACTTGCAAAGAGATATGAAACATTTATTTTCCCAACCTTCCCAGAATTGGTAATAAATTGTCAGAGCCAACCATTCATATCTGGTGGCTTTTTAAATAAAGGATTAAACCTTCAATATTTCATTTTTCTCTAGAATTGCTCAATAAGGTTGCTGAGAACAAGGTAATAAGTAAAAGACTGTAAGGGAAAAGCTGTTTGTCCAGTGTCAGAGAGATATGGGCAAAAACTTTAAAACATATTTTATTTCCTCTCCCTCCTGCTCTTTGTGTCTATATAGATGTATACAGGTGTGTGGGAGAACTGAGGGAGACAGACTGGCTGTCAGAACTGCCAGCTTTTGTTGAAGTTGTTATTGTGGACTTTTGCAAGCCAGCAGATTTCTGACAGAGTTACACTGTTGATAAGAAGCTACACAGAGGAATATATCTGGCTGCTAATAATATGGGCATGCTCTTAGAAAAAAAAAGCTTAAATGCTAAGTAATGCACATGGACCACCCTTGCAGGCTCCTTTGGGGGAAAACAGAAGCTGTGTGAGGATTTACAAGAGCAGTCTTTGCTCTTCTGCAGCATTCCTCAGCTTGGACACCATGTTGAGTTCAGTCAGAAAGCATTGAAGTGAACAAAATGATGATATAAGCATGGGGAAGAGGGAAGTGTTTAGCTACCTGCTGAGTCAAACCATGATGAACATTTCTGAAAAACAGCATGTTGCTTTTGAAAGGTCACTGGAAAATGTGTCCTTGGGGAAGATTCACAGTTTCTGCTTTCCAGCCTAGTGTCTATCCTAAGGCATGAACACAAGAAGTGCATGTTACTTCTGCATGTTTTTGTGTTCAAACAGCTCTTTGGGAGGTGCTTTCTGGTTCTCATTTGAATTTCAACCTTTCTGGTCAAAACAGAAAACAAAGAAGTTTACCTGTGTATTATTTACTCTATTCTCCTGTGCTATTCTCCAGTGATGAATGAGATGCCATAAGTATATTATACAGGGCACAAGAAATGCAACATGACTTAAAACCATTTGAATCTCTGCTAAAGTCTATATCCCAGTTCTGTGGGTTTGCAGTGATGACAAACCTCTAAGGATGTGGAAAATGCTATTTCCAGAGATTCTCTGCTTTGTGTGCAGGTCACGTCAAAGAGAGTTCCTGCTTTTTAGCATTAAGGGTGGAATTCCTTCTGTCATCATGAAATGCAATACTGCAGTGAAGCCATAATTTGGAGCTGTAAGGGCTAAGTATGGAGATGAAGTTAGAAAGAGCAAGGGCTATATAAACAATTGGTGCATGAGCTGCTCGGATCTTACTGAGAGAAAATGACGATAGTTTCTTCTTCCAGATGCTGAGTAGGACTCATTCGCACACCTGCTTAATTCCACAGTAACAAGCATTGCACTGGTGTGTACTCAGTAATGAGTCTTTTGATGGAAGCAATGACTTTTTGTGGCTTAACTGTAGAGGCAACTGAAGTGTAAACTTCAGTAAAAAATATGTAGCTATGGTCTGGTAAGGACTGCCAAATGCCTTCCAGTCCTGTTTGGAAACCACAGTTCTCAGTCCTCTTCACCAAGCCTTTGCATATTTCTAACTATTTAATTGAACTTTAGCTACCTGGAGACATCTGAGGAAAAAAGATTATCATTGCAGGAGCTCACAGAAGATGGAGGCCTAATATGGTTTCTATGGAAATATTAAGATGTCTTGGGCAAAAAGAAATGCATTTCCCTACAACCCGTGTAGCAATGAGGTTGCATTGCAGCAGGCTCTGCAAAAGCTGCCACTCTGTCCTAGTCAAATGAGATCAGAGGTTGATCACATGGAAAGGGAGAGGAAGAGTGGTAGTGAAATATTTACCATGACATGATGAAACCATCAGCAAATCCAACCTGATTTTCTGGAATGAGAAACAAGGTGCTGAAAGCTTCTCAGCTGTGTGGTAGGACTTTGGCTCCTGGCAGTGAAATTGCACAATCTCCCTGAAATGAAGAGTAAGAACATGGAAAAAAGAGTTTCTTCAGCCTGAGGGAAGGGGGCTGCATTGAGTGAAATTACTGAAATTCTGCTCACATCCACTACTCAGAAAACATGACTGTGACTAAAGGCTAGCCAATCATGAAGTGTATACTAATCACCAAAGCATAGAAGCCATTAGGTTGGGAAAGACCTTTGAGGCCATCGAGTCCAGCCTGTCACCAAACACCACCTTGCCAACCAGACCATGGCACTAAGTGCCACATCCAGTCTTTTCTTAAATACCTCCCTGGGCAGCCCATTCCAATGCCCAGTCATTTTTTCTGTGAAGAACTTTTTCCTAATGTCCAACCTAAACCTCCCCTGGAGGGGGAGGACACAGCTTAAGACTGTGTCCTCTTGTCTTATTTCTGGTTTCTGGGAGAAGAGACTGATCCTCACCTGACTACACTCTCCTTTTAGAGAGTTATAGAGAGCAATAAGGTCTCCCCTGAGCCTCCTCTTCTCCAAGCTAAACACCCCCAGCTCCCTTGTGCTTCTGACCCTCCCTCAGCTCCATTGCCCTTCTCTGGGCACACGTCAGCCCCTCAATGTCCTTCCAAATTGGAGGGCCCAGAACTGGGACCAGCACTCAAGGTGGGGCCTCCTCAGAGCCAAGTACAGGAGAATGATCTTTGCCTGGTCCTGTTGGCCACACTCCCTCTGACACAGGCCAGGATGGCTTTGGCCTTCTTGGACATCTGGGCTCACGCTGGCTCATGCTCATCCAGTGTCCCAGGTTGTTTTCTGCTGGGCAGCTTTCCAGCCCCCCTGTCCCCAGCCTGTAGCACTGCAGGGGCTGTTGTGACCCAAGGGCAGGACCCAGAGGTTGGCCTTGTTGACCTCCCACCATTGGCTTTGGCCCATCGATCCAGCCTGTCCAGATCCCTCTGCAGAGCCTTCCTGCCCTCCAGCAGACCAACATTCCACCTCAATTTGGTGTCATCTGTAAACTTGCTAATGGCAGACTGGGTCTGCACATTCAGATCATCAATAAAGATATTCAACAGGACTTAGTCCAACACTGATCCCTGGAGGACACCACTAGTGCCTGGCCACCAACTGGATGCAAAACCATTCATCACCATGCAAAGAAGCAACAGCAAAGAAGACTTCTCCTTCAGTCTTCCACCATACTTGTGTCTGAGCAGGATCTGCATATCTGCCTTTCCTTCCTGGAGAAAGCAAGCAAAGCGTTGATGAATTTCAGACCTGTAACAGCAGCAAGTTAGTTTTTATATCCATTCCCCTTTCCTCCTCCCAAGTCAGTATAATGCACCTAGCAACCAAATGGTCCTGACTTACTGCCAACACTTGAGGTACAAGAAAGGAAAATGAGAATTGTGTAGTAAGGAATGCCTCGCAGTCACAGCACCTCCTGATGTACAATTGCAAATGAAATTACAACAGTTGGGATTGTAGCAATTGAGACAGCCTCTGCAGGAAAAGAAGTTACTCACACCTTGCATTATTTTATAGAAGGCCTTTCAAGACAGCTGCTACAAGAGCAGTGTTTCTAATGTGTACAAATTATTTCAATAAGAAGTTCAACAGTGCATATTAGGGACCTTCCAACATCTAATGGAAAAGCCTATAAAGTCTTTATCTTAAAAAATGAACTATAAAAACAGTTACTCCTTTATTCTTCTTCATTAGGGACACTTGCAAGGTCCCAGGAGTTTTATTGCTCAGGAGAGTTTTGTTCACAAACACCTCACCTAAACTAAGTCATCTTTCTGTTGCATTTGTTGGCTGTAAAGGTGGCTGGAAGATGGTGTGCTGTGGCACGAGAAGACACAAAACAACAGCAGGTCCCATCTGCCTCAAATTTCTCCCTGAGCTCCTGCATTTCTGGCAGCTGGAGCTCAGAGTTTGCTCTCCAGAGAAGATGCTTGGCTATTCCTGTAAACACATCTGCCTGCTGCCACACAGTGCTGTCTCATATGAAGATAGGTATTTCAATCAGACATTCTACCTCCAGATCAACCAGAGAAAACCAGGTGCAAGATAACCAGGGATGTATATCTGTTGTTTTGCTGCTGTGATCTGCCTGGAAATGAACACCAGTGAGCTGCTTCCCTCTGTACTCTTACAGAAATAGCAGACAATTTAGAAGATTTTAAAATGTGAAATCTGTAACAGCTTTCATAACAATGTAGAGCTTGTGGAACTGGGAGTTAAATCTCTGGATCCCTTTTTTTATTAAGTTCAAATATAGCAAAACTTTACCAGAATTCCTCTGTTCAGTAAAAATGAAAAAAAATTCCTTAAATAAGTATTTTTAGGTTCTACCACTCAATAAGATTTGTAATGTGCACCTGCCATGTGATGCAGAACTTTGAAAATCAAGTAACACATCCATGAAGTGTTTCCTGTCAGATAAAAAGGAAATTAAAAAAACTGATTTATCTGAAGTTAAAATATCATCACATAAACCTGTTTAGAGGAGTTGGAAATGAAGTATGCTGAGGATAATGTCTGCTTATCTTTGGTATAGGTACATTGTGCCTGTGGCTGATACATGTCTTTATGAATACAGTCTCAATAAAAAAAAAGATATTTCATAGAAATCTGGTTATTTTAAGACTTTAAAAACATCCAAAACTACACAAACAAGAACCACATATGGCTGTACTATGAAATACCTTGACAAATACACGTACACAGAAAGAGGGGATGCCCTATGACTTGTCCCAGTGAGAAACAAAGAACTCTGCAAACGAAAAGACTAAATTCCTCTGAACTATTTTTTTCCCATTTAAAAAGTGGCTCATGTGCCAGTTGTTTGGTTCAGCTTTCAAGGGGCTTTATGCAGTTCTTTACTTTAGACTGAAATGCAAAGATGTGAAAGGATTATGTTATTGATTTGGCTGGGAGCTCCCTCTTCCAACCATTTTGTTGCTTTTCTCATCAACATGAGTTATCACGATCCTGTGAAAGGTGCATTGAATTTTAAACTCACCCTGTTAGGTGAAACATAGTTACTTCCAATGATTAATAGTTATTAATGCTGTAATAAATTTCTAACACTAATGTCGCCTCTGCTGCAGGATGAATTTTTCATGCATACATTGGGCTTGCATCAGATAATTTCCTGTAATTTGAGGACTGAAGGAAATGTTAATAAGACTTGGGGAGGGTGGGGGGTGGTGAATCCTTTGAACATCTGACTAAGTAAATGGGCATGATAATTTTGTAAAGGCTTAATATTTGGCTCAGTATATTTTTTAAAATATTCCTGCAAGGGAAGTATAAGTATTTGATGACAAAAGCTCTCAGGTCTGTTGATCAACAATTTTTGATCATACTTCCTATCCATTAAAATATTTCTCATGCATCTGAGCATTGCAGCACCTGTGGCACTTGTTTTCTTTCCTGTGCATTCATAGTCAGCATTTTGATGACAGCCTGGAAGCAGATGTTTTACTGTATCATGCAAGCCCACAATGCCTTTGTCAGCCCATGCTAGTTTCCTGGTGCACTTGTGGATTTGCTGAAGAAAGATGAAGGAATAAAGAACTCCCCTTGAGCATCTGGTCCTTTTCCAGACTATGTGTCTGACATAGTTACCAGTAGCTGATGTTCATAAAAGCACAGGATGTATAGCTCTTAAATTCTGGGCTTCTTTCAAAATGAATGTCAAAGTAATTCTGATGAAGTTGAGGACAGGGATATTCATTAATGTCCATGTTCTTCAGGAGCCCAGGCAATTAAAGGGGTCAGAGATAAGGAGATTTCAAGGGCCAGCAAACAGAGTTTGCAGCAAGCAGCTATTGCACTCATTGATCTCATTCCTCCCATTCCCCAGGGATCCAGACGGGCTCAGCACTGTCTCTGGAGAAGCGAACTTAGCTAACAGACTGCAGCAGCTGCCTTTAAATTCCCATGGAGGTACAACTAAAGCTCTTTTCTCCTTCGGCAGAGGCAAAGGTGAGTTTCTTATCCCTCATTTGGAGCACAGGGAGGTTTTCTGACCCAGGTGGGTATGGGGCAGAGCATACCCCATCCTCATCTGCTCTGCTGAATTTGGCTCCTTGATTGAGAAAATGAAAAATCCCAAACCACTGCCATAGCAAAAAGAGAGATGAAAACTCCCCCCTTTCCTGCCTTGAGTTTCTCGGGAGTGACACTACTGAGAACTGAATCAAATCTGTGGCTATTGATATGCAGATGTTACAGTCTTTCACTGCACCGGGACAAAGATGACTGCATTTCCATGTTGGTTTTGCACATAAATATGTAGATTATCTCAGTGCCCCCGCTTCCACCAAAATGATAGCAGCTGATGTTCAAACAGAACAGGCAAAGTCCACAAATAAATGACGCCTCGTGGAACAGGCTCTTCCCTTTCCTTGTTTCTCATTTGTTTTTCCCTCTGGTACACACAAAGCTCAGGCCAAACAGGATCCCTCTGGCTGCATGTGTGGGCGGCCAATCTGGTTCTCTCCCAAGGTGACAGCTGCTGGGTTTTCATTAAGGGATGTGACTGCCATCACCTGGTGAGAGCAGCGCCTGGAGCCGGGCCATGCCCACGATGGGAGCATCCCTGCCGCTCCCCAGAGCGAGGGATGCTGCCAAAGGAAGGGTCACCCACTCCGAGGGAGCACAGCTGGGAAATAAGACCTTTTAAATAGCTCCTGCTGTCCGACTTTAAATACAAATGTGGTGGTTTTGATATTATTAGATTAAATGAAAGACTATTCTGGCATTTATGCTATTGTTGCAGATTTGAAAGCGTTTAATATCCTTATTTTTAATCCTGTCATGAGTTTCTGTGATAATTCACAGAATCAGAGTGAGCTAGGAAATGTTTCTACCTTATCTATCATACTTGGTAAGATATTATTTTGGGGAAAAATGCATTCTCTTGGTGTAGTTTAGGTAAGACAACAAAAAGTATTTGAAGAGTATAAGAAAAATGTATAAATGTTTATTTTTCATTTTACCTTGCATGATACTGCTGCTTTATGTGATTTTACAATGTTAATAATATTTTTTTAAAAAAGCAACTTCAGTGAAGCATTTATGATCAACTCAAAAGAAAATTACTTCACTTATATCTTTTTTTGGAAAATTTTGGAATGGTGGAATTTCCATTTCAAAACAGATTTCATAAATCTTCAGGCCTTTAATTGAAACAGGAATTTTGCTCTCCACGCAGAGCTAAGTAATGAATCTGGAACAGGAACAGAAGTTGAAAGGGCCAAGTGGGGGGACAGTTAAATTTTTCATATCCAGAGCATTAATTCTGTCAGAGAAAAAATAAGGGTTGTGGTGTAAGAACCAAATTTTTAATTGGCCTTTGGAATGTGTTTGCAGATGAAGAGCTTTCAGAGAAAGCTGAAATACAGAGCCCCTGGGATCAAGTTGATTCATAAGACACAAAATAGGCATCAGACACCTCAGCTGGATTCAGGAAACTACCTAGGTCCACATCAGTCTATTCACAAATAATAGAATGCTTCAGGAATATGCTTAAAATTTGATCTTAAATATTTATTTAGATGTGACCATTTTGTAAGTCTGAGCCTTTTCCAGTTCACACCTAGATGCTGGGAGGCAGATCCTGCCACTGAAGGACGTGCACTCCTGCAAATACTGAGGTTATGACAATAACCTGAGTTTCTTTCTCCATATGCATTTCTTGAGACCTCACCCATTAATCTAATAAGTAATGTTGACTTGTCCACATCAAGGTTGGTTGGGAGAGTTTTGGTTACTCACACAAAAAGACTGTGATGCAACTAAGGATCACATGAATCTACATTCACATCACTAGGAACCAGGATTATTTATCCATCATAGAGAAATTAAATTTCTTGCAGTTATAGTGAATCCTTATGTGGTTTGGCAGTCATCCTCAATTCAATTCAGTTTATGTATACCTTTTTCCTAAATGGAGGAGATTTCAAATAGGAGAATGTCCCACATCTGCCTCACCATTATCACCACAAGCCTTTTCTAAGGACTATGTTCCTTGATTTTCCCTTGACAACTTGTCTTTCATCACTCTTTGGGTGTTTCTCATTTAACTCCTTGCACATACCCCTTATTCTGTGTAGTCCTTCATCGTGAATGTGTATATTCTGTGTTACTTGTGACATCTTGTGATGTGTTCAGCACAAGAGCATTATTATAACATTCAGATTCAGAAACATTCAGATTCTATGGAAAATTCCTGTTAATTGTTAAGTGGTTCATATCTTTGCCAATCTCAGAAGCAGCAGTACCCACCCATCAGCTTTAGTAGGAATTACTCAACTCACTGTATCACTGTATGGCTCAATATCCTGATAGAGGTTTAAATATTGTTACTCTGAGCAACACATCCCAAGTAAAATAGTGTAACAAATACAATCAGTGAATTTCAGCTAAGCAGCAGCATCTGTGTTAAAGGATTTTTACACATTACTATCCCAAAATAACCCGAGTCAAGTAGCATCAAACAAGTTTCAGAAAGTTAATCACTGCCCATTTCATAGCCTATCAATGTAACAATTCCTTCTGGGCAGAGAATGTTTTATTTTTTCTGAAGAACTAAGCCATTGCTGTCCAAAGCTATCACCACCCTCAGGCTTTCCATTCCCTCCAAACCACAAAGCACTAGCCCTAATCCTTAATGTGAATGAGATGAAATTCAGATGCAGAACTTCAGGCTTCTTTTCAGCCCTTAAAGTATTCCATTACTGTGTGATGTGTGTGTGATGTAAAGTATTCCATTACTCCAGTAAGATCTTTTGCCCTTCTTAACCCAAGACTGACAGAGATTTGGAAACAGTGGTTGTTCCACATGAGAGTCAAGACTTCACCACTAGGTTAGTGTAGCCAATTCTGATGTCTCAACTTCATTTGGGGAAAGGAAATTCACATGGGGGCCATTAGAAATTCTCTCTATCCCAGGTCATGTGCTCAAGGTAAAATTGTCTTTTTTCTAAGAAAGAAATCACATTTTTTTGGGCAAGGATCATGAACTTACAATGAGGGCTGCTTATAGAAAGGAATTAATCTTTAAAAGATTCAATACTTTCTTTAAAAGTATTTGGGTCTCTGCTGGAGACACTCCACCATCTGACCCAACATGCAAGATCCAGCCAGACTTTGCAGAAACTCAGTAGTGCATTGTGTCCCCTGGAAAGCAGGGCTTCAACTTGTCAGATGCCTTCTCCTGCTTTGAAAGCAACTTTTTACTTTTCCTCTGGGTCATTCTGTTCTGCCAGAGCTCATCAGGAAGATCCAGCATGGGAAAAGAGACTTCATGTCCCTTCACAGCAGAAGTGCTAAGTAGGGCTGTGACTCATTTTAGTGGCTCAATTATGGCTTGTTCTTACAAGTTCTGGTGTGGTCAGGATTTCCTTAGTCTGTTCTACTTCTGAAGAGCTTGTGTTCATTCTGCCAATCTTTTCTGTCCTTCCTAATTCCTTTTCTTACCTGAGTAGTGTCACCATGATATTTTATGAAAAATCCCTTCACCAGGATTTCTTCTCCTGGGAAGCTGGGAAGCTTCAGCTTCTCCTTGTTTTGCTGCTTTGGAATGTGATTTGGAGAATTGTTTACCCAGCATGTGAATTGTTTTTAATTTAATGACCTATCCCAGTCCAGCTGTGTCAGGACTCTGGTCAGTCATGGTTTTTTATTATCATTCTTGTCTAGCCTTCTGATGTCTCCTTTCTCTTTCTTTAGTATAGTTTAAGTATAGCATTCTTTTAATATAATATAAGATCATAAAATAATAAATCAGCTTTCTGAGAACATGGAGTCAAATTCTCATCTCTCACCTCATCCTGGGGTCCTCACAACACCACAGAGTAGTGCCACTAAGAATGTCATACAGTTCCCCAAGCCCTCCATCTGCGTGGACTTCAGGACTGACCTGCAGTTGCAAGTCTCAATTTCTTCAGCCTCTTACACAGATATATTGAGTGTATTTGACTTCCATCAGGACACCCATAACTGCAATTTCAGGTCAAGCAAAGAATGTACTTCTCATTGGCCACTTTCACTCCAAACAATGTTATTTTGGTTCTTATCAAAGATCAGTCAGTTCTGTATAATTTCTAATTCAATTACTAAGATTCTGCAGCATTATTGCCTTGACCAGCTAAGACAGGAGTGACAAACTCACCTTTGAGGTTGCCTTCCCTGCCAATCACTAAAGTTATGCTACTAAATTGAGTCATGTGAATTGAATCATGTAAACCATATGATTTTTTTTCCTAGAGAAAACACATTTTGTAAGACAAACCTGCCTCTCTTCCCTGGACCTCTTCACATTGGAAATGGGGTAGAAAATAGAAAAACAATCTTGCCAGCTTATCCACAATGATGTTTGCACTGTGACGGTGCCAAAAGTTAACAGCATGAGGAACTCACCCCTCCAAAGCCATCTCCCCTGCTGGCAGGAATGAGGAGGGAAGTGCCATGGAGGAAAGTTCCTTGAGTCATATATGAGATTAGAGATCATCTAAGGGCAAGCTAAGAAAAATAGCAGCACCAGATTGGTGTAAACTATAGAAAATTAGAGGAATTAATAAGGTCAAGGTAGCTGTAGATATACCTGGTTTCCAGAGGGGAATTAAAAGGACACATTGTCAGGTGTAAGTAGAGCCAGAGTAAAAAGACTTTTGTCTCAGTTACAAAAACTCCCACCACAATCGAAAATGATGGATTTCAATTTGCACAAATGACTGTCACAGTTAAAAGGTTAATGGAAAGGGTATTTTCTGCAGATCTGTGTTGGAATGCTGATTGCACCTAGCAGATACACTGGTGCATGTAAAAGCCCTTGAACACAATGTTCACAAATGGCCTGTGAGTACTTTGGTATTGCTGCAAAGAGAGGATTAAATAGAAGCCTTGTTTCAGAAAAAGTAGGGTCTTTTGCCAGCTAGAAGAAGTAATTCCAAATACAGGCTGTTAACTTTGTTGGGAAAAAAGTCAGAGATCTTTAAACCTATGGGAATATCACCTGGGTTTTTTTTTTTGTTGTAGCCACGTGGGCTGGGGTTGGTGTGGAAAGACCCCCTGAGACATTTCTGTAGCAAATAGGGCAACTGAGAAAAATTATTGCCTATGTAAAGCCAGAGAGAAGCTGAATTGAGGAGTGAAACTTGTCTTGTGGTGAAAGCAAGGAACTTTGGGTGTGCTCCAAAAAAACACCAAATACTATTCCGAGTCATGTGTGAAAGGAATATTGTGCTATAGAATCTGCTTCTTCTTAGATTTATACAAAGAATTGAAGCTTTGCAAATAATTGCCTCAAATAAAGTCTGGTTTTGTTTGGATCTCCTTCTCTTCTCTCTTCTCTTCTCTTCTCTTCTCTTCTCTTCTCTTCTCTTCTCTTCTCTTCTCTTCTCTTCTCTTCTCTTCTCTTCTCTTCTCTTCTCTTCTCTTCTCTTCTCTTCTCTTCTCTCTCTTCTCGCACCCCATCAGTTTCTGCTCATGAGAGCCACCAGAGAGCTCTGCCTCACTGTTCTCATGCAGGTAGAGAAGACAGCAGGAGAAGACAGCTTCATTTTATATGAAGTTTAATACACAGAGCTGCATGTGAAGTAAGCATTTCCCATTTTACTGTGGCTTCTTTCCAGGTGCAGCATTCTGGGGGAAGGTAATACCAGTTCTGCCAGACCACTTTGAGATGTCTGACATGCAGTTGCTTTAGCATTTCTGCTGCTTTAGCAAAAAGCACTTTCCACATCAGCTAAAGCAGAGTTCTCTGCTTTCCCAGAGGGCTTTGAAAGACTCAATCCACTTCAGCACAGAAGGCAAAGGAAATATTCCCCTTGACTTCAGTTAGAGTTGGGTCTAAGCCCAAACAAGGGCTGATGAATGAGCTGAATCAGCTGCAAGTGTTCTCGGCTGGTGTGATTGCCATCTTTTATGTAGAGCTGAATAGGAAAGGGGATTGTGTTTTTGTTCTCCTTTCACTCCCTTCTGTATGCCCGCTCAGAAAGCTCAAGAACAGGACATGTTTCACCCCAAATCTTAGTTCTTTGTTTCACTGCCAGTCACTGCCATAGAGCACCAGTCACCTCTGCCTCCTTTTCTTCTGCATTGCAGGCCTCTGTGCTGCAGATCATTAATTACCTGTTCAGAGAGCAATTGCTGTGCATGTGCAGTGTACCCTGCAAATATGTGCTCTGGCTGATAAAGAGTTTAAAACAGATTTCCAGTCACATAATCCAACCCTGTTTTTCAGCAAACCCAACTGCATTGTTCATTTTTCCAACTTTTTTTTTATGCTAGCTAATAGAATTCTTTATGCTATTGTTCGGAGGGCAAAGGGATTTGTTGTGTAGTCACTCCTCATATATCTGATATGAAAAAAGGAATTATTCAAAGTAATCATTCAGAGGAATGATCAAGACATTTAAAAATACAAGTAAACATTTTTCCTAAATAGAAAAGAAGCATTTAATATATACATATTGGTAACAAAAAACCTCAAACCAAACCACAAGGCTTTTAAAATAAAATTCACAATGTTCTCAAAAATGGCTTTTAAAATAAATTGCTATACTCTGTTGTCCTTTCTCTTTTATTCAACAACAACAACAAAAATTGTAGATGACTTAAAAAAAAGTAGAAATAAAGAAACTGGAATTTTTTCCACACAGCTCTAAATGCCCATCCACAATTGGTGGGAAATGGTTCCATCTCCATTTCCAGAGCATAAACTAATTTTGCTTCCTTAAATGCATATTGTACCAACATCTGAATGGAGATGAAGATCATGAACTAGATTCCATGGCTGTAAATCCTGATCCAAGTCCCTCACCAGTTCAAGTGGTCATTTGGACAATGCATTCTCTGAAATTCTTTTGCTTTAGGAAAGTGCTTTGGAAGATAAGATTTATCTTTAGCTAAAAGACAACAAGTGTTGGTTCAAAACCTGTCACCAGTCTAAAGCTGGCCAGGTAGGGAAAATTCTTTGTCTACATGGGCTTTTCTGCATGTAGAGAAATTTTGACAATTGAGATAACACTTCACAAACCTTTGGGAAATTAATCAGACAAGAGTTCATTTAAAAAACTCTGGGTTGTCTAACAGTCAGCAAAGAGGGAAGTTTTAAATTATCACCAGTCTGCTAGATGAATGTGTGTGTATATTCTGATATTTGATTGCCTTTTGACAATTTGGGTTGCTGAGTTGCCTTTTTTGGTCTTCCAGGGTACCCATTTTATAAATTACTGTTGAAAATGTAGTTGATCTTGTCTTATATTTAATTTTATTACATAAGACAGTTATTCATTGCTCTTTCCTCTAGAGGTGTTCCCAGGCACTTGGCAATCTGATGAATTTCTAACCTGGAGCTGTGTCTCCCTGATTCTGATAGTTCATTGGGAATCATGGAGCGTTTTCCCCTTTGCCGGAGGTAAAGACACAGTTAGAATGCATCTTTACTCTGTGTCACTTAGTCTTCCATCTCTTTTCCAAATCTCACCAGACATTTGATGACTGTGTTATGTCAATGTAACAACAAATTGTCACAGGGACTCAGCTGGCACTGGCATAAACAGAGCTGTTTGACTCTCCTCCCAGCTGCAAGATGACTCCAAGCCAACCAAAGGCAGTAGCAGGTACTGCCCCTTTTTTGTACTAGGCCAACATCAAATCCCTATTAGCTCACTGTAAAATCAATTTCATTGTCTGTCAGATGTTTTGGGAGCAAGCTTGTGAGCTGGAATTAAGGACTTTGGGATATGTTTCTCCTTTTTGTCATTTTGAAATCCTAAATTATCAAATTTGTCATTTTTCCTTTAATTTTCCTTGTCCTTCCTTTTGAATTTTGTGAAATACCTGTTAGTAAGGGTTGGGGTCTGGGGGACTGTGATTTTTCTCCTCTATTCTCATTTCCCAAATCATCAGTTTACATTTCTTGTTCAAACACACATGGGCATCTGCCCTGTATTGGTGGCACAACAGTGTAATTTCTGTGAGAATAGTTACCACTATGAGAAAGTGTAAAGCACATTCAGAAACCTCTTAGCTGTAGTACAAATTGGAAGTCCAAAATAAAGACATGCTCTTGCACTGTGTGGGCAATGATGGATCCCAGCCCAAAAAGCCATCCAGCAGATTAACTCCTCTTGAAAAAAATTCCTCCATACTCTGAGTCACTGCTTCTTTCCAAAAAACCTGTGACAGACAAAACACTTATTTTCAAGCAATAAACTATGAAAAATAAAATAAAGTAAAATGACTGATGACTAGTTTCTAACACAAAAAGCATACTTTTAAATGCAAGTTTATTCATAGAATGATAGACTGGCAGATTGGAAGGGACCACAGAGATCATCTGGTCCATCCTTTCTTGGCAAAAGCATGGTCTGGACAAGATGGCCCAGCATCCTGTCCAGCTGAATCTCAGAATGTCCAACACTGCAGAATCCACCACTTACCTGGGGATTAATCCAATGGCTGAATTTTGTCATTGTGAAAAATTTTCCTGTTATGTCCAGTCACAATCCTCCCCAGGAGTAGGTTTTACCCATTGCACCTTTGCCTCATCCGTGTGACTCCTGGTAGAAAGCGAGTTTCAATCTTGTTTTTAGCCCCTCTTTAAATGCTGGAACATGGTGAAAAGGTCTCCCTTAAGCCTTCTTTCATCAAGGGTGAACAAACCTGGTTCTCTCAGCCTTTCCTCCTATGGCAGCTTCCCAGTCCTTTCCTTTGATCATCTTTGTGAACCTTCTCTAGACCCTCTCCAGCCTGTCCACATCCTTTTTTTTTTTTTTTTTTAATAGCAGAGACCAAAACAGTACCCAGTATTTTAGTTTATTCATCTTAGTGGATTAATTAGCTCTGATATTTTCCATTTGAAAATAAATTGTTTTAAAAATATGTTATTGTCATTTTCAAATTTTTAAAGATAGTGATCTGTCAGGCACATTTGAGGCAGAGTATTTATGATCAGGAAAAAACCATAGTAACGATGGCTGAGGATCATGACCATAGTTGGCTGCCTGTTCGGGCATGCCTTGGAGCAGGAGAGAAAGAGATCCTACCATGGACACAGAAGTACCAAAGTCAGAAGAGGCTCAAATAGGGTAGGAGAGAGATCTTGTTCATATCTCTCTGTATGACTAAGTGACAATTTTTATGTGGACAATTTTTATAGTCTAAGATGTTGTTCAGCTTATGTCCTAAGCCCACCTATGTGATTCCATCCAGCATGCCAATCTCTCTCCCAGGAGCACCGTGTGGAAATGGATGTAAGTCACTTGTAGATACATCATCTGTAATTTGGGAAGATTAGAACAGTCACTGCTATTTGTCATGTATTTGCAGATCCCTTGGAAAGGCTGAAGCTTACACTTAAATATTTGGATGCTGATGACCTAGATGATTAAACATAGAAAAACATTAGAATTAATTAGATACTGTATACATCCCCTCATATTGGCTGGTGTACTGTCTCCTGCTGGGGTTTCACAGCTTGGCAGTTGATCCATTATTGCAGCAGAGCATATTCAAAGAGACATTTGTTCTAAAGAGACCTCAGAATGAGAACAATTTACACAAATGTGCTACGTTGCATAATTATAATGGACCAGATTGAAGTCCTCACTGCTCAGTTTTTCACAGGAGTCATGGTGATGGATTTCATGGCACAGCTCATATGAGTAATTGCTCAGCCCTGTGAGTGAGGGATCTGCAATATGTCATTCTATTATTATTTATCTAATTATAACCTTTGTTAACTTAATGTGCAGATTTGCAGTAGAACATGAGCACACTCAGCTGAAAATTATACAGGTATAACACAAAGACATATGCTTTCTGTCCAGGAAAGTGTATGACCTAGAAAGAGGTTGTGTGATAACAAGGGAAAAAGAAGAAAAAAGAGAAAAAAAAATAGAGCAAGAGAGAAATGAGATAAGTTTAATCAAAATCAAACAAACAGGTAGGGGTAGGAGGAGGGCATGCAGTGCATTTTTCTGAATCTTATAATTCACAGGTATAAACTTGGAGAGAATACTTAGAATATCTTTATATAACTTAATTTCTGTATCACATCATATGATTACTAACTTTTGATAAAAATGGCACAAGTACCATTGGCCTGATCAACATAATTTTAATTTCTTTTTGTAAACTGTCCAAATTCCCTTTTATTTCCAGGGCTATTCTAGGACTTGGATCTTCATGGATGAAAAGAAATTGATCCTGGCAAATTTTAAAAATATTTACTTAGGAAGCTCCAGAACTTTCTACATAAGTATTTTTGTCTTGGTTTTTTGCATTTGCTGTTAACACAGAAATCAGTGGCAAATTTCAAGAAGCAGTGCTAATCATTCTGTGTAGTAAAAACTCTTTTTTCACTTGCCTCAAGCTTTGCTGCCATTCAGCTGTTAGGACTGATAGTTCTAAATGATGTTTAAATGCTTCTGTAAAGTTTAAGTGGCTTAGAAAAAAATAGGCTGAAATAATTGTAAGGTTAAGAAAAATACCAAGCTTGTACTCTGTAGAGTAAAAAAAAAAAGAATTACTTCTTGTCTGCAAATTACATTAAATTAGATAGGTGTTTGCTTTATGCTTTTTCTTCTGAAATTCTATCCAAATTTGGCTTGCTTTTAGGACTTTTTAAAAGTGCATTTCAGATGTAATCTGTGGCTGATTTGAACTGCAGTTTACTGAGCAAAGATCAGGACTGAGACCTGAGGAGTGTGAAACGAGGGCCATGAAATAGCTAAGCCAAAAGGCTGCAAAAAAAGATAATTTGAGAAGAGAGGGGAGAAAGGGGAATCAGCAGGGAAAATTGAGTCTTCTAAGCGAGCGTGCTTCAATCAAGTGCATGGAAATGAACTGGGAATCATCATTTCTCTGCTGTCACAAATATCTGTGAAAAAGCCAGTAAAGTGTCCGCTCCTCTCTAGCACTGATTCAGACTGAGAATGACAACCTAAGATTGCTATCCATTATTCCATTAGCTGAAATTACTGTCATCTCCCTAGTGGAAGCAAAGGTTCAAAACCTTCTGGCGAGTCACGCCCCTGTCAGCACAGTCCTGGCTGATGGCATCTGGGAGCCTGGCTTTTAAAGGCCAGGGAGTGAACTGAAAAGATGAACTTGAAATGACTTTGCTGAAGGTAGAAAATGTGTGTATGCTCTTGTTAAGAACTGCAGCATGAAAGTTTCTTTGAGTATCCTTCTTTTGGCACCTTCTCCACCTACACAGAACTCCAGAGGCAGAGGTGTGGGCTGGAAGCAGCCAGCAGAATTGACAGTGCTCAGTTTGGGAGCAGCTGCTCAATATTTCTATTATTTCTCTGCTGTTCAGTGCAGGAACAGAATTTTTTTGATAGCCAGGTTTTTCTGTTCACTCACTCCTATCCCTGCTCCAGGACAGATGGATCAGGACAGTGGAGGGGCTGTGCTTGCCCCATTCAGAGATCAGCTTGTACTCATTTATTGCATGGTGTTCAAACATTTTAGCACCAAAATTGATTTCTCATTAATTAATTTTTTTCTTTTTCAAGTCATGACTGTTTTTATAGTTTCAGAGCACATACAAGCACTATTTATTTTTACTGAGTGTGAAATCAAAAATTGCTGTTTATTTGTGCATCCACAGCATGGATTTCCAGAAAATGAAAACATTGGTATGCTGAAAGAACAGTTCCCAGATGCTGAAAGAACAGTTCCCAGATTCCAGAAGCAGTGAGAACTATTCAGCTTTCTATAGGTATGTATGCTAAATATCCATGAACAGAAGCACACAGGTGGTGCCCACTTTTGAGACTCTCAGTGTAAAGGACAAACATTCCACCACAGGATGTCATAAGGACAGTACTCCAAGGCAGTATTCCAATCCCAGAATCTTAAAATGACCCTTACTCTGGCTGGAATTCCCTCTCTTCCTGATATCCAGTTTAAACCTCCTCTCAGGGTGTCAAAACCAAAGCCTAAGAACTCCTGGCCAAAAGGGGAAATCCCAATGAGTTGTGTGTCAATTTTAGATTGCATATCTCTAATATACATAATAAATAAGATGGTTTAGGAATTGCCTTAATTAAGCATATTATTGTGCTTTGACACTAATAATTAATACTGTGCTTCTGGTCCAAACTGGAGCACTCCAGTTGCTTCTTCTTTAATGACAGAGGAGAAAGGGTACATTACATACAATTGCTGATCACATGATTTTTATATTAATGTTTGAGTCTCCTGAAAAATGAAACTAGCGTGAAGATGGTGGAAAATGCACCATAAATTAAAATTGCAAAATGTCACAGCTTATTTAATCTTCCATGTTGAAAAGCAGAGTGAGTATTTAATTAGTTCCACATAAGCAGTGTTTGTTTAGAGAAAATCTTTAACCTTGATAAATTATTGAAGAAATTTCATTAACCCTTTGACATGAATCGGGCAGCTGTCACACTTAAAGTTACAATGAAAAGATTTGCATGCAATGGAAGTATTTGCAGACACTTTCTGCAAGTTATACTTAAATAGTTTTTTCTATATTTAAGAAACCTCTAGAGTTCTCTGACACACTGCCCCTGAACTCTGACCAGCATGGTTCACTGGACAGTTATCTTCCTGTACTGTTCTGTGTAGGCACTTTAGAGAATGCCAGATTTGAAGTGTAGCTGTTCAGACAGCTGAGAAACATGATTCTTGATTACAGTGCACATATTTTCAAACTTAAATAGGTTAGCAGTTATGTTTTGAATAATTTATCAGAAGAGAGATTTTCTCTGCACAAACAAGGTGTTGGAAAACACATATCACTTCTTCATTATTCAGCCACATTATTCAGTTCTCCAGAAGAGTTAAAACCCCCTTGTTCTTGTGCTAGGCAGTATGGCTGCTGTTATCAGCTTTTGCAGTCACACAGCCCAGACACTGAACATGGGACAGCACAGGAAGGACATGGACCTGTGGGAGTGAGGCCAAAGGAGGCCACCAAGATGATTAGAGGGATGGAGTACTTCTCCTATCAGAAAAGTCTAAAGAACTGGAAATCTTTGGCTTGGGGAAGAAAGGGTTTGGGGTGACTCAGTTGCAGCCTTCCAGTACCTGAAGAGCACCCACAAGAAAGATGCAGAAGCTTTTGGCAGGGGCATGTAGGGACAGGACAAGGGGAGAATGACTTCAAACTGAAAAAGAGTAGGTTTAGATTAGAAATGAGGAAGAAATTCTTTACTGTGAGGGTGGTGAGGCACTGGTACATGTTGCCCAAAAAGGCTGTGGGTGTCCCATCCCTGGAAGTGTTCCAGGCCAGGCTGGATGGGGCTTTGAGCAGCCTGGTCTAGTGAAAGGTGTCCCTGCCCATGGCTGGGGTGTTGGAACTGGAGGATCTTTAAGGTCCCTTCCAACCCAAGTCATTCTATTGTACTATGATTTCTTTGAATTCCCACGTGAAACTTTTGGACAGAGATTGATTAATTCTTGTATCTAAATTTCCTGTCCTTCACTCAGTTTTCCAGTAAGCGATCTGTAATTTGGTGGAGCAGCTTTTTCAGATAAAAATTTACATCTGAAGAATTTGTGAAAGATATTGACTTTATATCAAAGTACAATTGCATTTGTTCTCTCACTGAGGAAAATTAAATTACACAACTGATATTCCAGGAAGTCTACTTTTGAGTCCTAAAATCTTAGGGTCTGAGTGAAACTCAGAGCTGGATATTCATCTGGGGCAAACTTTGCATTCATTTTCAGTACGTGATGATTAGGCACACAAGGTTTTTTTAGACCTAATTAATCATTTGGCTGTGGAGTTTTAATCTATATTTCAAGATGATATAAACGAAAAGGGCTCATGGTAAAAATGTAAATGTAGCAGCAGACCCTGAAGCACTGCATAATCATGAATCAGGCTAACTTGCAAAGAATCTATAATTCATATTGTAGGTGATCATCATTCATTATAGTTTGTTTTTTTTAAGAGACTTACTGTATACTTCAGGGTTTGTCAGCACTTATATATGATAAACATAATTTATGAGGGCTTGCTAATTATTTCCAGAGGCATCAGATCAAAAAAACTAGTAGCAGACCCCCTTAAAGACAACTCATGTGATGGTTGATTACCTGGTCCCCAATTGCCATCACATATTCAAAGTTGAGATGTATTTGTCTCTGCGTTCCCTCTGTGCTATTTTCACAAAATCACCTGCTCATTTACAATTGTGTAAGCTGAGAGTGATTTCTATTGAGGCACTGTAATGGCATTTTTGTGAAATTATTTTTTGTACAATCAAATAAATAGCTCTCTCTTTTTTTTTTTTTTTTTAATGCTACCTTTCCTTTTTGAGCAAAATATTTTCTATTTTTCACAAAGACCTTATCCACTTTGTGTTAGGCAAGTAAAAGACACAGGACCAATGTTAAGGGTAAGGTTTGAATTTCTGTTATAATTAAATACCCAACAGAGCCATGAAATCTTGTTTTTGGGGTATTCCAAATCTAGGTCAAAGTACTCCATCTCTAGTCTGATTCAGGTGATTTCTGGAGCATCCTCTCATGCTAAAGCTAGTGTCAGCCTCCTGTACATGAGTTTTGTGCATTGGCTCTGCAATCATCTGTGGGCAGCACAACGAGGTTACCTCTGTTCTTATTCTAACTGCACAGACATAATCCTCCTGAAACAATTGAAGCTTTTCAGTACTGCAAGCACTCAGCACAGCCCCATTGAAGTCAAGGTAACAACTTATAGTGAGGCACATTCTATTTGAAGAGTATACACTGGGACAACATCTGTGATTGATTTCAGTCTGAATCTGGGGAAGAAAAAGACCTCTAAAAATAGCAAAAAAGTTCCCAGGGCACAGAAATTATAATGCTAATAAACTTAACTGGAACAAAGGCTATTAGCTTGAAAGCAATTTGGAAATAGGTGCTCTACCGAGGCACAATAATTAAGGTAATAATGACACATCTGTTCAAAATAAGTTCAAAATGCTTTACCCACACCAAGTAGAATTGATCACTGCTTGTTTTTCTTTTGCAGATGTCCAAGGTCGGAAATAATTACAGGAGCCTAATCCAAAACTCGTGTTTCTCCATTGGTCTGATCCATAATTATTTTCAGCACTTTTGTTTCTTCACTGTTTATTACCTAAATACAATTGTATTTTAAGCTTAATTAAATGTTAGAGCATAATACAGCTGATGGCCTTGAGACAGACAAGGGTTCAGAGTAAGGAAAAGGAAGGGATGAAGGCATTAGGATCTTTAGTAAACTGGTGGTACTGGGAGAACAGGTCTGAGAGAGGGGGGAAAGGGTCAGCTTAAACTCAGTCCTTCAAAGAGAGGTCTCTGGGCACTGAAGGAGGCCAACACAGGCAGATGGACAGATAAACAGATAGGTGCAGGGTGCCTTCTTCCCATCTGTCCATTCTTGTGTATAGTTCTCCCTATAAGGAAGGTGTCTGGCTCTGTTGTACAAATATTACACATATTTTTTGTGTAGTTTCAATTAGAGTCATATATCTGGGGGAATTTTTCCTCCCAGAAAAAACCTATACCTCATACCTAAGCAGAATTGCAGTCAAATTTTAGTACTAGTTCAAGTCACCATTTTTTTTTTTTTGTATTCTGTCTTCTTGCTTTTTCTGGACATTTCAGTGTAGAAAGAAGAAATTAGTGCAAAACACATGTGCATATATATGTATTCATATGAATATGCATACATATTTAAGATAGCAAATAGTGGAAGCAAACTTCATTCTAAGTGAAAAAGCTGATAAGACTGCCTAAGGACTGGAGAAAATAATGAAAAAAAATAACAATCTGAAAGAGAAGTTCTTCTCTATGTATTACTTTCCTATGGAATGCAGGGAAATTATGCTTTCTGAGAGAAATCTTGGGGACAAGGTGGGAGGGGGAGTTGCCAATGAGCCCCAGTTGTCAGGATTCAGTAATCAGCTGTAATGGTGCTCTGAAAATTCATCTAGCAAAAGTTATGGTAAACAGCCTCAGAAACTCCCTCCTTTCCTATTGTACTTCCTTGCTGACAGGGAGAGGAACAGTTTTGTGCAGTGTCCAGTAATTGAACATGTCAAGTGGTAAGCTGCAGTTTCCAGTGTCTTATGGCTTTGTTAGATGTTACCCATTGGTAACAGCAATCCATCTACTAAAATTTTGCATGTTTTGCTCCCACAAAAAAGAGGTTCGGCTTGATGGAACCTGCAGCTCTGCCTAATTTTAGGCACTCACCACCAGTGTTTGCAAGGTAATGCAAGGCATAGATGTTGTTTCCTAAATAAAATATCTTCTATTAGCAAAGCAGAGTCCTCATCTCCACTGGACAAAGGACAGCAGCTTTCAGTTGTTACTGTTGGTCAAATGCATGTCAATAGCAGAAACAATTTAAACTTTTATCAGGTGTAAAATAGTTTCCTACTGGCCATCACAATCATATTTCCCTCATCACAGAGGCTTTTAGTAAGGTGAAACCCTAAAAGCCAGCCCACCCTGACCAGCACAGCAGGGAGCTCTTCACCTGGGAATTTGCTGCTTGTGGCTGAGCACTAGAAGTAATGACACTATCCAACCCCAGGAAGGGTCACCCATTGCCCCACAGAGAAAGCTGTACAGCTG
Organism: Setophaga petechia; assembly: GCA_024362935.1. Taxonomy (NCBI): domain Eukaryota; kingdom Metazoa; phylum Chordata; class Aves; order Passeriformes; family Parulidae; genus Setophaga; species Setophaga petechia. The sequence goes on along the minus strand of JANCRA010000003.1, from coordinate 8,483,156 downwards.
CTAAATGAAGATTTTCTAAATCATAAAGGAGCAGTGGCCAAAACTTTCAGATGAGTTGACCTGTGAGTTGAGACACAGGTGAAGGGCCACTGGAGTCACAAATGTAAGGCAGAGATAAGGTCTGCTCTGACAAGAAGTGTGTTATTGCCACCAGGAAACAATCCTAGTCTTGCTTACTGGCTGATTTCAGTTTCTGCCTTAGGTCTGTGAGTATACTGGTGTGCTGGTTTTGGCTGGGGTAGAGTTAACTTTCTTCCCAGGGGCTGTAATGGGGCTTTATTTTGCATTTGTACTGAGTGCAGGGTTGGTAATAGAGATGTTTTGTTATTGCTGAATAGGGCTGACACAGAGTCAAGGCCTTTTCTCCTTTCTGTGTTGCCTTGCAGTGAAGCTGGAAGTGCATGGAAGGCTGGGAGGTGACACAGCCAGGACAGGTGACCACAACTGGCCAAACGGATATTCCAGACTATAAAACATCATCTGCAGTATATAAAGTAGGAGGAAGGGAGGATGATGATGTTTCTCTCCCCTAATCATCATGCCTTGTGATGGGGCTCTGCTGTCCTGGAGGTGGCTGAACCCCTGCCTGCCCATGGGAAGCAGTGAATTCATTCCTTGTTGTGTTTGCTCAGAGCTGCAGGGTGTCCCCACATTTGTCTGGCTGCTTTGACTGTGTATTTTAAGTAGAGCATATATGGAAAATAAAATGGTTGAGACACAGGGTTGTGGACATGTGTGTGGTAAGCAGCTGCTGCTTTGAGCAAAAAGTGTTGGCTAACATCAGGTTTTGAGCAGGCAGGAGCCCCAGCTGGATGTAGAGGTGTCTGTGTTGCAAAGGCTCTGGAGGCTTTGTGTGGGAACTGGGGTGGGGAAAACCCCCAAGCCAGAGTGCTTTAGGGAGTACCACACAACCCCTGCCCTGTGTGTGGCCAGGAAAGGTGGTTTTGAGAGTGCCAGGAGAGCTGCAATAATGTGACTGTGGGAACCTCCCTAAAATGGGGGAGCTCCCAACAGTGAGCAGTGCTTCAACACCTGTGAGTTAAAAAAAATTACTCTGTCAGGAACAGTTTGAATTGTGTAGCCTTTGGGCCATATCTGTGGCACATTTTGTACTACAGAAGTTGTACAAACTCAAAGCTTGTTAATTAAATAATGCCCCTCCTATTGGCTAAAGGAAACCTGTGATTACAATGTAATTTTTCTCTAAGATGCCTGAGTAAGGCTATGTCATAAAGCATGTATTCGAACAGCCAAAATGCATTTTTCAGGCCAGCTTTTAGGTTTTGAGTGTCTGAGGGTATGTAAGCTGCTGAATGCTTACATAGTACTGATTTTAGCACATATATTTATGCATTTAGCCTTTTGAATTGAGCTGAGATTTTGGTCATCCTCATTGCAGTTTCTTGGGAATAACTGTCAAAAATAGCTATTCTCAAGAATCACTTTTAAGAGTTTTATCAGGAATTTGCTCAGTGTCTTGCTGCAGAGTGACTTAGACTCTTAAGATCTGACCAGAATATTAATTTGGACTTGAATATCAAAGCACAGAAAGGACAATATATTCAGATTACTTAGGGTTTTGTTTTTTTTTTAATATTTCCATAGCTGTAGAAATGTTGTGTGCCAGTTGCAACAGCAGACTCTTGGCTCCTCCATCTGGTTACTAACTAATATAGTGAAGTGTCTTACTAAAGGCAGCTCCAAAGGTAAAATGTGCTGTCAGGCCTTTTGTTGTGTGTTTTCTTTAAATCTTTCCACCCTGATTGTCTTTATACCTGGTACAGAGCTGTGTCTAGTACATTTCATACATTTTCATAAGGACTATACTTTGGAATAATGTATTATCTGAATATATATATATATCATCTTGCCAGGCTGACCTATCATTCAGGAAATACTCAGGTTTTATTCAAAACCATATCAAGAGGAGATGCACTAATTTTTGAAGACTTAGTAATGAAAGCAGTGGGAGAAGCTGACACTGTTTATTATCTTGTGAAGATATTCAAAACCATCTTATATAATCATAAAACAGCCCTCCCAAGAGCACTCTTGAGAGATTAATATGGATGTTATGGTGCCTCGGGATAATAATATGCATTTTCAGTAACTGTCTTTGGAAGACTTCCTGTTAACAAGAAAGACAATTTTTTTTCTTTTTTTTTTACTTCATGTTTAAATAATATGAGAGGCATGCATACAGACTGGCATAAATAAAGGATGCTCATATTTAGGCCATTGCTATGTAACTGAATGCCCACGTGGTCCTGGACCCCCTTAAGAAGAAAGCCTGCAGGCTGTTTTCCAATCCATCATCCTTTGTCTTTCTCTGTGATTTTTGTAGGTTTATCAAATCTCTTGGGTCTTATTACTCAACATGCAGGTGCAAACATGCAGTAAACATTCCAGCTGCATATACTTAATCATAACTTAAAGTGCTAGTCAATTGCCTTGTAAAAAAAAAAAGACAAAAACCAAACTGAAAACACTCCCCCAACCCCAAAAAAAGAAATGGCTCATAAAATTTTCTACCATTTGTGCAAGCAATATAATAAAGACTTGAAGGATGGGTTATTAATATTCTATGCTTAGCCATTTCATTGTATGAGGCATTGATTCAATAGGCTTCAGTATATAATTAAAACTTGCAAGTTCAGAGGTTGTGGTAAAATCTGGTGTCTGCCAAACTACAGTAAAAATCATAATTACATTTAAGTAGTTAGGAATGACAGCCTTTCTGCCCTGGAAATAAGATCAGTGAAAAATGTTTCTATGCCAAAGGTCCTGCTGTAACACAGTATAATGGTCTTCCACTGCTCCACGAGTGCTAAAGTAGGACACGGTGATCTGGGGTAGAAGCTTTGTTATAAAGCCATTGTTGTCTGAGATCTTAGGGGAGCTGATGGCTCCATGGACCCCAAAATTTGTCTCTGGGCAGCTGGTCCCATCCTCTCATCCTGACAAGGATGAGAGAAAAGGCTGCTCCAGATCCAAACCAAAATGCCCCTGCTACCAAGGGTAAAAGCCTGAAGTGTGTTAGCTTTCATCAGGATCAGAGCTCTGACAAAGTGACACGGGAGTGCCACATGTACCTGACATCAGCACAGATCTTTGTTCCTTTTTATGGAGCCTGAGTTGGCTACTGAGCTCATTCCCCACAAAACTGGAGATTAACGTGTAAAGTGTGGCAGAACACATATTGTAACTTATTGACCTGACCTGTCACCTTCTCACATTAAAAAGTCTTATTAAAAGGTGTTATTCACTTTTATCTGTAGGAATTCAGGCTTTGTTTAAAAAAAAAATAGTGCTATGGCAGATGGTACCTCTCATATTTTAGGATCACATACTATATTAATAGTTTGTTAACTATATGGCTGAGAGTCTGCTGTTTCGTAGAATAAATTCTAGTGGATTTACATATACTCTTTGAATTATTTTGTTCTCAAAATTGACTTTTTGGATGCATATAGCTTTAACCTAGACAGTTCAATTTCACAGTGTTTTTTAGGAGGTGGGATGAGGCATAAATCAGGCCATTGAATCAAGGAAGCTTATGAGGAATGTAGCTCATGGAAGAGTCACTGGACTAGAAATAAAGACTTTTTCAGCGTTTAAGAAAATAAAGCTTTTCCACATATGTTTTCCATTTGTCTTTTATTTATTTATTTATTTATTTATTTTTATTTATTTTTCCCTGTGGACAGACTATGACAGAAAGAGCCTGAGCCCAAATACTGAACCTGCTATTTCCAGGGAAGGATTTTCTCAGATGTTGCAGCTGGTTGCTCTCCTTTTGGCAGGCCAGGTGATGTGTGAGGGTGGGGCACTCTGCAGTAAGGCTGCACCCCCTGAGAAGCTGACAAGGAGCAGGATGCCTGGTGGGCTTTCAGACCCAGCAGCTGTGTCTTGGACACACTTCATGTCTTTTTCTAACAAGCACAACTGCTGTGCTGCTGAAAGCAGCTGTGCCAAGAAGCCTTTTATTTAGCATATGCAAGCAGCACCCTTATTTTTATTCATGCCCAAATCAAGCTCCTGCTAACAGTAATATTTTTTTAATAGTAACTGCTCACATCCTTCAGGGTTGTGACAGCCCTTGGCCTTGCTTTCTAGTTCCCTGGGCACACTTTTTGAATACATAGTCATTTACCACTTCAAAGTGTCTTTGGATAAACTTTCATAAACCACCTGTCATCCTCATCTTGTAAGTGGTCTTTTCCCATCACTAGGAAAAGTTCATCACTCTACCTCTCTTTATGCTTTCAGTCAAGGGTTTTTTTTTATTTTTGGACTCTGTTTTCACTTAGAGGAGTTGATTAGAATAAATTCTTCTTTTTTTAATTAATAATCATGTTAATGTACAAAAATCATGTAAGAGAATCTGGCCCACAAGAGGTGCCCCATCCCATAATGTTTAAACAGAATTTTTTTTGAGAAAGGGAAGAGCAATTTATCTTAAAAGTTTTATGTAAGCCTCTGATCAGAGGCACAGTTTTTGGGAATGCTTTTTTTGGGATCTGCCTGACATTTCATTCAGCTTGCGCCTTTTTTCTCTTTTCTCCCCTTTAATATTTCTGGAATACACCCACAACTCCACCTCCCACTGACTGGCCCCAGCATTTGAGTTCACTGGCCTGATCTGTGTTGTTATACTGTTCCTCATGTTCCACTTAACCTCATAAATAAGTATATGAATAAATAAGTATACGAGGTTGGTTTTTTGGTATCAAGTGCAATATCAACTATGCAAATCATTGAAGAAATATTCACCCTTAGAAAAATGACATATATGAAGAAACAATGTCAAAACACCACAACAGGATTTCTAACAATTACGTTTTATACCTAAATAGCACAGTGAAATGGCATGTGAAAGAAACACAAAATCCCTACCTCCTCCCCAGTTCCAAACCCCCTTCCTCTCAAGTCTAAAAGTTCTTTGAGATTTCTTTACCACCCAGTCTGGGAAAATAACATCTTCCACAGCACCTCTTCTTCCTTTTTTCCTGTTCATCTTGCCTTTTCACTTCCTTTGAGAGTACAATTCAGAGGAATTCTTGTCTTTTTAAAACTTTTCCCTGCTCAAGGTTATGTTTTTCCCTATTTGTTTTAAACCCCAGCTGGGAGAATTAATTCCTAAGAAACATCTTACCCAAGTTAGAATATGTTAGCACCTTACTGGAATAGATTATGACTAAGCAGAAAAAAAAATTATTTAATTTTAATACATCTTATCATCTTAATATTGAGCTTACAGTAATAAGATATAGACCTAAAATATTTTATAGTCAAAATAAAAAATTACTGTATAGAGATATCTGAATATATACAAGTGATATGATAAATGACCCATTGCACTGATACTGACATATTTAATCATTGAATCAGTGAAATTACACTAAGTGTATTTTTGACTTTAGTGTCTACTATTTTGCTGTGTTTTATTTTCTGTAATTGGAATATTAAACTACTTAATTTATATTTAATATAAATTATTAAATTTAAACCTCAAAGTCTTTAAATATATAATATTAAAAGTGAACTGAATTTGGAGAATTTTGCATTGTAATCTGAAATTAATTTTGTGAGTTCTTTTTGGAAAATTCATTATTTAGAAATTATATATCCCTGGTGTTTCCATGGAAACACTTTCACCTTATGCTAATGAAATACAAATTATAGGAAAATAAATTCTTTACTAGAAGAGTATTAGAAAATTATTTCTTTTGCAGCTTGGAAAATTTTAATGCAGATAAATCTCCAGTCTCTCAAAACAGCTGCTAGTCTAGATCGAGAAATGGGTCAGGTTTATCCTGTTTAATGTTGAATTCCAGAAGTTGGATGGGTTACCATGAGGGTAAACCAAATATGCTGTTTACTGGCAATGATGTCTCAAAAGGTTGGATTTTTTTAGTCTGTGTCTAGGCATCTGGGCTCAGCAAGCACTCTGTCTATGCATGTTGCCTACTTAAAATAATATGGTTTGGGGTTTTTTGCCCCTATTGTCATTATATGCCCTTATTGTGTCATATTGTTATATGTCACAATGTAGGTAGCATTTATCCACTGTGATAATTTCATTCTTCGCAGTGCTGTGGAGTAGAAGGTAAAAGCCAGTAGGACTACTTTTGTAATAAACAGATGTTGGGTTTATTCCTGGTTTTACCACAGCAGTCAAGCTGCAATCCTTTTCTTGCAATAGATAACAAAATTCCTTCTGCCATTTGTGTCCATTGCACCACCTCTTTCAGGATCTTGGGGTCCTTTGGGGTCTGGACCCACCGAAGGGCGAGTGTGGGGTGGCTGTGAAGGGGGTGCCTGGTGGGCAGTCAGTGGGGAGCAGGAAAAGCAATATCCCACTGCTCTTTATCCCCTGCAGTGAATGAAGCCCACAATGCCTTCACCTGTGCTTCCAAGCAGAAGCTGCTCCATGGGGACTGTGCTGTGGCTCTGATGCTGGGGGACTGCACTGAGGGACACAGGTGGGATCCATCTCTGCTGGGCATTGGCTGCCCAGGCAATCCTGGCTAAGGAGACAGTCCTGTCACAAATATTTGCAGCTCAGTGGCCCAAGTGTCCTAAAAAAACCTTTCCCAAAATTTTCTTGGCCCTGATAGCAAGTGAGGGGGGTGGGGGGCTGTTGACGGCACTTTTTGGAATTGGTGATTGATTTTTGTTGTTTGGTTGCTTGGTTGCTTGCTTTTTTTTTTTTTTTTTAATATTAATGAGGTCCTCTGTGGGTAGGACAGAAAGAAAAGGTTTTGTTTAAAAAGTGTTTTTATTTTGGCAAATTCTTCCTCTTATCCCAACACAAAAAACATACACTTACCAGAAAATATCAAAGAATGTTATTTTCTTAATCTGTTTTTGTAGACACGCTGTCTCTGACTCTCTAATTAGAGTAAGAACTTACTCAGACTTTATTAGCCTTGCTTTTGTCCAAATGACTGGTTTTGTGAGGCTTGAGCCCTTTGCAGTCACATAGGTAGGAAGAAAATTTAATCTTTAGCTTATTTAACTATTCCTCAATTATACCTTTCTTTTTGGTTGCAATGGGGACAAGGAAATTTGCCCTAAAAATATGAAACAGTCATGGGTAGCCTCAGAGAGTTGCTTTTGTTGATAACAGTATTGAGCCAGAAATTTTCTGCCAATTCAGCCTCCTGCTGCCACCCACAGCCAGCTGTGTTTAGGAGCTCTTCAGCTGACAATACTCAGAAAGGAGGTGAAGGATTTTTTTGTGTTAGGAGCACAAAGTCTGGAGAAAAATTCAAGTGGTAATGGATTCAGAGAAATACCCAAATTTAAAAAAAAATATAAAAACTCACAAAGCATTGGTTTATGGTGTCTGGGGCTTTTTTCCAGATTTATAGCAGCAGCAGCAGTTGTGTTTCTCCTGATCTTCTCTGTGTCCTGTAATTTGGTAGCAGAGTATCTAGGCTGAGAGTTTAAATCAGTGGAAAATAGAGTTTAGTGATTGCTTGGAGTCTTGGATAAAGCAGCTGCTGGCAGCCAAGTGCTCCTGGTACTGTGTGTGTTCATTGACCTTTCTGGGCCACCAGTGAGGCCTTTCAGTCCCATTCCAGGCTGAAATGGAGCTGTGATGAAGTGCTGCACATTCAAGGACAAGCTGCTGTCCCTGAAGTACCTTTTGTTGGGTTCTAAATAGATGGATTAAATTTAAATGTATGTATGTATATATTTATATATATTACGTATATTTACAGCTGTGGTACATTACAGCAAATGATTGGTGACGCACTGTACCCCAAAACAACTTGGTGGGTCACAAGGTTGAAGCTAACTTGTGTGTAGAGCAGCATCCTTTAACTTGGGGAGGAGGGGAAGCATTCATCTTCACAATTCTCAAAGTTTTTTCTCTCCTCTCGTAGCATAACATTAAATGTTTATTCTGAATCCATCAGAATTAAAACTTGCACAGGTCAGTCTGGCTTGACCTCATCTCACAGGGAAGAGCTCCACGTGGGCTGAACTCTGGTCTGTTTGTGACAAAACTGTGGCATTTCATGGGCAGTTCACAGCTGTCTCCATGGCACAGTTTATATCTGTTATGAAGCCTCCTGTGACCAAGGAATGCAACAAGAAAATGAACGTAGAGGAAGAGAGCTTCAGCAGCCTGTCCAAGACAGGCACATTGTGTCAGAACATGGTTCAGCAGCATTCCCAGCTTTTAGTCCAATGGTCTATTCAGTTTTCCTCCCTGGCACCCACTTTGATCATAAGCTGAGGTCTCAGTCTCTCATTTCTGCTCTTGTGAATGCCACTGTTCTTGTCTCCACTCGTGGGTACGTGTGTTCAGAATGACACAACAAGGTCATAGTGGGAATTTACTCCAAACACTGAATAGATTTGTTCATGAGTCAAGGGATGGGGGTCAGGGATGCCAAGAAATACCTTAGCAGAACATGTCAACATTATTCCAGCAGGAATGGGTCTCACTTGACCACATTAACTATTCTGGTTCACCCAATATGATATTCTGCTCTGACCTTTGGCTTTACCCCGTTAGAACTTTAATTTATTGGCTGGTTAATTACAGACATTTCAACCAGTGGCAAAGAGGAGGGGTTATAAACATCTACTCTTGGCCTGAAAATGGTTAGTGTGAGGAGAATGCATGGGCTCTAAATTGCCACATTTAACTGAACCACATCAATGTGCTTGTAGAAAGCTGGAGTGACAAAATCTTTGACATGGCTGGTTGTTTCACACCTTTGCCTTCCTGCAAAGGCAACGTGCCATCATTCATTGATACAGTGAGGTTTGATTCAGTGGTTTTGGGTTTTTTTGGAAAGGTGTTTTCTGTTTGTTTTTTTTTTTGTTTCTTTATATGTTTCTGTTTTGTTTTGGTACCCAACTTGATTTGTGAGGGATCTGTCAAGGGATTGGTCAACAATGTATTCTGAAAATGTAAGTATCCACATGTGTGGAGTGTTTGTATACGATTTGGATTTGAATCTGTGATGCTGCCTGGTCTTCATAAGTCCATTTTTTAATGGATCTGCTCAGCATGTCTTCTAGCAGTGTAATTCACTGTTCCCTCTGTAGGGCACATATGGATGTGTACTGGTGAGTCAGGCTGTCAGGTTTCAAGGATTTACTCAAGCTGTGCTAGGACAGGTTTATATCAGATCTTAGGAAAACATTTTCACTGAAATGGGTTGTCAAGCATTGGAAGAGGCTGCCCATGGAGGTAAGGGATTGAGTCACTATCCCTAGAGGTAACTCCATGCAGATAAGGCACTCAGGGACGTGGTTTAGTGCTGGACTTGGCAGTGCTGGGTTAACAACTGGACTTGATGATGCTAGAGATATTTTCCAAGCTAAATGATTCAATAATTATATTATACTAATAAGTGAAAACTGAAAATGCAAAAAAATCCATTCACCAAAGAGGCATTTGGAAAAGAAGAGCTACAAATTTCTGAAGAAAGTCAGTCATGGGCATGGCGAGGAGGCCACAACAGATATCCAAGGGCTGAGTTAAACAATTGTGCTTTTTGGTCACTATGTGCACCAGCTCCCAGTGTTGACCTTTTAGAAGTCTGTATTTCATCTGATCTGCGCTTAAATGTCCGGAGGAAGAATGGCCAGTGACTTGTCATTAGGAGATGAGGCCAGAGGGGAGTTTTGGAAGGGTGTCATTAGCTTTCAGAGACCCACATTGGTACATCATTCCAACCTCCATGTCCTGGAAATACGTTGGGCTATAATTTGGTTTCAGGGGACATGGGAATTATATAAACCTTCACTTACACTCTTTCTGCCCATCAGTGTACAAGCTAGTCTTCATGGCATTTGGGATTGTACATTTCCCTCAGCTCCAGCTACTCACCTGTCCAAACAGAGAATTAATGTGACATGAATACAACAGAATTGTGCATGAAAATAAATTAATGTCCCTGAAGCACTTATTTATTGGTGCTACAGAGTCGCTAGTCATGTACAGAGACTAAGGTAATTTATTCTTTCCTGCTTTTTTATATCTAGCATTTAATGACAAACACCACACTTTATTGCCAGGATTGTAATACAAGAATTAATAAATATGCAAAGTGGTCTGCTATTGCTCAGAGTCATGAGTAATGAACATCTTGTATATCACAATGCAATGGCTGTCCTTGTTCATCAGTCTTTGGCTGCTGTACTACAGAGATTATTTTCTGTTATCCTTGCTTTGTATTTTACATTTTTGCCTTCTTTTAGGATTTCTTTCCTGTAAGAAAACTGCTGTGAATGTCTCTCTATTTAATGTGATTAAATCATATTAAATCTCCTCATTATTTTAAGACATTTTGCATAGATGCTTGGTAACAAAAGATATCTTATGCATTAGTGGAGAGCAAGTTTTTCGATATGGAAAAGCATGTTCAAGCCAGGACAGAAATAAAATTCTAAAAAAAACTGAGTAGAGATGGCTGAAGGTTGACTCAAAAAGCATCAAGGTTTTTCCCCAACTATTTTTCTAGGTCCTGTCCAGTTGTAATCAGGTTAATTCTTGAGCTGATTCTTACAAAAACTAGTAAATAACAAACATCTCTTCAAAGCACAATTTTGACTGTTCTCCATGGGGTCTTTGATTGATTCTGAAAACCTGATTTTTAGAGTAGAAAGTCTCTCCCTAATAAAGATTCTTTTTATACAACACAAAGGTATTTTCTCAGCATGATTTGAATTTCTTTACCACGCTACTTGAACATTTTTTTCAGGATGTATCAGAGGCTGCACAGAGTTCTCAAGTACTTTGCCAGGTTTTTTCCTTTTAACTGACAAAATAATATTTAGAGTGAAACCTTGAGATCATGCAGACTGTTCAGTCTGTGCAGTCTGTGTTGTCCAGGGACTGACTTCAAACAAAAAATTTTCACTTCCACTTTAATTCTCATGTGTATAATCTGCTTTATTTCTGGATCTTTTTATATTTTCTTACTCCTTTCCCCTACTGCCATGTATTTTAAAGCAGTCATTGGTGTGATGGCTTAAATGCTTAGTAAATTTGGTAAACTGAAAATCTGTGCATAATTTATTTGGTTTTTTTAAAGCCTCTAAGGCACTTGAAAAGAGATCTTTCTATTTACCACTACAGTTGTGCAAACTGAAATATATTATTGGCTTTGCAGCAAACAAGAGTTGCTCAGGTATATGTAATACCTTCCTTACCTTAGAAAGGGAATTGGGTCAGGAAAAAAATGATCTCTGACAGGATTCCCTTATTACTCCAGGCTGCTGGAGCCTTTGGATACTGGGAAATTAATGTCTGGACTCCAGCAGGGAAGGCAGGGTTTGGGAGTGACTGGCTGTAAGGGGGGGGAGAACACAAGCAGGTGGCCTGAGGAGGCATTCCTGTATTATTTTAAATTTCCTTTTCTTTAATTTTACATAACAGAATTGGATGCCAGGAACAGGAATTTTGCCTGAAGGTCTAAACAGCTAATTTAACAACCAGTTGAGGTTTATCCAGTTTTCATCTGTGTGGATAATGTCACCTTTAATAGTTAGGAATTTAAGCCTTACCTCTGGAGGAGGTTTGATGCCAAAATTCCCGGGGGATGGGATGGGAAGAAGGCAGTGTGAGGACATTTAACAGTGAGTGTTGGCCTCAGTTAGAGGGTGCCCAGCCATGGATGAGCAGTGCTGCTGCCAGGAGTGCTGCAAGTGGAGATGTCTGCTCATCTAGAGCTGAAGTTGTTGAACTTTTCCTCTCTGAAACTCTGAGTTAACAGGACCTGTATGGGCAGTGGTGCCTCCACAGCCATGGAGATGGCACAGAGAGGCAAATGTGGGCTTGTGGGCTCACCAAATAATGACAGGCAAATGTGGGCTCACCTCTCCCCAGCTGTTCTTGCCCCTTCCACACTGAAACCTCTGCCACCTCGCCAGAGGCTTTAGGCAAGAAGAGAAATTCTGTTTGGTGTTAGTGGGGGAAAAGTCCCATGTCAAGTGGCCCAGGTGTGGAACAGGAACCTGGAGGCTGTGGAAACTCCATCCTTGGAGAGACCCAAATGCACCTTGGTGCAGCCATGAACAGCCTGGTTTAACCTTGATGGTGGCTCTACTTTAGCAAATGCTGGATCAGAGAGCTGCCGGACACCCCTTCCAGCTTATGATTTTTTTGTTGTTCTGTGACGGCAATTTCTGACTGCCAATGGCTGGTCTGTCTCCGATTCCCTGCCTAAGGCTTTCTTTCAGGGGAAATAGATTTTTGAATCTGCTCCAGTCATATGTCCAACCCTTCCTAAGAAAAATGACAGTATTTGGTCACTTTGCACAGTGCTGCTTTTGTCTGTTTGCATGTTTTTGTCTGTGGAAAATCCTTGAAATTCCCTTCTCGGGTTGTTTTACTTTTTTTGTGTAGCATATAGGATCTCTAGAGTTCTGCTCGAGATATCTGTTGGTGACTGCTGAATTAAACCACTTTTTCTACTGATCACTTTCCCGGGATAATCCTGCTGAAGGACAGGGGGAATTGCTGACATTGCTGAGTCCTTCATCACCTGCCATGTGGTGAGGGGGGCAACATGGACCTCTTACACCACATGCATCTGGTTTGGGACCTTCTGTAAGTAGAAGACAAGTGTCTGTAGGAATGCAAAAAGATAAGAGGTCCCCAGTTTTTCAAATGTCCTTGAAGCTGAAAATAAAATTAGTTATGTTTTGTTAAAAAACAATTTCTGAAACAAGATGATGGTGAGTCTTCATTAGAAAGAAAATAATACATAGAAACTAAAAACTACATGAAAATGTAAATATAATAAGAGTATCAAAACCATGTGGTGTTTGCCATGAAATAGCAGCAGAGTTCAGAGGTGAAGCTGCAGAGTTGCTTACTGTGTTATATACCACAGTCTTTTAAGTGGCATCAATGTAAAGGAATAGTAAGGAGCAAAAGTGACACCACTTAAAAAAACATTCACGTGGCATCTAAGGTAGTAAATTTTCTATTCATACCAGGCAAATCAGTGTTTGGGGAAAACAACAACAACCAAACCAAATCCAAAAAATAAAAGGAAAAAAAACCACCCCCAACCAACCAAGCAAAAAAACCCCATCTAAAATCAAGACCTAACAAAAACAAAAGCCCTCCTAAAATCCGACCCCAGGAAAAAAACTGAAAACATATGGATGCATAGTTAGGCATATAGTTAATAAGCATATAGAACAGCTGGAATGACAATTGTAAAATAAGCAGTGTATTGCAAATCTATTAATTTGGTGAAGAATGTTACTAAGATTCACTTGATTTACATTTGCATACTCAATTTTTATGCCTGTATCCAGGCCTTCAAAAAGCATTTGACTGCTGTTTCTTACTGAATACTCTTTTAGAGCCAAAATTTAACACTGGATAAAGGAGAGGGCCCTTTCCTGGATTAGTAGCTATTTAATGGTTAGAGCATTAGTGGAGGGAAGGTATCAAAGACACCACACAGGGATCCTGTTCTGTTCTGCATGTCTGTTGGTGTCCTGGGAAACAGATGAAAAGTGAGGTGGCAAAACCTGATGATGAGAGAAAATTATTCAGCATAGTCAGATGGGGATCCAGCTGGGAAAGAAGAGTGTTACACCGTGACTGGGCAATAAAATAACAGAGGAAATTCAGTGTTGATTAAAGCTGTTTGAGCTTTCAGGGAAAAATAACCCTAAATATGCATACACAGCAAATATCTCTAAATTAGTGCTCACTATTACAGGAAGAAGTCTGGAAGAGACTTCAGCTTGTGTTCAGAAAACATCACCATAGTACTCAATTGTGATCAAAAAAGCAGAGTCAGGTGGTAGAATATACTAGGAAAAGAGTAAGGAAGTCAGCAGGAAATATGGTTATGCCACCATTCAAATTCACAGTGCACCTGCACCTTGAACAATATGTGCAACTTCACAGTTGCTCCCTTTCAGGTTTCAGAGGAAATGAAATGTAATAAAGATTGACAGCAAGGGTGATGGGGAGCTTCTTTGTAAGGAAAGACTAAACGGATTAGAACCCTTTCCCTGAAAAATATAACAGAAAGCAGATGTTATGTATAGAATGTCACATAGGAGATGGATAAGGAATACTTTTTACTGTTTCTCAGAACGCAGTAACAAGGGAATAGCAAATAAAACACTCAAATATCAAGTTGAAAATGAGGGCAAAGAACAATTTTTTTCCACACAATTCCCATTGCATGTCTATAGGATGCTGTGGATGCCAGTAGCTTAGTTGGGTTCAAAGAGCTGTAAAACATGGCAGTGGAAGGAAAATCTTGCTAGGCTGCAGTGAAGAGTAGACACAGCTGCTGGTTTCTATGTCGGAGGGTATGGAAGGGTGTTTCACTGCACACTGTCCATGCAAAGACTGGGAAAGAGAACTGTTCTTATTCTGTATTGAAAATGGATTCTGGGCTTATTCAGTCTGTTGGGGATCACACATTGCTACTGCAAGAAGAACTTTTGTATTATCATAGATCCACCATCAAATTGACATTGAGTCAATGCAACCTTTGCACTGATTTCAGTGTTCTGCATTGGAGCATCAGATGAAGTCTCAGTTCTCTTACAGATATTGTCAAAACTAATGGGTTTCATGAAGGGCAGGATTTCACATAGTTTCCTAATATTTCTAAAGAATAAGAGGTGTGTTTCCATTAAAGTAGCTGAGTGTGAGCCATGAGTTTTTATAGGCTGGGGATAATAGATTGTGCATTGGAAAGGAAATGAAAATGTCTTTCAGAAGCTGAGATCACTGCAGATGCACTCTTCAGGATAATTTCATTTTTTTCATCCGCTGTCAATAGCACTGTTTGTCAAGAACATCCTCATAAGATAATGCTCTCTTGAACAACTTAGACCTCTGACAGAGCAAAGGTAGGACAGCAGTTCTTGACTCAGAAGTCTGTAAATCCATCTTTTTCAGCTGATTTCCAACAGGCAACTTCTAAAAGCTGATGGGAAAAATATTATGGGTCAACGAGAGGGTTGTCTTCACTTATGGTATGTTTAATGTGCTACAAGAATGGTTGGACTTATTTAGACTTTAGACCTTATTATGGTCTTCATGTATGGAGGCAAATAACTGGGACCCCTGGGCTACCATCTCTTGTTCACTAGCTGGGTGAGATTCAGGAGGATGTAGGATTATAGTCATCTTTCCTAAGGCCTGAAGACACCTGGGAAAGCACAGCTGTGAATTCTGCTCCCTGCTGGGTCCTGGAACTGCCCCTGCTGTGCTCCTGTTGAGCATTGGGAAGATTTCAGAGTTAGCTTTGTTTTGTTCTCAGCAGTAGGAAGTGTCTTCAATTCATAATCATGCCTCACACCTAAAGAGAGTGAAACTGATCTGGTTGGGAAAATGAACAATTCTTAGTTAGTAATTAAGGGTAGTAAAGCCACTTTGACTATAAATAGTTTATCTGGGCTAGAAGCCATCTTCTATTATAGACTTGCCAGGAACAGTGCAGGATATTAACACAAAAGAAAGATCATTTACCAAGTTTCATTTGCTTAAATATTATCTTAAAATATTTTTTCTTTATGGAGATAAGTGTACATGTTTATTATAATTAACATAGTAACAACAAGCTAAACGGTTCATTTATACTATACCAAAATAGAACTTCAAGAAAACACAATACCTGTATTTTTTTGGTGTGTGTCGCTTCTACAGTTCTAGATAAATTTGTCATCCAAGTTAGGCAGATGGAATCAAGGATATAGTTAAAGTTAGAATGCCACATTGAACTGAATCATGAAGACCTAACTTCAACTTATCTCTAATGTAGAAAAACCAAAGACTTTACACCCAGAACTGCTAAAAGATTTGTAAAAATTTTTTTGGATGCTTTAGTATTGTTTTTCTTTTCATTCCTCTCAGCCCTTTTCTATTATATAAGAAAACTCAAACTACAATCATTACAAGGCATACTTCCTAATGTTAGGTAACTGATTAAACAAACAATGTGGATCAAAGGAAATCCAATAATTATGCATCTAAGTCTGCATCTAAATTTTAAAACCCCCATGTTTTAAAGTAATGAATTATTCACAACTCAAGATGAAATGGGGAATATTCCAACTGATGCTTTTG
This sequence comes from Setophaga petechia, assembly GCA_024362935.1. Lineage (NCBI taxonomy): Eukaryota > Metazoa > Chordata > Aves > Passeriformes > Parulidae > Setophaga > Setophaga petechia. The sequence continues at coordinate 8,467,069 of JANCRA010000003.1, read as the reverse complement.
AAGTGTCATCACATTAATCTAGGCCACTTTATGCACATCTATAGTCTTTTCATCTCTGGAGATCTCTGCAAGATGGTGGGCATGTCACTAAATTTCTGTTGGCAGAGAGTCAAGAAACAAGTGTTTCAAAACTTACAGTTTATTACTATTGTGATTCAATTAATATTCAGGATTCCTAAGGGAGCTGTATGATCTTTTTTTTTTTCATATTTTGTGACTTCCATTTTTTTTTTCTCCCCTCCAGTTATTTTATTTATGCATATTTGTTAGACGATTTTTTAATTACATATACTTATCCTCAGATATTAATTTTAACCTTTGCTTCCCTACCCCCATTCTCTACCATCCCAGTCAGGCAGCTTCATTGTAATTCTGTTATTTAGAACATGCATAACTCATCAACTGCCCAAGCTAAAAACTGAACACTTAAAAAAAAATTGAGAGAAATCTGTTCCAGATGCAACTTTTTCAGTTGGCCCCTATTTTTGTAAGATTAAAAAAAAAAAAAGAAATAAAGAGAGCAGGCTTGATTCCAGTGTTACAATTTGTGTCCACTTTCAAACTTTGATTGTCCTTTTTTTCAAGAATGAGTTATACTTTCATTCAAAACACTTTTAAGGATACCCTTTGTGGTTTTGCTAGACTTGTCTCTTACCAGGCAAGTGCAGTAGTAGTGCTAGAACAATGTTCCTTTAAATGGGAGTGTCTCATTATACCTTTACCATAAGAAAATCCATGAATGACCTGTGGGCTTGCTGAATTTCAAACTGTAAAGAATACAGAACAGGAGGCTGGTGTTGATGCACACACTGATGGTGGGTGAGATGGGCAAGATGGGAATTGTTCTGTATTGTGACCCACCACTCAAACTGAGATCTGATCTGACTTTAGTGCCCAGCTCCTCTGGTCTAAGGAGTGTCTGGCTCATTTCAACCCTTTGACATGCCTTCTCTTTCATGCCATCACAGACTGCTCCTTCCTGCCCTAGAATCAGCTGTATCTATCCCAAAATTCATCCCAGCTTGTTCCTCTTTCTCAGAGCTCCTCTCCCCTCAAGGTCAGCCTTTCTCAGATCCTTTTTTTGGAACCTTTACCCCTACTCCTAGAAATGCTAGATTTCTTTTTTTTCTTTTTAAAAGGAAGAGATATAATAGATAATGGAGTACAACTGTGCTAGGTTGGAAAAGGAGGCTACAGGAAGAGTGCTGTAATTGGTGGCTTTCCCATCTGGACACTTTACCACATTATGAGATCTTGATTTTTCATCATAGCTTCTCCCTTGCTTCTTTCTGGTGCTGTGTTAGAGATAAAACCTTCAGAGTTCCTTGATTTTTGCACTAGAATAGCACATACTTTAATGATAGCATCTCATCCATAAACATTGCAGTGTGATGTTATGATATGCTAATGATCTGCCTGAACAAATTGGTGTGACCATTCAAAGTAAGTGAAGTGCACTGAGCTCAGCAGCTCCTTTCAATATGGTAAGGAAAGGAACCTGCTGTAGAAGACGACTACATCAAGAGTAAAATAAGAGCCTCAGATCTGCTTACAATAAATGAGCTCTGTATCAAGGAACACTTTAGAATTTAGATGCTTCCTGTGTATTTATACAAATGAAATAAACCTTTAATAATTCTCAGTCAAAATACTTATTAATGTCCTTCCTCCTAATTCTTCATCAAAGTTTCATACAGTTCAATAATATGATTTAATTTTCCAGGTAATAGAAATAATCTTAACAATCCTGTACATGAAGAAGTGTTCTTGAGTGAACACTCAAGCAATCCTCTTGCTTGCTCTGATTATTTCTGTGCAACCCAGACAGTCTTTTTCCAGATGAAGTATGTATCATTTCTTCTTAGGGAGTGGAATAAATTCTGTTTAATAATGCAGGTCTTAGTACAAACTGTGACTGGCCCCAGAAGCACATGAAGATGCTGAAAGTGTTCCTTGCAAATCCCTTCCTGTAAGTGTGATGAAAAGAAAAAGGAAGGACCCTGTGAAGGAGAAACACCTCCTCCCTTGCCAAAGGCATAGTCATATAAAACAACTTCAAGGTGAGAGAATAACTACTAGGTGCTAAATGTGTTCAGTACTGAGGCTCCTTGGTACACAGCACTTTGTCAGGACACACACAACAGAAAACCAGCCCAAAGCACAGATTGTCTACCTGAGGTTGCCAGCTGCTGATTGAGCTGCAAAGATGACCACAAGGCCCCATTCTTGCTTACAGGGCAGTGGGTGAAAGCAATTACCCAGCCATCAAGATCACTAGACCTTCTCTGATTACTTCAATCTTTGTTTCAATTGTATTGTGTTAATTACTTCTACAATAAGCATTTAATTTTTCTGAAGGAATATGTTTAATGTCCTGAGAGCATTGCAAAGAGCTCATAGCTCCGAACACAATCACGACAACTTTGATGAGAGGAGGCAAATTTTCTTCTTAAATGCATCAGAACTGAAGTGCCTGAACTGTACACAGTTTGCCTGGACAGAAAGAAAGGTTCTGTTTCAAACCTGCATGGCACAGGCCAGACAATGCTGGAACAGTACAGTCTGTGTGGTCTCTGGGGAAGTGAGCACATAGGTGGGTTACACCGTCATAACAAAACATTTGCTGGAGTTGTTATGCCAGTTTATGTCAGATTACTTGGACAGTCAAGTAAAGAAATTTTGTTTTGTCAAATGTTCCAGTTCCTGTCTATGCAAGTAGAGTTCAGTGTTACCTGAATTTGCTTTGCTACAAATTGGACTCATCTGTATTTCTATGCCAAATTATCTCATAACACTCAGCTACTTCCTTGTGTGGGATGACTCATTTCATGAATTTAACAGTTTGTGACTACATATATCTTTTGACTACTAGCCAGTCAACAGAATAATCCAAATCTATGCAAAACAATTGAAGGCTAAGAGGTCTAGTCATTAGACATTATCTATGGGTTTCTATATAACAAAAAAAAGGGCACAAATCTGCTTTACACCTCATAGCCTATCCAGCTGAATTTTTGACAGGGACAGATGCTTCTCTTGCTGTATGAAATTCTTAGACATGACTTTAAAATATTGCATATACAACTGCTAGGGCCTGGGAGGAATAATGGCTCAAAAGACAGCACCTTTTTGAAAGACGTAAGTCTTTCTCACACAGAAAGACCCACAGAGTGTCACTCTCTGAGCACTGCCTTTCTCTTGGATTGCACATGTTAAGAAATCTCTGCTTTATGTGAATCATAGATATTAATAAATCGAATTTGGATTTTCCGCAGGAAAAAAAAAAAGGAGTGGTTCTCAAACCTTATACCTTCTCTGCTTCTGCCTGACTCTAAGTTAAATGAAATACCTTCCTACTCACCTTTACTTAGGACAGTGTTTTCATTTGAAATCATGCCAGCAATATAAATACATGCATGCAAACTGGTTATAAATTTTTCATTCCTTTTTGACTCACTCCTTTTGCTAATAAACTAATCATTACTACTGTGCCACGTGAGGTATCAGATGCATTTTCCTGTTACTAATTTCTTGTCTTTTTGCATGTCAAGATATGGTTGAGCAGAATTCAAAAGCTACTTCAGATTATGAAAAAATACTTTGTGTCCTTATGGATGTTTTCATCTGAAGAAGATAAGGTAATTTAAAAATGTGAATTCTTTCAAGCTCCAAAGCTTCTTCTAAGTGACATCAGAATCAATGTGCTTATATGGGAAACAGAAAATCCACAACTGTTGAAAACCTTAGTGAAGTACAAGAAAATCTGTTACAGAGCTAGGAATAGATAGTGATGATAATTCTTGACTCACCTTGTTTGGGGAGTACCAAAAAACCTGCCTTTAATTTTCTCTTTTTTCCCCTCCTGTTACCGTGTATGAGTTATTTCTTACACAGAATTTTATTTGCATTGACTCTCTTATTGTACATATTTTGATACCTTTCAGCTGAGTAGATCTGGGGAATTCTTCTGTACTTTAGGAGAAAACAACACATACACATATAGTAGAAAAAAGACCTTTGCAACATTGAGAGATAAATAACTTCTGTAATAGCAATGGATTGTACAACTTTTCATTTTTAACAGCAAAACGATGTTAAGACTGCTATACCAGAAGAATGGAAATACCTTATTTAAGCAATTAAGGCTTTGTGTGATACATGCAGATGTGTGTGTGACAAAATCTGACTGAACAGCTTCCCTCATGCCCTTGTCTAGTTCTGGTAATTCCACCTTCTTGGTGTCTGGTCAATATTTTGACACTTTGGTTGTTTATTTAACTTTTTTCCTTATGGAAGTGTCTGTAGATCCATTAGGTGTGCCATGAGCATTCCCAAGTACTTAAGTCAACTGCCACAGAATGCCTTATACCTGGGCTAGAAAATTAACCCATCCCTTCAAAAAGGAGCAGCAGTGTGCTGACTGCCTTTGGAAAGGTCTCTAGTGTATGTGAACTCCTCAGCCATTCCCAGGAGCAGCTTTGGAGGCATAAAATGTGCCAAAGTGTGTCTGGGACTGTTCTAGCAGTTCCACAAATATTTTAGATGTTACTGGAAATGCTTGAATTTCCTGGTGTAGACATAACCCATCAAGGAGTGAGGTGAAATGCAACCTGGCCAACCTGAAGGATAGCTCAGTGTCGGGACCCAGGACATCCCTCTGGCTGTCCTGAGCAGCCAAGACCCTTGCCAGGGGTCTCAGAGACCCTGGCACAGAGCCCAAAATGCCTCTGTGGGTTTGATTATGGCCCGTGGAGCAAATTACCAACCTTCTGTGAAGATCAGTAAGCCACAACAGTTTAAGTAGAATATTAGTGAAGTTATCACAGGGTGGAAAAGTAAATTTTAGGGGTTTTGGTATGGGGGTTCAGGAGACAAGATGGAGGGAACTGGATGTGTCCAGCCTTTCTCCTTCTTCTTCTTGGCCTCCATCTTCTGTGGTGATGTTGGCACTTATAGATTGGTCTAGAGTAGAAGCTCACTGTCCATAGGTGATGGGCATTAGAAAGTAATTGTAAACACTGTACACGTAGTTTGTAGTATAAAGACATAACACCACCCTGGGGGCAGGCAGAGTGCCTCGGACTGTCTTGCTGAGCTGACCTCGGCAGGGCAGGAGAAAATTTTTTATAGATAAGATAAAATAAACAACCTTGAGACCGAGAAATGAAGAGCTCTGACTCCTTCTTTAAGCACCAGGCTGGGGAAACAGACTTTGGAACTTTTCTCAGGGTCACTCTGACAAACAAATGATCTCGACAGCTCAGTTTTCCTCAAAATGCACCTCATTGCTTGTTTTTGAACAAATCAGCAAGAAGCCTGCAGAGCAATGTGATGTAACTTTGGTTACATCTGAGGGGAAAGTATGCATGAAGTATGAACAAACTATAGAACAGTCACAGGATGTTGGTCTTCACAGACTGGGTTTCCCTAAAAATGCAATGATGACTCTTGCTCCTATTGAATTTCCATAAAACTAAAAATATTCACAAGTGAGATTTTATGCACAATATGGCAGCAAGATCTTTTAGGAAAGATAAAGTATCCAAAGCCATTTGGCAGATGTCATTGATCTGAAATGTCACCATCATGCCGTGACTACAAAGAAAGATGATCTGATGGTCCATTCTGGCTTTTGGTTATGATTCCATAAATGGTGCAGATTTTCCAAGGTATGTGGTGCTACACAGCAGGCTATTTTGAATGCAAAGCAATCTATTTCAGGTATCTGTGAGCTCTGAAATAGGACTGAGAAGAATTAGACTTGTCAGTGAGGCTGTGATCTTTATCTGGCTATTTGCCACACTGAGTCATGAGATGCGCTGCTGTGAACTCAGAATCACGCTTATGTGCACAAAATCTATTTAAAATGATCATCAACTAAGAGAGCACTTGGGAGATGTGTCCTCCTAGCAGATGCTAGATGGCCTCAGAAAGTCAGATTAGTCCCTATACACATATAAAGCTATTGAACTGTGTGCCCACAAGCTTTTTCTCTCCCCTCACAGATCTACTTCCTCATGCTTTACATAGCTGATCCCTTCAGAGACTACTTTATTACTTCCTTTGTGTCCCTGCTTTGCAGTATCTGCAGCACAAGCGCCTTTATGAAGAAAAAGAAATTGTTTTCCATATGGAAATCTATGTTTCTAGTGACTTCTCTTCTCATGGAAATTTTTATTTCCCTTGAAAGCAATGGAAAGCTGATGAAGAATCTTGATTAAAGTGTCCAACAGTGCAAGGGAAATTAACTCCATTTCACAGGGAAGTACAGTGCCTGATTGCCCTCCAGTTTGGGCCACCTGCATCCTGAAACAAAAAACTTGGATGCCCTTGAAGAGTCCTTGACCAGGTCTTCCTAGTTTGGCAGCTGAGGTGGCAGACAAGTCATCAGGAAAACAGGAAGTCATGGATCTGTTAGATCTCAAACAAAAACATACTTTGAATGATTAGCATATTTTTTTTCTTTTTTTTTTTTTTTTTTTTTTTGACAGAGAGGGAGATTAAGCATTTGCTGGAAGTTGTCTGGACATCTCTAATTGCAAAATACTGCACAAGCAAATTCAAGTACTTGATATACGTGACTTTAAGGTTCATTCATTTTATGAAAGAAAAGACAGATTTGAACAATGTTGCTCACCATCTTGCATCTTTTGGTGTGGATAATTAATATTCAGCATGTTGTGTTTCCAGGAACTTTGCTAAAAATAACACTGTATCCTTGTTTGAAAAAGTGATGAGCATAGCTGCGAAGAATGACTTGAGGCTTTTCCTTCCTCTTCTGTCTTCTTTGTTAACTCTTTCTATCATAACACTTCTGCTCACCATCAAACTGCCACCTCCTCAGCAGACAAACGAGAGAAACATGAGAGCACAGATGTGGAAATGTAAGGTTGGAGGCAGGAGAATTTCAGGTCTTGTTCCCTCTCTCTCAGCTTAGTGGTGGGACAAGATATATCTGAGGCATCTTTAGCTATTTTCATCTGTTCATTAAACCTTCAGAGACATCGCTGCTCTGCCAGTGCTTAACATTACTTATATTTTTCATCATACATAAGTGCCTGAAAATAAACGGTGAACGAGAAACTAAATCATTCCTTTTAACACTTTTTGTTCTCACCTCGGTGAGAATTAAGATTTCATACTCGGTCTATGAAATCCTCAGCCCTCTTGTTTCCTTGCACTGGATTCTCTCCTGTTTGTCACCTCTTTTGGTAAATCATTGGGTTTGATTCAGTCTCCCTGGTCACTGCTGCCCAACAGCAGCTTCCCTCAGGCAATTTACCTTATCTGAAATGGTTCCATTGTCTCTTTTGCAGTGGAGGTGTCCTGTGGTTCAGCACTAAATTGTGTTCAGTTTGTCTCTTAAACAAAACTCTCCCATCCCAGATCCTCCCTCCTGTACTAATCTGCCCAGGTTACATTCTGCTTTTATTTGCTATAAGTTTATATTTACTATTACAAAGGCAAGGTTTCATTACTATCATTCTTTTAATTTTTATCCTGTTGACACTTTTTACCAATTTATAAGCAATTGCCAGTTCTTCTGATTTCTGTTTATTTACTTAAATTTTTATTTTCCAGAGGGATTCTACCAAGTCCCCAGAGTCTCTCTAAGCTTACTTTGGGAGCTTATTGCCCTTATTAAGTAATTAGCTCTGCTTTTGAGTTTGGAACTGTACACTCTACTATTTCTTTCTCCCTTTCAGTCTTCAGTTCCATCTTCAGATATCTGTTCAATTACTTTTTATTTTTATGTTCAAATATGAAATCAGAAAACTGTAATATTGTAATTTCCCTTGACTTCTGAAAAGGAGAGGTTTTCTCAGCATCTTCCAATCCACTGGAAGTGGCCAGAGGGCTTTCTGAGATAGGAACGGCCCAAGTTCAAAATTTCCTCTGCCTCTGACTTAGCAAAGAATTGATTCTGGTTAAAAGTCATCAGACTACAGTGTCAGTATCCCAGGCATTATGGATGTTCCACCTAAGGAAACTTAGAGGACCAATCAGTCATTCTCGTATGCTCTGAGATACAATCCTGTTGCAGCTGGGTTTTGGAGATGAGAGTTTCAGGTCTGTGTGGCTTTCAGGATCTGTTTGAGTTTCATCCTAGAAGTTTCACTGAAACAAACACTGTCTCACTAAGGATTTCGGTTTCAAAACAATAGTATTGGCCTCTGTGGGAAGGAGGAGCAGGGCAGGGAATCTGAGTCAAAACATTCCTAACCAGAATGATTTTTATTTAAACAGTATAAATCTACCTTCCAGCGATGTGCGTCAAAGGTTGGCTTCCACACAAAGAAGAGGAAGTGAAGTTGTTGTTATAATTTCAGATGTAATGTTAGAGAGCTCATAAAACAGTTCCAATTATGTAATAAAACAGATGTCACCAGACTGTGATGGATTTTTGTTGAGTTTTAAAACTTGAGCTGTCTGACTCTCGTTAAGGATGGTGAGCAGACAGGGTAGATAAGCAGGTAGGAAAAAGAAAGTGTACTCTGAGTTGTACTGCTTCTAAATTCACTCATTTAAATTAATGCACTTCTATAACCTACTGGGATTAATTTTACTCTGAGAAAGAAAATAAGGGTGTGCTCTACTAGCTTTGGGTAGCATTTATTCTGAACCAGAGGTACATTCTTATGATTCATGCAGAGAAGAAATCTGGTAAACAAAGGCTGCATAAAATAAAGTGTTATCTAGGGCTTAGTGAGGCATCTGGCTCTAATTTTAGATAAGCTCCTTCTCTTGATGTCTCCATCTCCTCAAACAGTTGTTTTTTTCTGCTTCTTTAGTTTTTTTTCCAATTGCCAACTTTTGTGGGGCAGCAGCTACACTGACACTGGGGCACTCTGTGCTTGAACCTTACCAGATGCCCGAGCATGCCAGTGTGAGGACTCAGACTTGGCTTCAGAGGACTGCTGCTGAACATCACAAAATGAGCATTTTACAAATGAAAAGAATTATGAAAAGAAGTGCCTTTAACAAAAAATATATGCAGGGCAAACCTCATTTTAGCTTGTTCTAAATGACAAGTTCCCATGAAGCAAACATTTCAAATCTCAGTATGTGGCTGATCTGCATGGACTGACACAAAAATACAGAATGTTAGAAGTTTTTTACTCTATTGATATAATCATGGCTGAAAACTTTTTTTTTTTTGTTAGCTAGTCTTCTGCTCAGAGAAAATAAATTTCACTAGGCAAAACACATAACTCAAAAATTTGCTATTAATATATGTGTCACTTTTATTCAGTTCAGTTCTATACGAAGTTAAAGTTGATTTATAAGCTTTAGTCTGTATTGAATATGAATAAATCAATTACCTTACACTTCATTATCTCTGGATTGTGTTTTTATGAATGATCATCTATGCAAAAGTTTGTGTTTGAACACACAACTCTGAGCTCAGAGAGAAGTGAGCCAGAACAGTAAGGGAATTCATAATGAGGCTGCACCATGCAGCTCAGCCCTACTCAACTACAGGAATTGTGGCAATTTAGAAAGGCACCAATGCTGTTATAGGTTGATGAAGTTTTGGAGGGGAGAAAAAAAACCAACAAAAACCTCTTTTCCCTTAAGTGAATAATGTTGCAGGAGAAGGTTGAATGACCATCAAAAATACTACAAATGGAAAGACGTTATATTTTCCTGTCTGGCTTTATAAACTTTCAAGACAATACATTTTCTATAAAAGTGATTTATAGCTTTCATATTATAAACAAAATTCAAGAAGACTCAGGAAATATTTTTGAAAGATCTAGTCAAGGAGTCATTGCATGAAGTCATTGAATTGCATCTAGTCAAGGAGTTATTGCATGAAAGAGCTGTCACCACCTCTTGACTAAAACCATGACAGAATAAAAGATTAGATACTCCCAACAGAGGATTAAAGCTGATCTGAAACATCATTAAATTAAACATGGGCTCAGTGAAATCAATTTCACTAACTTCAACAAAGAGAAATTATTACCTATTCAACACAAATATTGTATAAGTGTGGAGGATCTTTTCCCTTCAAATTCCATCCTAGGTTTTAGCACTCAAACTAGACATCACTGATAGTTACTTTCAAGCAAATTTTTGGCAGAAAGATCTCTCTGCTCCAACAATCTGCATATTTTTGTAATTATTTTATTATTTTTCTCTCCCAGCCTTTCTGCTAAACACTGCAATTGGGTATATGAGTCTGAGAAGAGTTTGCCAAATGATCAGTGAAATTTAGGGATTTTTCTATTGCTTTATCAAGGATATTGGTAAGATCTGTCTTATAGATAGAAGAATGACAATAGCAGCTTCCTTGATGACAGCTGCCAGTTCACACATCCTGTGGTACACTGCATCTTGGTCTACTACTGGGGTCCAAAGGAAATTCTTAACCTTTTCCAAAGTAATCAGGTGACATTTTCACAGTGCTTCTGTTTATTAGCATACAAAGCATCTTCATAACATGCTCTTTTCTTAATCTTAACTACTGGGGGAGCAGCCCTTCTCCAGAGGATTGTGTTATCCACAACATAACCTATATGTGGGCAAGTAAAGCACAAAGAAGGCCAGACACAACTCCTTTGTCAAAGTTGAATTCCATATCACCCCCCTCAATCTCTAGTCACGCCTCATCTCCAAATTTGTCTCTATGAATCATCTTGAAAAGATATTTTTGATGTCTTACAGTATCTTATTAGTATTAGCAATATTAGTACATCCTACTTTCTATCCTTTTTTTTACTGTTAGAGTCCTTAAGAGGAACATTGCTTGTCAAAGTTTTGAATTTTCACAGCCAGGTTGTGACTTTTATTTTTGCAAGGAATAGATCCGGTCCTGGGACCCACCCATGCACTCTCCTCAGTCAAAAAGTCAAGGAAGGCTTAGTTCTTCAGTCTCTCCTTTTAATTTCTCACTGATATTGCAAACATAATCAGATACATGTGGAAAATGAGAGACTAGATTATATTTAGCCTGTAAATTGAGAATGAATTCTCCAGATGTTAAGTCCCTTTTATAGTAACTGGAACACCTGTTTATTTTCACAGCTAGGATTCTGTAATGCCTTATTGGGCAGAATTATTTTTCATGGAAATCTCATTGTTAAGGGAAGTTATGCTGTTGTGATTCTTTTGCTTCAAATCAAATATATTCAGAAGCTATTTCAGCTCCTATTGTTATGATTCCCATTAAAATGTAAACTGTTAATAATCAGATATATATATATATATATTTAAAAGCAAACAGTTAATATATTTCTGAGCAGACTGAACTGGCAGGCTTTTAACCTACCCTGGAATCTTACTGTTCAGTCTCAGGGAGTTGATTTTGATGTCAGTCATCCCAGACAGGTGAATTGGTATTATCATCTCTATAGATAGAGAAGCAAAGACAAATATAGGGTCTGAAGTGGCACAATGCAGAATAATGACAGCTTCCACTGGCTTCAGGAGCTGTTACTGCTCATCAGTTTTAAAAATCAAGTTATTTGTGTTAACTGTTATACAAAGATACACTTGTTTTGTAATGAGCTTTGTCCTTCTAAAGAATCACATGAAAGTTACTAAAGTTATTCCAGAAACAATGTATTTCTCTACATCAGAAAGTTCATGGTGTAAATATAACTATTACATTAATATCAGGCAAACATCAATAAAGCAAATTCTTTAGTAGCTGTTAGTAGATCATAATCCCAATCTCTCTGGCTCACCAAGATTGAGATAAGTGACAGATTTTAGAACCCTCTTCAGGGATCACCTCTTTCTCTTTAATTTAAATGACTATATCTGTGCTTATTTTAGCTATGTCAAATTCTCTCCTACCTATTACAAAAACTAACACAGGCTTCAGCCAGCACTCTAAAGATTTATTTCCATCTATGTCTCCTTTATTACTCCAAGGTTCAATAGCAAACAACAAATAGCTTGCAGTGCAGCAAAGCAGTTAACCAGTTGCTTAAATCCCAGAGTGTCTCATGCAGTCACACTTGTACAAAATGCTCTGCCGAAGAGGGCTAGAGTGGTGATCTGAGGCCAGAGCACAATGCCTGGGGCCTCCAAAGTTATTAGCTTCAGCACCAGAATTAGAACTCAAGTTCCCCATTCCCCAGCATGTATGCAGGTCACTGCAACTGTGCTTTACCTCTAATTGAAGCTGATTCTAATAATACTACTACCATTTCCACTGGGGTAACAAATCAAACAAAAATAATTGGAGGTGGGGGAAACAGTTTCATGTTTCAATTTAATGCATCAGCTCTTTTTTCTCCATGAGTAATTTACACTTCATATGAAAGCAGACAGAGACTAGATTTCACAGATTTTTTTCTTTTTTTTTCCTTTTTTTTTCTTTTCTCTTAGTTTTATTGCTGGGAAAGTGGAAAGAGGGTGTAATTGCTTTTGTTTCCACACACCTGTGATAATGATCATTTTTAATTTAATAAAATTAAACTAGGAGTTTTTTCTTACCATCTAAGACATTACTTCTCACAGAACTTGATGACAAATGGGTGAAAATTTTTTCATGTACATCATGATGTAAAGATCACACAATGAATTACTTATTCTTCAAAGCTATAACCAGTTAAAATCAAGACATTCTGAAAGAAATGTCAAAAGAAAAGGTTATTTGTTCCCAGCTGTTATTTAGTGCATTAGACTCAGTTCATCTCCATAAAATGCAAAATAAAATAATATTCTGTGTCATTAAGGAATGCTTGAGCAATGTTACAAACTCTCCCTGCCTGCAGAGCTGCAGAGGCTCCAGCTCAGCTCCGTGCTGACGCGAGCGTGTGCGCGCACAGGCGGGAAGGGAGAGATCAATTGCTCAAAGCTCGTGTGTCTGATGAAGGATGCTTGAACATCCATCTTCTCATCACCCAGATGGAGGCTGTGTGCTGTCTCTGGGATGGAGGCAGATTAGGCACCCATTCAGTAAAGCACCTGCAGGTGTGGGTTTGACAGGACAGGGGGGCAAGAAAGAAGAGAGAGGATTTAAAAAAAAAAAAAATCTGCTAAAGATGAAACAAGGTACCTCATATCACATTCAAAAAGAAATGGCTTTTGGATTTTCCATCCAGACTACAGAATTCTTGTTAATAGCTAGTTGCCAAAACAGATGCCCTGATTAATGAGAACAGATGGATTTCTCCAGAGGGTCTGCAGATTTAGGCATTACTTTCACTAAATGAAATGCTAATGATCTGGCAGTGTGCTTCTCCGTGTGGATTAGATGCCAGTAATATTTTATTTGTATTTGGTGGAGTTAGAATGATCCCTTTTAGGCCTTCTTCAATATAAAATTCTAGTATTAAGCATCACCTCCAGATCCCTAAAAGCTATAAATAAGAGAAATGCTTTTGCAGGATTTTAGTGCTTGCAAACTCTTTTGGTAGATTATACAGTTCTTACAGGTTCTTCTCTTGATTTAGAGGAATGTCTGGTTTTGTATTTTTAATTGCATTTTCCCAAGGCAAATTAATCACTTGATTCCTTCTGGTAAGAAAATGAGATTATATGAATTTTTTTGCTGTTATATTCAGCACAAGGTTGTTTGCTTGATTTTTTTTTTCATTACAATTTACAAGTAAATTTAATCTGAAAATTTTGTACCAAACACATTTTTTGTGGAACTAGTCAATTTTGTTTCCCAAATCTGCCATAAGTTAGTATTGCTGGTGCTAAAAAAAAAAAATCCTTAAAATAAAAAGGTTAATGAATTCTGCTCTGAAGTAGCTGACTCAAATCCCTCTCTTGTTCTTCTTTGGTGGAATGGAAGATTTTTTTCTTTCATGTTGTTATTTTTCTGATTTGCCAATATGGTTATTTCAAGACAAATCTATCTGCACAATTCACACCTGCCTGACTATTATTCTGTCATCTTTTTTTGTTTCTGGAAAGACTGTGAGGAAAATAATGCAGAACTCAATTATTTATGAGGGGGCTTTAGGACTAATCTCTCTTTACAATAAAGAGAAAAAATCTCATTAATCTCAAGAGGATCCCTAGCTGCCACTTGCTTTATAAAACCTGCATCTACAGCCTAGCAGGTACATACGTGTCAGACAGCTGTTTTTCAGTTTTAAATAGATGTTTTTGCTAAATGTGAATTCCTTTCAGAATCAAAAAGTAGCAGCAAACTCCTTTAGGAAAAGTACTCACTGGAGGTGGGTGTAAAAATTAGAGACCAGGACTAGAAAGCTGACAGGACTATAAAGCAGTATAAAAGAAATAAAGGGGCTTGAAATTTACAGTCATCATAATGACTGACTGGGAAATTGGCCACTGACATTTCTCCTAAAAAAATAAATTTACATTTCCTCTGATCAGCTACTGAATACTGGCAGGGAGAAAGATGAGTCAGTAATATCCAGAAGTGGCAGTAGATTTGGGCAGCAGGATCTAGAGGTCTCCAGCCAGGCTGTATCAGTGCTGTAAGCTGTTGTTTCAGGAGCATAAAATTTGTGTCAGACTGTCTAATCCATGGTACTACACTGAGGAAAACAGAACAGCTTAAAATAACTTAAATTTGATGCAGAGTATCTTCAGTTTCCTTGATTTAATTAAAGGAGGATAGGACTCCACTTGGAGCAGAGATCTGAAGATGACTTCCCTTTCATAATTAATTTTCCATGCCAGCTGTCTTGCCCCATGTAAATCCATTTCACAGACTCTCCAGTTTCTGTTCTCCTCTCTTATTCAGAGTTCTGTATGCTGTCTTGTCCATGAACTGTACAGAAATCTCACTTACATTGTCACCCTTGCATTCACCAACTATATTTGTTCTTTCAAAAATGCATCAGATTTGACAGGTTCTGGGTGCTATGAATTCATGGTGATTGACATTAATTATATTTCCTGCCTTTAGTTACTTATTAATCACCTAAATTTCTTATTCACTTTTCTCCTTCTATGGAGTTGTGTAGGACTCCAGATCTGATGGAAAAAAACTCAGAATAAGGCAATGTGGGATGATGTGATTCCAACTTAGTAAATAGGCAGAAATACCAAAATCCTGCAGTTAAATAAATAATCTCGCCAAATAGCCAGTGGAACTCCTCTGTTCCCACCCCTCACGGTAAATATACCAGTCAAAATTCATCTTCAGCTCTTCATTGGAACTTCCTGGAGTGCATTAATATACAGAATGAAGGTTGGCTTTAAGCTTTCTGATAGTTTATAGTTGCAGTGCAGCAAGCTTGCCCACCAGAAAAAGGGATGAGTAGTCTGAGTCCTGTTGTATGTTATTCTCTTCATTAATCCATTGAAATTCAAACTCTGTTGCAAAAGTGAAATGTGAGACCCATTTTCATACTGGTGCTAAAGCCTCGCTAAAGACAAGTGAGCCCCGTGTGTGACACTGGGGAATGTAAACCATTTCCTTTATCTGTAGCATTTTAAAAAAGTTAGGAAGTAGCATTTGTAGCTGAACTGAATGTTGCCATAAATGCAGCCATCCACGCTACTGGCTTTGCTCTCTGCCTCAAAATGTAACAATAGATGAGCCTTGACCGTATGATATTTATGCTGCATTAGCTTCCTGATAAATTCCACATATATTTCAGGCCAGCAGGATGAATACTGCATTTTCTTACCCTCTTTTTCCCTCCCAGAAGGGAATCAGAGTCTGGACCTCAAACCTCTCTAGTGCTGGAGTCAGAGAGCACCATCCCACTGAGACAGCCAGATCCCTTCCATGGGAGAGCAGGCTTTCATACAGAGGGAGCTCTCCACAGTGCTCCTGCTGAATGATGGAGTAGCCTTGGGGTTCTGTCCCATTTCAAATGCTTTGGAAAGGAATTTAACCCTCCCTGAATTTGTAGAAGCATTTTGGGAAAAACTGGTATCTTATTAAATTTTCTATAAAAGCACCAAGAGAAAAACATTCATGAATGGAGAAATTAAACCCCTGAAAAAGAAATTTCTGGAAAGGAAGAGGAAGATTAATGTTGCCAACACTCTGTGGATTTTGTTTTTCTTTTTTTTTTTTCTTCTTTTTTTTTTTTTGGCACGGTTCAGCTCAATCTGTCAAATGGCCACCTTGTAGTAAACAGTTTTTTTGGCAAATTACCATAAGAATTAAAGAAAAACCTTTAAATTCCCACATGAAATTAAAAAGCACTCTACCAGATCTGATTTATTCTAGCATAATCAGTGTTGGATTAATTTTATTTACAGTTTGCATCAGGTTAAGATAGATGTAACATTGAAGAAATTCTTACAGTACAGATTACTCAGATCTCACTGTATATCAGATTGAGTACAGGAATGACTTTGGTTTTGGGACACTTCTGGGACACCTTCTGACCCTGGTGGGAGGAATGTTGTGGTTTTTGATGTCTACAAACCCAGCTCAGGTCTTGAAAGAAATGTAGTGAAAGAGAAATGTTTCTTACAGCCAGATAATAATGAAAGAAAAACTAATTTTTAAACATTTCCATGATCACAGTTCTGTGACAACTGCAAACCCAATTTGTACAGTTTACAAGAAAGAAATTTTTTCTTCTTATTTTGTGAACTCAGCCTGGGATTGGAGACCCAGGTGGATTTCTCCAACTAATGCATTAGCTTGGAAAAAAATTACAAATATACAGGAGTTACAGCTTGGCTAACAAGTCTGCAAGTGATGTGTAAAGCAGAATTTGAGCCTAGCTCTCATTCTCAAAAGTTTAATTGGCTCCCTTGGGCAAACTGTGAAGAAAAGAAACTGACATAACTCTAGAACTGAGGTGGCATAAAAGCAGCTTCAGATCATAGATAATGTAATTCTCAGCTCTGAGTTACTTTATTGGTGCACCTTCAAGGCAGGATTTTACACAATTTTTGAGTGCTCAAAAATATTTATTTCTTAGCAGTCATAGTAGAATGCTAGGAACAACATGCCACTAGTTCAACACGTGCAGGTTTGCCCCTTCCTTATCAGGCATTACAGACAAGTCTTAGATGGACATGTAAACTTTAAGGAAATATTGGGGAACAACTACGTTACTCAAAATAGGCTGATAATTAGTTTTGCCAAGCTGCTTTTTTCACTCAGTTTTTTTTGGTCTTTCTTTTCTCCTATCCTCAGGTTCTTATAGCTTTTCATGTCAGCATTCATCTCTAAAGACTTCGAATTACAATTCCCAAATCATTCCTCTTATTCTAGCTTTTTTAATCTTGCGTAGTCTTGTTGTACAGACTCTTATTCACAGATTGACAATGTTTTTGACAGCAAAAAAATGAGCCATTTTTATATAACTGATATAGGGGAGGATTCACTGCTGACAAAAGGTTGCTGAATCTACTTTGTTTTCCTTACTCTTATTCTTGCCTACCTTCCAGCTTCTGCTTCCATAAAGAAAAGATTTGATACACAGAGTTAGGCATGATTTCTTGAGTGCAGCTTCAGTTTAGAAATCTGGATTTCTGGTGAAGCTGGAGAGAACCTAATTCAGTTGTTTCCATGATGGGGCTAAATTGTTTTTGAGAGGGGGAATGAGTTTCACGCTGCCTGGCTGGGAGATGATGCCAAACTATCACTGAAATTGAGATGCTGATGAAGCAGGAGCTGATGCTGAGTGACAGGGCCGTGCTCTAATTGGAGGAACCACATGGGCACTTGTGAGCACAGTGCTGCTGCAGGGCAGGTTGGCTGGCACCAGCTCTGCCTACCAGCCAAGGGCTGGCTCACAGTCCTGCCCAGGCTTTGTTCCCTTCCCTGATGGATGGCAGACTGCAGGGTCTGTAAGACTCGGAGGGGAAGCCAGCTACTGCTTGGAAGTTCTGCCCAGAGCCAACTGGCATGACAAAAGAGCTGAATATAAATATCAGTGGTTTGTTACAGATGAACGATCCTTTTGAGGACAAGTCACCAAGTGCTTTTGTTTTTCCAAATGCTGACACTTTCCCCTTTTTTTTTTTTTTTTTTTTTTGCTAACCGGCATCTGTGGTAGTACCCAGAAGATATCCAGATTTGCTGACTGGCTGGAGTTAAGCTGTTACTTCTTGAATTCCTGCTCTCTTCAGCCAGTCCTTGTGGAGAACTTTGGGTGTGCTGCTCTACTGGTATTTATGGAGGTCTGTGATGAGTTGATGCTGGCTAGGTGCCAAATGCCCACCAAAGACCTTCTATCACTCCTGAGATAGGTTTGTGACTTGAGGTAATGACAGGAACAGATCACTCACCAATTATGGACTCAACTTTGGGGAAAAAAATAAAAATATTAATCAAATCAGAATTAGATACAAAGAAATAAAAAAACTAAATCCTAAAACACCTTTCCTCTACCATTCCCTTCTTCCCAGGTTTAACTTCACTCCTGATTCGCCATCTTCTTGACCCCAGGGACACAGGGGGACGGGAAGGGGGGCTGCAGTAAGTTCATCTCATTGTCTCTGCTGCCCTTTCCTCCTCATGGAGAAGATTAGGACTCCTCACACTCTTCTCCTGCTCCAGCATGGGGTCTGTCCAATGGACACAGTCCTCGATGAACTTCTGCAAGCAAGTCCTTCCTATGGCCTGCTGCCCTTCACAAACTGCTCCAGGGTGAGTGACTCTTCCATGGGATGCAGTTCTTCAGGAACAGGCTGCTCCAGCATGGGCCACTCATGGAGTCACCAATCCTACCAGCAAACCTGCTCCTGCATGGACTCCTCTCCTCATGGGTTCACAGCCTCCTTTGGGGATCCAGCTGCTCCAGCATGGGGTGCTCCATGGACTGCTGGTGCATCTCTGCTCCACTGTGGACCTCCACAGGCAACAGGGGCACAGCTGCCTCACCATGGGCTGCAGGGGACTATCAGCTGAAGCAGGGGAATGTCAGCTGGGCACCTTCTCCACAGCCCCTGGTGTCTGCAGAGCTGCTCATCTCCAACTTGGAGCCTGCTGGTATTGGCTCTATAGGACTCAGGGGAAGCTTACAGCACATTGTCACAGAAACCACCCCTGTAGCCACCCTCAGTACCAAAACCTGGCCACACAAACCCAATACAAAGTCTAGGGGAGGAAGAGAAGAGTTAATAGAGTCCTTTTAATACTGTTTAGTCAAGTAGTGCTCTCTAGAGTTTTGTATTCTGAAGATCCATCCAAATCCCAGCCAAAAAAAAATCCCTTTTGTTATTTTTCTACTTTCTCTTTCCTTTATGATGTAAATGATATTGTATTTCCAACTGTACTCAGACTACCATTAATGCAGATTCAATTAGATGAGAACAGTACCACTGCCATTTTTGAGAATAGTAATGTTGCATCTTGCAATGCCTGAAATGTGTTGCATTCTTAGTTTACATTACCAAAATCCAATAATCATAAGCAGCCCAATTCTGAACGACAATCATGAGAAGGATAGATAACCAATATATTGAACTTTCCTCTTTGTATTGATTCTGATCACACCAGGTTTGTGTTTGCATGAAGCCTTTCTTCATGACAGAGGGTTGTAAGTATGGGTGTATACCTGTAAAAGATCTAGAAGACCTCTTCTGAACAGAGTCCCATTGACTTCAACAGGTTAATGCAGCTCTGGAACTTATTCCATGACACTAAATTAAAAAGAGTTTTGCATAGTGCCTTTTCTGCTGTGTTTCTTACTCATAATTTTCCTATTATAGCCTCATAAACCCTCCAAAGCTCCAGTACAAAATCAAATTCTTTGCTTGTCACAATTTAAATTTGAATTCAATTACTCCTGTTCCCATGTTGCCTGGATAGTATAGTCCTATATGGACAATAAAACAAGAAAAAGTATGGTAATTACCATGCCCACAGGCAGTATGTCAGCCTGTGAGACAGGCAGAGGTTTAAAAGGTAGTCTGACTTTTCTTTAAGTGGCTTGTCTTTTTATTTGATGGCATAAGAAACACAGTAGGCTAGATTTTCTGCTAGGGTAATGGGGTGAAACTGTACCCATTTACAGCACCGGAGTTCCCACAGCAGCATATAATTTATAGTTTTTTCTGTAACAATGTTCACTGTTAGTACATCTGAAACCAAACCAATCTTTGTGAGACAGATGGTTCTTATTTTTGAAACAAAAAGGATTTCCTAAAACAAAAGATCACATTCCTAGTTTTCCAATAAAGGGTCAGTGTTGTTGTTTTGGGTCTTTTTGGCTAAGGTAAAAAAAATGGGGACTTGAAGAATGAGGCAGATTTGGGCCAAGTTCTCACACTGTACCCTCCCTTGTACAGCCTTAACCTGGGACATGTATAAACTGTCTTCATTTAATGTAAATATTGCCTATATAAAGGCCCCCCTTAGACTTCCAAATTCTTTGAAAACATATATTTTAACTACTTCTTCCTTGCCTTGCGGTGGAGAAAGTAGGTACTGTTCAATATCCTACGGCACATAGGAAAATGTGAGCATACTGTGTGTGCCTCAGGGTTTGCTGGGTTTTATGCCTGTCTCCCAAACTACTGAGTTATTTGAGATATTTCAAGGCCTGTTTCCTTTGCTGCTAGCATCTCATAATGGTAACACTAAGCTCAAAATTAAAAATCAGTCTCTAGGTTCTCAGAATAACTTTGTTAACTCAGTGAAGGGAGCACGTTTCCTGTTTTGTGGCATCTCAACAGCCTGATTCCCCTAAGGTAAGCATAATTTGCCTCTCGTGACTAGTTTATTTCAAACTCTGAGTTCCACAAAAAGGGAAGGAACTAAAGAAACACCAAGAGATCTGAAGATCTTTCGGAAGTCAGTTTCTTAAAAAGAGTAGGAAAGGGAATTTCTTCTGGGATATGCAGCTTGTAGGTGGTGAGTCACAGTGGAAGATGTGCTTCTCCTTCTGAGTGGTTGATGGTTAGACACTCCCTTTCTTCTGTACTATGTGGTTTCCATTTGAGAGCTAATTACCACTGCGGCAGGATCACATCATGATCAAGACCACAGCTTCAGCACTTGGCTGAGCTCTTGGGGACTGATGATAGCTGATCTATGAGGAGAACAGTACTCACAAAAATGTGGTGTCATAAACTAGTAGATGTCATCCACTTCTGTGAGCTGGGGTGATACCATACCTAGGGGTTTTGGCAACTTGATTTTTGTAAAAGCAAATCTATTAAATTCAATTCTTGCTTCTTCCTCTCACACAGAGAAGATTTATTTCAGGATGTCATTTGGAATAAGACTTTTTTTCTTGTGCACATGTTGTATTTTTATCTGTTCTTCCTTTGTTCAGTGTGTCAACAATTTATTACTGGCAGGGAAAAAAAGTCTAATTCTGTATGGCAAAACAGCACTATTAAGAAAGATTTTTATTCATTTTTAGATGAAGCCAAATTTTTTTCTTGGTTTTGCATATAAAATTGTCTCCTTTGCTTCTAATATATTATAATGGTACAGCTGGCCTCAAAATTAAAAAGCAGTCTCTATCCAAAAGACACAGTCCATATACTGAGGAAAGTCTCTGAGAAGCATTGGTAATAAGGGTCTCTTTGCAAAGTATTTATTAATTTAGTCGAGTTCATAGCTCTGAATGCCTCATATTTCTGTACACAGGAAGAGTTCTGTGACATAATTATTATCTTTAGAAATTTTTGGTCACCTGCATTGCCATTCATTTGAGAGACAAAATGATTGTTTCTACGCTCTTTGTTCCCATATAGAAAATGAAAATATATAGAAAATGAAAATAATCCAAAATGTATAAAGACCAATACATCACAAAAGGCAGGTTTGTCTATTGCAAACATAATTTCTGCAGGCAGAGGTTATCTGAATATCTCGCAAATGGAGACCACAGAAGTCAACCATGACAGCAAGCCAAAAGCACTGTTAATTATCAGATTGTACATGCAAATTAGGCAGGTAGGCACACGATGATTCAGATTGGCACCTTGAGGACTCAGATGCTGAGGGTATGAACTGTAGCTGGAATAAAGTGAACTAAATTAAAGTGTACTAGTTTATAATTTACTATCCATAAATAGACCTTCTCCAGGAGCAAAATAATTTGTACTCTGAGAAATGAGAATCCATTTTTAAATGCTTTTCTTTTACCGAATTATGCAGTTAGGGCAATAACAAAAGCTCAGTTGCAACTAGGCAACTGGGTGTGGATCTTTTCTTTTGAACACCTCTGCAGAATGATGATGGATTCTAGCTGCAGGCCACATTTTCTGTGTCTCCAGAACCTTGTCTGAAAGGGATCAGCACCAACTGCTCAGTCAGGTTTCAGGTCAACATTGTGACTTGGTGTTAAGATGATGAGTTTTGTCCCAGAGAGATGATAATCTAATGGAAGGAAAAAATGGATGTAAAAATTATCATTTCCTATTTCTGTAGGATACCCCCACCAGAGAAATATACTTTTTTTTCTTTTCTGTTGTGCCATTTAAGTACTTAAAATTATACTTTAAAGTGGATGAAAAGTAGTTTTTCTGATGTCTAAGTGATTCAGGACTGCAAGTCCAACTGGAGAGTAATTTCATAAGGACATTTCTCATCTCTTTAAGATAATAAACAAACCTTGATGATAAAAGCTAATACTAGTAGAGCCAGGACATTTAGTAGGACAGATATTCCTAGATGGTGGGACTTAACAGTCAAATGAAAGTTTTTTAAAACCTGTGACTTGTAACCAACTCAATGTCTCCTGAAAGCGTCATGTGCTTCAAATGCAACTGAAACTACAGAGCTTTCAGAATTTAATATGCAGACATTTGGCCAGGACAGGAAGGCTTACTTTACTGCTCTTTAGAGAACTGATGCAATTTCATGACATGTTCAAGGCTTTACTTTTATATGTGGTCTACATGACCTACCTCTGTGATAAAGCATGCAAGAAAGGAGTTGTGCTTCGTCCAAGTGGCAGAACCTCAGGTTGTGTTTAGATTTCTGTGTTTAGAATTCTGGCTTGATTCACTCTATTCTTCCCTCCTGCCACTAAGCCACTTATGTCCTAACAGGCAATCTCAGCTTCCTTATCTTGAAATCCCCTAAGACTGTTTTAATTTGGGCATTTGAGTCAGGCTGATTTCATTTATGTCCCTTATGATGGCAAAGCACTTTAATACAGGCTGTTGCTTTAGAACAGTGTGTGGAATAATATAAATAGCTCTTCAGAGAATATACAATAAACACTGTATCATTACTGAATTATTTACTTCAACCAAATATTAGTGCCAGGATACAAGTCAAATCAATGGTGTTCAACAGTGCAGTGTTCACATAATATCTTAACCATGTAAGCTTTAAAACTACTCTTGTCTGAGAGAAATACTCCAAGTGAACACCATTTTATACGCTATAAAACCCACTCTATCTGATTTGTGAAAGCCAGACTGTTTCTAATTACCACAAGCATTTTCTGACTCTTTCCTCACATTTCATAAATGAACTACAGAAGGGCTTCCAACTGAAGACCCAATCAAGCATCTTGATGAGATGAATGAAGAAAAAGTATCCATCAACTCAAAGCTCATGTCCATAACTGAACCAACTGAATTTTAAGCACAGCAAACCTCTGCCCATGCTCAGCCAGGGTTTGCAGCTATATTTGGTCCTTTAGGAACTATTCATGAATCACTTTGGTTCTTCTATTCATTACCAAAGCACTGTTGAAGAAAAGAAACTCTATAATAAAGATGTCTGTCTAAAGGATATTTTTTCTAGTCTTAAAAATGCTGATTTCTTATTTTGCCACAACAATGAGGTGTTCTGTTTTCCCCAAAAGGAGCAGTTTGCTTTTTGTACCTGCTAATAAATTCCTATGTACCTATGGTAAAGTTGACCTCGGTCTAAGCAGCTGGTTTTGAAAATAGCTTGACCAGGTGGCTACTGCATTTACAAATATACTTCCTATTAATAGTTCAATTACAAATTTGTAACTAGTCAGTGTAACAAACCAAGTTGTTTCCATGTGACTAGAATTCCCAACACTTTTTGTGCTCTTCCAGGGACAGCAGCCCAAACCTGAGGAAGCATTCATTGGGGTAGTCTGTGAATAAACAGAGGACCCAAAAGAGTCACTCTTTCAAAGACAAAGTATTCATAAATATATCTCAGCACACCATCTCACCTTTTCATCTTGGTAACTATTGTGGTGTTACAGAGCAGAATTGTTTCCTTTAAGAGCACTCATTGACAAATGTGCCTGTCTCATGGTTCTTGCATTTCATTCTGCCATTTCTACTGGACATGGAGAAGTCCCGTGCTCCACTGCTTGGTGTGACAGTCATGCATCCTCTCCAGAAAAGGCTCAAGCACCAGCTAAACCCTTACTTAATCATACACAAGTTTTCAGCCTGGACTGGTAGCCTTTTGGCATTTCTCTTGGTCTGCTATCAGCCTACTGAGGTGGGTGTGGCTCTACTTGCAAAGTCCAGTCTAAAGGTTAGTGCAAGGTTTGGGCACAGCTAAGCCCAGGCCTGGTCATCCAAACTGCAAGGTCGTCTTGCATTGTCACAAGTCTCACTCTCAGTGCATCTCTGCTTGGGTGTTTCATTGGAATTTCTTTGGTCATGTTCCACAGCTCTTACCCATTGTACCCATTCTGTAATGTTCTGTAGCAAAGAACTGGCAAATTGTGAGGGAAAAAATGTGTTTTTTCTGAGCACTGTGGGAAAATGAGATTAATCCTTTTCAGGCAATTAGACTTCTCATTGTAGTGTGAACAATCTAAAACCAAGGGAAATGGTGAGACCTATCTTTTCTCTTTAGGACAGGTGGAAAATGTCACTATATCTGTGTGAGAAGGTTTTGTGATTGGCTGGAAAGGTTCTGCTGAGGTGGCAATGCCTTCATTCTCAGACACTGTCCTCCAGCAAGGCCCTGCCTTGCCATGACAATAATGCACCATATTTCTCTTGTTGTCGTCTGGCAGAAGAGAATCTTGCTCCATTGCAGTTTTGCAATCCTATCTGTTGCCAGTGCTGTTCATCAGTGGACAGAGGTGGGCAGAGGCAAACAGGGGCATCAGCAGCACAGCAAGCTCAGTTTCCCTGTTTGAACCTGGGTTCCTGCCAAAGACTGAAACCTGCAGCTACAACCACTTACCATCTCTTACATCTCCTTTCTTGGCTGGAGGAGGGCTCAGTGTTCCCTCATGAGCACTTTCAGCCACACCCAAGCATTAATTGTTCAGTAAATTGTTTCAGTAAAGCTTGAATTATCAGCTTATTACAATTTTAATGACTAGGAGACTGACAGAGGCTGAGGTCATACTACCTGTGATGTATTATTTTTTATAATTGTGGATCTGCTTTCTGTTCATCCAGGAAGAAATCTGTATACAAACATGATATTTATAAGGTTTTATTCCTGTTCTGGGCAAGATTTATGTGAAGAATCACAAGCTGCTTCTAACATTTACTATGCAGCCAACTTGGATTAAACCTCGCATGAAAGATTTTATCTCTTGGTTTCCAAATTTGCAGAAGGTCTTATCCAAACTTGTTTTTAGTGTATAAATGCTCAGGCAAATCACTGCGTGTAACAGAAAGACAGAAAGGCTCAGAAAATATGACCTTAGAATAGAGAAACCTTTACATGGAATACATTGGTGCAAAGAGAAAGAGAATCAATTTTTGCTGGCATCTTCAATGAACAGGAGAAGTAGTAATGAGACTAAATTGTTGAATGAAAGGAAATTTGGGACAGGCACTAGGGAAAACTCTCTAATGATGGTGATGATTAACCACAAAATAGCTTACCTTGAGGGAACATGGGTTCTTCCCCATGGTTACAGCTTTTTAATATTGAAAAACCATCTATGAGAAGCAGATTATGTTTCCCTGTTTCTCCCTTGTTGCAGGGTAATGGACTAGATACCCCCCTGCAATCCTGCCTGTAACTTTATCAATATTAGTTGGTGAGTCAGAATGAGACTATAGATTTATTGATCATTGTGGTTTTGTAATCAATTCTATGCAGAATTAGTGATTTAGATGCATTTCCATAGTGCAAACATTTTTACTGAATGGTGTTCAGGCAAAGCAGATACTGCAATTCTGAAGTACATACTAGAATCAGAACTGCTGGCTTCTCTTGTTTTCTCCCTGGAAAATAATTTCAATATTTGTTTTATTGACATTAGATATGACTTTGTAAGCTATTTTGCTGTGAATTGCAGACTTACTTTTTTTTCCCCTCTGTAATTTCTAAGAAATTTTGTGGACTGATTAGGGCAGTCTGCTAGCAAATAAATGTACATAGTGCACTTTCATAGAGACAGAACTTTTACCCTTTAGAGGTGTTGTACTAAAAAAATCTAAAATAAAGATAGCAGAGATGGATCCAAGTGTTTGGACAAAAGTTTTGAGTGTGGTCTAATCAGTTACATCAAGAAATGTTCAGATCAGTCAGATCTCAAGAGATTATTTTGACTGCTTTTTTATTCTGTGAATTGGCTAAATTAGATTCACTCTTGTATAGCTAAAAGGACAAATTTTTCTGTTTTTATTTATAGCTCTGGAGTAGAAACTATTGCTACTGCTCATACTCACAGATAAAACCTTTCACATTTCACAGAAAAAAATATGTAGTTTTTTAAAGGAAAAAAGAAGAGTGTTTGCTACATAAAAATGTTGCTCACTTCAGAGGACACTCTTTCTGCCAACAGGGCCTTATGATTTTGCTAAAGATGCTTGTGGAATCAGCAGTTATTTTACAAGTTGTGCACAAGTGTTCTTCTGTGTCTAAATAATTTACTTGCAGAAAGATTGTGGTAAAGGACAATATGTTTCATGTAAGGGATCTGTGTGAAGTTGAAAATCCCTGCTGAAGCACAAGGGAGAGAATCCTCAGGGATATGTAAAACATCAAAAGAAAAGCAAAGACAAGCAAGCAGGCAGAGGAGAGGATTGTTGGCAGAAGGAAAGGGAGTAGATGGACATGAAAGTAGAAATCTAACTGAAATACAAATTCAAAAACCTTCTCAAAAGAGGACCAGATGCTCAATTTTTTTTGCCAAGAGTCAGTAAAAAAGAGTCGAGTAAGAATCATGTGATTGAAAATTACAAAATAAAATGCTTAATGGCTTCAATAGCCAAGGCTGGAAAATGCAGTTCCTTCTGGATATTTTTAGTGTCTCTAGAAATACTCTCTCACCAACAAATGTGAGAAACTCAGAGGAATGTTGAATCAGTTAGAAGTGATACAGGAGCTGAAGTTGCCTGTTGAAAGAGACTGTAGTGATCAGAAGTGGTTGCAATGTTGGCAACTCTTCTTCATAGGACAGGAATGAGAAAATCATCACTGCTGGAAACTGCTGAGGACATAATCAGGCCTGGGCTAGGAATTGCTATTATCAAATAGGATTTTGTTTATAATTATGAGTTGTTAAAAAAACAACCAATGAAATTTTAAAAATTAACCAAAAAATTAACCAATTGAAACAAAAAAGGCAACCAGACAAAAAACACAACAGGTGAAAAAGTCCTACATAGCTCCAGGATTTGTCAATATCCAGGCTTTTTACAGTAGGTTTTTGCACCCTGAGTATATTAGCAGCCACATTTTTCTCCATAACAGCCACAGGTCAGGCTATTTGCAAGGGCATAAAGGGAATTACTTACAGTCATGAGAATGGCTCTATTATGGTGATCTGAACCCAAGGGAATCTCTCGTAACAGCAATTTTTTTTTTTGTAGCAAGCCTTGAGGAATCTGATTTATTTTTAGGCATCCAAAGAGTTCAATATTGAAATCTAGGAGCTGTTCTTTGACTCTGCATACATTGTTTCTATCCAGAGGCTGCATAAAATGTTAATGAGCATGTCTCTTACTTCCTCAGTAGAATAGGAACCAGGGATTTAGGCAGCTAATTTATTTTCACTTTCAGCAGCATGCAAATGAATCTATCTCTTATATCAGCATGCAGATGAATCTGCCCTTCTCTAAAAGTAAAGTAAGAAACATCCTTTTAAAAAGAATGTGAATTTAAAAAAAAAACAAAAAAACAAAAAAAAACAAAAAAAAAAAAAAAAAAAAAAAACAAAAAACAAACCAAAACTCCTATTGCCTCTATGATTCTCCTCCAGAGAGCCTCTTACCTGAAAAGGAGCATGTTTCCTGCCATAGTTTCAGGCACACTCATGTGCTTCTTTCTGGCCTTTGGTGCAGGTGATCATTGAAGAAGGGATGAACTGCTGTAGGAACTGAGGGGAAGACATGGAAAGGGGTGGGGAAGAAGAGAATATGAAAGCAAAGGAGACTGGTAATGAAGAAGGGGTAAAGGAAGCGGGAAAGAAGATTTGATTCACCTTGTTATTATTCAGCCCAAAGACATGAAACAGAACTGGTGTGAAGTGTTCACAGTAGCACAGAGTGTAGTAGCACACCAGAAAATATTATGATTTGCCAGCATGTAACATAGATCGTGTGTTAATAATGCTGAGAAGGCATTTGTTAGGAAGGACCTGCCAGAACTTCATATTCCTATGGAGAAATCTAGCCCACAAGTGGTGACCAAGATGGTGATTGCTGAAGATTAACAATTTTGTCAGGAATTTGAGAGCAAATAAGACATTTCAAGTGATGAAAATATGAGGTCTCCTCCAGACATATTACTCATCTCTACTACAATGGAAATCTGCTGCTAAAAGTACAGTTTAGCAAGTGAACATCAAACCCAGTAAACCTCCAGTGTTCCTCTTGTATTCTTCTGCACTGTTTCCCACTGCTCCTCTTGCCCACTCCCAGGGCATATTGGACTCTCAAATCCAGTTTCCAGCCCAGGTTAACAGGAGAGAGAAGGAAGGAAATACTCATAGCAGTGGTTTTCTATAGAAGCTGTAAAAGCATCTTGAACTACAGCTAAAACATTATTATGTCACATCTGTCTTACAGATGGTCTTTATCTATCCAAGCTGTGGGAATTGACTCTGGGGAAGCTTTGTGTGAATGTTCAAGGTCAGCCAGGCCATGTATAAACTATGGCCCAGATTTCTCTCAATTCATAACCCAGCTGAAGAATTACGGATGTTCTTTCTTCTCTTAACTCTATGTTAGGTCATAGGCTAAAGGAGGAATGAAATGTGTCCATCAGGTATTCTATTCCCTCCCTTCCTGCCATTAGTTGTCCCCACTAGGACTCTTTTCCTCCCTTAGTCCTTGTGTAGCTCAAAGTAGCTCCAGGTCATAGGAGAGGGCAGCAGGAAATCCTGAAATAAGCTGCATACATGCAAAATCCTATGTCTGCATTAAACACAAGACTTTATACACAGAGATATAATAGAAAGACTGCTAACTCTGTGTGGACCCAATTT
This sequence comes from Setophaga petechia, assembly GCA_024362935.1. Classification (NCBI taxonomy): domain Eukaryota; kingdom Metazoa; phylum Chordata; class Aves; order Passeriformes; family Parulidae; genus Setophaga; species Setophaga petechia. Next base: position 8,437,901 of record JANCRA010000003.1, on the reverse strand, counting down.
CAGCACATCTGGTTTTCTGCAAAACTAAAAAAATTGTTAAGTATGAGAGAGTAATTCAATTTCACCCTCCTCAGTATCTCCCACTATGGATATGTGCAATTAATATTTCATGTGTTAATTATCAAAGATATTTACAAAGCTTCTATTTTAAGAACATCACAAAGACATAATATGAAGCTATGCAACTTCTCTGTCCTAATTACAATTAATTTAATTTGTCTGTTCAAAAAGTCTTCACGAGACAAATTAATATGTACTGACAAAAACATTTCCTAAATTATATAATGAAAAATACGATAAGGCTGTTCATAATTCCTATTTTATATCTACTTTTATTCCTATTTGGGTAGTTCAAAGTGAAATAATTGAGGTATATACTTCAGAAAAGGAATGGTCATAGAGTCATTTGTTTCTTTGATGCCTGCCCATTACTTTAGTAAGCATGTGAAAAGTGATGTTTCTACACCCAGGAGGACCTAAGGGAAAAAATATTTGCCTTTAATAACTTTTTGACACCTTTCAGTCAGCACTAAGCCTGACATGTGACATTTTTAGTGTCCTGCTCCTGGCCAATCTCAAAGGACAGGATTAGACTAAAATGTAGATCTTGTAGCAGCCTTCTCTCTGGCTTGGCTGCTCTGGTGTGTTCACATCCTCCAGCCAATGACAGGAAAAATCCTTATGAGTTTTCATGGCAGCCCAAGCAGCTTTGGAGCTGCAGTGCCTTGGCATGGAGCAGCTATTCTGCTGTGGTAGTTGGCTTGTCAAGCCTGGCTCTGTGCCTCTCTGTGTGCCAGGCCTGGGTCACTGTGTGCAGCAAGAGGCAAACATTTGTGTGGAAGAAGGTCTTGTGGTTATAGCAGTCTGCACTTTTCAGTGAGATTTCATGAAAAGCTACAATATTACTTTATATTACCTTAAGGGTTTGGTGTTTTTAAACTGCAATTTGCATAAGTGTTCTAGGGAATAGGGTTGAATACATCCTTGAATAAACTATAACAGGAAATGCAACTAAAGGTATTCTCCCAGCAGCAGGCCAAGCAAGTTGCCTTTTAAAACAACAGGGAATTCCACATGGATCATGTGCACATGGTAAGAAGTCTAAAAATGACTATTTATGGTAAGGGGTTATAATTTTCTCCTCTCCTAAACTGTTACTTGTTGCAGATGTGAGACGATGATATCCTCTCATACTTGGATGAAACAAACTATTTGTTGGAATATTGAATCAAAATAATTTATTTCTATAGAATGACTGAAATTGTCTTATCACTTTATAAAAAAGTCTTTAGTAAACCTGTTGCAGTGTTAGCAAAAGGCAGAAGAATTATTACAGAGCATTCAGATCTTCTGTAAACATTTACAAACATGGAAGCAATAAAAAATTTTAAAAACTTGGCAAGAATTTTCTCTAGTTGTGGTCCCTTTTCAGATTTACAATAAAAATAAGACATTTCTGAGAGCAGATATTTCTGCTTGGTAGAAATCCATCTTTTTCACCAAAAATAATTCATTTGAAAATTTCAGCCATCTTTAAATTATCTGATCTCCAAGGGTTACTTATTTCTACCATCTGCATGTATGGAAAGAAGGATATTACATTTTTAGCCATGTAATTTTGAGGTCTGCCTGGCAAAGTACAGGAATTGTTAAGAGCATGCTGGATTTCCTCAGGAAAGAGAGCCAATATCCTCACTAGCATTGTGTATTTATTAAAAGACAGAAGCAAGAATTGGCTTTCTCCATCTTCCAACCTTTTAGTGTTGCAGAAGGTCCCTCCTTTTCCCTTCTATTTTTTTTCTTTTTTTTTTTTTCTTAAGACAAGTAAGCCATAAGCTATTTGTGGTTTTTGTGGTTTTATTCTTCATTTCTGGAGTTGCTTTTCAGAAGACAATCTGGTTTTCTTACATGCCCAGTAGGGGCATTTATTTCACTGAGGACAATCTTGTTGCAGTTCCCCACAAGTCAACACAGAATATAGGAATGCATTACCAATACTTGGCAATAAGCCTTCATTTGCCCTAAACCAGTCTTTTGAAATCCTCCATAGGTGGAAGAAAATCACAGGAAGCAAAAAAACCCAACACTACTCTGAATCTCACCCTTCCTTGACCATCTCCCTGGATGTGGGGTTTGCTGTTTGGTCCTGTTTCCAACCCAGATAAACTGTCACAGTTAGTTTGGTATGACTTCTCTCAGGCAGTCTTTAGTCCCTCCTGAGAAAGAAAGGAACAAAGCAACTGGGAACACTAAATGAGAAAAGCATGCAGTGCATTTAGCATTTACAAATGTATGAAGTGCAAAATTGCAGTCAATGCCCTTCCAGGAGCTGCTGTCATGAGGCAAGAGCCTTCTTCCTTTTAAAAAAACATGCTGCCATATAAGAAAATCCTCCCCTACCCACCCAGCATCTTCACAGAGGTATCCCCAAAGCAGCACTGAGCTTCCTTTCCTCTTTCTCCTGTCTGGCAGCACAGACAGGTCTCACAGCAGAGCTCCAGTGGCTCTCTAGAGCCTTCAAAGATCCACCTCGGGGTGATGCTGCTGAGTCTGGATGATGACACTGAGTCAATATGCTGGGTTAGGGCTGAAAAGAACTGGGTGCCATACTGGTCCTGAGGTGAAAAAATGGTGCCTAACCAGGTTTAGCAGCAGACATTCAGTGTGGCATTGTCCTTAGCTTGCATCCTGCTACAGCAGAGTTAAGGCAGAGCCTGCTGCCATCCAGCCTGCAGAGCATTGCAATTACAGCTTTTCCCTTCCTTTGTCCATTTTATCTGTGTGCTCCTCTGTGGATACCTGGGGAAAGCTGACTGGAATCAAAAGTTCACTATTTCTTCCTCCAGCCCCAGTGCATCAGCTACTCAAATTAAAAGACAGACCTGCTGTGAAATAGAAAGCGTTCCCCAACTTGCAGTGAGTTCTCATAAAGAAACTGTACCAATCAGTTCAATACCTGTGGCTTCCTACTAAAAGCAAATGATATTTCACAGCAGATAGCCAAGCACACAAGGATGTATAAATTTAGCAAAATGCTCTTTATTAACCTTCTGCCTTTACATGACCACATTGTGAGCATGGAAATACAAAGGGATTCCTTCTCTTTTAAAGGCAGCCAATAAAAGAACCTAGGTTTTGGAACATGAATGCTTCCAGTAATAAACCAGGGTTAACTTTCTACTTATAAGCCAATTTTCTATTTGAATTGAAAATTTTATTTGATCAGAATGTCTTCTTGGCAATTAGCAAAGCAATGTACGCAGTATTTAAATCATTAACCCACTGACATGAACACCAAGACATATCTTTTAGTAAAAGTTGTTTTAATTTTTGCATTAAGGTTGAGTTTTGTATCATTTGTTCTAGAGAACTCTATGTGCCCCTAGAAGAATATCAATCCAGGTTGTAAGTTTAGCTCATAATCAGTAATTCCATGTTCTTTCAAGGATGCCTATTATAACCACAGCTGAAGAAATGTCTTTTCTATGGGGCAGGAACTGTACATAGATTGTACTCATCCAGAAACTCCATCCACTAGAATTCCCAGACATATCCATGCCCTTGTCCTCTCTGAAATAGAAGTAGAGCTGGTAAATGACTTGAAAAACTCAGATGTATGACATGAACTGTCCTTATCAACAGAGAAGGCCAACCCCAACGTTACAGACACCAGACCTGCTGTGCAGCTTTTGGCTAAAATGCCCTCACGTTCTGGGACATAAGGCTGGGAGACTCTTCAGTCTTTCTGCAGACCTTTTGTAAAATACATATGAACCTTTCTCCTGAAATATCACTTCCCACTAGAGTGAACAAACACATCCTTTGCGTATTTCTATTTATAAATCTTACACATTTATCCTTTAATTATGCTTGCTGGAACACATTTCACTCTGATTTCTTATGGCATCTTTCATTAGGACAGAAGGATAATAATATCTTTGATGAGTTCCTATGCTGCAATAGCATAAGTGTTTATTTCTCCTGAACTTTCTCCAAGATTTTAATAAATCACACCTTTGCATTCACCAAGTTCCATTTCCTTCAGTTCTTCCAGTATGTTTTTCAGTTTATTTATTTTTCAGTGCTGAAGGTTGTTTTCTTGTTTATACTTGATGTTTTCCTGTGAGCTATCCATCACTGAATTCCAAAGAGCATGAGCCCATTCCAAAATTTGAAGGAGATCATTTACACTAGTTTAAAACCTATGGTCTCTTTGTGTCTTAAAAAGCAAAAGAATAGAAAGTAGCAGGGTTTTTTTTTTACATACATAGTATATTAAAAAACCCAACAACACCAAAGGGCATAGCCATTTAAAGACACCTATAGCCTGATTTTTAGCTCTGGCCAAAATGTTTCAGTACAATGATGAGAAAATATTTATTTATTTTATTCCACTTTTATTCCCCCAATTTACACCATCTATGTTTTTAGCCATTTTTATCTCTTGTATATCTTAAGCCACATCTCTGACCTTCACACAGCAGACAGGAGATGAAACAGGAGCAACATGGTCCCCTGGCATGTGGGGAGATCTGTACAACTGCATCTCTGGTTGATGATCTCTTTCCCCATATTCTGTTCTGCACAGCTATATCCCTCATGAAATCTGAGGCACACACTGCTGCAAGATGAGGAGGGTATGTGTCACCACGTGGTAATGCCTACTCTGCTGCTAACAGATATTATGAATCTCCAGGCTGATTCAGCTGTTTTTATTTTAAACTCAGTAATGGATTGGGACTTTGATCACAGTTCAGATTAAAACATCTAAATATCAACAACTTGTAGACAAAATTATAACTGTAAAATAAAATTTGCAGAACAATGACAGGCACTTGTATTGTCCAACACATAAAAGTAAGAGCAAAAACTGGTGTGAATTGGAGGGGTGAATGATGAAAATTACTTTTGTGTCTTAGTGTTCCAATGATACTCAGTGGATAGCAAGAGAATAGCTGAAGTAAAGATGACAAAAATTACAGTGCTGAGAAATGACTGTAATACTTATCAATCCAGCTCCTTTCATCTGAAAACGACTACTTTTCAGTTGTCAGAAAGTCATAAATGGGACATAAAATCAGGTAGATTTCTGCCAAGGACTTAGAGGGATAGATCCTTTGCTACCACAATACCTGCTGAAGCAAGGTTGACTCTTGCCAGTTAAATCCAATGTATCACATATTCATTAATTTCACTCTTTATTATAGTTTCTACTAATTTTCTCTTCATTTCTCTTCTTTAAAAACAGACATCATGTCACCCCTGAGTCCTCAGATACAGATGCAATTTAAGTAAAAGAGCATACACCATGATTAGTAATTCAGCTATTTCATCCTTGATTTCTTTTGGATCCCATGAGTGAATACACCCTGGTCCTGGGGATGTGGGACTGTTAATTTTTTCAGTCAGTTCCAGCATCCCTTCAGAATCACCTCGCTTGATGAGGCCCCCATAAAGAATGATTTTTCAATACGAATACCCCTCATTTCTTCTGCCATGAATGGTGATGCAGAAAAAGCTTCTACCACCTCTGAAATTGCTTTGTGTTCTCTGAACATGTTTTTAATATCCTATTCAGGAGTGGACCTGACAAATTTTCTGGCAGACCCTTTGCTTCTCATGAGTATAAATAAATACTTATCAATAGTTTTGATTACTTTTGCTAGTTGCTTCTTCAGTGTCCTTGCTGTTTCTTCTTTGTTTCTAGACATAAAAAAGGCGTAAATACTTACATTCTTTCCTACCCAGTCATTTCCAGGTTCCTCTATTTTAAAGCAGCTGGTTTATTCCACGTTTCATTAAAATCTCATTTGTTTGAGTTTTGAAACATTTCAGTCTTTGAGACATCACTCAGTATGTAGCCCAGGCAAAGCCTTCTTAGAGAACTGGCCAATGTAAGGTCTCTTCATAATGCTGTTCTTCTATATCCTGTTATAGAGTCTAATTTGATTTTCCACTTCTCCCAAGCAGGAGTCATTGGGGACCTACCATCTGCTCAGATCAGAAGGAAAAAAATTTTTCTAAGGTGCTTCAGGAATGTGTTTATTTTCAGCAATTCCTAGTAAATAAAGGGTGCTTCCAGAATGACTCTGACAAAACAATATATGTTTAATTAATCATCAGATTTTGTTTTCAAATTTGCAAGTAAACATTTATTTGATGCTCTTGAGTACCTGCTCTTTTTCAGATATTGTACATTTTCTGTCATTGATTCTTACACCCACCAGCCTAAATCTCAAGGGAGGACATCTGTTACTGAGCTGTTTATGCATAAGCCTGGACTTTCATCTGAAGAAACCACACAGGAAATCAAACTCTACTGTCCAGTTTGCTCTTGATATCCATGGAACATGTAACAGTTTAAGGTCTCACTACTTTAAAATACACCAAAAGTACTTCACCTTTATAGGAGTGAAAGCCTACTGCATGAAGGAGGCAAATACCAAAGGATGAATTCAATTTCTGACAGGAGACAAGCTCCAGACTGCATTCACCTCAGAGACAGTATCTCTAATCTAGATTCCAAGGGGCAAAGAGGGGCAAACCCTTTGCAAGAAAAAAGTGGAAATCCCATGCTTCATCTCTGTTCTGCAGCGACCTCTCAAGACTGCTGTCCCAGGAAACTGTTAAGATGTGGATGCTTGTGGATGCTTGTGGATGCTCCTAAAATGTCATCTCAAATGAGATGACATTTTAGAAACAGTTCTTGGAAACAAAATTAACCACAAGTCTCAAAAAAATTTCCAAATGTAGCATTCATTTAAAGTTATTTAGTTTCCCGTCAGTCATTTGTTAATACATAAACAAGCTATCCTCACTCATCCTATATATGTAGATATAAACAAATTAATTAATTGTTTTTTACAATAGTCTTAAAAAGGAAAGAGTAAGAGAGATTTTCTACTTCTGAATACTTGGAAACTGCTGCTACAGGTGCTTGATAATTGCCAGAGTAACAAGAAAGAATCAAGTCTCAAAATGGAAACACATAACATTTCCTTGAATTGCAAGACATGCGTTAGGAGTCAATCATCCTTCACTTGACAAGGCTAACAGGAGAAAGTGTTACATCTGTAAGACAACGAGCTATAGAGGTAGCTTCAGAGGCCAAACAGTAACAACTTCAAAACTGTGGTTTTACCCCATTCATGGTATGTGTTTTAGTTGCCCTTGATATTCCTTCTAAAAGGCTATTCAAAGCTCTTTTGTAAACATTCTTCAAATTTCCAGCCAAATTTAATTAATGATCAGTTCAAACCAATCTGATTTGGTGCTAGCTTTGTCCTCTGTACAGATAACTGCTCTGTCCTCAGTGATACATTTATAGACAGCAGCTGCTCTCAGTCTGAGTTCAGCAGTCTCTTCTGATCACACTGGTTATTCCCCAGGTCTTGCCATTTCCTTCCCTCTGAACCACACATCAGTCACTTCTCTGGGTCACCATAGGGAAATAAGTGATTGTGTTTTGGGGACACTTCAGATTAAGAAGATTTTGCAGTGCCCATTCATGGATTGCTTTGCTCAGCAACTGTGTGTCTCTGGCAACAGCAATCAGTGATGGAGCCACTATTAGAGTGGGGTCTGGTCTTCTCCCTCAGCCACTTCCCATGAATGAGCTCCTGACTTTTAAAATCCAAGTACTCAAATGAACAAACTTACATGCCATTTAATATAACTCCATCTCACTTCACTTCCTATTAATCTCCTGTGTTGTTTTAATATCTGATCTTGTCCAGTTGCAACATGAGGAGTTTCTTCATCACATTTCTAATTTTTGTGCCAAGACCATTACTAAAAATATTACACAAGATAACCTGGAAAAATACCCGAGAGGAACTCCAGTAATCTCCCTCTGTCCAGCCAGATACTTTCCCTTTCTACTTTTTCCTATTGCCATCCCTCCTTTAACTGACTTCTCACTAAGGATACCATTCCTGCACTTTAATTTCCAACTTTTGCACTATACTCAATCTTCATGTGCCACTCTTCTGGTTTCAGACAGGGACAGGGTTTATTTCTTGCAATTGCCCATGAGAGTCCAGGCCAGGACCCTGATGTTATTTGATATCACCTCATAGCACTGCCAGGGGCAGCAGGGAAAGGGACTTTTTATCCCTTCTGAGGAAAAGGGCCCTCCTTCCAGTGTCATGGAAGAGCTGATTAGAACTGCTGGGGGCTTTCTGTGTGAGTTGTTGATTTGACTTATACCTTTTTTTATTACTATTGTTGCTGTTACTGCTCCTTTTCTTATCTCATTGCTGTTTCCAGTAAATTGTTCTTACCTCAACCTATGGTCTTTGCCTTTTGCACTTTCAATTGGAGGGAGAGGGGAGAAGCAGCATGGTTTTAATAGGACTACTAAATTGTAGAATACCATTCCTAAGTCAGGACACACTGCTTGCTTGACATCCAGATATGTCATTTCATTCCTCTTTCTGTTGGCTAGAAAACAGATTATCATATTAAAGAAAATTATTCTTTTTTTTAAATTTATTTTTTCACAACATCTATGTTTGGTAAACTGCAGAAATAGGTGAATCCCATTTACAGTGATATACAAATTAGAAAATTCCTTCTGAACAAATTCCATTAAAAGGGAGAGAAGCTCTTCATTCTTGAAAAACAAGTCAAATTGGTGAGTAAAAATATTCACATAGACTAAGGAGAAACCCAAATGCAATCCCTCATCTCTTATGTTTCATCTCTTATGTGTACGTGTATGCAACACTTTGGTTTGACATTGTTTTTGAGCCAATTTGAACGAAAATTCCAAGGAGAGCCAAACTTGTTAACAGCAAATAAACAGAGGAAGGAGAGATCCAGGAGTGTTACACAGGGAAATCACCTGTTGCTAAGAACTGCTTTTGTCAAGGGAATAGAGATTTGCAAAGCACGTCCCTCCCTGTGACAGGAATGGATCTGTATTCCCAAATCTCCTGAATAATAGCAATAAATTACATCTGATCTAGAGGGATACATTTTATGCTTGCTCACTGACATACATTTTGAAAAGAATTACTATAGTTGTTTAAATAAAAATGTACAGGGCCTGGTACAAGACTCTTGTTTTGAATACCTAAGTTCTACAGCAATACAGAGTATTATGCTAATAATTATAGTAATAATAATATCATAAGCCCTTCTATAACAAAGTACAAAATTAAATATAAAAGTCATCTCTGTCTTGTAGCAAGCTGCAACATTCAGTAAGGCATATGGAAATGCCTCAAAGGCTCAGTAAAACCCTCAAAGGCATATATCTTATGTGATTTGTATTTGAGAAACCAGTATTTCTTTAAAGAAAGTTGTCTCTGAGTGATAATAAGCTGGCGGTGAAGTATTTTTCCTTTCTACACCAGCTGAGGCTGCTGCTCATGGTAGGGAGACCAAGAGCTGCTTATTTCATCTCTGTTAAATACACAACAGTCTTTATCCACCATTCTAAACCAGATCTCAGGCATATCTATACATGTTTCCAGTGCATATCCAATTATAGATCTCAGCAGCTTTCACTCCAGAGAAAGTATTCTTCTTTCTGCTGCAATGTGAATATAGTTCTGTCCCTATATCTACAAGAAACTGTTGGTTTCCTTAGGTATTATATTTGCAGTATCAGAAATTAAATGACCCCCCTCGGGATTAAAAAAAAAAAAATTCCCATCTCATTCATCCAGTCCTCTTCAGGAAAAAACCCATAACCTTCTTTTCAAACAAATGCTAAATTCTGAGAGCAGACTCCTGTCACTTCAGATGAGCTGCACCTTTCACCTTGCAGAGGTCAATGCAGTGCAGTGAAATGATAATGGGCAACTCTCTTATGCTATTTTTTTAGAGTATCATCATCCCACAGCAGCCAAGCAGCAAGGCTGCTCAGAGCAGCATTCTGTACTAGGTAACACATTGTCATGGCAACCAAACAAATGGGTCATCCCACTCCTGCTCACTCCCATTGTTCCACGGTGAGAGAAATCACAGCACGAGCGGGGATGTGACTCTGAGCTTCTGTGTGACTGAGCCAAGTCTCCTTCCCAGTCTGCTCTTGGGGAGGGACTGGGCCTGGTGCCTGCTCAGGGACACGCAAAGCACAGGTCCATGACCTCAGCAGGTAGACAAGGGCTCAGGAGCAAAAGCAACTCCCAGGAAACAGTAATGATCTCCTCCAATAAATTACTAGATAATAGCAATAAACACACTACTAAAACAATGGCAATAAAGTGGGGATGGCCAAACCAATTTCATGAAGGAATTGCCTGCGACAAGTGTATGAGGGAGCTCTATGAGGATTGTGAAGTGGTATGAAGCAGTCTGTTGAACACTGCTTTCTTCCAGCTCTGTTTGTCCTGTGCTTTCCTCACTGCTCCAGTCTTCTTCTTCTTCTTCTTTTTCTTTTTCTTCTTCTTCTTCTTCTTCTTCTTCTTCTTCTTCTTCTTCTTCTTCTTCTTCTTCTTCTTCCTCACAGTTCTTCTCATTCCCATTCTTTTCTGTGTTCTGTAATAACTCTGCTGAAACTTCATCTCCTGCTCCTGTGGTCCTATAGGCTCACACCCACCCTGCCACTCTCCATAGCTTCTGATAGGGATGTTTCTGCATCACCCATATTTCACACTGCAAGATACATTCTCTCACAGGGCTTTGCTTTCAGACAGATGAGAACTTAATCAAGTTTACAGCTATTCCACCTGGAATTGTGTGTGCCAGACATCTGGATGAAGAAATTATTTTCTTGAAGTTTACATAATTACTGTCAGCCAAAATTCATGAAATGTTTCCAAGATTTGGGTTAGGGTTGACATGGACATGGGCCAAAATTATTGTAATTGTTAAAAAATTTAAACAAATTTTCCACATTTTGCCCTATCCCCACAGCACAGAGCAGGATATGCAGTTTATCAGGACAGGCTGCAGTTTTCTTCAGAGCATGATTCCTTTTCTACTTATGAATAACTGTTCTTTTCCAAATAAGATATAACGCCTGAATAAATTGTCATTTGCACATCTCAACAGAATATTCTTAGTGTTTGCAGCATAAGACCTCAACAGGTATTGTTTATTCTGTGCATGTTGCAGGCGAGAGACTCAAGTGCAGGGTTCCCCAAGGAGAGGATGAGACTGAGACAGTCTGAAAAGGTAAGCAGAGTTTAGAGATGGGAGCTGGATCAAGAGGAAACCCAGGACCAGTAGATGAGAAGATGAGTTTAAGATGATGAGCAGAATCACTGAAATGATAAAGGGTTGGGAGAGACCTTAAGGATCATGCAGCTCCAACACCTTTGCCATGGGCAGGGACAACTTCCACTAGACTAAGTTGCTCAAAACCCCATCCAATTGACCTTGAACACTCCTAGGGATGCAGCATCCACTTCTCTGGGCAACCTGTGCCAGTGCCTTATCGCCCTCACAGAAAAGAATTCTTCCTTATATTTAATCTGAGTCTACCCTCTTTCATTTTAAGACATTACCCATATCCCCACACACTCTGATAATGAGTCTCCCATCATCTTTCCTGTAGAAGAAAAAAATGGCTCAAAGCAAGTGAGTAGATATTTTCAGAGGACTGAAGGAGAAGAACAGCACAAAGTTTAGGTGAGGAGAAAGTGGGAATATTTCTAAAGGAACACTGATGTGAGAAATTTAGGACAGCATAATGGAGACTGAGCTATAAAATACTCGAATGAAGAAATGCTGGAAACATGGAGCAGAAAGGACTGATCTTAAGGAGAAACAGAGAGAACTATGCCTGGAATGGAATTAAAAATTAATGTCTCACCATTCACATGCTCTCAGTGAATATGTGTAAAACTCCTCAGCAAAGGCCCTCATTGCTTCATCAAGAATGAGGACCTGCAATGACTGAGAGCTCCCTCACCAGCTTCAAGCTGCAGAGTTCTGAGAAGTAGCTGTAATTGTTGCCAGCATGAAGGCAAACTATGAAGACACTAACCTGATATCACATTATGGGATATTCTGCTTCTGTTTCTGATTTAAAAACAAATAAGCAATCAAAAAAGGGCAAAAGTCATAATATTAGCTGCAAGCTACTTTTAAAGCATCATGAAGCTCACACTGGCACTTCCCCCTGCAATCTTTTTTCAACCCACTTGTGTGGCTTTTTATGGTGGAAGGTTTACATAAATGTCATGCACTTAAACTGCAGCAGGAACCAGGGCTCAGCGTAATGGAACAGCATGTTGTGAAAATGAGCCAAGGCTGGGCTGTGAAAGGTGCCCAGTCCACAGGTCAGAAGCTCTGTACAGAGGGGAGCAGGAGGAGAAAGACTGACCTCTGCTTTAAAGCTTCTGCAGATTTATGTTCTACCCTGCCTCTCACGGTGATATTGCCAACAATGCCAGGCAAGTGGCTAGAGCCAAACTGCTCATGTGTGGCAATTACATCGACTCATTTGCTGGTCTCTCACTTGAGCCTGAGCTGATAAGGTGCTGTGCACCATGGCCTTGCATGTCTTTGAGAGCTGTGATTTGAGTGGCTAATGTGCTAAATGCACTGAAAAAAGTCATCCATTGGCAACACAGAACAAACGGGAACTGGGCTTTTTTATTTCTTTTATTTCTCTGTTCTCCAGATATAAATTGGAGGTACTAGTACTTCCTTATGTTACAGAAATGCTCTGAAAATATATTCATTTATATTTTTGTAGTTGTTGAACACTAATACAAACAGCATGAGGAGTCTCAGAAAAAGTTCAACTTTTTAGAACAGGTTTTGAAAATGCAAGAGGTAAAGCACAGGACCCACATGAGTAAACAAAATACTGAAAAGCTATTTAAAAAGTGAGCACTCAATCAGGCAGATGTGCTAAGAAAAAACACAGTATGTAATGATGATATTGCAGGTGGAATTAGAAAGCATAATCACAAAAAGCCAAATTAAGCTTGCCTCATTTCCCATCCATTGAGGGCTTGACTTTTCAGCCTCAAAGACAATATAACAATATAAGATTATATAGGTTTTGTACATACTTTTACTTTCTCCAACAGACACAGACAAATGCTGATGCAATAAGAAAGTCCCATCCCTCAGTCATGGGGATAGTGAACTCTTTCCTGGATCATCATGGTCATGTTATTTTGTTGTGGTTGTGACCTAGTTTGTTGTCCTGCTTTCATTATTGTGTTCTTTCATATTTTTTCTGAGTAAAAAGTACCTATCTTCTTATTTAGTCCCCTTTGCAGTCAGATTACAGTCCTGATGGCAGTAGCAAGATCTTTAATGCAACACAAATGTTATAGCACCTTAATATTGTCAAAATCCCTAGGAGCCTATCACAGGGACTGTTATTTTAGAAATGCAATGTAAAGAGACAGCCCTTGAACAAAGAAATTTATAAACTCAAAGTAAGACACAGCTATGAAAGCAAGACACAAACGCATAACAAAGACACAAGCAGATGAAAAAGTAATAAAATACATTGCTCGTATCAGAAAAAAAATCAGTAGTTCTCTGCATTTATGAAAACATAATTGAAAGCACTGTTGTGCCTTTCATATCAGACCTGCTTTACACTGCTTTCCAAAGCTGCAGTTAAAGGAAGAGCTATTTATTCTCTTCCTTGTCACTGGAGGCTTTTACCTATAGTAAGCAAAATGCAAGCCAGAAATCATGTAACATATTACAGATTCTTTTTCCTGTTTCCAGTTCCCAAAGCCCTGTTGTGTCCACTGTTTTTCCTCCATCTACAAATTTAATTTCCCAAGGTGTAATAGGGAGACTAGAGCAAAATTTATATGCTAGTAATGGTGAGCATTACTAAATCAAAAAACTAAGTGATTCCATGTTATTGTATTATGCAAGAAAACAGGATTCAAAAGATTTATGACACATTTCTGTTTGAAGATTCAAATGGAATAGCTGGAAAAATACACATTGGAACAAAATGCCTAAGGATTATTGCACTTGGAAGAGAAATATCATAATTGTGCATACATTCGAATTCACAAGGAATATGCAGATAAAACATTTAATTAATTTAGAGAAACAAGAGTGAGCAACGTATAGCTACCATAGTTCATGCTAGCAGTAACAAAGAAGACAAACACAAAAATATCACTGTTCCATGAGCATGAGCACAGAAGATCCATACTTCATATTAGTTCAGGAAACTGAAACTGTGCCCAGTTCTGACAAAAAGAATCAGTATTTCCCTTGCCAACAACCATCATTGGAAATTCAGAATGCAAGGGAATTCTGCATTTAGTTCCAATTTTTAACATGGTCTGTACCAGAGAGCTCCTTTTCTTTTTATGCCAAATTTCTGTCTTCCTCTTTCCCTGTCTGGAGTTCACTCCAAATGTGAACCTTATTATTAAGGTTCTATTATTATATATAATAATAAAAAGAAGAAAGAGGGATGCAGAAGATCTAATCATGCCTGACTTGGCCACAAGTGTGAGTTTGAATTAGTTACCTTTTTCTCTGTGCCTCAGCTTATCTCTCTGTGAAACAGAACCAACAACAAACCAGCACAAATGCAGGATCTCAGCAAACTTGTTCTTGCTTATCAAGATATTTACTTTTATTTGATTTGCAAAAAGTCCTGTTAGTCAGTTTGTTTTGGGAAAAAACAGACCACAATTAATTCACCCTTGCTTTGGCCACCTCACTTAATTTTCACCACTACAGATTGGAGGTGTTTCCAGCAGAACAACAACAACAATTACATTCTTGATTAATTAATTTCTAACATTATTTTATATTTTATAAAATAATATTTTATATAATATATTTTATAAAATATATTTTATAAAATAATTCCTATCACTCAGCATTCTTCACCAATATGTACTAAGTACTGGATAAACTTCCTAAAGTAGTTAATTTGTTAAAAAAAAATTCCTGGGAAGTGCAGAGCTGACACATGAACTTAACCAAAGGAAACAGGCTGTATATCTGTGTGAAAATTACTTTTTTGATATTACTTGTGTATAAAGGGTTGACAATTTGCCAATGTCTATTTTCCTTGGCCTTGATGCTAGACTGAGGGAAAGAGCTTCTGGCTATGGCAAAAATGACTTTTTCTGGCCTAATCTGCTTTATTATTCCCCTCAGATATTCCTTCTGGTTTGGGTTATTTTTAATTCTCCAATAATTATTTTTATGGCACCAATTGTTATAAAATCTTATCCTCACATTTACAAGTGAAATGATACTCTTGAGACAGTTTCTTCATGTGTCCTTCACCCAGGAGGAAAAAAATGCATTGATAGGGAACAGTAGAAATTTCATCAAAATTGATCCTGTTCAAGCAATGGTTATATAATATCCTGTAACAAATTAAAGATTAAATAGACCTAGAAGAAATGCAAGGTAACCATAATAATGCAAATATAATGTAGTTTAGGTTCCATTTTATAGCCTAATGGTATCATTAGAGAGAGCAATGAAAACCATAATGATAAGACACCACATTAAAAATGTAGCAGAAGAAAAACTAATTAGAAATAGTATGGAAAAGGAAAGAACTGAACAGCCTAGAGACATTTATAATATAAGAGGGGAGAACTAAGCAAAACCCCATGAAATGGGACTATTACAGAGTTAAGCTCACCTGATTTCCAGAATTAGTGTATGTGTACTAAAAAAAAACCCCAGAAATTTTAAAAAATAAGCATATTTTGAAGAAAGCTGAACAAAAACCAACTATCCAAACAACACAGGGTAGAGGAATGATCTGGTCTCTTTGTCAGAAGAAAAACAAATTAAAAACACCGGAAACATTTTTGTCATGTGACAGAATCATCAGAACATACCCATATGTGAGGGTGTATAAATAACACCAATGGATCTGTTACAACTTGTATAAAATGGAAGAAAATGCAGCATCTTTTCCTTAGAATGGCTCAAAATCAGAGAAAGCACTGAGACTGAAAATAACAGCTTGCTTCTGTAGTTTGCAAAAAATCCAGCTGAGATCAAAACAAAATTGAAAACTGAATAGCAACCTGAGTTCTGACAGCAGTAATGAGTCTAGAAAGGCATGTGGATTATTTTTCATTTATTTTTTTCACCTAAAGCCTCCATCAGGGACAGTTCAAAGCTTTAAAAACAGCAGGCTCCTCTAAGTATTAGAGTTCAGGTTGAAACTGTTAGTATCAGAGCACATTGGAATTTTCAGAGTGTAAAAGTTGTACATTTTCAGAGTACCTCCACTCTGTTTTGACAAATGATGATTTTATAAGACATTTCTTGCTGCATTTATTTTTCTGTCATATACTTCCTCTAGATCTGTGTGTTTTCCTGTTCATTCTCCACATATAGTTAACACAGAGAGAGAGAGAAGGCTCTTATAAAGACTAAATTTGAATAAATTTTACACACACTCAGATGTATATGGCAATGCTTCTTCTTTCTGTATTATTCATAATATTCACAATTTTCCAAAAGACCTGAATAGTGGTTCAATGTTGAATTTCCTCCTCTCTCAAAAATTTAGTCCTGGATAGCTCTCAATCATTTAAAACTCCATGAAGATAAAACTAAGCTATTCATTTTGATATATGTCTGTCTTACAGTGAATTGTCCATTTTTCTTTATAAATGTCCCTTCCAGCCAGAAGACAGAATAATTTATTCTGTCATTTCAGAAAACCATAAGAACATTGTGCTTTAATAGAGAGATTGTTTTTCCCTTTCTTGCTTTCTCCCCTTTGGAGAAAACACAGTCAGCCCCTGTCCAAAAACACAGTCTCAGATCTAGTTATGTTTTATGTAGGAAGTAAAATTATTTTTCTAGCCTCAGGCAAATACTTAAAAATATATTTTAGGATGCAATTCAACTAAAAAGACCAGAAAAATTGTTCTGTTTACTGGCTGACCAGTAAGAATCTACACTTGTATTCACTGCACCAAATCTTTCACAGTGCAGGAAAATGAAATATAACAAGGTGATGTGATTTACAAATTGAACATTATCTGCACCTCCAGGTTGGTGTAGCAGGTTGGATGTATCAGACATGCCATGATAAAAACTTCCTAATTACCATTGACATCTTTCAGGCTGTCAACTGCCTTTTAAAAATCCCTAGGATTCAGGCTTTTTTAAATAACAGTTTGCAAGGGAATGTTTGCCTGACCAAAAATATCACAGGATCATAAATGATGGCTTTGAAAGGGACATCTTGGATAATCTAATCCAAACACCTGCCTCAAGCAATTATGGTTTTATATCAGTCTCCTCATAAGTGTACTTAACCTTCCCTTAAAGACACCTAATTAATTATTTTGCCTCTACTCTGGTGACAAATTTTTATACTGTCTGATCAACCTCAGTGTTAGAAGAAAATGTCTATATACCCAGGCTAAATTAATTATTCTTCCAAGTACAGTACTAGCCATTACTTCTGTTTGCTATAAGTTCTTGCATTTTTGTCTTTCCTGGTTTCACACATCATGATGGATCTGTCTTTTATAATTTCTCTGGTTTTATACTAAAAAATCTAGTCATGATTCTGACAGTGTCATTTAATGAACACGTTACTCTATAACTCTCTATGTTATTCTATACTTCAAGAACAGGCACCCCACTACTACTGGATAAAATGACAGTGATACTCTTACAGATCTTTGAAAAATGTCTTTCCTTAGATTTCTTTAAATATACATGTATTCTTTTTTGTAACAGCTTAAGATAAGATTTTATTTTTGTTTGGATTAGTGACAGAGTCATGTCTTTCTTTAATGTATTTTATTTTATGCCTATAGTCCTCCAGTTTCTCAGCTTTTTATGCTGTGAAATAATAGGATGGAAAAGCTACTAGAAAAAAAAAAAAAAAGTTTTTTGCTGTTGTCTTGCTTTGCTTTTTATGTATTATTTCTTGACCCTGCATTTTAATTGCTAAGTTCATGCATCTGACAGAAGACTCTGAATGTAGAATCTTACTGAAAATTTCTACATTTAGGTCTATTTCCTTAAAATACCAAAGCAGAGCTAGACTGTGATCTCAGGGATGGCAACATCTCTGACATTCCTCACACAGAGAAAGGGGAAAATCGCATCTATTTTTTGATCAAGTTTGCTACAGACAGTAAAAAGCTGCTCTAGTGATGGAAGTTTTGCCTCAGTCTTCAGAGCAGCCAAGATTTCATATTATATACTTTCCAAAACAGCTGGCAGAACTCTCTGTGCTGTAGTAATTGGGTGATAGATAGCACTGAGCTACTGCTTTGACAATAGTTAGAGAAGGAGGTTGTGAGGATTTTCTGTACTAGGCAAAGGAATGAGCTTGGCTTTAAGTGCTGTAAATTATTGCTGTATATTTGAGCCCTACACATTTTGGCTACCAATCCAATGGGGAAAATTTACCATGCTAAAAATAATATATTTTGGCAATCTCTAGCTCACTGGTGATAGCTGCAACTTCTGTGTGCAGTGAAATCTATTCTGTGAAGAAAAACTTTCTGGTTTATAGAGCCAGAACTGTACAAGGTGTCTGTCTCCCCACTGACATCTGCAGTCATTCACCTGTTGTCTTTTGTGAGGGCACAAACATGTTTTTGAAAAGGGTATGGTGACAGCAGGAATAATTTCATGTTTTTCTTGTCAGTCACCTGCCAGCACAGTGCACTGAGTCAGCTCACTGAGGAGCCAGAGGCAGCACAAGTCAAGCTGCCATGGGGGGACAAATGCCACTGTGCATCTGGGACATGGCAGGGGTGAGAGGGAAAGGAAAGGGAGGATGTTCTGCTCTGCTCAAACCCAGCAAGTTTGTGGGCTGGGTCAGCCCATCTGGTCCCAGCACACCTAAGGATAGGACAGCCTTACAGAAAGAGTGAAAAATAGTTCCCTAGGGCTCCACCTGCATCTGATGAGCTTTCTTCTAATGGACAGCACTAGTCATTGAGTACAAACCTGTAAAACCAGGTGACAGACCCTAGAACTTTATAGCTGTGTACATTCATGGCTGATGAGGTCACTTCAGGGGATAAAAGATAAACATCTCCACTGATAGTTTCTGATACAGTAATTCACAAAGTGCCAGGCAGGTGGCACTGCCCTGTAATTGATATTTTTACCTTTCTCTTTGCAATATGTATAAGGGTAGTCCAAATTAATCAAACTTATTTCACCCCCTCATGTGAGGTCTCATTTGGTTTAGGGTTTCTTTGTGGTACTGCTGATTGCCTCAGATTCCAGCTACCAGAATTTTCAGGGACCCTCAGGAGCTGTAATTCCAATTAATTGCTCTATGTTTCTTGTCACTGATGCAGATTCTCCAGCCTCAGATTCTTGCAACAATGAAATAAAAATGTGATTGTACTTCAGTCAAAATATGTTAGAGTAGTAGGCAAACAGGATCCTGGGAGTACAAGAGCTCCTAGCCAGGACATAACTTCAAGTATTTCTTGCTATTTCTGCATTTTCAGACTTTGCATAGTTGCTTGCACATTGCTGACCAGAAGGATGAAAAACTCTGTTTCTATGTTCAGTGTGCAAGAGGAAGTTCTTGCCAAGTTAATTTCTCAGTTTCAATCTGCCTTTTTCATTATTTCAGTCCATGAACATGTTTCTTATTCCTGTTTAAGAATGAAGGATAGTTGTGTGCCATTTTCTTGGAACAAATGAAGTATTTTGTTAGTTTTTGGACAAGGATCCTTAAAGACTTTTTTCTTGATTCAGTTGTTGCTGTCAATTTCTTGGATGATTGATGCCCCTGATTGCTATAATCAGTTCCAAAAGAAAATCTCCCAAGATTTTAATGAAATTGTCTGTTTCCCAATAATCACAGTTAGGAGATCACTAGATCAGTGCTTCCCAATCTGTACTCACCACTCAAGTATATTTAGGTGAAAAAGTAAGTGTAGTCTTTATATTTTGGATGATCTCCATACCCAGACATCTATTACATGAGATTATTTCCAATTTCTAATGGAAAGATCCAAAAAGTTAAAAAAAAAAATTAAGGTTATCCTGAGTAGAAATCACTAAGATCTGAAATATAGAACGCAGTTAATGTAATTTTCAAGAAGTTTTATAGAGACAATGGAGGTTTGGATCAGAGTGCTTTAGGCAGTAAACAAGCCAAGTAAAAATGATTTTCAGCTTGGTTTACTCAGGTGGAAGGAGGGGAGAGAAGAGAATTAGCCTGGATTTACAGAATGCTGGGTTTCTGTTCTGAAATTATTTTCGGATTAGTATCTAGGCAGATTCTGTTCCAACAGAGACACTCTATTCTAAAAGAAAAGGATTATGGCCTCTTAGAAATAAAATTAGCAAGTTTTGCTTAGATAACAGTTGAAGAAAGTAGAAGATATGGGAAAATTAATTTTTTTCCTATTTTCAGTAATCTAAGGCATCCCTGAGACACAGGAGAGTAAGAAGTAGAGTTGTTCTAAAAATTAGGTAGTATCAATTAAAAAAAGCCTGAAAATCAAGAAAAACACAAAAATTGAAGTTTGCAATGGCCATTGCAACATTGCACATAGCTTTGTGAGAAACAGATTTTCCTAATGATCTTTTGTAAGATGTCAGTTTTGAACAATACAGCAGGTATTCAGTAGTTATCTCAGAAAGTAGAAACGTGTCATCATATGTCAGAGCCTCTATTTACAATGCAAATTAAAGATAATTTGGCATTGATGAGTGTATGAATAAAACCTATGAGTTCTACAGATTCTTTACTCTTAAGGTCTGAAGAAAGAATACAAGAAGAAATTCCTAGGACAGAAGGCAGAAGGATTAAAACCTTCCTTTACTAGTTGGTCATGGTAATACTGAAGTATCACAGAAATGACAGAAAGCTTGGAACCCTTTTAACTACCCAGGTTATCTCTTGGTCCAAAAATGAAAAAAAGGTCTAACCTGGAAGGGCTTCTACATCAGCAAGCAGAGAACTTACCAATTCAGGGAAGAATAAGCAACCTTGGAATTATCACGACCTGAGTGTGAACAAATAACTAAGAATAAAAGCAAAGTGAACAGACAGAGAGCTGCTAATATTTACCCTACAGAAGCATAGGCTCACAGAAGGGCCGGGTAAAGGATTAAGCAGTCATCGTTAGCACTCCACATTCTCTAGGGTGCCATTGACAATACCCCAGCAAGGCTTGGTCTGGTGAGCTACAGCAAAAGCTGTGAGGCACAGTAATCTTTTCAAAACAGTAAATGTTTCAGTAAAAGGAAAGCAAGACAAGCAGAAAAGGCAGGGATGCAATCTGTGCCTATGGAGTCAGATAGGCACAGCTTATCTCAGATACCAAAGCTTCTGGAGGACCTCAAGGAAGCAGTGTCTGCCTCTCACACCTCACTCTTGGGTTAAGAGTGGTCTCTTAACCCAACCCTCATTTTCTACTCTTCCTTTTTCTGTCCTTCACGTCCTCCACTCTTGGTTAAAACTAAAAGGCAGCATTGCTAGCAGCAAACTTTTTCAACCTACATGACATCACTGTCTTGAAATGCCACTACATGGACAATCTGAAGCTAATGAGCGTTTTCCAGTGTGCATTTTCAAGCAGGTAATCTTGAATTAGCCCATTGTAGTTTTCTCGCCATGGTATAAGGATCTCTAGTTGCTTCCCATAAAGGCAGGCAAATTAGTAAATGAGGTCTCAGGAAAGAAAGCACTGCATCAGCAGGCAAAAAATAGGTCCCTCAGGAATCCTAAAAACCAGGCAGAACTCCTTTAAAAGAAAACAATGAACTAGAAGGAACACAAAGAATAAGAAATAGCCAGTCTATTTCCTTAAGGGACAGCACAAAGGAGGAATAAAGAGATACAAAAGAGAAATGTACAGTCACAGAATAAAATGCCGAATTTAAATTGCCTTGTGTTAAAACTAATGCTTTTTCTTGATTTGTTCCGTGACTGCTAAGATACACTTAGGGGTGTTTTGGTGGGGTCTTTTTTGAATTCTCAAGCCTCAGAAACAGAACAGTATTATACTTTCCCTGCCTTCGCCGAGTCTTTCCTGAAAGTGTTGAAGCTCTGATGGGAATGACTGAGAATTCTTTAGACTTCTGAAGACAAGCCCCAAATAAGGTCTACGCGGACAGCCAGGCTAAGTTTCAAGGAGACCAGAGGCGTGCTTAATACTCCCCCTCGCCCCAGACTCCCTTCTCCCGCGCCCCTGCAGGATTCCTCCCCTCTCCCGCGGCAGGGGCTGAGCTGCTGGAGCAGCTGGAGGCGCTAAAGCTGCTGGAGGCGCTGGAGCAGCTGGAGGTGCTGAAGCTGCTGGAGGAGCTGGAGCAGCTGAGGTGCTGGAGGTGCTGAAGCTGCTGGAGGTGCTGGGAGTGCTCGAGCAGCTGGAGCAGCTGGAGCTGCTGGAAGTGCGCGGCTCCCCTTTGGGCGGTGTTGGCCGGGGTTTGCCCGGCCCGGTGCGCAGCTCCCCGCCCGCGGGTGGAGGCGGGCAGCCCTCCCCGCCCTCCGTCCCTCCCTGCTCCCGCCCCGTCCGCCGGAGCCCGGCGGCGCTGCGGGCGGGGGCTGCCGCCTTCCCGGCCCCGCGTCCGTCGAGCGCCGCGGGGAGCGGAGCGGCCCCGGCCCGGCCATGGGGCTGCGCGCCGCCGGCATCCTCGGCTGCTGCTGCTGCCTGCTGCCCCTCGTGCTCCCCGCAGCCCCAGGTAAGGACGCCGGCACCCTCTGCCCGCCGGGATCGGGAAGGGAGGCGACTTGGGAAAGTTTTGGGAGTTTGGCGGGGCCGCAGAGCAGCGGCGATGACGGGAGCCCTCCCGGAGCCCTCCCGGAGTCCCTGGGCGGCGAAGGCATGGCCAGCCCTCGCTCCTGCCAGGGATGCTCGTGTCGTCGGGAAGATTTTCCTTGGCAGCGGACGGAGCGCGTTTCTCTGGCGCTGGCGCAGGGTGTCAGTGGCTAGCGGAGATCTTTCAGAGGGATGCTTGGTGCAAATGCTTAAGCAGGCAAACAAACAGAACAAAAACTGCGACTGAGATCTCCTTAACTTACGTTATTTACGCGTGATTTAATGAAAATGGTTATTTTCATCCGATGTAGGGTTGAAATGAATTCGGCACTTTTATTGTAAGTAGTTTTAAATGGATTTTTTTTTCCTGACTAAAAGTACTTCTGTGTTTCAAGTAGTTGTGAAACAATGCATTTGGAGTGGCACGTCGTCAAAAAACATCCGTGAATCTGCTCTGACATTATCCCTTTAAAATGGTGTGTAGGGATGTTACATACACTTTTGGTGTGCTAAAGTAACTTTGTATTCTTTTGTGATTAATTCTGTATTGTCATTTCACTTACCCTATAGGAACATTCTATAACACGTTCCAGATTAGGTTAATGTAAAATTTTACGATGCAAAAATGTGTCTGAAGAAGAAAGAAAACCAACATTTTACAGTCTGGGATTTTTCACAACACTGTAATGTGTATAGGATATGATACATGTGTATAGGGGTTTTTTATGCTGTATTTTCTGGTTTGATGTTATAAATCTCTTCTTCCAGGTGTGAGCTGTAAAGCTGGCTGCCATCCAGAGAATGGATTCTGTGAATTTCCCAGTGAATGCAGGTAAAAAGATCTGTCAGACTGGGGTATTAGCACAGGAGTGGTCAGTTTCAATAATTCATAGCCTTGGTAAGAGAGATAGAAACTGAAATGATTTGGTCTCTGAAAATATGGAACTGTAATGAAACAGCGCTCTATTAGTAACTGGAAAGCTTGGATATTTAGATACCTGTTTAGTCTATTTCTTCCAGTGTGAAGTATTTACATTGATTAGTTGGGTTTTTTCCTTGCTGAATGAAATTATTTTCTTCGCATAAATGGCTTCTAGTGTCCCAGAAGCACTGATGGCATGCTTTTGTTCAAATAGTAAAATTTGGTATGCAAAAGTTAATTTGATGTGAACCAAAAAGGGGGTCATCCTTGTAATTATGTTTATTAAAAATAAACTCTGTTTCTGTCTTGTCTTTTATCTCTTTCAGGTGTCAACCTGGCTGGCAGGGTGCACTTTGTAATCAGTGTGTTCCTTTCCCTGGGTGCTTGCATGGCAGCTGTGCCAAGCCCTGGCAGTGCATCTGTGAGGAGGGCTGGGTTGGCAGCCTCTGTGACATAGGTTTGCACATCATTTTCTCTCCTTGAATAAGTGAGGGGAAGCAGCCCCATCTGGTGTTGGAAACACGCAAAGTCCTTCTGGAGAGCTAATTTTAAAATATTGAATGTTAGCTCCAGATAATGAGGAGATTCTGGGCAGCACATAAACCTCAAACTTCCATAATAATTTAGGCAGAAGCAACGGAGTATCTTTTGTAATTGGCCATATATGTGAGCCAAGTGTAAATTCATTATATTTTAAACAGTAATTATCAGGGACAAGGCCAACAAACTGCCCCCTTCTTGTTGTGTAAGCCCTTCTAATCAAAATACAAGTTATCTTGTATATATTAAATAATTTTAAATATTTATGTAGCACATTATATATATATATATATATATATATATATATATGTATGTGCTATTTTCTTAGTACTTCTTGAAAGGAAAACATTGTGCTTATTTTTTCTTTTACTTAACCTGGCGATCATTCAGTGAAGTAACTTTACTATAACTGAGAAAAAACTCTTCCTGAACAGGCTGCCATTTCCCCCTCAGGTCTGAGGGAAAAGCACAGCTCTGTGTGCACTCTCTCACCCTTTGCCAGTCAGAATCAGCCAGCTTAGCATGAGCAAGCTGAAGAATTAACCTTTGTTGAGATGGTTTATTTTGGCAGACAGAGGCAAACGTTCAGTCAGAGAGATCTGACAGGATGGAAACCACATGAGCATCCAGGAGCATGCACTGCTCAGCCCACACAGCTGCAGCTGGGAGAGGACAAGTGTCCAGGGCCTCGTTTCCTCTTCATGCCTTTCAGGCTTTTGTTGTTACATGGCTCATAATTTATAGAGCGTGCATGAGATCTCCATACATAGCCAAAGTGGTGATTGATGACTGATTGAAATGCATAAGAGTTTCAAGATGACTAAAAGAATGAGAAGGTTTTAGGTAGGTCACATCCTTGCAGTGACATGGAATTTGGTGCAAGGTTCTCAGGTATCCATTTACTCATTTACTCACCAGGTTTTGCAGCCTGAACTCACTGACTGCAGACATGAGCAGAGAGAGGCTTCCTAAAGTCACTCCTGGTATGTTTGCAGGAGCTGTCGTAGCAGTGATGACATCTGTGGTGCAGATGTGACTCTAAACTCTCAGATGTTGTTCTGGACGCATCTCACAAATGTGTTTGTATGTGAGACAGACACCAAATTCTCATTACAATTAATGAGGAGGAATGAGTCCTTCTCTGATCTACAATCAGAGATTTCTAAAGCTGCACAGAAAAATCGCCCCTCTGCCACCTTGAGAGGCTCAGTTCTGTTGCTTATCAGTGAATACAAAGTTCCACATTTTTAACAGTAACATCTTCACAACTACTTCCAGAAGCTTTAATTGCATAACTGAATTTCTTAGTACTAATATATCTTTGCAGTTCTGAGCCTTGCAATGCTTCCCTCTTGCAATTGCTACTTAGAATGCAAAATAATGCATTGAAAATTGAACCCACATCTTTATGAAAAAATGTTATTTTAACACATACTCATTAAGGTAGTCCTATAATATCAAAAAGGATATCCCTTGCTTTAGTACAGGAACGATTTTTTCTCTCAACACTCAGAGTGATCTCAGAGTCTTCTTTGCAGATCTCTATGAAGAGCTGATGAGAATTTTCAGCCAAAAGGATAACTATTTTTTCATCTGCAGTCATGTTATGTTGATAGTCTTTCATCTCAGTGGTTTTATCTACTCTAAATGCATTGTTTACCATAAAGGATCAAGAGAAGGGTGCTCCTCCTCATCTTCTTCCTACTGGAAAGTTGACAGAAATTGTTATCCTGACCCAATAAAGCACCTGAAACCTAAAGTGGGTTATTGCCCAGCCCCTAATTCCATCATCCTCTGCCAAAAGTTGGTGTCAGATTCCTGCCTGTATAAAGTCATTACAGGTAGCTACAGTTAATTTACAGATATCATTAAATGAAACTTGGTCAGGTTAGGAAACAATAAGGAAAAACTTAGAAGGGAAAACTGTGGAAGGATATGAAGTGCATTGGCCACTACAAAAAACTTAAATATTTCTAAAACAGAAATACAGTCTTAGAAGTTTATTTGCTTGCTAAGCATGGGAGGAAAAAAGATGATTTGGACTGGTAATGATACTTCTTCTGTTTTGTAGGAAAGTTAGTATATATGTATGTTCTCCTTGGCTTTGATCATGGAACTTCCTTTCTGGAGCAGTTGTAGATTGGTTTTCTAATGCCTCTGATTGAGTGGCTGGTTTTAATACAGGCAGCCTGGTTCTCAGTTCGGGCCAAGAATGACCTTCCTAGTAATTTAGAGACATGCAGGTTATGGGTTGGGCTTGATCCACTGTAAACATGTAGGGCAGAATCAGTGGTAGCATTTGTGACTGTTACTGCAGTCACATGGACAGACAAGGGACTTGAAGGAAAACATCTGTGAGTTGGTCTTGGTGTTAACACTGCTGGTTAACCCATTTGCAATGGAGCCTGTCCAGCTGGCTCCATGATGCCATGGCATCTTCTCCTCTTGTGGAAGCACAGCCTTGAAATCCAACGTGAGCACCCCTGGAACCCCTGCACAGCCCAGAGTTTCCCTCTGCAGCTGATATACACTGCACAGTACAGGAACCACATCAAACACTGACCATAACAAAGGGAAAATCAATTGAGTCAATTTGTTTCCAGGAGAAAAATGAGAGCCCAGTCAGAGTGTTTGATGCAGCTTGCTAAATCAGATCTGTCAGCCCGTCACCCCCGGCTGTGCCAACGCACTCGTGTTAGCGGGTCCATGACCTCCTGCTGGAATCCTGGCCTCAATTGGGCTAAAAAGCCAACATACAGCATGAGCTGGGACTACATTGTCCTACTTGTCACCAGAGTGCTTTGCCAAGGCCACATGTTGGCAAACTCATCAGAGAGCACAGGTGGAGTCTCTAATGCCTGCATGAGACAGGGGCTAAAAATTGTCCTGTGACAAACTGCAACTGAGCATATCTTCCTCATAAAAACACTCAGTGATTGCTTCATGCACTGCAGCATGACAACTTTGTTTGATGGAACTGTTAATTATGGGTAATATGATTGAGGCCACCCCTAACATATGTATTAGTGTAACATCCTGCTTTTGCATTTTCGTCTGTTACCACTTGGTGGTTGTCCTTTTGAGAGGTAAAATAAAATAGAGAAAATGGGCTAATTGAGGCTATCTATGTATTACATTTTAAAAGAATCTGGTACAAAACCCTTTTAAGATGTATTTTAAAATTAAATGCCTGACATAAATTATTGACAGTAATGTGTATGTGTATATATTTACACATACCTATTCATATGTGTATCTCAGAGAGTTTCCATGCTCCTACATCAAAGTTCATGTTTTCTTCTCCATCAAAGTACATGCTTTATTGCTGCCTTTGGAGTCTTTGAAAATAGCTAGCAAACAATACTGCTTCAAAAAGCATTCAAGATTATTTTGGTCCCTGTGAAAATTGGAGTTTATACTGCGAGTGCATGCTAAGTTGTCTTGCAATGAGAACAGGCTAATGCATTAGGAAATAGAACCTTTTGTCCAGGGAAGGTGTATTTGAAAGCTAAGGCTAGTGTTTTCTGTGGTTAAAATTTACAATACCTCATGATATCATCTAAATTTCATGTTATGCTGTGGAAATTAAAATATAAATGCCCTTAAAATCCTTTTTCATCTTCTTAGAAAGTGTGCATATGTGTGTGTGAGGCATCAAATACCTTCCAGTCAGCACTTCTCTGCAGCTGCTGCAGTAGCTTGCTAAAATATGCACTTGTTTGTTTATTTAGTTTTAATTATTTTAAAAGTTCAGTAATCATTTGAGTGGAAAGTGGCTCAGCAGGGCAGTTGCAAAGAAAATGAGATGTGTGACTTCGGGTCCAGATGTCATACAGCTCTGTGTTCTGGTACAGTTATATGTGGGTTTAATGTAGCCCAGCCAGAAGATGAAATTTTAACAGATTCTTTTGTAAATTGATGATCTCTTATATCTCTTATTCATAAATGTTTTTATGAAACATTTGTTCATAAGCACATAATGATATGGGCAGAAGGCAGGGAGAATTTCCCATTCCTGATTGCTATATCAGAATTCTGCTCATGGAGAAGACAAGATTGTGAAAGTACGGCTAGACTAACTAGAAGTTCTTTGTCCCTCACTAATATTTTATTTCTAATACTACGTATTTATAGAATGGAGCAATTCAAACACATTTTGCAAGCAGGAGCTAGAAAGAGCTAGAAATAAGCTGAAATTGCTTGCAATAGTTGAACAACCTGAACTCCATTTTCACAAAGGGGGGAATAGATAAGAATTTATAAAATGCAGGATGAAGTATTGTTAAAGCTATATTTTATTTGAAGTATTGTATACCATTCACTAACTCTTTCTTATTAGACTAATCAAGGCATATTGGATATTTTTTAACAGATATTCACCCATGTTCAGCAAAGCCCTGCACCAATAATTCAACGTGTATAGAGACTGGTGATGGAGGATATATTTGTCTGTGTGCCCAGGGATTTACAGGAAAAAATTGCCATCTCAAGAAAGGACCCTGCATTATTAATGGGTAAATATTGTTTTCTGACATGCATTTAAAATCTACACTTGTATTATTCAGAATTCTTTGCTAAGTGGAATTATATCTGTGTTAAAATACACAATGCTTCTGATAGTTGCTGATATCAAACTTTACAAATCTGATCTATTAATATTTTAAATATTTAAGCAATTATCAGTGTGGCTTTCTGTGCACAATCTGAGTACTAAAAGTGCTAATTTGCACATTTTATTGTGGTGAATTTATGCCTTCTCATGATTTTCGTAACAAACTTGAAGTGACTCCCACCCTGTGTTCTCACCTCTAGTGAGGGATAATTTATACACAGCCCAGTAAGAACAGAAACTGTCTGCATGAGAACACCTCGACCACCAGTCTGTCCCTTTTTCTTAACCAACATATGCTAATGTGTCCACAGTTAACTGAAGGAGACAATCTCACTTCCATCAGAGCAGGGAGACCATTGCTCTCTATCCTTTAAAAGAAATGGGACATTAAGACCAGCAGTACCAGTAGGTTGAAGGAGGTGATCCCTGCCCTCTGCTCAGTCTTGCTGAGGCACATCTGGAGTGCTGGGTCCAGCTCTGGGCTACCCAATATTAAAAGGACACAGCCATACTGGAGTGAGTCCAGTGAAGGGCCATGGGTATGATTAAAGAATGGAACATCTCTCCTATAAAGAGATTCTGAGAGCTGGGTCATTCAGCCTGGAGAAGAGCAGCTCTGAGGAACTTGTCCATTGTGTATGAGTACCTGATGGGGGGCAGCAAAGGTGACAGAGCCTGACTTCTCACAGAGGTGCCCAGTGAAAGCTCAAGAGGCAATGGGTACAGGCCAAAGAACTTCCAGAAATGTCACTAGTAGAACTGCTTGAAAAAAAGGAAGACCTTTCAGTGCTAGAGAAAATGTGAATTTGGGTTTCTGTTCAAATCTAGAAGCATCTGCTGTCTTCTAGCTCCATCAAAGTTCTGATCCCATAAACATACAGAATGCCTTTTTGGTGGATACAAACTTGGTAAATCTATGAGCCTAAAATCACAGTTTTCTTTTAGGAGATTGCCTTCTTGCTCTCTAGCTCTATATGGATACCCTGTGGTTCTCTTTTTGCTCAGTGATAGATAATTAAGAATATTCAGATCTACCTTATGACTCAATCTTCCTGAAGATTTGTACAGTTTTGTTTAAGGAACATTAACATCTCTCACTCTCTCTGGCAAGAAATACCATTCTTTCACAACTTCATGTCAGTAGAATTTTTTTGTCATTGCCTTTATTTGGGGGATACTCTCACAGTTTTTTCTGGGTTTACTTTCAGCCTCTAAGATAATTACTGTGATTTGTCTATTTTTCTTCATTGACAGCAGGGAAATTCAAGTTCCTTGAAAGAGCCATGACTCAAATCCAAGCTACTTGCCTAGTATGGGGGATGTGAATAGGTTTTTCTGATTTTCACCTGTAGACCAAATATTTCAGTAATTCAGTGTGGATGTATATACTAGTTATACCAGCATCAACAAAATAATAAAGATTAGTTCTATGTACTTCCTTAAACACCTTATGGTTTTAAATTGCAGAAACTCCTTTTTTTTGTGTTGGCACTCTGTTTTTGGACTGAATGCTGATGAACTAGCCTGGAAATTGTGAACAATTTTTCTGAAGAAAGCAACATACTTGAAGCAGTGATTCTTTTTCTCTAGGAAGCTGTCTCCTTCAGGAAAAAAAAAAAGAGCAGCAGGCTCTGCAAATCTGCATTTAGCTCAAAAAGACAACTGTTGTCAGCATAAGAACTCCATGTCTGCTAATAATTCACAGTCCACCAGAGAGTGCATCCCACATTGCAGAGAGAGACCTCATCAGATTGTGCCATTTCATTCACATCTCACTTCCTCTCAATTCCTCTCTACCTCAGTGGTAATGTTAAAAATGTTGGTATTATTGAGCATTACTGCTGGCTTCTTAGTTAATATTCACAGATGGAACCAGGACAATTCACAAACCAAAGTGTTTATTCTACTCTGCTTACAAGTATCTGCAGTAGTGACCTCTCTGTGATGTTTGGAGATTTCTGCTTTGAAGCAGAGCAGTGAGTGGTACTTTCTACAAGAAACCCAGGCTATCTGGGAAGCAAAGAAAAATGGTATGGAATGCTTCCTGCAACTAACCCTTCATGTACAACACCCTGCTGTGTTAAATGCCAAAAATGCAGAGTAGAAGAATTTATTCAAGGAAATTAATATTAAGGCTTTATTTATTTAAACATATTTAAAATAGACAAATGCAACTTCATTAGTAAAAAATAAAGAAAATTTTTAGAATTCTGCATTTTCCCCCTTAACTGTTTTTTATTTCAATATTTTACTTTTCTGAAAATTTCAGAAAAAGGAAAAAATTCAGAACTTATGTTCTCCAACAATTTCTTCCCATTTCCCTAGAAAGTACTGAGATTCAATCCAGCCATGAAGGTCCAAACTTCTATACATTTTCCTATCCAAACGAGCTTGTCCAATTTTCCATGGGACCTGTAAAGCTAAGGGAGGGTGCTAGGTTCTCCAAGACAGCCATAACCACTGAAGGACTGTATAGAACTCCAATTTCCATATTTTGCTTAAAAAGACATTGTGCCTGGTTAATATCTTGGAATTCCTTCCCTCAAGTTATCACTAACCATGTCTATGTCAAAGCCCAGTTTTGCTTTCCTAATACTGCTCCCGGACTTCCAATATGTTCTTTTAGTGCTTTTTTACCCAGCCCAACATCTAAAGAACAGTACTAGAGGACAGAGCAGTTAATGTGGGAGCTGCAGGAAACAGACAGATGATTCCTCTGCCAGAGCGTTCAGTCTGTCCTGAAGGGTGGCTGCCGAGTGTGTCAGTCCCCAGTGAAGCCAGAGGTGTTTGGAGCAATCCCTACCAAAGGTGGTCCCATGGGACTGGTGACAAGCCCAGCCTTGTTCTGACGAGTCATCAGGGACCATTTGTAGTCAGGAATTTGCACCTCTTTCACATCATCTCAGCCAGACATCAACAGATCTTTTGAATCTCTGTGTCCCACCATGGAATTCCACAACAGCCGGTTGCTACTGACTGCTGCATATGTGAAATGTCTGCTTCTGAAGCTGTGATCTTCACTTCCCCTGGGACTTTGCCCTGGAAGTGGAAGACCTTAAATAACAGCTTGGACTTTTCAACTGTCAAACAGTTCTGTGCTCTATGTCTTCAGGGATACATAAGTATTCAGAAAAGTTTTGTTGTCAAAGAGGGTTGTCCTAAACTTTGCCAAGTATTTTTCATGTTTTACAAAGTGAGTTTTAAAATCTTTGCTGATGTTTGATGAACTGCCATGAAAGTTTGAGGATTTGAGGTTTATTTGTAAACCTGGGGCTCAGGGACCCTTGTCGGCCATCAGGGACAGCTAAAGGAGCAAGAGCACTTTGCACAGATCCCCTGAACTGACACATTGGTGCCAGTCAGTGGCCTCATCTTTTGGCATTACACTCAGTAAGGCACAGTTGCATTGTAAAGGTAGAAAAGATCTATCAGTTAATTTATGTCACCTGAAACATATTACCAGGCTATTAGTTGGGAAGTACTAAAAGAGTTTGTAGAAATACTTGGTTTCCTATGGTCCTACTCTCACATTAGGCTGCCTTTTCCCAGGCTGAAATTCTCTCATTGATATTTTTTGTTATAATTGTATCTATCAAAATCTTTCGTGAAACAGCAGTTTATAGGAAAGTATCTGTTTGCTTCTAAATTGTTTGTGTCATGGAACACAGACAGGCAGAATAAAAACAATCAGCTTTATGCCTAGCTGCTATGGCACTGTTTTGTTCTGCCAATACAATATATAGATTATTTTAGGAATAATCAGGTAGAAAGGAAGCAGCCATGGCTGCTTCTTTGTTCTGTCTTGTGTGAGTAGTTGCTCAGCTCATGTCTTTGTTCTCTCTTGTGTGAGTAGTTGCTCAGCTAAATAGCTCCAAGCATATAAAAATATATAAAAATAGTGAGAAGCTTAATTTGAATAAATGTTTGAAATAATTTAAAATCCCTTCACAGCTCATTGGGTTGAATTTATATACTGATGTACTAATACTGCCCAAAGGGTCAGCAGAAGATATTATAATCTGTATTGACAAAGCTGTTGAACAAGCTCATTTTTTATTCAGCTTCACTGACTTCAGTGGATTTGCATTTGGAATTAGCTCTTCTAAAGAAAAACAGCTCTTTTTATTATTTAAAGTGTTTCCTAATAGCTTCTTCCTTCTGACTTCAATTTTTTCTCTGTGTTTGTCATGTATCCTAGTTCTCCCTGCCAGAATGGAGGAACATGCATTGATGACAATGGTTTTGCACCCCATGCTTCCTGTCTGTGCCCTTCTGGTTTTGCTGGCAACTTCTGTGAAATAGACAGAGACGACTGCGAATCCAGCCCGTGTGAGAATGGAGGAACATGCACAGATGTTGGTGTGGGTTTCAGCTGTTCTTGTCCCCATGGCTATACAGGAAAGCTCTGCAGCAGCCGTGTCACTTTCTGTGCAAGTGGCCCATGTGAGAATGGAGGCACTTGCAGTGAGCATCCCCAGGGAGGGTTCGAGTGCATCTGTAAACCAGAATTTGTTGGCGTGACCTGCAAACATCCCAGCAAAAACACAAGCCTCTCTGGAATGAATATGGAGACAAAGCATATGCAGAATTACAAGCCACCCTCAAAAGCTCACCACAGATCAGTGCACCAACAACAAGAAATCCTGAAAATAACAGTGAAAGAAACAATTCAGAATGCAGATCCCTTAATGAGTAGAAGCCAGGTGATATGTTTTGTTGTGCTGGGCTTGCTTACGTGTCTTGTTGTCTTGGGTACAACTGGGATTGTTTTCTTTTCAAAATGTGAAATGTGGCTTGCTAATGCCAAATATAGTCATCTCCTGCGCAAGAAAAAGAACTTTTTTCTGAAGTCTAACAATGGGGAAAACCTGTCAGTTAATATTATCTTCCCAGAGAAGATCAAATTGACTAATTACACTAAGAACTACACTGCCATCTAGGCCCTTGAAAGCCAAGCAGCATCTTGCAACTTTTCATAGCAATATGTAAAATTTATTGCCTGTGTTTGGCCTCAGTATTTGTGTGTATATTTGCTGTAAATTGTTCTGAGTGACAATGAAGAAATGTAATGTATCTGTCTTGCTAAGGATTTTTTCATTCCCCAAAATAAAAGGTTAAACAAAAAACAAAAAAAAGTATTAAAAAGTAAGGAATGTTATTTTAACTTCTCTTCAAGGCAGCTACTTTTTGTAAAATAAAAAATAACTTATCACTGCAACTGTATTGCAGCTTTCTTGTCTTGTACATAGTTCATTTGGCAAGTACAGTACTTGCAAATTACTCAGTAATGCTTCTTTTTTTTTTTTTTAAATAAACATCAGTTAAGGGCTATACGGGTTTATTTATTCATTTCTAAACCTTACTCTACAGCAAGGTCTACAACAAGTGTCCGTGCTGAAGTCGTTTGATATCTGATGAAGTCTTTAGAAATTGCAACCAGCCAGAGCAAATTCACACTGATATCTCACCTATTCAGTTAGTGTTGCTATTTTTACATGCTTATAAGAGAGATTCTATAGAATCTTAGACGTCTTTGGGATATTAACTTCAGGTTAAAGGTCTCTCGCTTGAAAACCTGCATCTATAAATTGTTCTATTTATCTATTTTAAAATGTTAAAAAGGTGTTCAAAGTCTTTCTTTTTAGAGACCTAGTAGAGATTAAAGGATCAGATTCTGATTTTTCTATAAATACTCAAAGACCTCTGCTGAATGAAGTATCCTTCATGACTGTGTCATGTGGAGAAAGGAAAAGATGTCACGTGTCACCTGAAATAGGACAGCTGCTTTTAATTCTTCACTTCTGCTTTTTCTGTCACATTTCAAAGAGAGGGCAAGGTTTTCAAGAATCAAAAGCAGCAGTGGCAAACAGGCAAGGGGTCATGAAAACCATAAAATTGTCAGAGGCCTGAGGGCAATGAGAACTCTTAACCTCCCTGAGGAGCCTCACCTGGGCTCTCACCCACCTCCTGCCCATGGGACCATTTTGGGTCAGCCCAGTACTGCTGGTTCTGGTCTGAGCTGTGCTGTAGCTGTGCCAGGCTCCACCTCTGCCTGCAGCTGGTCCCTGCACTACCTGCAGTAGGTAGTCCATCTGCTGAAAGGACCCTTTTGACCTGTGTTCCAGCCCTGTCTGCTTCTGCTGCTGCCAGGAGCCCTCGGGTGGCCCTGGAGCTGGTTCATCACCTGCTGTGTCTGGAACTGCCAATGGGCCCCGTTACCAGCTCCAGCCACAGCCACGAGTTCAGCTCCTGTGAGCCTGTGGGGCTGGTGAGGCCACGGGTCTGTCTGTCCCACCCTGGACATGGCCCTCCCAGCTTTTGTCCTAAATGGCCAGCCTGTCACTGACTGCTCCCTGTAAGAAAAATAATCAAAAGGGAAAAAACCCACCAAAACAACAAAACCAATCACTGCCAACAGCAGTGCCCAAAGGTGTCTTTAACTGCAGTTTTGTAACAATTTATTTCCCCAACCACCCTAGACAGGAATGATTAGCAGCTTCTTCTCAGCTCTCATAACTATGCTATTCCTAAATCCATTAACAGCTGCTCAATTAAAAAAAAGCCTTAAAGCACATACATGGCATTATAGTAGGATTTTTTTTGTTAATATCTCTCTGAATTGCTACAAGTATATAGCAAGTTTGCTGTATTGTTGATATTTGCACATATCGTAATATTGAGATGTAGTGCTAAGACGAAAAATGGTACTTAGATGTTACTGTGGAAAGTGTTGAATTCCAGATAACTGGGTGAAAACTTTAAATGAAGAAGATGCGCCTTCTCAAAGCTCCTGTTGGAAAGACAAATATTTATCAAACCTAGCAACTTTTCAGCCAGCTGTAGGGAAGTTTGAAGAAGACTTAGAAACCCAGATGAAACTGGGTAAGCAGAGTTGAATTTCAAGCCATGAAACATGAGTCTTAGGAGCTGACACACTTCTTTTAAACGAATATGTCTTAAACATACAACTCAGTATTGTGCCTTTTAGCATTATTAGAAATATATTAGGGTTAATTTGAAAATAACCAGAAACATGCATAACTCCATTGGGTATCTTGCAGCTTTGATTTAAAACCAGTTACAACTTTAGGTATCTGCTAGGTATCAGTGGTTGAATTCTTGAGCTGCCTGTTACACCTTCCCCAAAGGGAAAGAGCATTTTTGAGAAAAGATCATTTGTACAGCATGGAAAAAGAATAGATTTCAACTCTTAGTATCCTTCCTATCGTTGGTGGTCTATTGTCCTGCTACCTTCTCCAAAGGTAAAATGTGTTACCTTAAGCATGAAAGTCTGGAGGAAATAGTATCTGTCTTTAGCTTCTTCATTCCAGAAAAGAATTAAACATGTATGTTTATTTCTCATATTTGTGCTGTTAGTGTAGTGAATAGCTCCAAAGCCTTATCACCACACAAGTGACAGAAAACTAGGATGATAAAAAATATTATGCATCAATAGCCTGCAATAGGTCTCCAAAGAAAGAAGTTTAAAATAAGCATTGTGCATAAACACTGACATAAGAGCAAAAAGAAGATAGAACATTGATACCAGGTCAATTCTATGTTAATTCTATATAATTTTTATCAATGGACAGAAAACAACATATCTTATGATACCCATTGCCATGGTACCAACCCATGTTCCCATGTCTCACATTTTGATTTCTGAATGTTCTCCTTTAATCAGCAATGATGCCTCTGAAATTCAAACTCACATCCCTGCCTTTTTGCCTGTGTAAACCAAAAAATAGATAAGGGCAAATAGGCTGAGGGATGAGTAAGGATAGTGGGACACTTTGTTAAGGGCATTAGCTCCTTCTTGTCCCAAACACATGGGGGAAAATATTATTAAATTTCTTTTATTTTAACCACCTCCCTTTAAGCCATCTTAACCTCTGTGTTAACAACAGCAACAACAGCAACAACAACAACAACAAACCAACCCAAAAAAAAAGGATGTTCCACAAATATCTGGTTTTTTGAGATAGGTCATGGATGCTTTTTGCTTTTCCAGTTTGGTTTGATTGTTTTGAGCTTGTTTGGGTGAGTTTTGGTTTTGGATTTTTTTGAGGAGGGGAATGTTGGTTTGGTTTTCTTCTGGGGAGGGGGAAAAACACCATGGTGGGGGAGAGGTGTGTCTGCTGCAAAAACAGAACATATGAAGAAACAATCATGGAATTCTGGAGAAGAATACATACGTGGTTTTTTCCTTTTATTGCCATTCTTGATGTTGGCCCATAAACCAACAATGTATGCGTTGCTTTGGCTCAATAAGGATTACCTCTGTAAGTACTAAACCATCTGCTGATGATACTTCCACAGCAGCCTGGCTAGTTGGCTCTTCTAGGTTGATAGCATAAAGGTTTTTTTCAAATAAATATTTAGATCTAGGTGGACCACAGTATTCTTATTTAAAACAGAACTTCAGCTTTTGAGAGTGAAGCAGTGTTAAGGATCTGGCTGCAGGGATATGTATAAACCATCCCTGAAAATAACAGGGCAGTTTGCACTAACCCAGTACAATACTTTTTACAGCTATGTCATTCCCTCTCCAAGTTCTCAAATTTGCCTTGGCAAATTTATTTACTATCACAGCCTGAAGGGCAAAACAATTTGCTCTAGATATGGAATGCTTTTTGTTTTTATAAATACAAAACCTTCCTGGCAGAACTACATGGGTATGCATCCAGAGAACATGAAATCATTGCACATTTACTATACATACATTGTGAATTTTCCAAAACACATCTCATTTACGATGCATTTCTTGTGAATGAGGCATGGACAAATCCTGTGTTCCTGGAAGTCACACAGCCTAGGAAAATATCCAGTTATGCCTGGTTTAGGTGGAAGAAATGTCTTGTGAGAAGACTTTTGTAGTTTTTCAACCCATGGTGCAGTCGGCAGTTGAGGTCCACAAAGACAGGGCAGCTTTGTTGCATCTCTGTGGCTATTAAATGAGAGAAACCCAGAAAAATTTACTGGGATTTTGTCCTTTTTAACATCAAGTGATATTTTGAAGTTTCTTTAAATTTTCTTGAAGGAGATAAAGGTACGTTTTAAAATTATTATGGTGAAGGTTGTTTTAAAACTTTGCAAGAGGAGGACTAAGACTTCATGTAAAGGGGAATATTTCAGTTTCAAATATAAACTGAACTGTTGATCTGGGATTTGAAGAACCATTGAATTAATTATTTTTGGTTATTAGCTCTAAGATTCAAAATGATAATTTTTCTTTCATTTCAGTTCCCTGTAGGTCCCTGAGATGGGGAAACTGTGCTGAAGCTCCTATCTGAGGGTCTCAGAGAAGTCCATGGGTACACAGTGAAGAACGTGACCCTTGTCCCTAGCAATAGAGACAAATTCTACAGTCACAGAGTAGCCTTCTTGTATTTTCATGGTCTCTCAAAGTCAAGTCTGAGCAACTTCAAAGAGGCTAAAATATGAAAGTGGGAGAGGAAGAAAAAATAGAAGATGGAATTAACCAGGCTTAGTGAGAAATTTTTATTAGACCAAAAATGTTTTTATAACATGAAGCTTGGAGCAAAAATACTGTTTTATTCTTTGTCTTTCCATCCACTTTCCTCTTTCAAAACAATGTCCTTACTATTAGTTCCAGTCTTCTACAGTGTCTGCCCGCTTGATGGCAGCATTTGAACACAGAACCGTTTGACTCTCCTCAAACCGCTCCATTCGCGTTTCACATTGGAAAGTTTGTAACCCACTCCCGGTGATTGGTTATGGGAAAATGGCAAAAACAGAGAACCAGAACATGCCAGTAGTCCTTCCCCTCTAGGTAACCACTGCTTCTGACATGGTGAGCTACAGCAAAGCCACATCTGCATCAGCAGAGAAAGACAGCAGTGTTTCCCCGGAGAGAATTACTGTTCTCCCTTGGAATTGAACTGAAAGTAGAATTTGGCCATCCTTCCAATTTGTCCATGGCTTTTGGTAGCCCAAACGCAGACACTGTGTACTTTTAAAGGGTTCAAGGGCAGTGTTGGCAAGTGCTGGATGGGGATTTGAGCAACCTATTTGTGTCCCTGACCACAGTACAGGAGGTAGAACTAGATGATCTTTAACGTCCTCATCAATCCAAAGCACTCTAGGATTCTGTGATTTACAAAGAACACTACATTAATGAAAGTAGCTTAAATTAAAAGTCACTGAGAGGACATTAAGAATAATGAAAGGATAACCAAGAAATTATTTTATATAAATTCAGCTAAATAAAAACATTTTTTGGTATACTGGTATGCTCCTAAACTCTCTCATTTTGCTTGACTAATTTTTTTAACCCAAAAAAGGCATGCACAGCAACTTTTTCAATAATCTAATATCCATTCTTAAGCTTCTCACACTGTATGGTGAGATTTTTATTGGCCTGTCTCTGCCTTTTTGGCTTTCTAAGGTGCTCAAATTGGAAAATAT
Source organism: Setophaga petechia (assembly GCA_024362935.1). Classification (NCBI taxonomy): domain Eukaryota; kingdom Metazoa; phylum Chordata; class Aves; order Passeriformes; family Parulidae; genus Setophaga; species Setophaga petechia. The sequence continues at coordinate 8,398,756 of JANCRA010000003.1, read as the reverse complement.
GTGCTTTAATGTTTAAAAATCTTTTTGTACCAAATTGGAGGACAAAATTTCACTCAGATTTCCACAACAGAGGCAGGCACATCGCAACTTGCTGGGAGCTGTGCATCTACAATATTTCCAGCAAGAAATAGTTAATATTTCAAAAGGCTAAATAAACCTGGAGTTATTCCATTCTACTTTCCAGTGTTTAAATTACTGGAAGTATTACATGAGTCCTGCATTTTATCATGGGCAAATGTAAGCTTTGAAGGGATTAAGGCCTCTACTCTCACCTGTGCCTGTTTTTCTTCCTAACTAATGGGACTTGGAGGACTAAGGAGATCTGACTGATCTGGTGGCTGGGAGCCTGGATTGCTGGGAGATATGAAAGGCAGCCTGTTTTCAGGGAGTGTTGGAGTAGTCCCTGTAGTTTTGAGCCCAAGAAAGTTTTTGATGCCTCCTTGCTGAGAGAGAACAAAGATTGCCTGGAAGCCAGAGATGAAAGCAAAAGGATCACGTGCGGGCTTACTGTTGGGAAAAAGCCATAAAGGGACCAAGTCTGATGTGGAGCCCTGTCTGAGGCAGTTTTTCTTTAGACAACTGCAGGGCTGTTATATTCTAAGAGATTAGCTCAGCAGGGGAGATCTCAGTTTGTGCTTTATAGAGCACGTGTGAGGTTGAGGGAGCTAAGAGGGAGAAGCTGCAGCTTTATCAGGTTTGCTCTGCACAGATGCCTGCAGGCCCAGTCCTGTTCTCCCCTTCAGAAAGATGGAATTGTCCAATAGTTTCAATGAAACTGCTGCTGTTACCTTGGGGTGTCGTCTTCCTTTTGAATATCAGTCCTTTTGATATTTTGCTCATTACTGCACAGATTCTGCATTGATCTTGGCTGGAGATTTTCATTTTTCTATCCTACGGTTATGATCTTCATTAAAAAAAAATAGTACTGATGAGTGAAAAAGGGTGCAAAAAATTCAGGCTGTCCCCCAGCCTCAAGACTTTTCCTCTCCAGAGAAAAGGTTAGAGATTGTTAGCCCTGTTGGCCAAGTTACAAAATTGTGACGTGCAAATGGCTTTCCAGTAGCTCCCTCCAGTTCCTAACTAGGTAGATCCAGGGTGATCATATCCATTGACATCATTTCCAGAAGTATGAATTTGGGGAAAAGGGAGCTTCTTTAACATTATGCACACTAGTGTCTCAAATCCATCTGTCTTTGAGAGCAATTACAGTGACGTGGATAAAACCAAGCAAACAGAATGGTGGTAGAGCATTTACAGTGGAAGATCATGCCCAAATTGATGCAGCCATAATCCACTAACAACTCTAGCAAAGGGCTTCATGTTCTACTTAGCAGAGGCACAGAAAAAAGGAAAAGAAAATGGAGAAATAGCCTAGTTTAAAGAGACAATGGAATGGTGAGTCCAAGCATTTGCTTTGAGGATGTGAAGTAAAACAGTGGGATGGTCTCCACAGAATCCCAAGACAGAAGAGGAATGAAGGCCACCCAGTTAACCTGGAAACAATGAAAGTCCTCAAAGTCCTTGTCGTTCTAGCAGGCACAACTAGCTTCAGGCAGGGGAGGAAATCTAAGTAGGTGGCATAGCTAGAAGAAGCGGGGAATTTAGGCTTTGTTCTTTTCTTTTGTTCCCCCTGAGATGTGCTGTTTAGATTTGCCATACCCTACCCAATTGCTTACAGGCGGCAGGGCATGTGTGACCACTACAAGATGGTGAGGAATTGGACATCCTGGTATGGATGAGTGTCCACCATCCATTGCACAGTTTAAAGAGAGGCAAGAAGTGAGGAGGCTGAAATGGGATTGATGTTATTCAGCAAATGGGTTTGATGATATTCAGCCTGCCTGAGGTCCTTGCACATGAAAAGGGCAAGTTGGAAGAAAACACATTTGCAGTTTAATTCAATGATATTCAGCAAAGACTATCCTAAATAACTGAAGAGCTTTCTGTTTGTCTCCTGATGGTGCCTATACTTGGGCAAAAATAGTGTCATTCCTTTGGGCAGGACCATGATGTAAGTCCTCCAACAAAGCAATTGTAGCTGAAAGTACTCCTTGCTGTTCTTTCTTCTCTCTGGTCTTTGGAAGAACTTGATGTAGAGGAGACAAAATGTTATTGAAGCCTGTAGTACAAATGCTGGAGCATTAAACTATCAGCTTAAATAGGTCTTCAGATGTATTCACATAATAAACACTTACATATGTTCTGTCTCTTGTGGGCAATGCTGAGTTTGCAAATGAGTGAGTTTCCACTGAGAAGTTCCAGCTAAGGCTGCCCACAAGCTTCTGCCCAATCAATACTCATGTTTTTTCTGCAGAAATACATTTGCCATAAAGTTCCAGTGAACCCAAGTGATTGTATATTAAAAAAAAAAAAAAAATGGAACACTTTGAACATGGACAGTGTTTGCTTGAATATTTGCAAGGTGCTTTAGCAGACTATGGCTGTGGCAGTGAGCGATGCTGTGACTAGATGGTGCACTTGCCATATTATACATAGAAACTATGATTAGAGTGGTGATTGCTGCTTCTTGCACAGGTATTTGTGAAAGCTCTGCTAGTGATTACTGTGTGCATATCTGTCTTTGGGGGAAGATAATTACAGCTATGGGATAAGGGGGAACTCTGGATTTTGAGAACATATATTAAGTATACACTGAGTATATATTCAGTATAATAAGTGCAAACAACCTGCAGGAAAAAAAAAAAAAAGAAACAACACAATGACTAACAATGCATTCACAACACACTATAGTATTTCCATCCAATCATCCAGCAAGTCTTATTCGCTGATGTTTATGTTGTCTTGTTGACATTTATACTGTAAATCCTGCCTCCACTGAAACACGTCTGATAATCCTTTCAATGAGCCTGGGTTGAGGCTGAAATAGCAATTCCTGATGAATATCATCAGCATTCAGTTTTCCCATGCTTAGTCTCTGGCTCAGACTAATGTTGTTTTAAGTCTCAGCAAAAAAACAGCTTGGTTTCCAAGGATGAGAAGATAAAGTCTCTTCTACTTGTTATTTAAAAATAATAATCTGACAGTCGTGTTGAAACATAACAGCACTATTCTGAGGGCTGCTCATACAGACTTGATGTCCTTTTGACATGAGTTTATTGGGCTGTCATAAATTTCTAGTAATTAATGCAATAGTTAAAACAACAAACAGGAGGGAAGAAAATACCATCTTTATTGGAAACAACTATTCCATGTAAATGTCAAGCTTTTTAAAAGAAGAACACCTCCTGCAGGTCAGAGATCAACCTTTGCAACATCTTGAGTGCAACATCTTGAGTGCAACATCTTGAGCTGAAATACATTCCCTCACAGACAACTTGTTGTGCCTCAATTGCCCTGGTTACAGGCTGCATGAAGATACCCAACCTGGAGCAAATATAAAAGTAATTAGAGTTGAGTTGTCTTCCACTTTCAGTGAACTCAGAATGCCTTGTGTTGGTTGTGAGCTGCCAGTTTCACATGATTACAGAATGCAGCTGGCTGTAGTGTCCTGTCAGGAGCATGTGGTTCCCTGAGTCTGAGGTGTGGTGGACCTCAGAACCTTACTCTGAATTAGTTCCAGTGTCAGAAATGGTAATTGTAAGATTGTTAGAGTGAAAAGCTTCATAATGTATATTCAAAGCCTGCCTGAGGTCCTTGCTCGTGAAAAGGGCAAGTGGTGAGAAAATACATTTGCAGTTTGATTCAATTTTTGCATGTGTGTGTGTGTGTCTGAATAAAGATTTAAAGATAAAGCTATTCTGAAATTAGAACTGAAACAGGAGCCACAGGGGGCCTAGGGTTGCATTCTCATTTCACTGGCTGGATTCTTCTCAAAGTACAGTGAGGATGTCTTACGGTTGCTGGGATATGAAAGTTTAGTTCTTCCACAAAGCACTGTGCATTACCCATATGGCAAACTTGTCTTGCCTTGGCACACCAGTGCTGGTGCAGCTCCAAAGGTTCAGCTGGAGAAGGGCTCCAACAATTCTTTCATTCTACCCATTCTAATCCAATGGTCACGGATTTTGCACAGGTCCACTCTGCAGAATCAGACTGCACTTTGTGATAACATTGTGACATGAGGCAACGCCAAAGAAGCTGTGAATTACACTCTTTTGTACATGCTAAAAAGTGGGAAAGAAATAAAGAAAAGGAGGAAGGAAGGAAGGAAGGAAGGAAGGAAGGAAGGAAGGAAGGAAGGAAGGAAGGAAGGAAGGAAGGAAGGAAGGAAGGAAGGAAGGAAGGAAGGAAGGAAGGAAGGAAGGAAGGAAGGAAGGAAGGAAGGAAGGAAGGAAGGAAGGAAGGAAGGAAGGAAGGAAGGAAGGAAGGAAGGAAGGAAGGAAGGAAGGAAGGAAGGAAGGAAGGAAGGAAGGAAGGAAGGAAGGAAGGAAGGAAGGAAGGAAGGAAGGAAGGAAGGAAGGAAGGAAGGAAGGAAGGAAGGAAGGAAGGAAGGAAGGAAGGAAGGAAGGAAGGAAGGAAGGAAGAGAAAATAAATAAGTACCAATTTTCTTTGATGCAGCATTATGAAAGGTAGGTTGCTCTTGCTGTGTTTCTCTTTTGCATCCTCTTTGGGCCCAGAAAAAGCCAGAGAGGGACCCTTCATCAGGAACTGCAGTGAAAGGACAAGGAGTAATGAGTTCAGACTGAAAGAGGGGAAATTTAGTTTGGATACAAGGAAAAATTTCTTCCTTGTGAGGATAAAGAGGCACTGGAGCAGGTTGCCCAGAGAAGTTGTGGATTCCCCAGCCCTGGGAGTGTTCAAGGCCAGGTTGGATGGGACATTGGGCAACCTGGTGTTTGCTCTCGTGGGAGGTGTCCCTGCCCATGGCAAAACATTCTATGGGTCTTTCCAGAACAACTGAGTTGCTTGACTGGAAGAAGGCTGCAGGTTTGTCACCAGTCACAACAAAGGCTGGATTGTAGCACGGGTTTAGGTTTTGATCTCTTCCTATGAAAAACACAGATATTGTTTTCAGTTGTAGCAATTAGAAACATATATAGTCTCAGCAAAGATTGACATGTAAACCACATTTTAGTGTGCACTCCAGTTTTGATTCTTATTCTGAATTCAGGTCTGAATTCCTTCTTTCATTAATATCACTGAAATATTTTCAGAATAAAAGTTTCAATTAACAAATTTCACCTCATTCTTTTGGAAGTTCTGTGAGAGGTAATTATTTTTATTTTCCTCAAAATTAAAAAAAATATGCCTTGTCAAGCCCCTGACTTCTGGCTCTAATTTCTGCCATCAGGTTCCAGACTTATAGGTCCTTAGCCTTGAGACACATCTTTTCCATGGGCTTGGTTGTCTCCATGAATGATACAGCACTTGCAAGGCAACTATTAGCTGTCCTCAGTGGAAAAAAAGTAATTTTTGACCTCTCTGTGTACATCTTAAAACTGCTCTTCTCCTTAGTGCTTCCTGACCTATTGAAAGACCTTTGTTCCGGAGTGAAGATTTTAAATTTCCTAAGTTTAATTCCTGTTTTTCTCTTTTGTGTACTACTTTGGTGTCTGTGCTCAGATGGTAAAGCACACTGCACAACAATCAGTGGTATTGCTTACAGCTGAGTAAACCCTCTTTAAGCTTACTAAACCAAATGAAATTTTGCTATGTTTTCCAGCAGAGACATAGACTCTGTTAGCATAAAATAGTCAAAGGGTAGTTGATGATATGTATTTACCAGTGCAGGAGTGAGTTTGAGTTGTTAAAGCATATGTGCTGAGGAGGCTGAAGAAACAGAAGGTTTCACAGGAGCAGGGAGGTGACTTTAACTGTCATGTTATGACAGCATGTGTTCATTACTTTTCTGGGCATGGCCCTTTGTTCTAGTGCCTTGCTGGATGTGTTAAATCCTACGTAGCACTGAAGCTCTGGAGACTTTGAGTAAAGAAATGAAAAATAAAAATAAAATAAAATAAAATAAAATAAAATAAAATAAAATAAAATAAAATAAAATAAAATAAAATAAAATAAAATAAATAATACACTATGTAGCGCAGGCTGGATGTTACACTGCGTCTTCAGAAGAGCTTGAATAGGGAGAGCAGGGTAGCTGTGTCAGATCAGCACTGCCCCTGTGGCTGTGAACTCATTCCCTAGCTGGGTTTTTAGGTCAGGACAGCAGTGCTTTGATGGAGCTGTGCTGTATCTGCTGCCACAGCCTGTGCAGTCAGCACTGGTGCTGCTCCACTCCTCCAGGTACTGCAGCCTGCCCAGACTGGCTGACTGAGGCCTCCAGAGTCATTCAGCTTCCTTGAAAACCTCCTTCCTAAAACTGCCCTACTGAACCTAAGGGACAGACAGCAAAAGGCCAGTGAAATAACTCAGTTCTTTCTCATATTCACATTCAGTTATCCTTTACTCTTTTCCCACAACTTATCATTTTAAGTAAACTAAGCCAGTAGTAGTTAAATCTGAAAATCTGTGAAGTTTCTGTTCACAGGTATTGGTAGCATGAAAAATGCAAAGTAAGACATGTCTGTTTTGACTGCCAATAGACTGCTTCTACCTACGTGATAAGACTTAAATTGTGCAAGCTGGGAGGAAAGTGTATTTCTCACTATGTGGAAGCAGCAAATGTTGATGGAACAGAGCACTGCTGAAGAAAAACCACTCTTCATTGCTTAACAGCTCTGTAAAAGGTCATTGAAGGAACAAAAGAGGTGAGCTCAGGTACAGCATCTGTATGAAAACATGTCATGGTACTGAATAGTAAATGGATGAAAATACAGTAGAAATACTTCTGCATCTCTGGGTATGCACATGAACACTGCACAATCAGAACTCAGTTCTGCACCTGTCTTTTGTCCACTCATTAATTTCAGTTCCTTATATAGTATCAAGCCCAGATAGTTCTTTCTTTCTTCTAGAATAAGTCTATAAAATTACACAAAAGAATAAATTTCTTTTACTAATAGGTAAAGTTTTTAACAATGCTACCAAGAAAGGGAGGTCAGTAACAAGACTGCATTCATTCAGATGAGAGTAGAATATCAAATACCCTCATTCTCTTGGGACCGTGTCTTCCAAGCCTTTGTGCTGATGTTATTTATAGAAAAGATTATGAGAGACATCAGTTGCATTTACCACCTGTAGGGAGAGGATGCCAGTTTGGATATCCACAAACTGAACTGAAACTTTCCTTTGAACTCAGACTGATTTTGGTTCTCTTGAATTATTATGTTTTCTTTCCGTGCCAAATGCAAGAGATATTGCAGGAGAAAATTAAAAACACAACCTGATTTTTTTAGATCTCCATCCTGTTCTTGTGGACCAGAGATTTGGCTGACTATCCAAGCATCTGGAAGCTCCATAAAAGCATCTTCAGAGGTTTTAAAGACAGCTTTTTTACAAGATGGTTTCTAATGGGTTGTGAACCCTTCTATAAATAATAGCATCATCTGTGTGTGCATCTGCACACATAACAGTAGCACTGAATCTACCTAGAAACAGGTGTCATTGATCCAAATACAGTGATAATTGTGTAATTTTATTTTCATTTGCAATAAGTCTCTGATTGGCAGTGTTCCCAAAGAACGATTTATTTTGCATTCTAAAGAGATAAAAATTTTCTTTTGCTATAACTTTGGGCTTGAGTGCCTGATGGTTTTTTGAGAAAGGGGCAATAGTACTGGGAATTCTATTTAGAAAATGTACATATGCAATGAACAGAAATACTCTGTGCTAATGACAACCACTCTTATAAGAAGAATCTGAAGTACATGTGGCTGTTTCAGCACTCCCCATCTTTCATTCTATTTAAAAGTCCCTGGCAATATGTTCGTCCCCTGGACAGAGGGAGAGGACAGACATTATTTAGCGAAGGGGCGGTTATCTGATTTCACTGACATTTAGAGAACATCAGAATCACAACAAAGCTGGGGTGAGAAATCTTTTGGCAATTACTGCAGACATACAAATTCAGTGCCTAATACTGATGACACAGAACAGATTTCCCTGTTTGTGTTGTTGAAACTTCAAGACCAACTCAGAGCTGAGACTCTTTTCATATGTGCACATACCTGGAGAACAATTGGGACAAACTTAGCCAGAGCAAAAAGGGCATCTTGCATAAGTGTCCAGACTACAGACTTTATTAAGGATATCTTGATTTTTTATTTGAAGGGAAATTTTCTGGCTCCATCTTATCCCATCTTACTACTAACCAGCATGTAAGGTCTTTTACTTCTGTCCTGTTCTACAAGAAAAGAAATATGACTTACAGCAATAAAATTTTGTCCTCTAGCTAGTCAGGTGAGCAGAATTACATGCAGAAACCCCCAGAAAGGAGGATACATGCAGATAAACTACATTCCCCTGTTACATTTGTAGATCTTCACTCGTAGCTGGTCACAGAAGTCTTCAGCCTTGACTCTCTCATCTTTTACTTAAGATTAGCTCAGTGTACCTTGTAAAGGGCCCAGTTTTAATATTCCTATTTGTCTCTGGAATCAGCATGAAGTTAGAAATTCCATGAACTGATAGCAAGCTTAAAAAACAGCATCCTGTGTCTTTTCCTGTGATCCTACCCATTTTACAGAATCTGCAGTTCAGCATTTTTCTTTTCAGGTCTGCCCTAGGTAGTATCAGGAATTCACACATGTCAGTAAAGGATATAAGAAGAAACAGCCACCAAGGTAAGCCCTAAGCAGTTCCTGAAGGGATGCAGTGAGGACTGCAGGAGCTGGGAGAGGGGACTGAAGGGAGGTAATGTGGTATTCAGAATTCACTGAAGCAAGGGATTGAAGATGAAGGCCAGAAATTCCAGAGATAAAGAGTATTCCAGAGGAAGCTGAAAACCTTGTTCAGTCACCCTGATTTATACAATATATGAACTTTTAGGTGTACTTTCTGAAGACTGAGCTCTTGCAAAACTGCAAGTCTTGTCATAAACTTATGTACTTGGTAATGTGGAGCTATTTGTGCCATCTGGCAGCTGTCAGCTTTCTCTATTCACTTCCCCCCTACTAATGCAAAACACAGAAACTGGACCTTTTACATCTTGCTATGTGAAAAAGTTTGGTGTTTAGAGGCTTTTTGAGGCCAAACCATTGCACTGTTCTGGTGCCTGCTCTTTGGGCATCCATCGCAAACATTAATAATAATTTATCCTGGCTGGCAACAACCATATATATTCCTTCTTCCTCTAATATTCTTTTAGCAGTGTGTTTTCCAAGAACTTTGCATATGTCCTCTTAAACACCTGAAATTCACCTCGTACTTTGCTTCAGAAGGATTTAAAAAACAGCTGGTGTTTATCTCATTGCTATCTCCATTTTTAGCTGCAGTTTGCTGACCTCCATCATTTTATCAAGGATTACATTTTTTTTTTCCTTTTTGCCAGAACACTTACAGCTATTCTCAAATCTTTTTTAGTCAGCACTGACACTTTGCTATAAGACACCTGTGAAACGATTAATTTGCTTGTTTTCCTTTTGTGTTGTGTCCTGTGAGGAGAGGCACTGGGTCAGGGAGACCCTTCAGGTGAAAGTGGTGAGGTTGTGCCTGGAGGGGACAAGAGGGGAAGGCAAGGCAGCAGACAGGAGTAGCTGCAGCAAGCAGCCAGGACCTTGCCCTGCAAAGAGATTGCTGAGAAGGCAGTGAGAGACAGCAGCCAGAACTCCACGGGGAGAGAAAGACACAATCAACTGGAGTGGGCACTTTGGATTTGGAGTGGATTGGAAGAGCCTGGAAAAAGGGTTGTGCCCCAAAGGAGATGGTGAGCAAAGGCCGTTTGGTTTAAAAATGCATTTAGTCTGTTCTGCAAGTAGATTTCTGTTTGTCAGAGTAATGGAACATTATAAACCTACATTTTTCAGACTGAAGGTAATATTTTTTTCTTTTATTTGTTTGTTTTGTCATCGTGGGGATGCAGATTATAAGGAAAGAGAGTCTAAACACTCTTGTCATCAAAATGTGGTAGTTGTGGGGATGGTCCTGCTCTGCAGTGATTTCCCTGGTGACATTGACAACTGCAGGCTGGATGTCAGATACATAAAATGTTCAAGCACTTTCTTGAGAGTGGTGAGGCACTGGAATAGATTGCCCAGAGGAGCCCAGAATGTTCCACCCCTGGATGTGCTCATGGTCAGGTTGAATGGGCCTTTGAGCACTTGGTCTAGTGGAAGGTGTCTGTGCCCCTAGCAAAGGGTTTGGAACATGATGATCTTTAAGGGCCACTCCAACCCAACCAATTCTACCATTCTATTTTTTTCACAATATCAATAAAATAATAAAACAGTATGAGGAGTTGTGCAGAACAACATGCTCTGAATTGACATTTCAATTGACATTGCTGGGGTCATCCCTGCCTAGAAATGATGCTCTGGCTTTGCTCTCTAGAGGCTGCTGTAAAGTCAAAGGCTTATGATGTTCATAATGTAAATTAAAATCTCATGTATTTCACAGGCTGGCCTTACAGCACCTCTCTTTGCCCTGAGGTGCTCAGCTACCTGGAGAGACCAGCTAAATGCACAACTGAGCTCACTCTAATACCTGGCAGAAAGAAAAAGAATCTCACTGTAATTCTTCTTTGCAGCTACACATTTCAGATGAGAATAGTGTAGGGCAAACAATAGCAAACAAATCCCTGCTGCTTTTCAGCAGAAAGGTAAGATAGTGCATGAACCTTACTTTTGGGGAGTTTTGTGTCTTTAGATTGGAAGTAGTATTACTGGAGCACTCCAGAGTGGTGAGATTTTCTGTGTCAGGATGTCGCAGTGCTGTGAGCACGCATCGTAGGCAATTGGTTGCCAATCCCCAAAACAGTGCCAACTTCAGAAATGAAAGATGTTGGTGGGGGTGCTACTAACCACACATCTTAGGTTCCAAAAAAATAACATATTACCTGGGTGAAGTCCATCTGCTGAAGCTGTAAAATTCTGAGCTCTCAGAGGCCATAACAAACCTCACTGTGGAAACTTGATTCTCCGCTATTCAAAGAAATTTTCCCTGTTCAGCACCTTGCCAAACATCTACAAAGTTCTGGCTTTACAAATTTCTCCTAAGTTCTTTCTTGGTTCCATTTCACTTTTATGCTACTCCTCCAAGGTCACCTCTGCTTGTAGCATATCCCATTTTTCCATTTTTTAATTGATTTTTGAATAGCTGTTCTTTGACTGTTGCTTTTTAGTTGTAATGTAGCATCATCCATATTTCTGGACCAAGATCAGGGTCCCATTGTGGCACAATGTGAGCAAACAAGGCAGGAGACAAATCACTGTCCCAAAATCATATCAACAAACCATAACAGAGTAAAGGATAAGGAGAGAGGAAGATGAACCATGATAAGGTGTATGAGATTTGGTTAACAGTTATTGTGACTCACAAGTCTGAGTGGGACAATTGGAGCTGCTGTCTTGCACCCTGAGTCTGGTGGCACAACCCCAGCCCTGCCTGCTGATGTGGTGTGGCAGGTAAGCATCCCCAGGGCTGGCTGCAGGCAGCATTATTTGAACCAAGATTGCAAATATGACAGCTCTGGTTCCAGGGCTCCTCTACAACACTCCTCTGCAATTGTTTCCTCAAAAGCAGAACTAAGAGAATTGAGCTCGATAGAAACTATTTTATTCCATTTCATATGTTTGCAGCTCCTACCTCCCAAGAATCTGTTCAGCTTGCTAAAAAATGAAATTGCTACAGATGGATATTTCTTTCAATTACTGTAGAAACATGTAACAAAGCCTCTGGCATGCCAAGAACCAAGCATCAAAGCTCAAGAGCTTACATATTCTATTAAGTGGTTTAATATTGTAGAAAAGAACAGAAAAAAATACAGTGTTTTGTCCCTCATGGCCTTCTTTAGGAGATCTCAGGGAACCAAAAGGTTGCAGTTTTTCTAGTCTCCCTGCTCTAATATTAAAACACTTAATAGAATATGTAAGCACTTGAGCTTTGATGCCTGGCTCTTGGCATGGCAAGTACAGTTCATGCTGGTTTGATGATTTGGGGTGGTCTGTGGGAGATTATTCCCCCCTCCTGTTGAGATTCCACAGGAAACACAGGACTGGTGCACAGACTCTTCCTTGCTGTCCGGGGTGTAGCTGCTACTTGCACTACTACCCGTAACCTCAAAAAGCTTTTCATACAAAGGGAATAGTTGCAGTAAAGGTGAGTGGATGAGCTCACAGCTCCCATGCTACAACAGAGACTTTCTGTTGCATAGACCCATTTGGGGCTGCAGACTGAGACACACACAGCACCAGGAATAGGAGAGAAGCTGAGCATTGCCATAGACTTGAGGTGTCCTGCAGCTCAGTAAACACAGATCATCTTATTTGTCAGCATGGGCTGACCAAGAGGCTGTTTCATCATGTTCCCTCTACCAGCACTACACTCCTGTGCTAGCTGTGCATGCACTAGAACAGAAACAGCAAAAAAGCCACACCAAAACCTTATTTTCACTTATTTTCCCAGGCACACATGATCCAAATTAGAACTAAGTAAGAGTAGGAAGTCCTGTTCCATGGGAAGTTGTTTCAGACTTCTTTGGAAAAGATGAGATGCAAAAAAATTAGATTCATTTAAACAGTAAACTGTGTTTTGCAAATGACTTTGTTGGCTTGAAGGTCTGGTACACAGTGCTCAGTTGGCTCAGGACAGATCTCCAGCCATGCACCAGCCATGGGACTCCAGGCTGTGCCACAAGGCTCAGAAGTAACCTGGATATTTCCAACAGAAAGAAACCTCTAACCTGAAATGAAGAATGAGGAGAAGTCTGGAAAGTAGGGCCAAACTGCACTTCAGCAGAGATAATGTTGTGGTAAAGCACTGTTGATTAATACAGCAAAAAGATAAATAGAGCTGCAGGTCTTATAGGGAAATTGGCCTGGAGGAAAATAAAATAAAACACCTTATTGGAATTAAGTATTGTGGAGCAGATTGAAGGTACCCAGGAAAGGGGTGAGAAACAGGTTAATTTGGGTAAAAAATATTTAATTATCAGAATTTGAGACAGCTTCAAAAATTGCTCTTCAGGTAACTTGAACTATTCTCACAGAAACATCTGTCTTACTGAAATTTCATATAATTTTGACTGAAAATTGTTTTGCCTGTCTCTTATTTTTTCAACATGGTCTAAGAAGTTTTGATATGATTTCAATAGTGTATCTTTGATCCATCTCTCCTTTTAAAGTTGGATCCTTCTCTCACTCTTACTGCTTTTGTGTTAATACAATTTTATGCATTTGGACACCAAACAAAGACACAAATTGGTCTGTGACCTGAAAATATGCCAAGATTTTCTAATTTTAGCAGCAGGAAAAAGGAACAAGTATTTCCTAAATTCTGCACTCCACCTCCATCAGCTCAACATTGGCCCAAATCACTCTCTCTTCAAATGTTTTGTGATTGCTATAATGAATTACTCTGGCTGTGTATTAGATGTGGAAACATGTTCTTAAGCCTTGTTTCTAATTTTAGAATGAGTATTATGAGGGTTTTCTATTCCTTGCTAATTTAAAATCTGGTTTAATAGCCACATAAGAGGCTATTGAAGGAGATCACCAAAATACTCAGCTGAGCTTTGGTAAACCTCCATTTCTCCCTTTAACATGAGCGGAATTCATTGTTTGCAAAGTTTCTTTCCTTCTTTTTCCCATCTGCAGTTTAGGCAAGTTCTTAGGTTGAGGTTTTATTGGTTTGAAGGTTTTATTGGTTTGAAGTTTTTTAGCTATGTTATTGAGTATATCCAACAACAAACATTTAGAACTTCACACACCATCTCTAGAGCTCTTCAAAAACTTATTGACAAATTCTTGTCTGTGCCAGAAAATCTGTATTAAAATCACAGATCAGAGATCACAGAATGGCTGAGGTTTGAAGGACACTCTGGAGTTTGTCTGGCTCAACCTCCCAGCTCAAGCAGAGCTCCTATTAAACCATGTCCAAAGAGACTTTTAATCTCAAAGATGGGAGAATCCTTAAGTTCCCTGAATCAATGTTCAGCCATCCCACTGTAAAAAGTGTTTCCTCTTTCTTATCTTGTCACTGGGCACCACAGAAAAGAGCCTAGCAGTGTTTTCTCTGTACCATCCTTCAAGCATTTATATAGATTGAGAAGATCCTCCTCAAACCTCCTCTTCTTCAGCCTGAACAGCCTTTCCTCATAACAGAGATGCTCTAAACCTTTAATCATCTTTGTGAGCCTTTCTTGACCTCTTTCCAGCATGTCCATGTCCCTCTTGTACTGAGGAACCCAGAACTGGACACAGCACTCCAAGTGGGGCCACACCAGCGCTGAGCAGAGGGGAGGGGTCACCTCCCTCAACCTGCACTGTAATGCAGCTCAGGATATTGTCAGCCTTTTCTGTGGCAAAGGCATGTCCAATTTAGTGTCCAGCAGGATGCCTGGGTCTTTTCACCTTATCTGTGGGTGAGAGCTGTAGAAGTAGAGCTTGTATACCCAGGACAGAGAAGCTTTTTGTCCTCTTTCACAACCAGAGAGGTAGAGGTTGGTTCCACCTACTGCTGGATAACCAAGTTAGTAGTAGGCTGAATCCATGTGACTTTATCCTGCCCTCTGCAAGGGCTTATTTCTCAGGCCTACAAGCATCTGCCACGGCTACAAGGCTGCAGAAACTGTCTCACATGATGTGACAGAGAGGACACAGGGTGAGGTTCTGGGAACACAGGGGTATCTCAGAAGATGTAATGGCACAGTGGCGCTCAGTACTTGCCTGAGGTGGTGGGCAGAAAAAGTCATAACTGCTCAGAAATTGGAAGATGAAGTCAAATGAACGCACAGGAATCTATTTTCATTTTTCTTGTAAATGAAGCAAGTACCTTCTGAAGTGAAGTTCCTAGTGTGGCAATGGATTTTTTATCCCTCTAATTCTTCACAGAAAGGTTAGCTACACAGTTAAAAGGACATTATAGCTTCTTTGCTTGCCACAATATATGTTTATATAAAGAGTCAAAGAAGGGAGTTTTGCAAAACGTGTCAGTTTGGTTTTTCAGCAAACTAGCTAATATATAACTGATAAGCATAATATAAAAGGAGTCTGCAATAAGAATTATCTATGCTGTAAAATAGGAACCCAAAATAATAAGCTGCTACAGTTACCTTTTTTTGTAAGCTTTAAAGGTTGTAAAGTAAATTATATTAATTTTTTAAGACACTTAGGTTTTTGTATCTTTCAAGATAATTTAAAGTTCATCAGTGCTAAGTATGATGATACTATGGTAGAAGAATACTGGAAATGAGACATTAAACAGAGAAGATAGTGTACATTGCTGAGTGCATTATATTTTAATAAACTTTCTAATTACATATTAAATTTCTAAGTTCATATTTTTAAAAAGCAGAAAGTCTAGTATGGTAAAGGGCTAGGGCTGGTTGTGACATGAAGTCCTACAGACATCCATGTACAATAGTGTATTATAACTACTGCTTCAGAATACTTTCAGCATACTAATGAGCCCTCATAAATGTTTTAAATCATCATTTTGCAGCTTTTATGTTTGCTTTACTTGCTTCTTAGACACACTAAAACATTTTCATAAACCTTTTCAATTCCAGATTATAGGACTTTCATGGAGAAACCCTCAAAGCACTTCACAAATTCCATTCACAAAACCCTGTGGATAAAGATTATCCTCATTGTACAAGATCAGTAAATTAAGAAACAGAGTTTCAGTAATCTGCTTAAAGTAACTGTGGAGTACAACTCTCAGTTCTTAATTTTATCCCTTGTTCTAATAATTTCCTTTTGTATCCTCATGTATTATTCCTAAAAATATGTTTCAAATGTCAAGTGACGTTAATTCATAAATTCTATAGAAGTGAGTTTGAAAGAAGAGCCCTGTGTAATGATATCTCTGTGTTCAGACCTGGCTTTCTACAACTGCAGCTTAGGCTAAGAACAGCAATTCCTTCACCAGTGCATCTCCCTGGGTACCTGCTCTCCCTGTCTGTGAGGAGGGTCTACATTGGTCAGGCTGTGCTGAGGGACTTCTGTGAGGGAATAAGTTTTTATTCCAACCTAAATATGTATTTTGGTTATTTATAAGTCCCTGTCCCTTTTTTTCTTTACTTGCCGTTCAGGCACAGATCTCAAACTTTTTACCTGCCTGCTACTGCCAATTTCTCCTGTCTCTCCTCTAAGACTGTTGTTAGTATGGTTTTATTCCATTCAGTAGCTTGTCTCCCATTCTTTTCCATATCTCAATAAGACCAAAGCCCAGCGAAGTTTTACTGTCATTAGAAGGAGATTAGAGGATGGAATATCACCTTTTCTTCCCACTGTGGATCTCAGCCTATCATGTCTTTAAACTGACCAGAGCAAAATAATCATTCAGTAATTACCAGAGTAAAACTTTATGCATGTGGCTGAATGAGCCATAACATCCTGATCATAACATATTCAAAAGAGGTGCAGTAGTCATGCCCTGTAGTTGCTAATATTACACAGACCCCAGGCATAACATTAGAGCTGTGGCCACTGTATCAATCTCTTAGAGCACTGTAACTTTAAGGTGTCCTTAAATAACTTGCAAAATCAGCCTAGAAAGAATAAAGATCAGATAGAGAAGAAATTCTATTATGTAAGACATCAGTATTCTTTTAGTCTGGCCTTTTTTGTGGTTGAGCTGAAACAAAAGAATACATATTTCCAGAGAAAGGAATTAAAAGAGCAGATTTTAATGTAGAAATCCAGGAAGACTAAATAGTACTTTTAATTGCTGAAGTGAAGACTTGTACATGAGTTTTTGTAGCTAATAGCCCACATCCAGGAACCATCATGGGCTAAAACTCTTTAAGACTGTACACTTAAATATTGATGGATTGTTAAACATAGGATGTTACTGAGTAGTCTAAATCTTTATGAAAACTTGATCCTACTATTGTTGCTGTTATTAGACAAAATGCTGGTATTGGAGTTCAAGACATATCCTCTAAGGAAAGGATTCTGTTACCTGTGCTCCTGTGTAGTACTCTGGTCTTCAAGTACTCCTCCTAAATCAATGGCCCTGGCTTGACAAAATATAAAAGCATTTCAAGACACCTATTTTGGTTAAGACACCATCTCCCAGGAACGAATTTTGGTCACACGATCAGAACAATAATTCTGTTTGAACTTAAAACATTCATTCATGCCAATTACCTCTGTGCTTGGCTTCTCATACCATAACTCCCCCTCTGGGATTGTCACAATCTGCACCAGTCTCATAACTGTGGATTTTTCTTAGCTTTTTTTCTTTGGACATAAACATGTTTAGGGCTGTGATTTGGAAAAAACTGTCTTGTTGATGATTAAAACTAAAGAACAATGCTTGGTTCTCCATGTACTGTAATTCATTAATTTGCTAATCTGATCTCCTTGACCTTGTACAAACATGTGCAAGGCTGTCCTGAGTAAAGATTCTGACATGCTGAACTGTACAGAATACCAGGCATTTAAATGTTATAAACAAAATTCAGCTTTTTGGTGGTGGCACCATACATGGCAGAAAGATGATGTTAGTATTTAGAAGATCTGGGGAGACTGCTTCTCTAGGTGATGAAATCGTTTGGCAGAAAGCAAATAAAGAAAGGAAATACCTTCTTTAATTTAAGAAAAACTTGAGAGTTGGC